>CM033629.1:11694125-12294125 GCA_019453435.1 Rhinogobius similis
GCATTTTAGTTACTCGAGTAGTCCAAGCTGTTTTTTACAAAAACCAAGGAGTCAGTTTTTGTTTTATTCACAACTGCTGGGGGCACTCATGTTTTGTTTTGGTTAGTTTCTTTGTTTGTTTTTTACACACTGGTCATTGAAATTAGTCCTGTTTAAATGTTAAAAGTCATTTTGCTTGGTTCTGCAGCTGCACAGAGCACCACCGGCCTCAAGGGGGCCCTAGAGGTTAAATTATCAGTTTAGCAGTTAGAGGCCTTTATTCACCTCATTCCGGAAGTTTCCGTCTGTACGCCGCCGCCATCTTTTTCCGTTGTAGTTTACACGGGGCAGACGAGCTCAACAGAAAATAAGTTCTACATGGACTAAAAAGACGTTTTTAGGCCGTCCAGGAAATCGTCCGTTGCTGACTTATTTTTGCTCGTGTTCATTAAACATTTTACACAAAGCAATCTACTTTATATAATGTTTTAATGAGAGACTTTTCCCTCATTTGCGAACAACAGTTAGCGTCAAACCGGAAGTCCCTTTACAGCAAGAGTGCGGATCATAGACATAAAAAGAGGCAAAAGTGGGCGGGGCAGAATAAGGTGAATTCTGGCAAATGTCCTGGTTTGGTTCGGTTATGATCCCGGTTTAGTCCTTGGTTTTGTTTGGTTTAGTCCCTTGATTTTCAACCAGTGTGCCGGGAACACCAGTGCGTGTTTTACCAGGTGTGCCTTGAACAAATGTGAATGTAATTGACTAATTTACCTTTTTGGAGTGTCCTGAGCTACTTTTGCACTAAAAAATTACACAAAACCATCACTACTACCAAATTTAAAGAACCAGACAGTGGCACAAACTTATATATACCATATTTTAACTAAATTGTCTGTTTTGGTAATGTTTTTGTTGAAGGTCAGGGGTGTCCAAACTTTTTCCATCGAGGGCCACATATTGAAATATAGACCAAGCGGAGGGCCACAAATCAATCGTGAAACGTTTAAAAAAAGCTGCATTTATCTGATGTTTTAAGCACCACCACATCTACATTCAGTCTCATTGCCTTAATATCAGGTCTGTCTTGCACCAAAATGTTAGTTGTTAAATAGAAAATCTGAAATGTGCTGTAAAAAGTACTTCTCAGGACAATGTGGGCCAATTCACCAGGAAGCCTAAGGGCCAAGAACAATTGGTCTGAGGGCCGCATTTGGCCCCCGGGCCTGAGTTTGGACATGCCTGTAGTAGGTGGTGTGCCGTGGTAGCTTTTAAACCCAAAAAGTGTGCCACAACCCAAAAGAAGTTGTAAAACACTGGTTTAGTCCATATTTAGTCCCAGTATTGACGTGTGTGTACCATAGCGTAACCATAGAAACACAGAGGCACCACTACCTACCTGAGTGTCGCTTTAAAGGCAATAAATAAACTTTAAAGTCAGAAAATTAGCTGCAGGTGGCAAATCTCATCCCTCTTTAGTTCTCGGTCCCGTGCGTGCACCAAAAAGCCTGTCCGCTGCTGTATACTAATGTTTACACAAGATTAGAAAGCCCTGTTTTTCTAAAAGTCCAGCTGAAGCCAATTCATTCCATTTGTGGCTCTACAGATGTGCTCCATTGTCGCTGCAGATAAAGGAGTTGGTCTATAATGGGCCGCACACACAATGAGGTTATTATGCGGTTTAATTAGAGGGGAAAAATGCTGACTTTTACTACACGCATGCCAGACAGTGAATGCAATCTGATACAAGTCACACTGTAGGTAAACAATATCAATGTCATGTAGGCATCAGGATGAAGGGGGTTAAGAGGGAGCGTAATTATGAGTAAATTGCGAAAATCTTTGTTGCTTTATTTGTGAATATTTAGATTTGAGAGTGTTTGTGCCTTACTTGTGTGTTGTTTTGTGTAGTTTATATTTAATAAAGTAATTTGTGTAAGTAAACTCAGTGTCTTGCAGTTGAAATAAAATATTCTTTAAAATCAAGTAATTCAAAATAAAAAATAAACACATTTCAATCAGTTGTCAATGTTATTTCATTTTTACCATCTTAAAAACATGAAAAGCAGAATTAGTTCATTTTAAACTCTTTGTAGCGGTCCAAAAGTTCTTCTTTATAAGCACTTTTCACAGCTCCCTTAACGCTAACAACAATCAGTATGCTAACAGCACACTTCCTGTTTCACGGAGAATAAAATGCTCTTTAATAAGATGCAGACTGCACACTGTCTCATTTTGACCCTAAGAGATGCTTTTACAATGTATCTGGACTGGGAAAACAAACTAACTTACTAACTAACTTAATACTTAAGTTAGTTAGTAAGTTAGTAAATGCATTAATATCTGCATTAATATCAGCAAATCTGCTGTTGCAGATTTGCTGATATTTGCAAATACCAATATTTACGTTTTTAAAATGAATAGCAAGCCTCACAAATCTATGTTAAATTGAAGTTAAGATCACATATTTACTTTTCATTTATAAATCAATTATAACAAATAACAGAATGTATTTATGTGGGATTTAATGTTGTATTATTGTGTAAATAAACTGCCATATTTTTAGCCTAATCAAAAAAAAAAAAAAAAAAAAAAAAAAAAATAGTATAATATAATAATAATAATAATAATAACAACAACAATAATAATAATAATAATAATAATAATTTGAGAGAGAGAAAAAAAACCCCAAAACAAATAAATAAATAAAATGTATCCGTGATATTGTCAAAAATATGTCATACTGTACATACTGGAACCGACATTTCTGACTAAGCTACTGTTTAAAGTCAACTTGAAAATGAAGATCAATAGATTTAAATTAAGCCAAAATACTACCTTTTCCGTCCCTCAGTTTTTCGACCCTCAAAGACCCTTTCTGAAACTCCCTCTTAAACTATTACAAAGGCTTAAACACGTTTCAGACACAAACACTGAAGGCTGAAGCTGCGTGGAGTGAGACGCCGGTGGAGGCCTCAGCTACAGCAGTGCGTGTAATATAATAATGCCACTACAAATCACCCTAAGCGCTGCTCGTCCCGTCCTGCTGCAGAATTACATAAACAGGTCTGTCTTAATTAAATCCACACTAAACTGCTGCCATGCTCACAGTTAGCTGCCCCTCGGCTATTAGTGCCAAGCCACTGCTAAAGCTACAGTCCACCATCTTTATTTATTTGTTTTCCGTACCATTCTGTAGCAGCTGTGAAGTTTGCAGTTGAAATGCAATTATATCTGGTGATTAATGATATAAAAATGTGTATAATCATATCGGTGTATTATTCATGTATTTTGTTATGAAATGTACTGTCTTGGTTAAAATGGTGTGCGATTGTTCACTTTTGATGCAAGAGTGTCCCATATGTAGATAATGCAAGGTAAAATCCTGTGGGAACCAAGGTCACAAGACAGACACAGCTTCTTTTTATTCGCTTAATAAAAGTCCTTTGCACAGATTACAGCGGGGCATTGCAGGCAGGAACTTGTTCTGTGTGAAAATGTCCCTCTTTTTATACTTTTCAATGGATGGTTTTGACTTTTTATTTTATTGAAAGTCAGTTAATCTAGTTTGGAACATTTATTTTAGAAAAGTATTACAGAATCATTCACAGCAAAGTCAATATTTCCAGGAGAGGCACAGAATCAAAACGTTTTTGAGCACCTAAGAGACATACTTTCAAGTTTGTTTTCTTTTTTTCTACAGCTTTGTATACTTTCTCACAGATAAATGTTTAAAATGCATTACCAGTCTCTAGGGTTACTTTTTTGAAGGCGCATTATGTAACTTTTCTGCTTATTTACATGGATCATTGCCTAAAATGTTCCACGTTTGGCACTATACTAATCTATTAACATGTGAGTTTCTTCTAACAAGACAGTTTTTAAAAAGCCATAAGCTCATTTGCCTTAAAACTGTCTTATTAGAAGAAACTCACAAGTTAATAATTACAAGAAGACAGAATGAACTTCCCAAATATGATACTAATCTATCTTGCATGTATTTGATGTTTTATTGCTAAAAAATAATTCTTAGAGCGAGTCTTTCCACAGATCTATAACCTACATTCTGTTCAAACGCAGAAGGATCTGGAATCAGACCATGAAAGGGAATAAAAAATAAATTAAAAACTCTCCAAACTTGGGACGGTCAAACCACAGCCGCTAATTTATATCTCGTGTTTCTCAAATGTGTAAGACATGTCTAAAATATTCTCGTAACATTCACAATACAACATAAAACTACTTTATTTACTTCAGATTCGCTTGTTGATTCTGCAGATATCCGCTCAGTTTTCAGTCTTCCTTGTCGTTTATTTCCCCTGTTGTCATATTTTCTTAGACATGAACGCACCAAGCTGTTTTTTGATTGGTTAATTCGCCTGTCAATCACAATCATTTGAATCAAAACCATTTTCCAGACCAAAACGACTTTGTAAAGTATTGTCAAAGTCTGTGGTCTTGGCTGGTCGGACAAATCACCTGCTCGGCAACATTTTCAAAGTTGCCGAGTCCGAGTTTGAACCCAATAATTGGACTAAATAAAGCATTGATTCCCGTCTGTCTACTGACACATAAATGCACTTGTTGGCTTAAAATTGTGAGGCTGCAAAGTTTATCCAAGCAATTTTGTATCTGAAATAGACTGTTTTTAAAGCCATTTTTTGGCTTTCAATAAAGAAATGCAGCAGCAGGCATGGAGCAGTGGACAAACACGAAATAAAAACGCAAATGTGAAAATTCTGTCTGTTCTGTCTGTCCACAGTAAGTAAGACTTTATCAGAGCGTGCTTTACAGAGCGCAATAAAAATACTGCAAAGATAATAACAGAGAATAGAGACATGAAAAACTCAATCGACCAAAACCATGTCTAAATAAAAATGTTTTAAAAGAATAAACAGAGTCAGCCAAATGGAGTTCAATAGTTTGGGGGCAATAATCATAAAGGACAGGTCCCCCCGAGTTTTAAAGGACAAATATTATGCAAAATTGACTTTTTTGAGCTTTGAACCATGCTGTAACATTGTTCCATCATCAAAAATATACCTGGAGTAGCATATAGCCTGATTCACATTTATTTGATGAATGCTCGTTTGAAAATCCTCTGTGTCCTGAACTCGACGTGTGACGTAGATGATGCTGATGTCACTTATCCAAGAATCTTTGGTTGTTTTAACTCCTTAAATCATCGCCAGACTCGCTCTGAACATTTTTTCCATCTAATCACGATAACTACAACTTCATCAGATCCACTGCTTACTGCAAAGCATTGTTGGTATATATTTACGTGTGTGTAATTGCCTCTACAGCCAGTAGATGGAGCCACAGGTAAGTCAAAATCTTCCAAGGCAGTGATAAAGTCATATTTTTCTTTGTAAAAGCATTTTATTTTTAGTCCTAAAACACCAAATGTCAAACTGAAGACACTCAAGAGGAGGTTTAAAGGCCAAAAACAATACAAATAATGCATAATATTTGCCCTTTAAAGCAGTCTTACAACTAAAGTCTACAAAAACACAGTTCAAACTTTGGCTTGGATTACAGTAGACTGTTTGTATAGATTGCCATTCAGACAGTCTGACAGTGTCCAGAAGTCTTTTATCATCCGTCTCCACTTCTCCACCAGCGATTAATCATTTACATCTTATCAATAGTGAATTTGGACGAGAGGAGGGCGCAGACCCGGCAGCCCGGCTTAAAAGAGAGAGGTATTCAAAGCACAGCCAACAGGGAGAGTTTAGTGCACGCGGTAATGAAGACAAATGTACTTTATCAACCGCTGAGGAAACACCGCCATCAAGAGAAGGGCTGCAACTTTTGTCTTGTCACTGTTTACTTCGACAGACGGCTCATTGTAACAGGATTTAGATGTGGCAAAACAAGACATTTAATTGTAATCGCAGTTATAAGTTCTGTATTCTCATTCTGACTTGCTAAGGTTAACTTCAACTTTAACATCTCTTTAGCACCTGTTTTGTTCGCTCCCAGTCCCGTCACAAAGATAGACAATGGGCATCTAATCCTTTTATGACGTCCTTTCACTCTGCAATCTGGCTTTAACTGGAAACACCACTGGCTATTGTTTTTCATAAATATTGATAGTCACATATGTCCTTGCTCTTGTTTCACAATGCATGTTTCATGTTGTCTCCTCATGATGTGATAACTATGTCTCCACCTATGTCTTGTGTATAAAAAGCATGTGTTCTGATTGTTATGGACCTCCGTCGACCAGGGAGAGATCACTATGTCAGGGACAGGCGACTATTCACTTTGGTACCAGTGAATAAATCAACTCATTGATCAGATTAATTCTCTCTGCATTTTTATTGCTTGTTTTAGAAATCCACAACAGCTCCCGTAACACGTTCAATCTAGGCGTTATTAACATGTAGTAGTAGGGCTGGGTGATACGGTGATAAAAATCGAATCGTGAGCTTGTCTCTGTGACAATCTGCTATTTTTGTGAAATCGACGTATCGTGATTCATTGTTTTTCTGTCTTTAATGCAGCTGTCTGTTCAAACACACTTTTTCTCCTGTTGTTTAGCCTCTGCAGTCTCTGAGCAGATGACTTTATTTACCTCTTATAGACAAGGGCTGCACAATCCAACAAAATCGACACAAAAAGCAAAAAAAGCGCGACCAAAAGCGATAAAAATGCGATCAAAAGCAACCAAAACGCGCCTGCAAACAAGAAACACAACTGAAGAGCGACAAAAACGTGAAAAAAAAACTGACAAAGACTCATTTAAATATGACAAACACAACTGAACGTGACAAAAACTAAAAAGCAACAAAACAAAATCCTATTATTCAAACCTAAATCGCAAATCTAATCTTAATCGCACTGGTCAGAAAACTCACAATTAGATATTTTTCCTAAATCATGCAGCTCTGTTAAAGGCAATAGAAAAAAACAAAGTGAACATGAATCGTGATAAAATCGAAATCATGATCTGGCCCCAAGGAAATTGTGATAATTATTTTTTGTCATATCGCCCAGCCCTATGTAGTAGACTTTGATTTCGTTGTCGAGACTATCCAATTTGGTGCATCACCCATCCTTAATCAACATTTATCAGCAAAGGAGATTTATCTTCATCAGTAAAGGAGAAACAGAACCGCATTTCTCGCTTTGGTCGAACAGCAGCGCCATCCTGTAACAGCAGTATCGGTGAACAGCCGACAGTCACCTGATCTACGCTGAAGCGCCGTATCCCGTCAGACGGCGCTGTGCTGGGCAGAAGAAGCCGGCCTCATCCGTCATAATGGGGCAGCGAGATGGGAGCGGGGCGTGTTATTAGTGCATTAGCCGCTCGCACGAGGCACACAGGCGGAGCGCACCAGGCAATAGAAAAACCATTAGCGGCGCTGTTCTGCCCATTGAAAGTGTTCGCCCCGAGGACAGGCATCAATTCAACAGCCGCACCACACCCAGATCACTGCAGCGCCATAGGTCGAAGCAGAATTAACCAGCTTTGGAGGCTAAGGGTGTTAATATTATAACTGTGCGGACCCTTGTGGCGCGCTAAGGAAAAATGGGAGGGGTAGAAAAACGTTGTAATTGGCTGTACAGGGGCTATGCAGGGGAATGCAAATTGTTAATATAGTTTGAAGGACGATGTCGAGGGGGTGTGGAGCAGATGGAGAGGAATTAATAAAGGTAGGCTCTTAAGAGAAAGATCATGCCAGACGAAACAAGGAAATTACAGATGAAGCTCCTTGTCATTCTCAAATTGCTATGTCTGTGTCAAGCATGCTAGTTACTAGCTTGACTGTATTTTCATTATTTAAAGGAAAAATATTCAGCATTTTTCATATTGCTGTTAGCCTTTAAATTTGCTCTGGAGTGCCTTAAATTTGCCATCTCATGTTTTAGAACAAAAAAAACAAAACGTTTCGGTAACACTTTATAATAACTACACTTATTCCTGCCTTAATAAAGCATGAACAAAGACTTAATTCATAATCAATAAATAGTTTATTAAGAATGATTCAGGCTTAGTAACTATTTAACAAATATTCCAACCCCAGTTTCTAACCTTAACCCTAACCTTAATTAAGTAGTTACTAATCCTGAATCATGTTTAATAAACTATATATTCATTATTAATTAAGTCTTTGTTAATGCTTTATTAAGGAAAAATAAGATGTAGTTATTATAAAGTGGTACCAAAGTTTCTTATTTATTCTATGACCTGTGTTATCAGTCACTATAAAATGACTCTTACTGAGTGCATCCAGCCAGCAGATGGCGCCAGTGCAATATACAATCTACTGAAGTTAGTGCTGAAAAGACGTCATTGTGCGGATTTGCTGCAGCAGTTATCGTGTTTAGAGGCAGAAATGTTCAGAACGAGTTTAGCGATGATTTAAGGACTTAAAACAGTGGAACATTCTCTGATAAGTGACGTGTGAAGTCTGAAAATACGTCCGAAAATCCCAGAGGTTCAGCAGGACGTGTGTTTGACGCTCGGAGGGGGGAGGATTTTCTAATAAACATTCCTCAAAACAGCGTGAATGCTACTTAAGGTGTGTTTCTGATGGTGGAACATTGTTAGAACATTTGAAGCTCAAAAAAGTCACTGTAGCAGAATGTGTCCTTTAAAATGAAAAAAATATATATTATCTGTCAGTTGCATCGTTAGTTTGGCAGTCATTTATGTAAAAGAGTTATAACACATACATTTAATATAATTTGGCACTAACTCACATTGGGCACTAAAAATCTATCTTAAAAAATGTGGGAGTTTTTAGGTGAAGGATTTGTCATGTTTGATAATGTTGTACATCACTTAATAGAGCATTAGCGAGTGCACTGTGACTTTTATGTTTGTAAGATTTATGTGTGTTTTTTTTTGTCTCTAAGACTCTAAGATAAAAAAACAAAAAACAAATTTATGGAACAAGCAAACATAATTGTAGTTAGTTGTTGTTGTGTCATAAAACTTGCTCTTTTTACGTTCTATAGCTCAAATCTTATAAAAAAAAAAAGAAAATGTTCCCCAAAGTGCAAAGAAAATATACATAATAAATACTGAGCCCCAAATATGTTATCCCTTACATCATATATTGAATAAGTCGATATAGTAATTATCGTTACAGGCCTATGCATTACTGATTCTCCTCACTAGAAAACTGTGCATTGTCTATAAATTTAACAATTAGCTTTTTTTTTTAGATTTTATTCCAGTTTTTCCACAACATTACACCCAAACAGGCAAAAATAAATAAATAAATAATAATAATAATAATTTTTTTAAAAGAAAAAAAAACAAAGGAATAGTGATAATAATAATAACTAATAGAATTTATAAAACAAAATGGGATGGGATGGGGGTCGGGGGGTGGCGATACAGTACAGAGTCCCAAAGTAATACAAAGTTGAAAAGAAGGATACATACGTTGGCATATTATACATATCCATAATAATGATATCCATATAATAAATGCACATAACAATTAGCTTTTTAAAAATGACAAAACCTCGTCCAGCTGTATTGTATAACCATAAGATAACAAGGGGCATATGTGCAGGGCAGAAAATCCACACGACTTCCAATCAGCTTCACCACTTTAGCTACTGTGACAGCTTCGTATAATGACGATATAACTCCACTTCCAGCCATAAAAACAACACAGACAGTAGCACCTGCCAAAGCCGGACTTTATAGTGAGCAGGTCTCGAGGTCTGCTAACGAGAGGCTGCCAGTCTGGGTCTTGCCCTCGGAGCTCGTCTGAAAACCAGGCAGACAGAACGGGACACAGCGGCGGCCATGATGGATGTCTGCTCCAATAAAAAGAGGCCGCAGCTGCGTCTGGGAACATAACGCTTCTCCACCGATGATCTGATTACGCAACGCACGATTATATTCACTCTGAACAGTGTTTTTCTTTGTCAAAAATCTGTTAAACGGCAAATCGATTGTAGCTGATAGCCATGTTTTTATTGTTCCAACTGTCAAAATGAATACTGTGTTAAAAAGGAATCAAAATGTGCACTAAATTACCCTTGATTAATGGGCTCTGTGCACAGCAAAAGTTGGCTAGCAAGCTGTTTCTCACAACTACTGCTAACTTATTAAAGACAAATATAAAGAAAGGACCAATTACAATTTAAAGTAAGGGATACTTGTTTCTTTTTTAGAGATTATTTCAGTTTGTTGTTTTAATTTGTTTAATTGCTCTATTTAGAATGCCTCAAAATTAGCATTAGCACTGACCCGCAAACACCTCCGTTTATCAACAGAAGAGTCGCTGGGAAGTGTTCATTGCATTTGTAAAGTAAGTCTAATTTTGTCTTTATTTGGTGTATTAATACTTTTTTTTACACCGTTTTACACCAATCAGGTAGTCATTTGTGAAGAAAAGTTGAAAAATCTGCAGAAAGTTACAGGAAGTAAACAGATTGATGACGTCACACCAGGGAGACAAAGGTTATGCATAATTTACACAAAAGGAACAACTTTTTGACGATACATTAATTCAACAAAAAGGTGTTCAGATGTGTTTTTATTTGTAAAGTTTAAAAAAATCTGTGACATTAGAGGAGTTTTGGCCCAGTGTACAGTGTGGTTGCTATGGTAATTTACTAGTGTGATGTCATCATTTACAACCAGGAAGTAAAATAAAAAACCTAAAAAATTGTATATATTTATCTCAGCTGCATTTAAGTTTAAAGAGTAGTCCAACCTGTTATGGGCACTTTAAGTATGACTCTGCAAAACCCTCATAGACACAGAACTGGGCAGGAAGTGAAGCTAACGCTAACAGCCCACTGGATTTTATATATTCACCTTATTCTACCCTGACCACTTTTGCGTCCTTGCAAACTGGAAGTGACGATCTGTAGTGGTCAGAAGAAAAAGTGGGCGGGGCAGAATAAAATGAATAGCAGATGAAGTGGATGAAGTAGATGGCAATCATAATTAATTGTCTCTCACCAAGCCAAAAATAAAATAAATTGCAAATTAAATAAGCTTCAAGATGTCTGGTTTTAGTCCTGACATACATACAATTTAACCTGATTTTGGTAAAAAGTTTTGCTTTTGGTAGTTTAACAAATAAATGGGGTTAGGTAAAATTGTTATTGTTTTTAATTATAATTTAGCATTTGATTGTTACATTTATGTGACTGTATTAAAGGGCCTGTACATGATTTGTATTTACTCTAGTTAAGATACATTCTCTTTACATTACACATTGATTGATTGATTGATTGATTGATTGATTGATTGATTGATTGATTGATTGATTGATTGATTGATTGATTGATTGAAGCAACTTCATCAGGTTTGTAATGTTTATTCTGTGCATATTACAAATGCACTTTGTTAGGAATGAACTAGTGCGGAAGCGTTTGCCAGGGTCACCTCTTGTCTGCCAATCAGGCACATTGTACACTGTAAATCAAAAAATAACTGCTTGACACTATCCCAGACTGTGATTCTCTGTCATGGTGCAGTTTCAAAAGTGGTAAAAGCTAATTGTCAGGAGAGTTAGAGGAACTATATGTAAACAACTGCATCAGACTATTCCAGACAGTCGGCTAACAGTTCAAACAAAAACATGTTCCTGTCTCACGGTTCAAAATCAGGTACAGGCCCTTTAATATTAAAACACGTCAGTATTGCTGCAATATTAAACAAATTTTTTTTAATCTCACATCACGCAGCTACAGTGAAATCAAAGGAAATCCCCTGTCACTGCCTTTTTACCGCACAATTCTACTACAGCAGCTGCCAATAAATGACTGTAATTGTTGCTTTATTTCATTGTAAGTGTAAGTCACAGGTCACCATTACTAAAAGGCTAGGTCTATGACGCACGAGAATTGAATGCCAACCCCATAACCTCGGGGGACCATAAGGACTAACTCTGGATTAACTGTGCGCCTAATGGGGGGAATTTATCATGTAAGTGACAGGAGCAGATATTATCGAGGCAAAGGCCATATATCCAAGTCCATCACACAAGGCAGCATGAAGTAAGAAAGGGTTAAAGTGCCTCTGACAGGTTGGACGACTCATTTGACAAAAATGCAGTTCAGATAAATATATTTAAAATTTTGTCAAAATACCTCATAATTTTATCACGGTATTGCAATTTTTAAAGTCTTCCATTTGTCTTCCCCCTTTACTCGTTTAATCGATGGTGTCTTAGTCGACCAACATTTTTATTAGTCGACAAATTATTTTACTTGGATTTATACGGCAAAAATGAGAAGATATTTGATTCCAACAAATAAATACCCTGTTTCCTAGAACTTTTTTCAACAATCTGTTGTTTTTGCATTCATTCTTGTGCAGTTGTGGTCTTTTGAGTGCAGTGTGGGTCAGATAATAGTTTTGATATATTTTTGCCACACTCCCTTTTATTCGAAAGGACAGGTCTTTACTCAACCAAGAATTTCTTTAGTCGACTACAGCCCTAATATGAAAGGCCATAAATTGGGACACTGATTCTGGGTTATTTTCTTGAACACTGTTTAGCATAACTTTGGGACTGGTCTGCTACCACTCAGATCTTACATTTTACCACGGATAACGTTTTAATCTGGACAATAAAGACTCTATTGCATTGAATTTCTTTGAGTGTCGTCTTCCTCGTTATGTTGAAAATGTAAGTGTTATCCAGAAGAAATTATGACACAGCAAATGTCTGTCTAAATGAAAAAAAAAAAAACTGCAAATGAACAACAGCTCTTCCTTGCCAAGGTACAGGGACAAAAAATACTTGTTAGAATGAGCTGTAGCATAAACTGAATGCTAAAATAAATCGTTTAATGTCATTCACAGTTAATTGCTTTTCCAACAAGGCACGTAAATGAACACACAAAGCTAGAAATAACAAACTGCGGCGTAATTAAACCTATGAGCATTAGTTTAGTTTCCTTTTAAGACACAATGCGACTTTCCGTATTTTTTTTGTACCTCGCTCTTGCATAACAACTAAAGCAGTTACTTGGGATTGAAGAATCGTCATATTCACTTCCACGCTGCTGCAGACTGGCTCACTGTATTTGATAAAAACCTAGAACTGTTCCCACTGCACACAGTAAAACATTTAACTTACAGTACAGTGTTTTTTTTCCTGCTCGATATAACTGACTTTTAATAAAATAGCGCTGGGCAACAAATGCTTAACAGTGTAAAAACAATTAGGATGTGGGGACTTTTTTAATCATGACATAATAGTCTTTAATTTCTTCCATAGTTTCTTATTTTGGAACATTGAAAAAATATTTTCAATTCACCCTAGTCTGGAAGTTATCGTCGCCGTCTTGTTTCCGTTGTATTCGTTTAGACGGAGCAGACGAGCTCAACAGAAAGTAAGTTCTACATGGACTAAAAAGTCATTTTCAGACTGACCAGGAAATTGTTGCGTTGTTGACTTGTTGTTGCTTGTGTTCATTAAACATTTTACACAAATCAATCTACTTTATGTAACATTTTAGCGGCGAGACTTTTCCCTCGTTCGTCATTAGCATTAACGGAGTTCTCGTCAAACGGAAGTGCGTTTATAACAAAAGTGTGGATCTGTGGCAAAAAGAGTCAAAAGTGGGCGGGGCAGAATTAGGTAAACACCGGTAAGATCAACAACAATCAATAGTTTAAAATATATATATGTATGTTATCAATTATTTTCCTCTATGCAATCAAACAACTATTAATGTTTTGACTGATTATTTTTGCTCAGACTCGTTCAATTCACACGGTAACAATAACTGTAACAAAAGTCTTAAAAAACTAGCTCCTATAGCAGGGGTGCCCAAAGTTTTTCCTCGGTGGGCAAAAATGTACACGTATTACATCAAGGGCCAAACCTAATTTAGTGCTGCATTTTAAAAAGTTAATTTGATTTGATTTGATTTGATTTGATTTATTTTCACATAATAAAAAAAAAAACAGAAGTCCATATGAAACAAAACAACACAAAACGTGATGGAGTGTGGCAGAAACCTGAAAGGGCTTATCCTCAAAGCCACACACCTTTAATTGATTATTTTAACAAGCTCAAATTCAACGCTGTCTGGTCAGATGATTTACAAATGAAAATCACACGATAAACAGAAAACAGCCCTCACAACCACAAAACAAAATAAAACATATTTGCAAAGGGATGATGATGAAATTGTCTTTTATTAATGCGTTTTCAGGGGAATAGACTTGATTTGGTCTCCTTTTCAGCACTAAATTTAATCAATACACTTAAGCCACTTTATTTGCCATTTTTACTATTTATTCCCAGACAGCCACCTACTGTAAATAAGAGTGTGCACTTTATACTTTATATTGTATTTTTATTACCATGTTTAGTAATTATTTATCCTATTTTTATTGCATGCGCCTATTTCATTCATTCCTGTTCTAAACTGTGTGTTGCAACATTGAAATTTCCCCATTGTGGGACAAATAAAGGATCTCTTATCTTATCAAATAGATACCCTTTCCTTATAGCTTGAATGTATTGTTTTGAAGAAGAAACAAAAGAATGAACTACACAGATACTCCATGGTCCTGTGTTCCATTTCAGTGCAGAAACGACCACACGTTTTAAACCGAAATCCTTTGGGACATGCTCATCTTGGCAATACTAGCGAAAAAGAAGCAACAAAACCGATATAAATCAAAGAAAACCGCAAAAATATTGTACTGTGAGGTTGTGTAATTCACTTAAAACATGTGTCAACAATAGTACAACACACAATGCATAATTGAACCTTTGGCCAGTGCTGTGGTCCTAACGGGAGCCGTGTGAGTCATCCTTTTCCTTTGCAGACTCTTTTGCTGTTTTTAATCTTACGCTGGAGGAGAACTGGGAGGAAGAGGAGCAGCCAGGGGGAAAGAACGGTTTTCAGTCAGGAATATGCTCAAAGCTATGTTAAAAAACCTCACAAAAGCTAAAAATGCGGTCCGGTTTCCAAGAAAAAGTATAACTGCATATATAATTTATGACAAAATGTGCAAAGTCACTCCAACCTACTGCAAAGAAAAGACAAAAAGAGAAGTTTAATGCTTTTGAGCTGTAACTTTTCCGCCACCAGCTTGTCTCCATGGAGATGCTATTGTTTTACCTGAAATATTCCACAGCAAGGCAATAAATGTATCTATCTCCATGGAGACAAGCAGGTGGCCAAGTTATGGGTCAGAGCTGCATGTTTTTGAAGATATTTCTGAGCGATAAAAACATCTGTAATTGAATAAATGCAGAGTACAGAAAAGTTGCACCTTTAAAGTTGAAACCAGTTAGCCGTATTAGCGCAGGAAATGAATGTATAATGTATTGAGTAGTGCATTAAATTCACCAAATGCTCTGCTTCCAAGAGTGCAGTGATTTGCAAACAGCTTGGACACAAGTTTGGCACCACATGCTCCTTATCTGGCAACACAGCGCGTATTTATTCCACATTTCAAGTGCTTGAGCAGGTAAATAAAACAGAGCTCAAATATCGATAAATGAAATAAAAACACTATTGTCTGTGCTTTTAGAATATTATCATGTTAAAAAGTTACATTTGCATACTGTGGGAAAGGATGAATGGACTTACATTGTAGAGGATATCCACCCAGCCCTCCATGGTGATGCATTGGAAAACGGTGAGTATGGCAAACAGGATGTTGTCAAAGTTGGTGATCCCATAGTTTGGTCCAATCCAGTACTTGCAGACCGTGCCATTGGGACAAGTCCGCGCCGGGAGCTCCAGGCCACAGGGGAAATCTGCCGCCTGCTCATCTACAAAACACAAACACATGCGTTAGCTGTGGCATGATTTAAACTTAACTCTAATTATCATCTCCTAAAATAAAAGGACTTGTTCCACCTTATAGCAACTACACCTGAATCAAAATGTGCATTTTCATATTATTATTAGCCTTTAAACATGCTCTTGAGTGCCTTAAATTTGTCATCTCTTGTTTTGAAACAAAAAAAATGTTTATTAGTGACTAAATGAGGATTTATCAGCCTGTGTGACACTTACTGAGCACATTCAACCAGTAGATGGCGCCTAGCGCTATACGTAATTTAGTGAAGTTAGCACTTAGTTTGCAACAGGCTCTATGATGCGGGTTAGCAGGAGCAGTGAATGTGTTTAGAGTCAGAAATGCCCAGAGTGAGTCTGGCAGTGATTTAAGGACATAAAACAGCAAAGGATTCTGGATAAATGAGAATCTTCTGTATGACGTATGGAAATCTGAAAATACATCCGGACCAAGGGATTTCAGCAGGAAGTGCCTCTGACGCTCGGAGGGGAGAGGATTTTCTAATGGAGATTTCTCAAAACAGCGTGAATGCAGCTGAATGCTATTTCAGGTATATTTTTGTTTTTATTTTTCAGGTATTGTTAGAACAAGCTCAAAAAAATCACTAGAGCAGAATATTTGTCCTTTAATTACAATTTGTTCATTATGAATTAAGTCTGTGTTCGTGCTTTACTAAGGCAGGTTATTCTAAAGTGTTACCAAAGTACCACCTAAAGGCCAATTTACACCAACTCATCTCGTCTCCAGTGTGATACCTCTGTGTCTGACGCAAGATTATGTTAAAGATTGTGTTAAAATTAAGGTGAGACGCTGCAGGTGAAAAGGAAAAATTCTTAAATTTAAAGATAACAATTTGAAACTTCTCCTGTAGTTTACTCACATAAATATAAGAAAAAATATATTACAACTTTTTCCATCAAGTTTCTTCATGTAGAACATAAGGCATTTGATGTGTAAAAACTGCCAAAAATACACATATTTGGGACATTTAGATCTTAAAAATGGACTGAACCAGGTTTAAATTTCTTGGTTCATTTTGTACAGATGTGAGTTACAAAAAACTTTACAGAGAGGATGTTGGATTTCATATTAAGTTTATGAGTAAACTACATCTGACTGAAAATTGTTCTAAAAATTCAAATTTTGACTCATTTTTTAACTTATAAATCAGTTTTAGAATTAGATATCAACAAATCCTACTTTACGTTTCGTCAAAATCTTGAGTTGAGTTCAAGATTGTACAGTTTGGTGTAGGAGCTACTTTAAGGCTGATCTTCATGTCCCGAGGGGAGAAAAACGCATTTTAAGAAAACGTCCTTTGAAGTTACAATGTCCCAGAGAAATCTATGGATGAAGTGGATTCAATGAAAGAATAAAATATCTTTAGGAGCAGATTGGACAGGTTTGTTGTTTCCACATGAAAGTCGAGAGAGCAAACTGACCAAAAAAATTGAAAAAAAAAGAGCTTTGCCTGTAGTGTCTCGCCTTAAAAGGGTTATGTTTACACCACGTCACGTCTTTGACCGTCTCCAATATAGAAATATATTGTCAGACAAAACATACAACTTTTTAATGGCACTTTACTGTATCAAGACGGAACCTTTCATTTCCTTGTTTTTGGCAGACGACACATCAACACCAAATGGCCACAACTGAACCATCAGGTGGACTTCGGCTTTGCTCCTGACTCTCGTGGACATATTCAAGATTTATAGCGTAAACAAAAGCAGCGGAATGTATCCCAAAGCCAGTGCGAGCCTGCTCTGCCAGCGCACGGCTTCACTTTTTACTTTCACAACAAATCTGTGTGGACTTGTTGAATACAGAGTGGGGAAAGCGTGTTGGCTTTATGGATTTACACAGAAGAACAGAGAACAGATGAGCGGAGGAGGGGCAGAGGATTGAAGGACAGGACACACATCTTTGTAATTCTTCGTCTACAGTACAAGTGCTGATTCAAACTCCAAACACAACCACATTTCACCACAGTCTTATCTTCTAAACCTTGATCATGATTTAAAAACCCTCTTGTTATTTACGCCAGTGTTTCCCAACCAGGGGTACAGGGACCCCAAGGGGTACATGAGCAATTACCAGGGGGCACTTGGAATGGTTTCAGGCTTTGAATGCAGATAAAATGTACTTTTATTTGACTGAAAATGTGTAATTAGTAGTAAATTTAGCATCTTTTTGAAGTATTTTGGACCATAAACGCAATTAAAACAACAAATATAATGTAATAATTAACTGTATTCGACCAGTAAACCAATTTATTCGCCCAGAACTCAAATTAAGGGGTACTCTGAATGTGAGACAAAGCTTAGGGGGTACTCGAGACAAAAAAAGTTGGGAACCATTGATTTACGCGACAGAGTTGATCTAAATGAGGTGTAACGAGATCATAGTTCTGATACTAGGACTAAACATTTGGGACTAAACATTCTTGAACGAGTGGTATAAACTACAGGACTAAACGATATTTCTGGAACAAATTGTTTTTAAGGTGAGACACTACAGGTGAATAGGAAAAAATATCAAATTTAGACATATTAATTTGAAACTTCTCCTGTAGTTTACTCACATAAATGTAAGAACAAAATAGATTAGAAGTTTTTCATCGTGTTTTCGTGTTAAAATAAGTGTTTCATGTGAAAAAACTGCCAAAAATACACACATTTGGGACATATAAAACTGAAAAATGGACAGAACCAGGTTCATTTTGTACACATATTAGTTACAAAAAAATGTACAGAGGGGATTTTGGATTTCTGATTTTGTTTTTAAGTAAACTAGATTGGACGGAAAATGTTCCTAAAAATTCAAATTTTGCCTCATTTTTAAAAAAAAACTTCAATAAATCCATTTTCGAATTAGATTAAAAAAAAAAAAAAACATAAGTACGTTTCGTCAAAATCTTGTTGAGTCCAAGATTGTAAAGTTTGGTGCAGGATCTACTTTAAGTGATGATGTTTATGTCCAGAGGGAAGAAAAATGCATTTTAAGAAAATGGCCTTTGAAGTTACAATGTCCCATAGATTTCTATGGATGAAGTGGATTAAATGAAGTAATAAAATATGTTTAGGAGTAGATTGGACAATTTTGTTGTTTCCATATGAAAGTCTATGAGTTGAAAGAAAAAACTGACCAAAAAAACAAAAATTGAAAAAAAAGAGTTTTGCCTGTAGTGTCTCACCTTTAATCAAGTCTAAGATGGCCATATTTCCAGAGTAATCCAGGTCTAAATGAAGTCTAAACTAGCACTATTCTCAGATTGTTTAAATTTTAATACTAATGCAGGTCTTCACTGGCACAAAATAACGTCTAAACAAGCTATTCTTGGACTAAACCAGGTCTAAACCAGGTCTAAAGCGGCACTATAGACCCAGTTCTAAAGCAGGACTAAACCAGTTATGACGAGGTATTTTTAGTGCCGGCTGAGGATGTATTATGTAAACATATCTGGAGCAGAAACATTGTGTCTTATGCATAATACATGGCTTAAACTACAATGATATAGTACGGTACATTACTGCTTTAATGTATAAGAGCTTAAGATTTAAAACAGCGGCTAAATATTTAATGAGAGATGTCTTAAACGCAGTCACTACTTTTACTTTGGCGGTTTATTACAACTTTAAGAAAGAAAAAAATGAATTCTTATCATCTACACTTTTACATTTGGACAATTTTATGTTTTGTAGATGAATCAACAGCTTTTCATAAGAACAGATGCACAAATAGAGTGGCCTGAGGAACCGACGGACTTCAAAGCAGTTATTTTTATCACAAATCAATTTGCCCCAAATGAAAAAGACAAGGCCGTCTAGTCTATAAATATTGTTCCATGTACAACAAGATTAGCCTCACAAACTAGAAAGAAGCAATCAATTTACTACGGCAAAGAAATAACTCAACAAGGTGCAAAGAGTTCAATTATGGAGTAAACGTAGTGATAGTACAAACTTTGTTATAGCAAAATTTAAGTTTAATCACTGTCAGAGTTGGTTTTAAACATTAATTTTTGTGTTATATCTTAGATGTAACAATACGATTGCACTATATTTTAAATTTGGTAATGATTTTATTATATTTTATTCATTGTTTTATGTTGCACCTCACGCCGAAGCAAGTTCCTATGAATTTTGATCACTGACAATGGCAATAAACTGTTATCTGATTCTGATTTATGTTTATTTTTATGCAAAGTCACTCGGTTCATTCATAAGCGCGATGGAAAGAATGTTATTTCCACCTAATCTCACATTCTAAAGACGACTAAAGCCTTTTTACACACGTGGAACAATGGATGTGGGCGTTGTGTTCTTTTTATATTGCATTTGAAGCTGTGGATCACACTACGGAGCCGCTGACCTGAAATGAACTAAAGGGCATTACCAACAGGGACACCGTACTGTTTATATCTAGGGACGAAGATTTGATAACATTCGAAATATCACGTTCTTATAAATATATACAGCAATGTGTGGATCTTTACAATAACAGTGAACATGTAGAGGGAACTGTTTCAATGCAGCACCACTGTCCCCCGTCTGAGAAAGTGGTTCAGTCCAGTCTCCTCCAGAGCTGACGGTAAATAACAGCACACAGACTTTATAAACTAACTAAAGCAGCAGAACTAGTAATTTACAGCAAAACTAGTTGTGTGGAAAATGAAAATAAAAGGAGGACATGAGCATTGGGACTCCACACCAGTAATAATAATGCACTGGATTGATATATCGCCTTTCATAACACCAAAAGTGCTTTATTCATTCACGCTCTGTGGTGGTAAGCCAGTGTTTCCCAACCAGGGGTGCAGGGACCTAGCCTGACCAGCCAGTCCCACTATTTTTCAACACCTTGAAACCCCCTACTTCCTCTATTTTGCGGCAATCGAGCCAATCAGAGCCGCGAGAGGAGAACGTCACATCCGTGTGCCGCATGGATGTATTAAATGAACTGGATAAGGCACGCCCCCTCTGTCTGTGTCCCAGATTGATTAGTGGCCGTGCGAGGTACTGCAGCCTCTTGGAACCAGCCTAAAATTGCACATTATAATTGCAGACATTACTGAATTATTATCAGTATTTAAATAAAATAGAAGGAAATGTTCTTTTCTACCGTTTCTAAAATCACCGAAATTACTTGTTTTTATATGAAGTGACATCACCACAAACATGTGCGAGTCACGTGAACGAGCGTCGGACGATACAAACAGAAGCACGTGGACACGGATCGACTAGAGACACCTGTAAGTTGTATTTTATTTCATTTCAGACACTTTCACGTGTGTCTAACATGAAGAACACAATTACAATCACACAAGCTAACGCTAACACAAAAACTTGCAGCTGCTGGTCGTTCACGTCGCTCAAAGCATCATGGGGGATTGTCGTCACGTGGCACCCTAAAGCAAAGATGTCAGCCTCCGTATCAGGAAGTAAATGTGGAAGTAAGAAACTTTTTTTTGGGGGTCATGCGCCAATGAGAACACTCCATAGGGATAAACAGGGCGGCCATTTTGGATTCATCTTGCAGGTTTTATTATAGTTCTATGGTGTGCCGCGATTACGAGCAATAACAAGCAAGATGGCGTCCACCACAGAGAAAATATTCAAGGCTTCTCTCTTTTAAAAGACCAGGACGTGTCGCCACAGATTTGCAGATTTGCACATTTGCACGCAGCAGATAGTGCAAATGTGCAAATGTGGTAGTGCAAATAAATAGTTCTTATATAATATATTGTTAAAATTGTTTTGCTGCCTTTTGCACATAAGCCGTACTTTCGTGGTGCTGCCGTCACGTCCGCTGTTCGTGTGATTGACGCGTGTTTGTCCCGCCCCCCTGAAGTCAGATTATGTGGCGGCATCTCCAGATTATTGACAGGATTGAAGAATACATGGAGATTAGAATGGAGGCGGGGCAAACAGGGACCCTTAGAGGTACATGAGCAATTACCAGGGGGTACTTAGAATTGTTTCAGGTTTTAAAAGAAAAATAAATGTACCTTTATCTGAAGAAAAACATGTTGTCAGTTGTACATTTTGCATCTTTTTGCCGTGTCTTGGGCCATAAGTATGATTAAAATTAAAATAAAATAGCAATAATTGACAATGTGTGACTAGTAAACCCATTTATTTGCCTTAAACTGAAGTCAGGAGGTACTTTGAGTGTGAGACAAAGTTTAGGGGGTGCTCGAGACAAAAAAGGTTGGGAACCACTGTGGTAAGATACAATAAGAGTACTGCTAGACACACATGAGTGAAGGAGCAGCTTTTGCACGGATTCAGATAATTTTCCAAACTGCGCTCTGGTGCAGAGAGAGAAAGAGCTCAGGGAAAGGCATCCTGATGGTTTAGATCAGCTTCAGCGGCAGGTTGTCATGTGACTCGAGCCAGAATGAATGCGATACAAGCAAAAACTAAAATATGCTTCTTTAAGGTGAGACGCTGCAGGTGAATAGGAAAAATCTTAAATTTAAAGATATCAGTTGTAAACTTCTCCTGTATTTTACTCACATGAATGTAAGAAAAAAATATATTACATGTTTTTCATCATGTCATGTTTTCATGTAGAAATAAGGCATTTTATGTGTAAAATGGCCAAAAATACACATATTTGGGACATTTACGTCTGAAAAATGGACAGAACCAGGTTTAAATTTCTTGGTTCGTTTTGTAACATATGAGTTACAAAAAATCCAAAATAAAATACAGAGGGGATTTTGGATTTTAGATTTGACTGAAATTTGTCCTAAAAATTAAAATTTCGCCTTTTTTGACTTAAAACTTCAATAAATCTTTTTTTAGAATTACATACACAAAAAATCCTTCTGTATGTTTTGTCAAAATTCAAGATTGTAGAGTTTGGTGTAGGAGCTACTTTAAGGCTCATCTGTATGTCCCCCAATGTCCCAGAGAAATCTATGGATGAAGTGGATTGAATGGAAGAATAAAACATCTTTAGGAGCAGATTGGACACGTTTGTTGTTTCCACATGAAAGCCGATATGTTGAGAGACCAAACTGACCAAAAAACAAAAAGTTGATACATTTTCTCGTCTTAAATTGAGTGAGCTGCGTTGTATTTTTGGCACTTCTGGGCGCCTGTGCTCATTCATGTGTGCAAAGGCTTTTGTTCAGGCACCAAATGATTTACAAATTCAAGACTGCAGCCAGTGCAGAATTAAAGTGCATTGAATTAAAATCTTTTGAAATCTTTTGACAAATGGCTCAGCAGGATTTTCCACAATTAGAACACAATATTTACACAATATTGTCAGACAGTTAAATGTTGTAAAGTCATTTGGAAATTGCTTACACCCACAGGCAGCAAAAATATTAACATTAAAATGAAAAAGGGCTAATCTTTTGTCAAAATAGCAAGCCTGTTATTGCTTCACTAAATGTTTTTGGAACCTGGATGTGCAAGGAATCGCTTTTGTATTTCATTTATTATTTTTTCCTCTATACTGTCATGGCTGAAAGTGCTGGCACCCTTGAATTTTTAACATTTCTCCCCAAAAAGTATCGCAGTTCTACATTTTTGGCTTTACACGTGTTTATTCCCTGAGAGAGAACAGAGAGAAAAAAAGCTAATTTGACATAATTTCACACAAAACTCAAGAAATAGGCTGGAAAAAATGACTGGCCGTCTTTCAAAATGGTGGATAAATAATTTAATTCAATAATGTGAGGCTGGGCGAGTGTGGGCAATATAAATATCACACCTGAAAGTAAGTCTTTTTGGGGAGAAACATTTTACAGGACAGATTCAGGCACGACTGTATATTCAACTAATTACTATTTTGCAAAATCAACAAAGCACAATAAAAACAGAGATGTGCATGAAACACAACAGGCCTGTGTCTACTACTATTGGCAGCAAATATTCAATTACTTCCTTTACTTAAGGCGAGACACTACAGGCAAAACATTTTTTTTTTTTGCTCTCTCAACATATCAGCTTTCATGTGGAAACAACAAACGTGTCCTAAAGATGTTTTATTCTTCAATTTAATCCACTTCATCCATAGATTTCTCTGGGACATTGTAACTTCAAAGGCCGTTTTCTTAAAATGCATTTTTCTCCCACAAAGACATAAAGATCAGCCTTAAAGTAGATCCCACTCACACTAAATTTTAGAATCTTGGACTCAACAAGATTTTGACGAAACAAACAGAAGGACATTTTTATATCTAATTCTAAAACTGATTTATTGAAGTTTTAAGTTAAAAAAATAGGCAAAATTTAAATGTTTTAGGACAATTTTCAGTCCATTATGCAAAAACTAAATAAGAAATCCAAAATCCCCTCTGTACATTTTTTTGTAACTAATATGTGTACAAAATGAACCAAGAAATTGAAACCTAGTTCTGTCCATTTTTCAGGTATAAATGTCCCAAATATGTGTATTTTGTCCATTTTAACACTTAAAATGCCTTATTTCTACATGACATGATGAAAAACATGCTATATATTTTTTCCTACATTTATATGAGTAAACTACAGGAGAAGTTTAATATTGATATTTTTAAATTTAAGATTTCTTCCTATTCACCCAGTGTCTCGCCTTAAAAACATTGCTGAGTTCTTACTTGTGTCGATCCTGAAGCACGTGCTGTGAAACTTTCCCATGTAGAAGTCCAGGCCGATGATGGCGAACATGAGGATGGCAAAGAACAGGAGCAGGCCGATCTGCAGCAGAGGGACCATGGCCTTCATGATGGACTTCAGGACCACCTGGAGACCTGCACAAACAACACGGCACTGAAAAGACGGACATCTTTGGAGTTCAGAGGACATTTAATTGATCTGATTGAATTTGAACTGTAAATTTGAATTGCTCATTGATCTGTTCATTGCTGTTCACATGTTTCTCTTTCTCTCCACTTCCCCCGGGGAGTGGAGACTGTTTCAGACACTGCAGCGGCTGCTCCAGTGACGACCCCCCCACCCCCACCTGTCTGGACGATCTATGCGCCACCCGCCTGGACAGCTGGATTAGCCATACCTCGTCTGCCTGGACGAACTCCTTCTACTTTAGATGAACTGTTCCTCGTCTTCTGCTGGAGGATCTCTCTACACTGGTGGACTGCTCCTCGTCCTCCTGGAGGAACTCTTTAAAGCCACCTCCCTCTTGAGTGGTTCTGGCTCCACAGTCCAAGTGGATGTCAGTCCTAGTTCATCTGCAGCCTGTCCGTCCGTGGGAGTAGGATCTCTCCTTCACTGTGGTTCTCCCTGAGGTTTCTACTTTTTCCCATGGGGTTTTTTGTAGTTTTTCCTCGCCGTGAAGGAGGGTCAAAGGACAGGGGCATTCTGGGACAGTTATCTGAACTGCTTTCTACCTGTGGCCCATCGAGGCAACTGTTGTTGTGATTTTGGACATTATAAAAATAAATTGATTTGATTTGATTGATCATACGCTTGAATATTGAATTGCCTATTAATTGTGGCACTTGTTGAATATTAGGTGAATGCCCATTCATGTTGTTATCTGTCAATTGTTTGTTTGTCAATATATGGTACCGCTAAACCTTAAAGTGCGTATGACGGGTTTTTATGATTTTCTAATTTTGAGTTTCTTCTGTGCATTAATACCTGTTGTAAATATAAATTGTAGTTTTACACCAATCAAGTCACTGTTTGTGGAGAAAAGTTGAAAAATCTGTCGACAATTACAGGAAGTGAAGAAACTGATGACATCACACTGGGGAGACAAAGGTTAAGCATAATTTACACCAAATAAACTACTTTTTTGACCCTTTAAACATTAATTAAACAAAATAAAGGTGTTCACGTGTGTTTTTACTGTGACATTAGATGAGTTTTGTCCAATGTACAGTGTGGTTGCTATGGTAATTTCCTAGCGTGATGTCATACCTTACAACCAGGAAGTAAAATTTAAACCTAAAAAATAACTAAACTGGGGTAAAATTTGTTAAGATTTTAGGAGAAATTTGATTATATGTATCTTTACTGCATTTTAGTTAAATGTGTACTTCCACCTGTCATAGGCCCTTTAACTCCAGCCTCAGTCCTTTTCCTTTTCCTTCACTCCTAGAGCCGAATTTACACCATCTGATCTAGCCCAAGTAAATCTGTGTAGTCACCACCTAGTATCAACATTGTACTTAACTATCGACACACATGCTACATATACGGCTGGCAGCAAGGAAGAAGACCCTCTGGACGACACAAACTGGTAACGCTTTAGAATAACTCCACTTATTCCTGCCTTTGTAAAGAACGAATAAAGACTTAATTCATAGTGAACAAACGTCTGATGATACAATTGTAATGTTTACTTTATTTAGAGAGCATTTTATTCACATTTTTGCTCTTCTTTTAGTAAACCTCTTGTTAAAACTACTGGTGTACACCTGGTTTATCCCTAATTTAGAGCTGAAATAGTCCTGTTGTAGACCCAGTTTAGATTTGGTGGTGCTCAAAATAGCCAAATCTTTTCTTTGGTGGTACTTGGGGTAAAAAGTTAACCCAAATTCCTAGGCCTAACCCTAACCCTAACCCTAACCTGAAATACGAAGTCCTGAATCAAGCTTAACAAACTATTTGTTCGGTATGACATAAGTCTTTGTTCATGCTTTGTTGAGGCAAAATAAGGTGTAGTTATTATAAAGTGGTACCAACAACTGTCTACAATCAAGGACAGGACCGACATGATTATGGAAATAAGGAAAATGTAGAGAATCACATTCCGATTTAATTTGTAGATGGATAAATTTGACAGACTTTCGACCATTTGGGACAGTTACTTTGGACTTTATGTGTCTTTGCTTTATTCGGATGTCTTCTGTGCTGATTTTGTTTTGTTTTTTTTTATCTTCAGTGCTATCCCTAGTTTTGTTCTTTTGTTTTTTTGTGTTTGTTTTGTTATAAAATTGAAAAAGACTTTGGTGCTGAGTAGTCGCAATTAGCAAATCGCAAAGACTGCAATGAACAAAATTTCCTCTATAACCAGCCAAATATTGCTTTTAATCATGTCAAAAACCGGCTGAACCTGTCATTTAAACCTAAGCAAACGTGTTCTTAAACAAACTAGATTCTTTGATTAGTTTAGCAGTTCAGCTTTCAGTAAAAGCTCCTGAACGAGTTTAAAATGTAGATTTTGAACAGAATATGAATCCAATCGCAATCATAATTCTCCTCTTGTCAGCGCTAGTGTTGAATATTGATGGATAATCTCAAGGTCAAGTATTGCGCAAAATAAGAATTGACTCTAATTAAACACAAAAAAGTAGAAATATCATTGTTGTTTGGAAGATTACACAAACGCAATTCTCTTTTTTCTTTCGCCAATGCAATGTGCAGCTTTTTGTGACAGTTTTACTTTGTATAGATAATATTCCTAATATTTTACTTTTGCATTTCTTTCTTTTTCCCTTTTTTATTTCAGGTGAACGCAAACAAACAGATGATTATTGCAGGAAACTCACATCTATTACATCTACATTTTCTGGGAAACAGCATAAAATGGAAAAGTCCACAGAGTAAATCGAAATCCTCAAAAGGTAAAGAATATTATGAAAGAATTTGGAACCAGAGCTATTAAGAGGTTTGGAACAAGACGTCATTTATGTTGTTTTTTATGTGTTTTTTGGCTAATTCTGAAAGACATAAACCGCTGAAATCAACTTAGTCAATGATTGCATAACATTTAAATTACAGGAACCAAAGATTTTGAGAAATGTATCTTTTTTTCTGCTTCTGATAACAATAATTTGATATTTTTGAGTTAGAAATGTGCTGAAATGAGCCTGCAGAAGTCTTAATTGAAAGAATGGGAGAAATTAAACACAAAAGTGCATAAATATCACTTGATAAACTAACATTTTCATATAATCTTAAGAGACAATACTGTATGTGACCCAGATTTACAACAAAACGCAACAATAAGGTCATTTAATTGACATTATTAGCAATATATTCACTAAACGTTGCATAATGTGTGCGTAATGGGCGATATTAAAGCTGACAATGCTGTGAACGGTGCTATTATTAGGGTAGAAAATTAGGTAAATGCAATGTCTTCAGAGAGTTGAAAAGACAATGCTACTCACTGGGAATGCCGGAGACCAGTTTGAGCGGCCGCAGCACTCGTACCGCTCTCAGTGTCCTCAGGTCGAAGTCTGCCCCCACCGTGGCCAGGATCCTGCCACGAAACACACAGAAATCATCAGAAAACGGATATTCAGTTTCGCAACGGTGGCAGCTTCACAGGATTTAGCAGAAAATGGTGAAAGTGTTCAGAAAATCTCAAGAGAAATAATAAATAACGAGTGTAAGTGAATTAAAACAAAGAGTAAAACAAGCAAATGGACAGTGGTCGTCTTAGAGATTTCTTCAGGCCCAAAAAAAAAAGATAAATGAGAGAAAGAGGAAAATTCCAGAGGAGAACAGATGTGACAGATGTGTGCCCAGGACAGACAGACATTTATTTATCAGGGATGTTACAATATCAAATTTTAGTGTTACGGTTATTGTTAAGAAACATGACGATATGACGATTATTAACGATTAATGACAAGTGAGACATTTTCTTTCATTCTAATACATTACTGTTCCTGTAGTTTGTGACCAGCTTCATGAAATCAAACTTTCTGAATACAAAAATAAAGGTATTGTGATATAAACAGCCGCACAATACACTGTACAATTAAGAGCTTTGGAGTACAGATTCAATCGAAATTCGTAATTTTGCTTCTAAAGTGATCACAATTATACGTTTGTATTACTTCTTTCATGTTTTTTCTATGATATCCCTTAATTGCAGACACAACTTCTGATATAAAATAGTATCTAGCAAGTAATGAATCCAAAATCATGACTGGAAAAACATCAGCCTTAAATTAGCATAAATGGCTCGAATTAAAACATATCTTATTGTAATTTGAGTAGATTTTAGATATTTTTACCAATCACTTACCAAATAATAAATAAAAATACTTTTTTTTTTTTCTTTTTTACTTTTTTTTTAATGGCAAATGGCAAATCATATTCATAGATTAGTCTGAATGTATGTACTCTTTTTTTATTTATTTATTTGATAGGGACAATGAACATCAGTATAAAACAGATGTAAATATGCCGGATTATAGCTACAAAGCTAATTTTCATCCGTAGTCCCTAGGCAGGCAGATCAAGATCTGATCCATTTTATTTAAACAGCACATTTTATAAACTGAAACGTTTCCAAAGTGAACAGAACTCAGTTTAAAAAGCAAACAAATTACAATTGCTCTACCACTGCTCATAAAATAAAATAAAAACACTTAAAACAATAAATGAATAATCTAAAGCAATAGATAAAAGCTAATTTGTAATACACGCAATTTAAACCTTTATAGATGTACTATTTAAACATAATTGAAAAACAGTCTTCATTTACGCCACAGATAAGAGATTTCGCTGCAACTCACTGCATTGCACCACCAGAGACGCGATTAAGAGGCGAACAACACACACATTGATTGATAGCTATCAGAAAGTTCAAAGTCACACGAGCCGTCAAAGCAAACCACACCCCGGTTCCAGATCCTGCCCTGGACAAACAGCTCATTAAGACTAAGAGCTGGTAATGGGGCCGCGATGGATCGTTGTCCGGGCTGCGACACGTGGCTGCTCGCTCTCAGGGTAAATTACAATCGATAGTGTAGTCGTACAGTGGAAGTGACAGCAGGAGCACGCTGGGCTAAAACGTGGCCAATGTATTGAAATTTAGACAATATTGTGAGTGTTGTTTTGAAGACATGCACAATTTGAACAATGAGTATATCGTTTATAGTGTCAAAATGCTGCAAAAAGAGCTGATTGAAAATAAAATAATGACAAAAGTTATGTTGTTGTCTGTCAAATAAGAGTATAAGGTGACATTTATGCACGTTTGTAGGGCTGTAGTCGATTACAGAAATTCGTGGTTGACTAAAGACCAGCCCTATCGATCGATTAGTCCAGTGTTTCCCAACGTGAGGAATTACCAGGGGGTACTTTGAATGGTTTCAGGTTATAAATGAAAAGGAAATGTACTTTTATCTGACTGAAAAAGTGTCATTTGTTGTAAATTTAGCATCTTTTTGGAGTATCTTGGACCATAAATATACATAAAACCAAAAATATAATAGTAATAGTAGTATAGTATGAGTAATAATTGACTGTATTTGACCAGTAAACCCATGCTTTTGCCCGAAACTCAAGTTAAGGGGTACTCTTGAGTCTGAGACAAAGCTTAGGGAGTACGCAAGACGAAAAAGGTTGGGTCGACTAAAAGGGGCAAAAATATATCAAAAACTATAAAGTATAAAGTATCTAAATCAAACTGCACTCAAAAGAAAACAACTATTCATACAGAAAAGTACAAGAAGACAGTGTGTTTATACATTAAGACTCCAAAATCTTCAGCAAACTCACTTCATATCTTCTCATTTTTTCATATAACTCATTTTAGAATAATTTAATATAAATAAAATGATTAATCGACTAATAAAAGATACCATCGACCGACTAATCAACGACTACAGCCCTACAAATTTGTGATTAATTTGACAGACATTTCACATTTGTCTTACAAGTAATACATTTAAAGACATGTTTTAAATTTCTGTTGGACTGACACAATTTCATCTGAATATCTTTATCGGGATACTCCAAAAAAATATTGAGAATATCACCCAGCCCGAGTCAAAGTTAAGCTGCACTGGGAGCATAAGGTACGTCTCGACTGGTTCACTTTGGAGTATCAGGGCGGTTCAAGAGCGTCTCGACTGTCATAAGTGAACTATCCGCCCCGTTTGAGGGATTCAAAGTGGGTCGAGAGAGGCACTAGAGGGCGCTGGCTCGTTTTAGGCTGCAGAACGGTTTAGAGTGAGACGACTGGACAAGAGAGAACTGAAGAGAGAAAAAAAGAGAACACAGACTCAGGCGAAAACTGAACATAATCCTTCTTTACCAAACACCGACTTGATCTTGCGATAAACCACCAGTAACTTTATTTGTTGAGCCAATGAACTTAGCAAAACAACGCTAGCGCACGTCATCATCAGCTGTTTCCTGTTTATCAACGCACGGCACTCATGTCAAGACCCAAAATGTGTTATATTTCCAGTGCATAATGCTTCCAACACAATCCAAACCCAACATACCACATAAAGAGACATGAAAACATAGCGTAGAAGCACAACGAGCCGAAATGAATACAGAAAAAGCTGGCAGGTTTAGCTCACAACTCACAAAGTTTGAATGTTTTTGCGAATTGCTGAGATGGGCCTTTATGAATTCAGGTATGATTTCGATTTCATTCAGTAAGAAAAACATTTGTTCTGTTGTTATGTTTGCAGCTCGTGTAGCGGGCCACTGCGAACCTGGACCTAAAAAACCAGAGCGCCATTAACAGAAGACGCTCCAAGGTGAACAAGTCTGCGGGACCAGGGCCAGTCAAAATAGCGTCTACTCTCACAGCAACTAACTTCCTGTCCACCATAAATCTCCTTCTAGGTCCTCTGCTTCCAGGCTGCTGTAACTTTAGCATCCTTCAACTCATGTATTCATTATATACTGCATGTTTGTCTTTTTATAATCCATGGACCAATGGAGCGTCCAAAATGAAGCCTATCATCTCTATCCCTCCTCATTGCTCATTAAAAGTGACTATTTTCCATCACAAAACAGTAGGGCTGTAATGGACAAAAAAAATTCTTGGTTGACTAAAGACCAGCCCTATCGACCGATTAATTAACTAAAAGACAAAAATATCTTAAAACTGTAAAGTATTTCCATGTGTCTAAACCAAACTGCACTCAAATTACCACAACTGTAGAGGAGTTCATGCAAAAACAACTATTTATACAGAAAAGTACAAGGAGACAGTGTATTTATACGTTAAGACTCCAAAATCTTCAGCAAACTCACTTCATATCTTCTCGTTTTTGTCATATACATCATTTTATAATAATTAAATAAAAATAAAATGATTAGTCGACTAATAATAATCTTGGTCGACTAAGACACCATCGACCGACTAAAGGACTAAAGGACTACAACCCTACAAAACAGAAATTTACCAAACCATACATTGCTAGTCCAACCACTGCTATGGCAAAGTGGACCAAACGCAGTATATCGAAGGAAAACCAATAAAACCGGCTGCAACGATTAATCAACGATAAAAAACATTCATAGTTGTATTTTGATCATAATAACAATCATTCTCTGGTCAATAGATACTCTAAAACACATACAAAACACCTTTAATATTAAATGAAACCGTGAAAAAAGACTAAACTATTTCATATTTTTGACAATAACACATTTTATTCGTAATTATTCTCTATTTAGAAGCCTTCAGTCATCATATTTCAACCTTTTTTTGGTTTATATCAGGCCTGTCACGATAATTACTTTATCGACTTATCGTTCCATAAACCATCAAAAGCAAATAACAAACAATATATTTGGGGCTCAGTATTTATCGTGTGAATTTTCTATGCCTTTTCTTTGTTGTTTTGATACAGTTTTTGCTGTAGCGAGTGAAATAAGCAACTTTTATGACTCATTATTGACACAAACTAACTACAAAAGTGTTCTAGTGTGCTATTTGTTCATTGCAACTTATGTTTTTAGAGAAATTGCACTGTTTTGGGGGTATTCTCTTGCTCTTAGTGTCATAAAGTAGTTACAATAATAATAGTTTTATTATATTTTTAGTAGCAATTTATCCCACTTCAAAATTTGTTATCGTGACAGGCCTCGTTGATTGTGCAAAGTCTCAATTAACATAAGAAATAATTGTATGACTAGGTGAGTGACCAAAAAAAGAATTATTCGACTACTAAAATAACGCAACAATGAACAAACACCGTATTGTCTCCTGCATATCGCGTATATACTACAGATCTCACATCATTTTCCACATGTTTCCCACGTTATCATTCATTTTTCATTCATCTCGTGTTCAATCTTTAAGCATATCAGCCGGTATATTTTTAGCTCTTTCCCCACTGGAAGCATAACCCAGTGAATGCTACAGCCGGCTCTAAGCACCGCTGCTCTGAATACAAATGAAGCCAATACAGTAGAGTTGGTATGCAGGGGGCCATTTGATGAAGAGGCGGCCAGGGAAACACAAGACAGCTCAGCCAGTGTAAACCTTAATCATTCCCAACGTAAGATTTTCAACGACTTGACATGAGGCAGCCCCCCAGTCAGATTTACCTTAGCCGCGTTTGTTAGTGTCAAGGTGCTTAAGCGTGCGTTGGCTGACAGTCCGGTCCCAAAATGTCCCATTATTTTGAAGTTCGGTGTTTTCCGCGGCCGTGAGATTTGGTTTTGACAGGCGTTTTTACAAGAACGGGCTTCAGGGAGCGCTTAGTTTAGGCAGGCGTAGGATGTGCGAAAAGGTTGAGTGGTTTTCTTTTTGTGTTTTTGTCTGTTATTTTGTGTTTGTTATTTTCGTGAACTCCACAGGGTTGTGTACTTTCTCCTCTGCTCTTCTCCCTGTGACACCAACTGCTGCACCTCCAGACACGACTCTGTAAAACTGATCAAGTTTGTGGACGACACCGGTCTCATCTGACTCATCTCGGACGGCAATGAGTCTGTCTACAGGAGAAAGTATCAGCCCCCCTGCTCCCCACTCGCCCTGACAGACTCTCCCACCACCACCGTGGACTCTTTCCGCTTCCTCTGCCGGCGTGTGAAGCCAACCATCAGCTCCATCATCAGTCAGGCCCAGCAGAGGATGTACTTCTTGCAGCAGCTGAGGAAAGACAAGCTGCAGCAGATGATGGTGCAGTTCTACATGGCCTTCATCGAGTCCATCCTCACCTCCTCCATCACCGTGTGGTACAGGAGCCACAGAGGGACAAACACAGACTACAGCGCATTGTGCGCTCTGCTGAGAAGGTGATCGGCTGCAGCCTTCCATCTGTCCAGGACCTGTACGTCTCCAGGACTCAAGGACGAGCAGGTCGGATCACAGCTGACCCTTCTCACCTGGACATAGTCTATTTGAGCCACTCCCCTCGGGCAGGAGGCTACGGTCCATCCGGACCAGAACCTCCTGCCACAAGAAGAGTTTCTTTCCCTCTTCCGTTGGACTCATGAACACTTTATAACACCTGCCACTTTAACAATATTATAAAAGAGCTATCTATTTACACTGCCACATTTGTACACTGTCTAATTATTTATGTCATTCTTAATTTTATGCATGCCTTTTTTTATTGTATCTTGCTACTATTTTATTGATTTTTTTTTATGTCACGCCTTACGCCGAAGCAACTTCCTATGTTTGTGAATTTTGATCACTGACAATGGTAATAAACCGATTCTGAGGGTTGTTTTTATATGTAACAAAACAATAAGAACACCATGTCAAAGTGCCCACTATTCACAAGGAAATGCTAACTTTTAAAACCAAATTAAATTAACAATATAGAACTGAACAAATTATAGCTACAAATACTTCTACATTGCAAACAATGGCAAATATTAAAATTAGGGCTGCAACCAGTTAATCGATTAATCGCAATTAATCAATTATAGAAAGGGTTGTCAACTAATTAAATAATCAAGTAATCGTAAGGACGTCTATACACAGACTCCAAGACATTGTATGTGTTGAAAGAAGATTAGATTATAACTTAGAAGGAGCAGGAATGACACAAAAACACACAGGAATCACAGTAAATTATGTGTTTTTGCTTAAAATCCTTGTTCATCTATAAATACTCTCCTCCAGGATGTTGTCTAACGCCTTCACTTCAGCTTTATCTGGCCAAAATTTAGTAAAATTCTCATATTCAAGGGCCTTTCGCATTCTAAACAACTAATCAATTAATCGAAGGAATAATCGCTACACTAATCGATTACTGAAATAATCATTATTTGCAGCCCTAATTAAAATGGGACTGAATTAGTGTAATTCTGTTTCAGTCCAGTCCTTAACCGTAGGCTCCAGCCCGTCATTCATCTCCATTATCATCCATTATTGCTTTTTTTTGCTGCAGCCAAAAGTACATTCCACAGTTTTCCATCTATAGTTTCCATTGTTGGAGTTTGACATCTGAGATACATTGTTATTATTATCTCAGTCCAGTATTTATGAATCATAGTGTGGTCCAGGAACGTCTCTAGGATTTCTTGAATGGGGGGCTAAGCTCCTGAGCATCAAAAGACTAAAACTCATTATTTCCATGTCAAATGTAAACTCATTATTATGACTAAATCTGATTTAAAGCATTACCAAGAAGAGGGTCACAGGGTTGAAGTACTCATGCCTGTATTTACTGTGTCTGGGCCTCTGAGCACGATGAAGTTGGGTCCCAACATTACACATATAAATGGTAACTACTTAAAGTGCGGGGGGTAAGTTTGAAGGAAACCGGTAACCTGGTTTTAGGTCTTTTTTTAATTTTTTATAGATTTTTATAGAGATCCTGTTGGCCTTATTCGTGGGTTTCAGCTTCCTGTTCACCATTTTGCATGCACTGAGTTAACCAAATAGGCCGACATCACATCATAAGCTAAATCCACTGCCCTGCACTTAGAATCACTGTGACCCTCCCCCACTGTTTTGAAGAAAACAGGTGATATTTCCTTTTTTATAGATTCAGTTGGCCTCGTTAAAAGGACAGGTTTATATGTGCACATGTTCAAAATGATTCATGGGTTTCAGCTTCCTGTTATGCAACATTTTGCAAGCATTCATTTCACCAAACAGGCCAACAACAGCTGAATCCACTGCCCTGCACTTAGAATCACTCTGACCCTTTTTAGACCCTCACCCATAGTTATAGAACCGCTGCTTCATAAGAGGGGTGCACGGTGGCAGAGCGGCTAGAGCTTCTGCCTCTCAATAAGGAGATCGTGGGTTCGAATCCCAGACCACCCCAACATCGTGGTTTCGAATTCCGAACCACCCCAACATCACACGATCTCTCTGGGTGGAGTCTGCATGTCCTCCCCGTGTTACCGTGGGTTCTCTCCGGATTCTCCGGCTCCTCCCACCGTCCAAAGACATGACTGTGTAGGTTAATTGACAACTCTAAATTGTCCATAGTGAATGAATGTGAGAGTGAATGGTTGTCTGTCCTTGTCTGTCTCTCTGTGTTAGCCCTGCGACGAGTTGGCCACTGTCCAGGGTGTACCCCGCCTAAGGCCCAAAGTCACTGGGATAGGCTCCAGTCACCCGCGACCCCTAACGGGAATAAGCGGTAGAAAATGAATGAATGAATGCTTCATAAGAACTTTCACTGGTGCTTCTGGGGCTGCCCTTTGGCTTTTGGAGGAAAGTGTTGGACTTCACACAGGGTCAGTAGCATGTAACCTGCCCGAGTCACCAGTGTCTGGGTCAGAGTTTGCAGATAAGACACTACACACCAGTGAAGGCTTTCTAATAGACAATAAGTGGTTAAACAAAGAATAAACATGCATGACTATTATAAACCCGTTAAATCCTGACACTGCAGACAATTCAGTCACCTCTTAGATGAAGAGCCCATAGAGCCTGGACCATCAGCACTGATAAAAAATACATGGTATTCACTAAATACTTTATATTCTACTGCTGTAATAAAATGAAACATCGGAGTCTGAGCATATCATTTGTCTAGGCCAGTGTTTCTCAAACTGTGGTACGTGTTATTTAAAGTACATTTTAGCTCTTCCTTAGTACATTTCTAGTTAAATCTTCTGTGGCAATGGTGTATTCCCACAGACCTGGTTTATCTTTAATTCAGTCCTGAAATAGTCCTGTTGTAGACCCAGTTTAGATTTGGTGGTTCTCAGAAATCCAAATCCTGGGGTAAAACATTTGAGAACCACTGGTGTAGGCAGAAGCCTGTAATAAACCCTGATTTGAGTTATGGGTTAATGAATGATTAGATGACAACAGGAACAGCCTACAACAACAACAACAACAACAACAACAACAACAACAACAACAACAACAACTACTACTACTACTACAACTACTACAACTACTACAACTACTACAACTACAACTACAACAACAACATCAACAACTACAACAACTACAACAACAACAACTACAACAACAACAACTACTACAACTAAAACAACTACAACAACTACAACAACAACAACAACTACTACAACAACAACAACAACTACAACAACTACAACAACAACGACAACAACAACTACAACAACAACAACAACTACAACAACTACAACAACTACAACAACTACAACTACAACAACTACAACTACAACAACTACAACAACAACAACAACAACTACTACAACAACAACTACAACTACAACTACAACAACTACAACAACAACTACAACAACAACAACAACAACAACAACAACAACACAGCTCCCTGAATTCTAACATCACTTGCCCCATTCTCTGGTGATGACACACACATAGACAAAAGGCTCCATAGAAGGCTAAATGACCCAGATGTAATCAATAATTTCCTGAAATTTCATTTCTGATTTAAATTATTGAATGAAAAAAAAAAAACACAAAGAAAACAGCCTGAAAACTATTATAATTATAAATACTATACGCCTGCTCCTGCCCCTGTCCTGCTCCTGCCCCTGTCCTGCTCCTGTCCTGCTCCTGCCCCTGTCCTGCCCCTGTCCTGCTCCTGCCCCTCTCCTGCCCCTGTCCTGCTCCTGCCCCTGTCCTGCTCCTGCTCCTGCCCCTGTCCTGCTCCTGCCCTGCTCCTGTCCTGCTCCTGCTCCTGTCCTGCTCCTGCTCCTGCCCCTTTCCTGCTCCTGCCCCTGTCCTGCTCCTGCCCCTGTCCTGCTCCTGTCCTGCTCCTGTCCCTGTCCTGCTCCTGTCCTTCTCCTTTCCCTGTCCTGCCCCTGTCCTGCTCCTGCCCCTGTCCTGCTCCTGCCCCTGTCCTGCTCCTGCTCCTGCCCCTGTCCTGCTCCTGCCCTGCTCCTGTCCTGCTCCTGTCCTGCTCCTGCTCCTGCCCCTGTCCTGCTCCTGCCCCTGTCCTGCTCCTGCCCCTGTCCTGCTCCTGTCCTGCTCCTGCTCCTGCCCCTGTCCTGCTCCTGCCCCTGTCCTGCTCCTGTTCTGTTCCTGTCCTGCTCCTGCCCCTGTCCTGCTCCTGTCCTGCTCCTGCTCCTGCCCCTGTCCTGCTCCTGTCCTGCCCCTGTCCTGCCCCTGTCCTGTCCCTGTCCTGTCCCTGTCCTGCTCCTGTACTGCTCCTGCCCCTGTCCTGCTCCTGCCCCTGCCCCTGCTCCTGTCCCTGTCCTGCCCCTGTCCTGCCCCTGCTCCTGCCCCTGTCTCACTCTCTGCGCTCAGTGCTCTGGCCTTTAACACATCTTTTTCTTTCCAGGTAAAAGCGTTGGAGCAGTTGTAGTGAGTTGTACGCCCGGATAAACAATATGTGGATTTTCGCGGACGTTTTTACCGCCCTGGTCCGTCCGTGTGCCGCGCTGTCGGACTTCCTCACATCTCGTCCTGTGCCTCCTTTAATTTAGAGCCCCGTGTTAATTTAGTTTGACAGAAAAGTCTATAAAAGTTTAGCGTTTGGATCTCCCGCTCCCCAGAGAGATGCACTGAACCATTTCCACAGACGAGGACAGGGCAGTTTCCTCTTGAATGAGACGGAGGCCTGACAGGAGGGACTACGGCTCATAAGACGCGTTTGCAAATGTTTATGTGCACAAATGAGTCATCAACACATAAATGGGCTCACAAACAAAGGGAATTTTGTTTAGGAAACTAACATACAATCAGACCAGTGGGGATTTGGAAGAAAAGGTCCAAAGACGTCCCTGGTGTGGACCATAGAACTATAATAAAACCTGGAAGATGTATCCAAAATGGCCGTCCTGTTTATCCCTATGGAGTGAGCTCATTGGCGCATGACCCCAAAAAAATGTCTTACTTACGCATTTACTTCCTGATACGGAGGCTGATGTTGTGGAAATTATGTCTTTTGCATAGTCTTAACAAGGGCACCTCCATTTCTACCATTGTTGACATTTCTGAGTGGTTAGCTCTATCTAAGACGGGCGTCATCCCACTGGTACAGAATTTGTCCTTCTCTAATATTATCAGATTCCATGGTGAACTCGTCTGCCAGAAGTGGTATGCTATGCACTTCTCCTTTTATCTCGGCCAGCTTGTCTCCAAGCTGGCCTTCTTACCACTATTTAAACCTCTGTGTGTGGAAGCATAGTCAGGCTTGAATAGCCAATACTAGCACAATGTGTTGAGTATTCAAGCCGGGTCCGGACTGATGGTAAATAAACTTCTCCTGCCTCAGACATCCAGAGTCTCCTGCCTCTCCTTACAACTCTAGGACTCGTTGGGACAACACTTGTTTTCCCTAACAGCTGACATCTTTGCTTTAGGGCGCTACGTGACGACAATCCCCCATGATGCTTTGAGCGACGTGAACGACCAGCAGCTGTAAGTTTTTGTGTTAGCGTTAGCTTGTGTGATTGTAATTGTATTCTTCATGTTACACACGTGAAAGTGTCTGAAATGAAATAAAATACAACTTACAGGTGTCTCTAGTTGAGCCTTTTCCACGAGCTTCTGTTTGTATCGTCCGACGCTCGTTCACGTGACTCGCACATGTTTGCCGTGACGTCACTTCATATAAAAACGGTAATTTGGGTGATTTTAGAAACGGTAGAAAAGAACATTTCCTTCTATTTTATTTAAATACCGATAATAATTCAGTACTGTCTGCAATTATAACGTGAAGTTATAGAAAACGGCTGGTTCCAAGAGGCTGCAGTACCTCGCACGGCCACTAATCAATCTGGGACCACAGACAGAGGTCTCCAGTTCTTTTAATACATCCCTGGTGTGGACCCAAAACACGTGACACATTCAGTGGTTTTCAAAGTGTTTTTCAGGTTGTATGGCTCAGTCTATTGTACAGATTTGAATGTTTTTAATAGTAAAGGAAACATGGAATGAAAATACACCGGCGTGAAGAGGTGAAGGTCTTGTGTAATCCAGAAATGAAACCTGAGACTTTTTTGTAATGAGTGAACTTGTTGCTAAATTTGCAATCCTCACAAAGTACAATATTGAATGCATTTACTGATTAAATGGTTGGTAATTTATAATAAAGCCGGCACTAATGATTATTTTATTAACTGAATAGTCAGCTTTTTTTTAGTTAACTTGTAAAATTAATAATTCTACTGTACACTCAGGCTTTTTAAATACATTTTAACCATGTAAAGGTTGAAATAAGATGACTGAGGGCTTCTAGACAGAGAATACGTGTTTTATTGATGAAAGTAAGACATTTTTATTCTTTTTTGACATTTTAATTTCATAATGCTGCGGTTTTTTTTATAAAAGGAAGGTCTTTTCATGTGTTTTAGGGTCTGTACGTCAAATCAAACATAAAAATACATCTTCAATTATCTTTGTAGTTGATTTGTCCCGATTTGTCCCACTTTATGACAGTCAGAGGATTTAATATTTTTGTGGTGCAGATACAGATACATTAGGTCTTGAATCCATAATTAAAAATGTATGTTATACTCCTATTTGTACTAATTCAACACTGATTTATCCTAAAATGTAGGCAAATGACTGTTTATCATGTAAATCAAGACAACAAACACTGCTGGTCGAGAAAAGAGGAATGAGAGAAGAACACCGGATCAATCAGCCAGAGACCAAGTCAATGCTTCAACATCAGCAGTAACAAAACAGCCGACTCCACAAAAGGATTTATCAACAGCAGCTCCACCAGGCCCAGCAAAGGATTCAGCTCCAGCTGCTCCAAAATCTCCTACACTGCCTCCAGTAAAGAGCTCATCAGTTGCAGCACCACAACGATCTCCACCGCCGCCCTTGAAGGACTCAAGCTCAACATCCGTCCCCCCTCCCTCGGGGTCCTCATCACAGGCAATGGACCAGTCAGTGTCAGGCCCAGCAGCTGCCCTGTCACCACCCCTACCCTCAGACCAGTCCTGGGTCCCCCCTGCAACATCTACTCCCACTCAATCATCACTCTCCTTTTCATCTCCACCTTCACCCAGGGACCTTCCCAACCATCTTGAAAGTCTGATCAAATCAGGAGTAAAGATGGTTCCACTCACACCTAATTTAGCAAGATCAAGAGTTCTGATGTCAACAATGATGAACTCTTCCCCGTACAAATCTGTGCCCACCATACCACCCAGGAGCTTCAACTCTCCTGCTTCACCAAAAACAACCTGCACCTCCACCCCTCGCCTTTCACCTGGTCCATCACCCAAAGCCCCCAGCTCTCCCCCACTCAGCCTTTGCCCAAACCCCTCCAGGTCTCCCCCTTCGCCGCCTCCCCACCTCCCCCAGAACTGTTATCTCCCATAGCTAGGATGTAGTGGGTCTCAGCGTTGCCGGGACTTATGGTCATGAAAATGGTCAAACAAACCCGGGGCCCTGTGTTATATCTGTAGTCACGTCCACACAGACTGGAGAACAGAAGGACAGTTAGACTGTCCAATCTTAGAAATTTAATTCATATTCCCTGTGAAAAAGATAACGCGTCCAGTCACATTGAAACCAATCCTGAAACTTGCTGTGCTTAATGTCAGATCATTATGTAACAAATCACTTTTAATTAATGATTTTTATATCTTCTTATAATCTTTATTTTATGTTTTTAACTGAAACATGGCTTGACCAAAACCGCGGGGAATGTAGTTCTAATAGAAGCGACTCCACCGAGCTTCAAGTTTGAATCTGAAACACGCGACAACAAAAAAAGGGTGGAGGTGTCTGTGCAGTTTTAGAGATAAAATAGTTACCCAGAGGTTGTCTTTTGGGGTGTTTTCATCATTTGAGTATTTATCTTTTAAAATGGAGCTAAAACAGTCTCCTCCATACTCTACATTGTCCTGTACAAGCCTCCCCAGCACTGCCAAGGTTTTATTGATGATTTTTACTGAGATGCTTTCAGTTGTATGCACAGAATTTGATGGTTTGGTCATTACAGGTGATTTCAATGTTCACGTGGATAATGTTTGCGACAGAAACGCTAAAGAGCTTGATGCTGTCCTTGAAACCTTTGGTCTTACTCAGCATGTGAGTGGCCCCACTCACAGCAGAGGACACTCTGGACCTGCTAATTACAAAAAGGCTTAATATTTCAAACGTCCAGTGTGGTCGATGTGGCACTGTCTGATCATTTCTGTGTTTTCTTTTGACCTGTCTGTTATTCCCAAATCACCGACTGGTCCTGCAGTTGTTCGGAGGAGACACATAAATGACAGCACAAGTGCACTCTTCATTGAAATGATAAACTTTGAAAATCCTTCATGTTCAAATGTTGACGACTTTTTAAATTCTGTTACATCTAATATCTTGAATGTTCTGGACACCATTGCTCCTATGAAGGTTAAAATGGTTAAAAATAAGCAGAAAGGCGCCATGGAGAATAATGAGACAGTCAGGGCACAGAAAAGGGAGTGCCAGGGCTGAGCGAAAAGTGCCAAGTCAAAGCTCCAGATTCATAAAGAGATTTATAGAGAAAGGTTGTACATGTACAACCTCATTTTATGTAAAACAAGGAAGGATTTTCTGAAATAATTGGAAATTGCAGTAATAACTCGCGTGCTCTGTTTGCAACAGTAAACAGACTAACAAACCCTCAATTCTGCTGCCATTAGAACTAATTTCCACAGCTAAGTGCAATGAGTTTGCAGTATTCTTTAATGACAAGGTTCAGGGCATTAAAATGCCATAAATTCCACAGTGCAAATAATAACTTTAAAACCACCTACACATTTAGAGCTGACTCAGTTTGCACCTGTAACTGACAAAACTGTCCAAGAGATCATCACCAGTCTGAGTTCTTCTACATGCTGCCTCGATGTGTTACCCACCAGATTTCTAAAGTCTGTTCTGAGCACTTTGTTAACACCACTCACTCACATAGTTAACATGTCGGCTTCCAATCTGGAACATTCCCAAGGGCCTTGAAAACTGCGGTCATTAAGCCTCTCCTAAAGAAGAGCAGTCTTGATGCCTCAGAACTGAAAAAATTATCGGCCCATCTCAAATCTGCCATTTTTAGGCAAAGTCCTTGAAAAGGCTGTTTACCAACAGCTCACTGACTTCCTCTTAATAAACAACTCATTTGATGTTTTTCAGTCAGGTTTTTAGACCTCATCACAGCACTGAGACTGCTCTTATCAAGGTGACAAATGACATCTGCCTGAACACTGGCCTTGGGCAAAGCCTCAGTCTTAATTCTGTTAGATCTGAGCTGCTTTTGACACTGTCGATCATAGGATCCTCCTACAGAGACTAGAGGACTGGGTGGGCATCACTGGCACTGCCTAAATTGGTTGAAGTCCTACCTTGAGGACAGAGAGTACTTTGTTGAGATTGGTAACTGTGTCTCAGACCACGTGAGCTTGACCTGTGGGGTGCCCCAAGGGTCAATCCTGGGACCCCTTCTGTTCAACCTCTATATGCTGCCCTTAGGTCAGTTAATACTCAGCACAAATGTGTCTTATCACAACTATGCAGATGACACTCCAGATCTATGTCTCACTGGACGGCAGGTGAATATGGACCAGTGGATTCATTCTGTCATTGCATCCAACAGATCAGCTTGTGGATGCAAAACAATTTTCTTCAGCTAAACTCAGACAAGACTGAAATCATCGTCTTTGGGAGAAACAGAGAGAAAGTGTCAGCAGTCACCTCCAGTCTCTCGCTCTAAAACCGACAAATCAAGTTAGAAATCTGGGGGTAATAATGGACTCAGACCTGAACTTTAACAGCCACATCAAATCAATAACATCAACAGCCTTTTACCACCTAAAAAACATTGCCAAAATTAAAGGTATAGTGTCTAAACCAGACTTGGAGAGACTTATCCATGCATTTGTCTCCAGTAGGTTAGACTACTGCAACGGCCTGTTCACTGGCCTCTCCAAACGCAGCTGTAAAACAGCTGCAGTACATCAGAATGCTGCTGCTCGGGTCCTGACAAGAACCAGGAAGTACGATCACATTAGTCCTGTGCTCAGGTCTCTGCACTGGCTTCCTGTGGCTCAGAGAATTGACTTTAAAGCAGCTCTGCTTGTGTTCAAGTCTCTCCACGGCCAAGCACCAAAGTACATCTCTGACATGTTAGTGCCATATGAACCATCTCGCAATCTGAGGGCCTCAGGGACCGGCCTCCTGCTGGTGCCTAGAGTCAGGACTAAACATGGGGAATCAGCATTTCAGTTTTTTGCAGCTAAAATCTGGAACAGTCTCCCTGAAGATGTGAGACAGGCCTCCACTCTGACAATGTTTAAATCCAGGCTAAAAACAGTTCTCTTTAGACGTGCATACGACTGAAAGATCTATCTGCACTCTTCTCTTTTAAATCACTTTATTCTAAAATGATTTTAAAATGATTCTGTGTGTCTTTTTGTGTTTTGTGATTTTAATGCAACTTTTCCTGTTTATGTAAAGCACTTTGAATTGCCCTGTGTACGAATTGTGCTCTACAAATAAACTTGCCTTGCCTTGCCTTGCTGGTCATTTGAAAATCTGTAAAAAATACAATTCAAATCATGACCAATTACATCATCCTGTAATTTCCCTGTTTCTTCTAAAGTGTGAGAAGTGGAACTGAATTCAGCTGCAAGACGCACGAACGAGTTTTAAAACAGGATTTCTCATGTTTTCAGAGGACGCCCGTTTCTCCCTGAGCTCCTTACTTAACATTACATCATTCTTATTCAGTCTTACCTAAAGCCGGCTGCAGTTCGAATCCCTTTAGGCGTGTCCATATTACAAAGAATAACATGTAAAGAAAGTGTGACCTTGTGGATTACGGAGCGAAATGGACGACTTCCACACTGATATTGAAATATGTTTTAACTTAGCGTGATAAGCCTGTTACTTCCTGTGCAGAATTTATGCCAGAAGTCAGCAATTATCGTCTGCAAAATGGGATTAAAACCACATTTGTTTTGTGTGGTGATCTGCTGTTTTTGTGACATCGTCCTGGTTAAAGTGTCCATGACGGGTTGGACTAATCATTTGACTAAAATGCCGTTAAGATAAATATATTTCAAAGTTTGCTAAAACACTTAACACATTTTATACCAGTTTAGCAATGCTTTAGGCCAGGCATGTCCAAACTCAGGCCCGGGGCCCAAATGCGGCCCTCAGACCAATTTTTCTTGGCCCTTAGTCTTCCTGGTGAACTGGCCCACATTGTCCTAATAAGTACTATTTACAGCACATTTCAGATTTTCTACAATTCTAACCTAAATAACTAACATTTTGGTGCAATACAGACCTGATATTAAGGCAATGAGACTGAATGTAGATGTGGTGGTGCTTAAAACATCAGATAAATGCAGCTTTTTTTAACGTTTCATGATTGATTTGTGGCCCTCCGCTTGGTCTATATTTCAATATGTGGCCCTCGATGGAAAAAGTTTGTACACCCCTGCTTTAGGCTTTTAATTTTACTTCCTGGTTGTAAAACAATGACATCACACTAGGAAAATACCATAGCAACCACACTGTACACTGGGCCAAAACTCCAAAACTCATCTAATGTCACAATTTTTTTTTGTTTTGACAAAGAAAATATATGTGATCACCTTTATTTTGTTGAATTAATGTTTAATGGGCCAAAAAAGTAGTTTCTTTTTGTAAATTACACATGATCTTTGTCTCCCTTGTGTGATGTCATCAATTTGTTTACTTCCTGTACAGATTTTTCAACTTTTCTCCGCAAATAGCTACTTGATTGGTGTAAAACCATAATTTACATTTACAACAGGTATTATTACTCCGAATAAAGACAAAAGTGGAACATCATCAAAACCCGTCGTACGCACTTTAAGATAATCCAAGTCAATCTCAGTGAAGTGTGAACAGCCAGAAGTAGAAGTAGGGCTGCAACTAACGATTAACCTATTCATTGATTAGTCAAATTCTTTCTTTTGATTCATCGATTTGTTGGTTAGAGTGCAAATTGCCCTTAAATATCAGATTTTTACTCAATTTGACCCAGATTAAGCTAACGTGATGCCGTTTGAAGACGTCCTGGTGGAGTAAGTTCACAGAAAAATAGATTTTTGCTCAAAACATTAAAAGTTCATGTTTCTAGTATCTTTTTCAAGTGATTCCTGTTTTGTACAAGTCATTAAACCTCTTTTCTCAGCTTATGGCAGGTTTTTTGACGCAAGATTATTTGATTGCTAAATTAGTTGATGGCTATCTCAATAATCGATTATTTGCGATTAATTTGAAGCAGAAACAGCAGAAATGACTTATTAAGAGGCAATATAAAGATACTGACTGTATATGAATTGTGATCAAATCGAGATTGTGATCTGGCTCGAAGGAAAATGAGATTTTTGGCAAATTGCTCATTCATATTTGTGCAATCAAGACATAACAGAAACTTTTTAGTTGGGAGCTGTGCAGTTACAATTAGGTTAGGGTTAGGGTTAGGTTTAGGAACAGATCATTTGGTTTAGTTTGGGGCTTTAGGGCAGGTAAGATAACAGGGTCCCAGCAGAAAAGGACACATGTAATGCATCGAATTTTAATCGAGATTCACTCATTTCTAATAATCCACAGTCAATCTTCTGTCAGTAAAAGCATTTGATTTGTAGAAAGTTCAGACTCGAGATGAAGAAATACTTTTTTAAAATGTTGTTAATTGATTTGATTAAAGTGTGTCTTGTGTTTTGCAAAGGAAATGAATTCTGAAAGCTATTTACTTGTTACTAGGGCTGCGCAATATTGGAAATTATTGCAATATGGCTATTAAGATCTGCGATATCGATATTATTGCAGTATTTTTTGATTAGTCGTCAACTAGTCTGCGATTATTTCTATTGTAGATTGAGACTTGGAATAAATTAACATTTTCAACCAAATAAATGTTGATCAATTGTGAATGATGCCTTCTAGATAGAGAATATTTATGACTAAAGTGTTTTATTGAAGAAAATCAGAAATGCTCTATTCTTTTCTGACAATTTTCTTTAATAATGTCACTGTCTTTGTTATAAAAGTCTTTAAGTTTGTGTTTTAGAGTCTGTTTAGTCCAGAGAACGACGACATCACCACAATACGACTGCAATTATTGTTTATAGTCGACTTCACGATTATTCTACTAATTGTTGCAGCCCTAGTTTTGATGCAATAATGTCTGTTATATTAAAATTAAAAAACAACTAATACAAAAACCAAGGCTAATTTACTTTTTTCCCTTTTCATTTCTATCAGATGGAAGACTGTGGTGTTACTGCGATATATGTTGTTTATTTGTGATCAGACAATACTGCGATATCAACACTTTTATATATTGTGCAGCCCTACTTTTACTAAACCAAATTGCAATGAAAACTGAATTTTTTTTGGCATAGCGCTGAGACCTTTTGGGATTGCTAGCAAATATTGAGATTGTGTGTTTTGTTAATATCACCCACCCTGAATCCACGCTTTGACCGGGACGGTGTTAAAACGCAAGCGGTTGTACAAGTTTGAAAAAGAACCGCAGGGAAATCCAGTTACAAAAAACTTTCAAGGATGTGAGGTCAATTTACAGCCTATTTTTACCACAAACAGGTGCCATTTCCGAGCCACATTACACACACAAAACTCAAACCTGATCAGATTGAACTGTGGCTTTCTCTGCAGCGTCTGTCACGACACTTTAAGAGAATTAGCGCGTCCTTCACACTTCGCTAAAGGACGTTTTCGAGCGGGTCGTACCTGTGCTTTTCTCTGACACGCTCACAACAGTCGGGTACACGAGAGCTTTTGATGCTGCTCTCACTGACGCTTGCCTTTGCCAGTTTGTCCAACAACTCCGTCGACGTGCATAACAAGTCCACGATTTGCATTTTAGAAGAGGTTTCATTGGTGTGGTAATTATAACTGCGCGGAGTGAAAATGCTGGGCGCGTTCGAGGCGTTCGCGGTGACAGAAGGAGACAGTGTGGGCTACGGAGCGGTGTGTCAAGAAGATAATGGGCCGACTTTGGAAAAACATCACGGGACACTCACAAACTCTATTAGAGAAAGTGAGGGAGAGGAGCAGGGGGAAGGAGGAGGGAGTTAAAGAGAGAGCGAGCTGTAGGTGTAAGACAGCTGCAGTATATTCAAAACGCTACAGGCCCGGGACGACAAACACATCTGTCCTGTACTCCTGCTGGTGCCAGAGTCAGGGCTAAACATGGACCGGCCTCCTGCTGGTGCCAGAGTCAGGGCTAAACATGGACCGGCCTCCTGCTGGTGCCAGAGTCAGGACTAAACATGGACCGGCCTCCTGCTGGTGCCAGAGTCAGGACTAAACGTGGACCGGCCTCCTGCTGGTGCCAGAGTCAGGACTAAACATGGACCGGCCTCCTGCTGGTGCCAGAGTCAGGACTAAACATGGACCTAAACATTGACCGACCTCCTGCTGGTGCCAGAGTCAGGACTAAACGTGGACCGGCCTCCTGCTGGTGCCAGAGTCAGGACTAAACATGGACCGGCCTCCTGCTGGAGACAGAGTCAGGACTAAACATGGACCGGCCTCCTGCTGGTGCCAGAGTCAGGGCTAAACATGGACCGGCCTCCTGCTGGTGCCAGAGTCAGGGCTAAACATGGACCGGCCTCCTGCTGGTGCCAGAGTCAGGGCTAAACATGGACCGGCCTCCTGCTGGTGCCAGAGTCAGGACTAAACATGGACCTAAACATTGACCGACCTCCTGCTGGTGCCAGAGTCAGGACTAAACGTGGACCGGCCTCCTGCTGGTGCCAGGGTCAGGACTAAACATGGACCGGCCTCCTGCTGGTGCCAGAGTCAGGACTAAACATGGACCGGCCTCCTGCTGGTGCCAGAGTCAGGACTAAACATGGACCGGCCTCCTGCTGGTGCCAGAGTCAGGACTAAACATGGACCGGCCTCCTGCTGGTGCCAGAGTCAGGACTAAACATGGACCGGCCTCCTGCTGGTGCCAGAGTCAGGACTAAACATGGACCGGCCTCCTGCTGGTGCCAGAGTCAGGACTAAACATGGGGAATCAGCGTTGCAGTTAAAATCTGAGGGTGTAAGTGCCTGGCACAGATTTATATAGTTTTGTGGTTTAATGTGTTTTTATGGTTGTTTGAATTGTGCTCCACAAATAAACTTTGATTGATTAATCGACTTTTCGTTCAATATATCATCGAAAGAACTGTATTTTTTGAGGCTCAAAAATGATCGCTCGCACCTTTTCTTTGGACTAGTTGTAGTATTCAGCTTATATGATAATATATTGACTGTAGTTTGTCAAATAATTAACAAGTAAGAGATCATAGAACTACTAGAACCGTTTGATTGTGCCATGTAGTTATTCCTTGTAATGATGTCATGTTATCAAATTTGATTATTATGATTGTTGTGACAAGAAACATCAAAATATAAAGGTTATTCACGGTTATTGACAAATAAGAAAACAAAACTTAAACCCTTCAATTTGTTTCATTCTAATACATGACTGTTGCAATAGTATTGAACTTTAGGAAATTAGTATTTGGGATATAAATAGCCACATAAAACGCACTATACATTTAGTTTTTTTAATTATGATTATTATTATTTACTCACCCTAGCCATTCTACACTTACAGGCTCCAACCACCAGCAATCTCACAGTTTTATTAGAACGTTTGTCGATATGGATTAGGTCTAACTAATTTAATTGTATATCTTTTTATTTATATTTAGTCAAAGTTTGATTTGAACTTATTTTAAGCATGCATTTTCAATTAATTTTTCCTTTTCCTCATTGTTTTAAGTTGGATTACATCACCTAAACACATTCTATTTTGAGAAATGTGTTCTTTGACAATGGCACTAATTCTTATTTTCTGATTTCCGTCTGATTTCTGAAAACTCTGCACGCATTTCTACTCGTGCAGGCTTTGTGTGAGGACACGGAACAGCGAGACAGACTCATCCAGGAATCAAGACGCTTTATTTACTGATTTGATGTTTGTGTTTATCTTCTCCGCAAACACGACTTTGACAAATCTGTTGTGAGACAGAGAGAGCACAAAGTTTGCCAAATCCAAACTGCGGAGCGTCTGTAAACAAAGTCACATGGCCAGCCTCTCGGTGCCAGGAGCGTGGAGCGAGAGAGTAACACCAGTGGGAGGGCCGAGAGCTGCCAGCGCCGCCGCGATCTGCATCTTCAACACCAAACAAGACGACAAATGGCCATCCGCGGTTCTCACTATTACCAAATTTAAAGGTCCCATAACATGCAAAATCGACTTTTCAGAGGTTTTAACCTTCCTCCAGTGCTATTTGGGCCTCGTATGTTGTGCCCAAAGTGGTTTTTTGATTGATTCCTGCATGCTTTCGCTAGAGAACTGTCTTTTCCGTCCCCCTCGGCTGAGCAGCAGACGGGGGCTCCTCACAAGGATGACGCGCTTCACAAGGATGACGCGGTGTTTAAGCCACGCCTCCGGGAAGCGCGCAGCCGCAGAATAAAAACAGCTAATGCTAATGCTACACAGTAATTACACGATGGATACGACAGATCGAAGAGTTAGCTTGTTATTTACCAAACGGCAACGTCCGTCGTCGAGGTACTGGAGCACGTCAAACTCCAGGTCAGATCCAGGACGTAGGACTCAGCACGACGCACCGTCAGGACGGATAAAATGTTTATTCCCGTGTTTGTGTATCGCTGTTTACCGGGGCACACGGCGCATGCGCACCATCTCCACTCTAGGCTTCGGCGCGGGTTGGGCGGGGGAGGTGCGCGGGTTGGGCGGGGGAGGCAGCCTGCTCTCTGTTCGGGGGGGTCAGATCTCAGAGTGAGCCGTTTGCTTTTGCAAGAACGGGGGCCAGTCCAAGAAATGGGTGTTTTTTTGGAAACCGTTATGTTATGGATATTGCACAACGCAAACATTTATCAACAAAGCCCTTAGAATAGACTGTGTAAAGGGGAAAAGAGCAGAATATGGGACCTTTAAAGAACTAGACAGTGCCACAGACATTATTTGCCTCATTATATACAACATTTTTAATTAAATGGTCTGAATTGGTGATGTTTTAGTGGTAGGTAGCGAGCCGTGGTTGCTTTTAGACCCAATACGTACATCCCGGCTCTCATTTATGACACATGCGCGCACAAAAGTCACATATTTTACTTCCCATGTTGTTGTGATCTATACCATTGTCAAACTAGGGGTCGGGATCCCAATGGGGGTCGCGAAATGATTTCCGGGGGTCTCCGAATGATGGCGAAACATGTATACAATAGTCTAAAACAAAGGTTGACAACCTTCAAATGCAGTGAATGTAGATTCCTATTTGTCGACCAATCAAAGTCATTTTTCTAGGTCTATATTCCCAAAATAAAATCAAACATTAGATATAAGGCGCCACCACGATCTGCATCTTCAACACCAAACAAGACGACAAATGGCCAGCCAACGTTCTCAATCTGTGGTTCTGGCTCAACTTTCGTTTTCGTTTCGGTGCATAGCTTGTGCTGGAGTCCCTTTTATAGAATCAGTGGTTCTCAAACGTTTTCAGTCGCGACCCCCAAAATAACAATAGTTCACATTCGCGACCCCCAAACACAAACAATAGGCGACATGCAAAGTGATTAATTAGCCTTGTATCTAATCTATCATCTATTCAGGATATACAGGATGGTTGCTAGGGTAATTTCCTAGTGTGTTGTCATCATTTTCAACCAGGAAGTAAAACAAAAAACCTAAAAAAAAAAAAAGCTAAACTGTATAAAATTGTGAAGTGTTTTAACAAAATTTGAAATATATTTATCTTAACTGCATTTTTGACTAGTTCAACTTGTCATCGGCCCTTTAATTCTGTTCAGATTTGAATAGTGTATATTTGATTTTAAACAGTTTGACAAAAGAGAGTGGGAATATTCCATCTAACAATCACCTGCATGAACTCAATGTATTTAAATATCATTCCTCTTGAAATCTGAGGACATAGAAAGATGTTTAAGAGTATTCAAAAATCTAAAATGCAATGATTCTCTACACGTGAAGAATAGCTGAGCAACTTTACTTGAACAATTAAGAATTAGGACAGAATTCTTAAACAGCAATGGTCCACAACAACTGCTCCATCACGGAAACAACTCGCCTGCAAAATGGTGACTCATTATTTTCGTACACCAGCTCAATAAATACTCTGAACAAATCAGACGCTGGAGGCAAAAGTCAACCAGCACCGGCAAATCATTTTCATACATTCTGTGGTTTTCCCTCTGTTGCTCCATTCTGGAATTAAGTGCACAATATCCTGGAGGCTTGAAGAGTCATGAACAGAAAACAGACAAATCTTAAAATAATGAATTTGGGGGATTTCATCGCTTTGCATTTTCCAAAAGCAGAATCATGTTTGATGTATGAATCATTATGCACTTAAATTATTGTACAATTCTCTCATACTTCCATACCTTAATTACTGTGTGGAAATATATTACAAAACAATTATTCAACCAATTTTTCTGCTACAAAAGAAAGCCATTAGAATTGTTAATTATGCTAATTACTATGACCCAACAAATGCTCTTTTTATTAAATTAGAAACCTTAAAATTGCATGATCTTGTTGATCTTAACACTGCAATTGTGATGTATAAAGCACATAACCATTTGCTCCCTTGCTGTCTCCAAGAGAAGTTCAAACCGAGAGAGACCGGGTACAACCTCAGAGGATCGAGTCTCTTTCAGAAAGGAAATGTAAGGACTAACGTAAAAAATTGATGTATTTCTGTAAGAGGAGTTAATTTATGGAACAATTTGGAGGAGACGTTAAAAGACTCTAAAAGTATTTACACTTTTAAAACAAAATTTAGATCCAATGTAATTAAAAAATATCAAGTAATTGAAAGAATGACTGTGTGAGTGCGTTTGTACAGATCAGTAACTGTTTGTGTCTGTTTATATTATACATATTTATGTATATAAAAGTGTTATATGTGCCTGTGATTATAGATTTCTATTATGTTCATCTGTCGCTGTCTGGCACGTCATACTTTAAGTTATTAGGGTTTGGCAAAATAAGTGTTAAACCTCAGCCTAAACCCTTTCGGTCTGTAAAATGTTTTCTTTCTTTATTCATATGCTTTTTTTGTTTGTTTTGTTTTTGTATTTCTATGGACCGAAGAAAAATAAACTAACTAACTAATGTATTTGACGTGTTACCGGTTGCAGCAAAAAAAAATACCACCCTCTAAAATGTATTGGATTGAAAAACACAGAAAGAGCAACGTTAAAGGTGAATGTATTTGAAGAATATTGGAATAAATAGTATCTAGTTTGTATTTTCTGCCCACACTGTATGCATGTTCTCTTTTATCTGATTGCACGTCATTGAAAAACCAATAAAACATGAACAACCAAAACAATTCAGCGCCACATGGTCCACGTTGTGCGATAAAAATAATTCAAACGGCGGATATTTTACAGTTGATCATTTCCTTTTTCTTACTTTTTCAGATCCCTTCTGGTTTGTGCATCCGTTCTTTATACAAGAGCTGCGCCGTGATGTAACAAACAATCTTTACCAGAGCCGGAGGTAAAGACATGTGCGGTTGCCATGGAAACACACAGCGTGGGACAGTCGTTCTGCTCTGTCTAAGATCGGAGACGTGTTCGCGTGGAAAACAAGAGGGCTTCCCCGCACTCCACAGTCTGCGAGCACAGAAACGGCTCAGATATTTACGGCAGGAATGTTTTTTGATTAAAATATGCAGAAGATAAGAGTTGGTGGCTGTGTTTTGAGGTAATTTACTGGGTATAAAAGCGAAGCGAAAAGGTTATTGTGCGTTTTGCGGCTTGGCGTTGTCGCATTGTTCACATCTTTTCAAAGGTCGTAAAAATGGCTGTAACGTTTGTCCCGATTGGCTTAAAAGAAGCAACGCAATCACAATTGAACCCTGGACCCAAAGTGATGTTTATGAAATATTAAAGAAAATAAATAGAGAAATAGTCGGTGTCCATACAGTTCAATAAACGCTGATGCCTATCGCGATTGAATTCTAAAATATTCACTTTTAACCACAGGTACTTCAGTGTTATTAAATATTGATTGTATGGTCATAGATAGATTGAGTGTATCTAGAGCAGTGTTTCCCAACCAGGGGTACACCAATGACCAGGGGGTACTTGTAAGGTTAAAACATAAGAGAAATGCACTTTTATCTGAATAAAAACTGTTATTATTTGAACATTTAGCATCTTTTTGGAGTACCTTGGACGATAAATAGAATTAAACAAAAATATAATAGTAATAATTAACTAAACGTGACTAGTTAACCCATTAATTTGGCTGAAACTCAAGTTAAAGGGCCTATGACAGATTGAAATACACATTTAACTAAAATGCAGTTAAGATAAATATATTCACATTTCTACTAATATCTGTACCAATTTAACCCCAGTTTAACTATATTTTAGGTTTTAAATTTTACTTCCTGGTTGTAAAGTATGACATCACGCTAGGAAATTACCATAGCAACCACACTGTACACTGGGCAAAACTCATCTAAGGTCACAGATTTTGTTCATTTGACAAAAAAAACAAAACATGTGAACACCTTTATTTTGTTGAATCAAAGTTTAAAGGATCAAAAAAGTAGTTTATTTTGTGTAACTTATGCATGACCTTTGTCTCCCCAGTGTGATGTCAATCTGTCTGTCTACTTCCTGTAACTGTCGACAGATTTTCTCCACAAATAGCGACCTGATTGGTGCAAAACTAAAATTTGTATTTACAACAGGTATTAATACACTAAATAACGTCAAAATTAGAAAATCATAAAAACCCGTCATAGGCACTTTAAGGGGAACTCTGAGTGTGAGACAAAGGTTAGGTTAGACAAAAAAGGTTGGGAACCACTGATCCAGAGGAGCAAGCAAATGAGCTTGTCCATCATCCACTAAAACATATACATGTAGAAAAAGACAACAATTCTTGGTAGCTCTGCACATGCCACGTCAAAAGCACCAAATGGTCTTGTTGTTGACCTACAATTAAAGGTGCACTATGTAACTTGTGGCAATGGTCTGGCACTTGCTTCACGTTTCACAGTGTGGCATTACATTTATCTGTCCTGCATTTATTCAATTACAAGTAGGCCTGTCACGATAACAAAAACTGAAGAGTGATATATTGCAAAGGAAAAGCCTTAAAACCCTTTTCTAAATGAACACATCCTAAAAACTAAAAACATAAGCAGGTAGTTACGTTATGTTAATTACTGAACCATCAAACGCTCAGGGGTTCATACAAAAAAAAAGTTCCGATATAATAATAATATTTAAGTGGAGTCGATATAGTATTTAATATGTATTTAATTACAGGTGTTTTAAAATATCTTTAAATATATGCATTCTTACTAAGAGCAGGCACCGCAAGAACATCTCCATGGAGACAAGCAGTGGCGTACTCTCCACAACGAAATGTTACACGGTTCACCTTTAAACCCAAAACTTCAGCAAACTTGACTCACACCAGATGGATTTGTGAATCTACACCGATCTGGACATCTTTCCCTCACAAATGCATAAAGCGCAGAGGCAGAAGAACGTCGGTCGACCCCACAGTTTTTGTTTTGGCTTGTTTGGGTGCTTCACCTTTGGTTTCCGCCCAAACCACAATGCAGCTCTGTGATTGGTCCAGACGAGGCCCAATCCAACACAACAGCAGGAGCCGAACAAGATGGATACTCAAGACCAGGGGTGTCCAAACTTTTTCCATCGAGGGCCACATATTGAAATATAGACAAATATAGACCAATCATGAAATGTTGAAAAAAGCTGCATTTATCTGATGTTTTAAGCACCACCACATCTACATTCAGTCTCAGTGCCTTATTATCAGGTCTGTGTCGCACCAAAATGTTAGTTATTTAGATTGGAATTGTAGAAAATCTGAAATGTGCTGTAAATAGTAAATCTGAGGACAATGTGGGCCAGTTCACCAGGAAGCCTGAGGGCCAAGAAAAATTGGTATGAAGGCCGCATTTGGCCCCCGGGCCTTAGTTTGGACATGCCTGCTCAAAAGCAATGTTTTTCAACCTTTTATGAGTCATGGCACACTTTTTACGTTGCAAATATTGTATACAGTATGTCATTGTGTCTGGTTCTTTCAATTTGGACTGTTTACCTTTCAGTTTGTTTGTGAAGAAGTTGCTCAAAACACACTAAAATTGTCAATTATTCATTTAAATCCATGAATATGACATTTTTTCAAGGCACACCTGGGAAAACCTCAAGCCTCAAGGAAAATAAACGCTCAAGAGTTCATGACCGCACAAAAAAAACATCAAAATTACGGGAATTCATCTTTCTGGCAAGGTTAGATGTCAGCAGCAAAACTATTCCAGAGAAGAACCTGAAGCACTCCTATTGGGTTTTCCTGCCGCGAGGTCAGGACCACGTGATCACTACTCGCTCCTCCACGTGCACAGCGCTCCTCTGGGAACGACAAGCAACAAACAGCGACGGGTCTAAATATACTCCTCCCTCCACTCACTCGTTTAAGACAAAGGAAGTATTAGCTTCATCAAAATGTGCTGAGCTGTCCTCGCCTCCATTTTGACTCCATCCTGAAGGTTCACTGTTCTGCTGATTTAAGGATTACACAGGTCTTAATATAGCTTTAAGTGCTTCAGTGTTTAAAGACACTTTCACCGAGTTGTTAAACCTTAATAGATTCATTTTTGGAGCTTATAGGATCACTTTTAGATGACGTGGTATTCTATAAAAGTTTGATTGACTTGATCTTGATGCAAAACTCAGTCCCAAAACGAAAATTCTCAATTAGTGAGCGCTGAAATTCTGTAAATAGTTGTGTTTGGTTGTTAATACTATTGTTTATTTGAGCTTTTGTGCATCACGTTTTTATGCAATGGTTTACAGAGCTCAAAAGTAAAAGGAAGGGAAAAAAGACTTTTGTTTTCATAACCAGTCTTAATTCAATATTTAAATGTTCCACACTCTACAGATGCTAATTTTAAAGGAGCACGGGGGACTGGGTGGTTCCTCTGACTAAAATGGGACTTAATTCTTTGAACTGTTATATGTCAAAACGCCTTTAGGTAGCTTAATGAAGATTTATGAAATAGTATGCTTTATGTAGCTCCTTAAACTGCACACATTTAATTGAAACAAACGCCGCAGTAGTTTGAATGCATTTGACGCCAATCTCAATCAAATAAAAATGGCTAAACAATGCTCCTACCCTCGCTTTTGTTGAGGGCTTTGTTTTGTTGTCGAGCGATACCTTTAACTGTCTCGTTAATTCATATATTGTATTATTTTCTAGTTTGATATGAAGTGGTCACATGTGTAAAATTTAAATAGTAATGAGGGCGTTTGATTTAGGCATTAGGTAAGTGATTTTGTATGTACTAAAACACATTCATTGCTAAAGTAAAAAGACTTCTAGAGATGTACGGACCTGCAAACCACGGCACAAACGCTTTCCCCCGTTGCATTGTGGGACATGACTCTCGAACATAACAACATAAAACACTAAATCATGCACCATATTCTCCTTGTTATGCAACGCTGTGGCCACCAGTATAAGCATGTGTACACGCCTCTCTCTCTCCGCTGTTTGTTTCTAACGAGCTCTGCATTGTTTCTATGGTGACACCTCCTGCGAGCCTCCCTCTCCCCCGCCGCCTCCCTCCCGGTCCCCGTCCATGTGCTGATGGAGGCTCTCTGGTGCGTACTCGGGCTTGCACCAGCGTCATAGGGTTACTCTTCATCTCCCGCAGGTCTAGAAGTGTAAAAAGAGAAGCGGTGGAGCTATTGAACGGTTAAAAGAACCATGAAAAGTGTTACGTAATATTAGCGGCTGCAACAATTGTGAACGGATTGTGACTGGTAAATAATTGTAGTAGTATTTCGAGCAAAGTAATCATTATCTGGACTCTAAAACACATGCAAAACGACCTTTTTGTGAGAAAGACAGTGGCATTATTGAAGAAAAATGTCAAAAACAGAATAAGCTGTTCCATATTTTCATCAATAATACGCTTCATTTGTAAATATTCTCTATCTAGAAGCCTTCACGCACCATTTCTCAACATATATTTGGTTGATAATGTAGTTAGAAAGTCTCAACGTACGATAGAAATAACCGCTGACAACTAAAATAATCATTGCTAATTAATATTACATCTGAATATTTCTATTTTGGCAACATTTCTAGCGCTAGTTTATAAATTACTCCTTTATCTACAATAGTTGTGTGCTTTGTATGTGCTCTGTGTGCTGAGAAAAGTTACATAGTGCACCTTAAATTTAAGTTTGTCATTGTATTTTTTACTTTTATTGTGTTTTGCCATTGTTTTATTTACTTTAAATGTGTTTGACAGTATAAGTGGATATATATATATTATTATTTATTATTATATTACACCTCTAAAACTTCACCATTTCTATCCAAATATTCCCGATGACTGTGTAAAGTGCGGCAAGGAAAAAGTGACCCTTCTTCATTGTATGTGGCAATGTGAAGAAATCATAACATTGATTTCTGATTTAACTGAAAGTTTAATTGAAATGTTAATGGACCCTAAACTCTGTCTGCTGCATGTTTTCCACCAAAGCTTAAGAGGGAATACAAAAAAAGTTTATTGTTTATTACAGGCCAAACAAGTCATTGCTTTGAACTGTAAAGAAATCGAGAGACCCAAAGTAAACCAGTGGATTAAACTAATTTCCAGCCGAAGAAATGGACCTGAATTGCCAAAGGAAAGCGCTTTAAAGACATTTTGTTGCCCTTTTTGCTCATTGTGAAGATTTTTGACGCGTAGAAACTAATGTCAATTGAGTGAACAGTGGGTTTTTAGGATGGCGGGAGGGTTTTTCTTTTCTTTTTTCTTTCTATTTTATTATTTTTGTTTTTTTGTTCTGTACTTTAATATCATTCTATGTTTAAAAATGTTAAATTTCAATTAAAGAATTTGTGAAAAAATGTGTTTAACAGACTACATCGATAAACAAATGCATGTTTATTGTCTGAAAATAACATAAATATTATTTTCACGCTATCTCGCCAAGTTTTTTTTAAATTTGACACCAATTTGTCACGATAGAAAATGTCAAATTCAGTTTCGATGCTCTGGAATACGGATTTTGATCCCACAATCACAGAAAAAAACTCAAAATAACAATAAAGGCATTTGTTTAAGTGTTTCGGAAGTTTATGTGTGGTTTCATTTGTAAGTCATTCAAGTAATCAAATGAAAAATTAAGGAAAATACAGTCAAACTATACATTAAAAAACATTTTAGTTGCTTTATATAAATATTGAGCTGGTGCCTGCAGCGTGGAAGAAGTTTTAGTTCAGGTATAGTTCCAGTTTAGACCAGATTTAGCCAAACTTTACTTCTGAATAAAAGGCAAACACAGAGATTGACCCATATTTCAAACCCCTTTACGATCTTCTTTCTTTAAATATCAGTAAAGGATCGCGAAAGAGGCTACGGCGTGTGGTGTCAGTTAAAACTCGAGTCCTATTTCGGTCGGTGGCAGCTGTGAAACCCGTGAGAGAGAGCAGAGAGGTGCAAATGAGACTCACATGTTCTGATTACACACAACTCTGCAGACGTCTAATGAGAAGATCTGCTTTGAAAGTAATTAACACGGCGAGTTAATTGGAGAAACCGCAGTTAGTTTAGCCAAAAACCAGGAATGTATTGAAGTCGTCCAGTTCATCTTTGTCCAAGCATGAAAACCCCACCCACTTTATTTATAGAGCACATTTTAGAAACAAGACTGGTCCAAAAGTGATGCACACAATTGATTTAAGAAAAAGCTAAAAATATTTCTCAGTTTAGCAAATGTACTAACAATACAGCCCAACGCGAACTCACTATGTATATTTAAACCTTCAAAACAACACAGAAAGATGAGACACTGCAGTTTTTTGGTCAGTTTGCTCTCTCAATATATCGGCTTTCATGTGGAAACAACAAACTTGTCCAATCTGCTCTTAAAGATGTTTATTCTTCCATTTAATCCACTTCATCCATAGATTTCTCTGGGACATTGTAACTTCAAAGGCTGTTTTCTTAAAATGCATTTTTCTCCTGTAGGGACATAAAGATCAGCCTTAAAGTAGCTCCTACACCAAACTGAACAATCTTGGACTCAACAAGATTTTGACGAAATCTTTTTTTGGATTTCTAAAAAAAAATTATACTTCTAATTTTTGATATCTATTTCTAAAACTGATTTATTGAAGTTTTAAGTCAAAAAATTTGGCAAAATTTGAATTTTTAGTTTAACTAATATATGTACAAAATTAACTAAGATTTTTACACATAAAACTCCTTATTTCTACCTGAAAACATGACATGATGAAAAACCTGTAGTATAGTTTTTCTTACATTTATGTGACTAAACTACAGGAAAAGTTTCAAATTAATATCTTTAAATTTTAAGATTTTTTCCTATCTGTAGTGTCTCACCTTAAAGGAGACATGTGTTTTTTCAGGTTCTCAGTACTGAACAATAAGTAGATCATTATTTTACATTTTGTTCACTGTAAACAGCAATTTTGATCTAAAACAGCTTAGTAATGGAACCAGGTCCATCGACTTCCTGTTCAAAACTACAGCCCTGATAAGCCCCGCCTCTTCATAGTGACATTTCATCATAGCAAACAGATTGTCATTTACATGTTTTCATTTTGAAAAGTGGCCATGTGACATTTTAGAACCCTATATGTATCACTTAATTGTTCAAATATTCACACTAAGTATGCATGTATGTGGGCGGGGATAGGGGGTAGTTGAAAACAGGAATTTTCTGAGCACTCGAGCCTCAGTTATAGGATTAACTCAAACATGCAGGAATCAATTAAAATACAACTTAGAGAGAAACACTGTTGTAATAAAAGCTCATTAAAGTTGATTTTGCATAATACTTCCTCTTTAAATGTGCACAAATAAAAAAGATAAAACATTAAACACAGTCCCCAAAAACATTATCTGTTGAAACTTTAAATAATTTCAATGTTTTTGGCTTGGAGTCTTGTCATTCATTTTCTAAACAAGGTTGTCACTGACATATACCTAAAAATATTTCTCAGTGGTTGGAATTTCAGATATCATCATTGTTTTGAAGATATGCAAAATTTGAATATTAAGTTAATCGTTTATATATATGTTTAAAAAAACAACGCTACAAATAGAGCTGATTAAAAGTAAAAACTAAAAGAGGTAAACTGTAAACTTTCAAATAAGAATATAAGGTGATATTTCTGCACTTTTTGTGATTAATCTAACAGAAATATCACGTTTGTCTGATAATTAAACCTCAAATTGTACATTTAAAGACACGCTTTAACACATCTCTGCTAATTAGGTAAATAGTGGTTCAGTAAAAACTCAAATCATATACATTTCTGTGTCAATTCTCCTGGTATTTCGGAAAAAGCACCACACCTTGTCACTCTTCCCTGTCCAGTGCTTGTGAAGCTATATATAGGTTTTATTTAGCGTTTATAGAAAAAGGATATGAATTTCCTTTGTCATCCCGTAGCCATTACTGTACAGCAGCTTACAGTAGGCCATCAGTCAAGCGCGCCTTACTATTCGGAGCATCTCGGCGCTATAAAATGTGACTCAGCCTCTCTGTGATGGACACTAAGTGCAAATCAATGCTTTGAACTGGGAGCCAGGGCCTGTATTCATGTAATGGACATCAGCTTAACATAATGGCACCCTGCGCTCAATAAACTACCAGCATCAAGCATTCGGACACAGGGGTAATATGGCCGAATGGGGTGAAATAACCAGTTCTGAAACAGTCTATTTGTCTGGCAGTTTGGGCGTGGCACCATGCTCTTTGTGCAGCGTCGACGTAATGGCTTCGTGCAGTCAAACGCAGACAAGTTTTGCAACAGAACGCTGGAGCTTTTGTGATGTGACTGTATACAACGCTGTTTCTTGAGATGTAAAAGTAGGCGGGTGAGGGGTAGAAAGTCGGGTATGTCTGTGTGTTAAAGCCTTCAGGCCAGGAATCAAAAACACTTTCATAATCTCCTGATGGATAAATAAATCTTGGTCGACTAAAGACCAGCCCTGTCAACCACCATAGAAGCATTCCATTTCCATTTATCTAAACCAAACTGCACTCAAAAGAACTCAACTGTAGAAGAGTTCATGCAAAAACAGCTACTTGTACAGAAAAGTACTAGGAGACTCCAAAATCTTCAGCTAATTCACTTCATATCTTCTCATTTTTGCCATACAAATTATTTTATATTAATTCAATATAAACAAAATGATTAGTCGACTAATAAAAATCTTGGTCGACTAAGATACTAGGGCTGTAGTCGACTAAAGAAATCCTTGGTCGATCAAAGACCTGCCCCTAATTGACTAATCGGTCGATAGTGTCTATATATTTATCAGTCGATGAAGTGTGGCAAAAATATATCAAAACTCTACACGTCTCCATGTATCTGACCCAAACTGCACTCAAAAGACCACAAGTGCACAAGACTTCATGCAAAAAACAAGTATTTATACAGAAAAGTACTAGTAAACAGTGTATTTATTGTTAGATTTATATGTAAGTCAGACTAAACTCGCGTACCACTCCAAAATGTTCAGCAAACTCACTCCGTATCTACTTGTTTTTGCTGTTTTCGCCATATAATCCTTTAGATGTAAATCAAATAATCAATCGACTAAGAAAAAGGTTGGTCGACTAAGACACCATCGACCGATTAATTGACTAAACGACTAAAGGACTACAGCGCTATAAGATACATCGACCACTAATCAACTAAACGACTGAAGGACTACAGCCCTACTTTACAGAATACAGAGCAGCTGTGCAAATGTACATGATGCAGCACCACATGCCAAAGACAAATGTAGGATAATAAAGTACACTTCACCTTACTTTTACCATTAAACCAGGCTCTGATGTCACTTATATCTGAGTGGTTTCAATTACCTCATCTCTCCACAGTTTTGTTAAACCAGGTTGTCCCAGTGAAAAGTTATGTTTAGGGCCACTAACAATCATGTTGCAAATTGATTTGTCTAGCGATTATTTTTTCGATTTATGGATTTGTTAATAATGCAAAAGTCATGCGGGGAAAAGGTTTTAACTAAATTTGAAGTGAAACCGTTTAAGAACACCTACAAGTAAAGACAAAAGAGTATTTTCATCAAAAACATGTACTGTATGTATTGTATGTATCTCTTTGTACTTGCTAATTGTCATATTTTACAACAAAACAAACAAAAACTCTTCAAAGTTATCTGTCAAATCCACATGTTTATCCACCGAATGACCATACCATACCATACCAACTTTATTTATAAGGCACTTTAAAAACTTTTTACAGTCGGCCAAAGTGCCGTACACAAAACAAACAAAATCACATAGTATTAAAAGCTCGGGAAAAAAGGTGCGTTTTTAGAAGTGATTTAAAACAGACAGAGATTGAGCCTAATCTCTAAAGGCAGCTGATTCCACAGTCGCGGAGCAGCAACTGAAAAAGCACGGTCCCCACGAAGCTTGCGTTTTGTTTTTGGGACAACAAGCTGCAGCTGATCTGACCTGAGGGCTCGAGAGGGCGGGGCATCAGGTGGATCAGATCAGAGAGGTACGAGGGGGCAAGGCCATTCAAACATTTAGAAGTAAACAAAAGAATCTTAAAATCTACTCTAAAATGCACTGGGAGCCAATGAAGTGAGGATAAAACAGGTGAAATACGATCATATTTCCGAGTTCCAGTTAAAAGCCGTGCCGAATGAAGAGAATATGTCCGTGCAATCAAGACAAAAAGTTAAAAGCTCGTCATTTTGTTCTAAAATAAAAATCTTGAAGGCCCAATAAAAACAATCCGCAGCAACAACAGGATTTCGGAGCGACTACAAATCACCCAACATGGCCTGTCTCTCTGATACTTAATCCCTCATTCACTCCGTCCCTGTCACCCTCCCAGAGCACCTCCCGCCCTCTCCATCAGCAGCAGAGCCACTCGCGTTCCTCGTAGTAATAATTGAAGCCAGTGTGCGGCGCTGACCGGCTCGCTCCGCTCCGAGGTGAAGGGAGCGATGCGGGGAGAGACACCTTCCCAGTATCCATCGATCGGCCGCCTCAGACACATCCGTCTAAGCCGAGAGACGCGTCAGCTTCTCGTCTGACCGCTCGCCTCGTCCGCTTTCACGTTGGCTTCTACCGTCCAGCGCCGTCAGAATGAAGTGGCGACTGCGATTATCTTGAAAGACAATCTGCTATTTTTGTGAAATCGTTGTATTCACGGTTTCTCTCTTTAATGCAGCTGTCTGTTCAAACACACTTTTTCTCCTGTTGTTTAGCCTCTGAAGCCTCTGAGCAGATGACTTTATTTACCTCTTACAGGCTATGGCTGCACAATAAAATCAAATCGACACAAAATTTTAATGGATGCAATTAGCAAATGACTGCAATTTTTGAAGTGCAATAATTTCCGCAAATAGCAAAGATAACATGCCTTGCTTTGATTTTCATAAAATACTGCCGTAGTAGTTTGGATTTGTACAAACATGCCCCTACAAACGCCCATACAAACAACAAACATGACTCAATGCACCAAACTGCGACTAAAAGTGACGAAAACGCAACTAAAAACTCCAAAGATACAACTAAAAGTGACAAAAACTAAAAACTTCAAAGATGCATTAAAAGTGACAAATCGCAACTAAAAATCTCAAAGATGCGATTAAAAGTAACAAAGACGTGTTTAAATATAACAAACACAATTGAACGTGACAAAAACGCAACTAACAGGTGTTCTATTATTTTTGAACAAACCAGAACTTTCCACACTCAATCTGACTTCCTTCCTTCATAATAGTCGCCCAAACTGACATTCTTTTTTACCGACAACCTCCCTTGACCTTTAGAAAGACCCACCGAGCAGTATCTCTTAAATATTTAGGTGTGGTCCTCCATAAAGATCTGTCAACAATATTAGAGGAAACTATAGCCCTCTTTTCTATAAAGAAATCTGACTCTTGAAAATGATAAAGAATGAATAAATATTACTTCTGTTGCTACTGGGGTTGTCGAAAAATGAAAACCCATATACTAATCAATCAAAACTACCATCGAAACTGGATAATTATTTGAACAGGTATCGTTGTTGAAAAAAATCACACGAGTTGGACCTTTCCTGAATAAGTTTTTGAGTGAAACTTTGTAAAAGAATAAGACCATACGGAGGAAACTACTATTGCATTATGAAATAGACGTTTTATTGTGAAAAAAGTGTATTTACTACTATCAAAGTCCTATCATGCCCTGGGACTGACTGGCGGAAATGCGGCTGCCAATCAGCTTCTTCAACCTCCAAAAATGTTTTAAGCGTTAACACAATTCAAAGACATGGATGATGACGTGTCAGGCACAAGGGCACAATCGCAGGACTCACTGATTGGTGCTCCAGCTGACAACTTTACAATTACAAGCTGCTTTTACTTTAGGTTCATTAATTTAGGAGTAGATTACATTTGGATGAGATTATTCTGGTTTTGATTAATTGTATTGACTCCAAATGATCATCTGAGTAGGGAATAATGCCGTTAAAAGCTGGGGTACCTTTTTTTTTGTTGTAAATCAGTAAATTTTGTGTTTACCTCCATATAGTATCTTGAATAATCACTACTTTATGACTAAACTAAGACAACTGCACACCGTCTACGACTAATAGCATAGGACTTAATGTCAAATACATCGGAATAATCCTATTTTTTAGCTAAACAAGCAGCAGCGGGTCAGTGACTTTCTTTGTGCACATGCAGCCTCCTCTTCACACTAACAATGATTAAAAATAGACACAAAAGGCCAAAGCGTGACCTCAGAGGGCTCCGAGCTCGCTTCTCTGTCGGTCTTAACAGTTATGGGTGAGACGTGACACCTGCTACTGCTGTCAACATGAGGCTGGACCAGAATATAATCATAAAAAGACTACACAACGACGCTGCTGTTCAGTGAGTCGGTTCAGTTAAGGCAAGACGCTGCAGGTGAATAGGAATCTTAAATTTAAAGATATTTATTTGAATCTTCTCCTGTAGTTTACTCACATAAATGTAAGAAAATAATGTGTTACAAGTTTTTTATAATGTTATGTTTTCATAGAAATAATAAGCATTTTATGTGGAAAAACTGCCAAAATTGCACATATTTGGGACATATAAATCTGAAAAATGGACAGAACCAGGTTTATCCTTGGTTAATTTTGTACACAATTTTGTTTGAGTTGACAAGAGCTGACTGAAAATTGGCCAATTCATTTCATTTTTAGATTTAAAATTTTAATAAATCAGGCTTAGAATCAGATATCATTAAATCCTTCAGTATGTTCCTTCAGAATCTTGTTAAGTCCAAAACTGTTAAGTTTTGTGTGTGCAGGAGCTACTTTAAGGCTGATCTTTGTGGCAGAAAAAAAGCATTTTAAGAAAACGGCCTTTGAGGTTACAATGTCCCAGAGAAATCCATGGATTAAGTTTTTAGAAACAAATTGGAAAAGTTTGTTGTTTCCACATGAAAGTTGATATGTTGAGAGAGCAAACTGACCAAAAAGACAAAAAAAAAAAAAAAAAAAAAGTTTTGCCGGTAGTGTCCAAAGTATGTTTATATTCCATGTCCGGGTGTGTGCTCTTAGTACATACCTCAAATAGAGTAGAAATAAACTTTAAATGGACAACGTGTTTACCATACAATCTGGGGTCCCAATAATCTAAAAAAAAAAAGATACATGTGATTTCTGTAAACCCTTAATACCAAAGCCATTGTGGTATTTCTCACACACACAAAATGCAAATGATTAGCGCTGCACTTTTAAAGATAGGAGGAAATTTAATTAGTGAAGCTTTTATGGTGATAGTCACTTAAAAGCACATTTTATCAGGAGTAAATGTGCTTGGGTGTAATTATGGAAAGGTGTCCTCGCCTGGCCTCTTCTCTCTCGCCTCGGAGTGATGGATGTGAGGGGCGGCTGCTGTTTTAAAGCAAGACTCATATTTCACAACACAACGATCAATGCCGTGAAAATAGTCGCTTTAAACAAATAGTTCAGAAATGAAAGTATGAAAGACTGCACCATGTATGGCTCCCAATCGACCTGGTTTAAAAAAAAAAAAAAGAAGTCGAAAGAGGACGTAAGTATATTTTCTTATAGCACAACCTACAAAAAATAAAGATAAGTAATCGACAAAAATAATAAACTATAATAACTGATCATTTTAATGGTTAACTGGACTGTACAGATTCTATAACACATGTCAAAAGACTTTTTATAAGAAAGACAGCAGCGTTATTGCATTGAAATGTCAAAAAAGAATAAATTATTGCTGGTTTTCAACAATAATACATTTTATTCATAAATATTCTCTATCTAGAAGCCTTCAGTCACCATATTTCAAACATTATTTGGCTGATAATGTATTTTAAAAGTCTAAACATCCTAATCATTTGACTTCTCAACTAATCGAAAAAATCAATAAATAACTAAAATAACCATTAGTGACAGCCCTACTTTAAAGGCTCCCTATCTTAGTTAGTGTATGATGATTTAGTCGACCAAAAGTTGTATTTGTTGACACATTGTTTTATTTTGATTATGAGGATTTCTTTAAGACAACAGCAAAAATGAGAAGATGTGGAGAGAATTAGCTGAAGATTCGGAAGTTAAATGTGCGTTTTTACTCATAAATACATTGTTTCCAAGAACTTGTCTGTATAAATAGTTTGTTTTTTTGCATGAGCTCCTGTGTGGTTGTGGTTTGAATGCAGTTTGAGCAGGTATATGTGATGCTTGATAGTTTTCAGAGCTTTTGCCATCGTCCCTGTCCCTAAAAAGCCCCGGATCACTGGACTTAATGACTTCAGGCCTGTGACGCTGACTCCTGTTGTCATGAAGTAATTTGAGCGCCTGGTCCTGCCCCATCTCAAGTCCTTTACCTCCTCCGCCCTGGACCCACTGCAGTTCTCCTACAGAGCCAACAGATCTGTAGACGACGCCATCAACCTGGCCCTTCACTTCATCCTGCAGCATCTGGACTCCCCGGGAACCTACGCCAGGGTCCTGTTTGTGGACTTCAGCTCTGCATTCAACACCATCATCCCTGCTCTGCTCCAGGACAAGCTCTCTCAGCTCCACGTGCCTGACTCCATCTGCAGGTGGATCACTGACTTCCTGACGGACCGGAGGCAGTGCGTGCGGCTGGGGAAGAATGTCTCAGAGACTAGGACTATCAACACAGGAACTCCACAGGGCTGTGTACTTTCTCCTCTGCTCTTCTCCCTGTACACCAACTGCTGCAACTCCAGCCACGACAAGTTTGCAGACGACACCACCCTCATCGGACTCATCTCGGACGGCGATGAGTCTGTCTACAGGAGGGAGGTGGACCGGCTGGTGTCCTGGTGCAGCGACAACAACCTGGAGCTCAACGCCCAGAAGACAGTGGAGATGATCGTAGACTTCAGGAAAGTCTCAGCCCCCCTGCTCCCCACTCGCCCTGACAGACTCTCCCATCACCACCATGGACTCTTTCCTCTTCCTCTGCACCACCATCACTCAGGACCTCAAGTGGAGTCGACCATCAGCTCCATCATCAGTCAGGCCCAGAGGATGTACTTCCTGCGGCAGCTGAGGAAAGACAAGCTGCAGCAGATGATGGTGCAGTTCTACACAGCCATCATCGAGTCCATCCTCACCTCCTCCATCACCGTGTGGTACAGGAGCCACAGAGGGACAAACACAGACTACAGTGCATTGTGCCTCTGCTGAGAAGGTGATCGGCTGCAGCCTTCCATCTGTCCAGGACCTGTGCATCTCCAGGACTCGGGGACGAGCAGGTCGATCACAGCTGACCCTTCTCACCCTGGACATGGACTATTTGAGCCCCTCCCCTCGGGCAGGAGGCTACGGTCCATCAGGACCAGAACCTCCCGCCACAAGAACAGTTTCTTTCTCTCTGCCGTTGGACTCATGAACACTTTATAACACCTGCCACTTTAACAATAATATTATAAAAGAACTGTCTAGCCAACTGTACATTCTCTGTATATAGTCTAAGTCTGTTTTATTTTATTTTTAACCATAACCTTTTTCTGATTCTGATTCTGATTGAGAGCAACAAACAAAAAAATCAAATCAAATGAAATATTGAAACATTGACTAAATAACAAATAAAAATAACAACAAATTAGTTACACTGATATTACAACCAAATATTTCACTAAACCAATAAAATATCCTGAAATTCGAAAATACCTTCTTTCCATTCCTTTCCATAGTCAATGCTATACAAATGTATCCGTATTATGATTCAAAACACATTCTACACAGAGCCAACTGTAAAGAAATACAGCCAAGAGTGAATCAAAGAGGCAGAAAAGCACTCTCTAACTGAGCTAATTCACCCGTAGTCAGACTCATCAATTATTCATTTATTTGTTCCAAACCTGCTCTTCAGAGACGGCCTGATTAGAGTGAATGCCTCTTCCTCAGATTTAAGCAGGAGGGCCGTGTGCATTAGGGCTGACCACAAAGTCATCATTCCAGAATCGAGCTCCGCCGCTGAGCCGTCGGCATCTACAAAAGCCCCCTCTTTGGAGCCAGCGCTACCTGCTACATCAAAACATACCGCCTTATAAAACCCTATATCCTCGTCATCAGAATGTTCAAAATTCCAGAATGGAAAATTAGGTAGACAGTAATACATTTTCAAAAATGAACGGACATCATTTTGATATCTTTGACCAGAAAAAGCTAAGTTTTTGAATTTCCATGCTAGAAATGTCAGTTAGTTTGCTTATCTACAACAAAGAATAGAAAACAGACCATATTCTGGACTCAACATTTTATTTTAGCTTCACAAAACAATATATAATTAATGGTAAAGTATGTAATATATCTGTAGATAAAAGGAAAAACTATTGTGGTGCCAACAATTCTGAAAGTATTTGTCCAGTAAAATAAAAAATACCATAATCTCAATTTAAATCTCCAAATGCAGTAAAATCCAATGTTAAATATGTTTAAACCAGGCTCTATCACTCACATGATCATCATCATGCTAAGCTAATGTAGTGAGTAAGTAAAAGTGGCATGAATCTAATTTGGTCTTAAAGTAAGAAATTGCCTTTTTGGATTTGAGTAAATGAAGTAGGAGCTGTCCGTGGTCCTGAATTAGTCACCTTCAGAAAGAGTCTTTCAATGAGGGCCGTGACTGAGGTAAATGAATTTCAGTTTAATACTGATCTTCATTCACTTATTTTGTGTAAGATTGTAGTTTAGTAGAGCTGTGGTTTTAATCACATTTTATTCAGGCATTTGTAATCGTCACTGATACCCTCTAATCGATCGGTCCGAACAGTAAAAGCATGTAATTTGGAGCAGAGTTCAGATTTTGTAGAAAAAAATCTAACTAAAATGTCTAATTTTAATAATGTAGTTAATTGACACTGATAAAAAAGTATGTCCTGTTTATGTTCAGTAAATTAATATTGAAAACCATTTTGTTTTTAAGACAAAATAAAACTTAAAACCCCCTAAGCTTTGTTTTACACTCAGAGTACCCCTTAACTCGAGTTTCTGGCGAATAAATGGGTTTTCTAGTCGAATACAGTCAATTATTACTATTATATTCTTTATTTTAATTATATGTATGATCCAAGATACTCCAAAAGATGCAAAATTTACAACAAATGACACTTTTTTATTCAGCAAAAAGTACATTTCATCTTAATTTAAAACCTGAAACCATTCAAAGTACCCCCTGGTTGGGAAACACTGCAATAGAGGGTAAATCGTTGTTATTTTTGTGTAATACAATAATATTTGAGCTGTAGAAGGTGGAATAAGTAACGTTTATGACACTTTATGACACCAACTAAGTACTTAAGTGTTTAATTCTGCTGTTTGTTTGTTGCAATTCATGTTTTTTTGACAATACTACATGTTTAGAAAAGGGTTTTCTGGGAGAATCCTGCTTTTAAGGTTATCGTGTCGGTGGCAATTAGTAGTTTCAATAAATGATATTTTTCTGTTGCATTACATTGTACATCAAAACTTTTCATCGTGACAGGTCTAACTAACATGTACACTTGCAACAGCAGGTTATACGTCCTTGTAATCAGCAGAAACTTAGCTACAAATACAACATAAACAATATCAGGGAATCCAAATGTGCTTAAAACAATGGTTAATATGTCCACAGAAGTCAAACGTTAACCACTCTGTCAATTGTAGCCTTTGTTGAGAAAACCAATGCTAATGCGGCTGAAGTAAATAAGTTTAATCCAAACGCATCAAGCATGTTTCCAAAAGTCAGCAAGCATAAAGGCGAAAAATACAGAAAAAATTAGGTGAAGAATTAAATACTGTCACAAAATTGTCTTACTGTAGCTGTTTCTCATCAAAAATTGCTTCACCATAGCATCAACTTTTTTGTTTTGAGGTAATCCAGTCAAATAAACAAATTGGAATGACCTGGTGTTGTTTCCAGAGTCCGCACCTCCCCCACCAGCTAATCTGACCCGTCTCATTAGCATATTTACGCCGTACAATTGATTGACAGATGTACCAACCAATCAGACCTTTCAGAAACATTTGAGATGTTATTTACAGCGGAAACTCAACAAAACAATGAGCTCTAACTCTCCAAGTGGAAACAGATTGTTGGGGTGGAATTGGAAAGCTCGTGTTTGACTCTCATTTACACTTTCCCAGCGGCTCGTATCTGCATAATGACACCTGAAAGAGCCTCCACAAGGCCTCGGCTTCATTTAGATACCAAGATTTCCCTAAAGACACTTCACAGGCTGAATGAAACTGCATTTTATTTGTGCTGTTTTTGCCCGAGGATCTGTGAAAAGGGCTCAAAAGCTGAATGTTTTTGATGTTTAATTTCTTTTTTGTGAAATGTTAACTACAACCTGTGGAACCAAATTTCCCTTTGAAACAATAAATGCAATTTTACTGTTTTTTTGGCCATGATTAAGCAAGTAACTTATCGCCACTAACCGGTTTCATAAATGATTGCTATTTACAAGAACTCTCTTTGTTTTAAAAATGGTATTTGTTTATAGCGAAATTGACAAAAATGAATTTCTCAATATTATTATTATCAATATTATTATGTTATTTTGGAAAAAGCATCAGAAATGTAATAAAATGTGCATGCAAATGTCTTTATTGAGGTTCAAAAATCACATAAAACATAATCAAATCATAAAACTAGCCCCAAAAGTGCAGAAATATCACTTTATTTATTTATCTATCTATTTATTTATTTATCACTTTTATCCTTTGTTTGAGAGATTATAGTTGATGCCTCTGTCTCTTTTTGAGATCATAGTTTAACACCTTATACACCTCATATTCTAATTGTCCAAATCTCAACAAAAATATGTTCAATTTTTAGTAAAAGAATACTTTGATCCTTTGAAGGAGGCAAGTATAGGTACTTACAAGTAAGGATTTATTACATACAAGAAATTAAACAAAACAATACTAGCCATATGCTTGAAATGTTTGTCAATTCTCCAGAGAGATTGTCTCAAAACTTTATAATTGTATTTCTGATCTTAGCACAGCTCTACAAGGTATAACAAAAATACTGCAAATGTGAAACAGAAGGAAATGTGCAATAACTGAGGAAGAATGAGAATCTCAATGAAGGCTCGCAAAAACACCAAAATCAAGTTGTTGTTTTTTTTATGACGCTGTGTCAAAGTGCCCACTACTCACAGGGAAATACTGCCAGGTGGCCCTCCATTGTCATGTGTTTTGGGACCATCCTACTGTTCATAAATATTGGATAGAGATTCACAAAGCACTCCAGATTGTCTTCAGTTCTGGCATCCCACTGGACTGAGAGTGTGGAGCAGACTTTGGAAACAAACTAGTTAAAAATCTTGTGCTTGAACAGTGTAGTTATCGATAAACTCTAGTCCTGCACACGTCATGAGCTCATGGGTCATAAACATGGACCAAATGGACTGGATTAGTAACAGATTTTGGCAAAAGACGGGGGCACTTTTGCTCAAATTTACGCAAGGTAAAGGTAAAGATAAAGGTAAACTGCAGCACAGATTAGTTGCTGAGAGTTGTTTGGTTTAAAGTTGAGCTAAATACGAATGAAAAGACAATTTTGTGAAAGACTGGAGACACAGATTCTATGAATAAATTCTTCAAAAATGACCTCCACAATCCTCTGAGCTCCGACTGCGTCAATCACACAGTTGTCAAAACGTGCCTGACCAGCTCAGACCGAGGATAATCTCTTCAGTGGGAAAGAGCCTTGAGGACTATACGTGGATGTGATGTGTCATTTATGTTTATATGTTTATCTCTCTGTGTCTTGTTCTTTATTTTGTTTGAGTTTTATATAATATTTGGAACTTAAAATCTAATTTTATGTCCCACCTGTACTTAGAGTCCTGATTTATTCCCGCTGGCTCTATTCCCATAAACCTGACTTGAACAATACTTCTCCAATATCAATGAACCAAATCTGTGCAAAATCAGTCAAATAAAGTAAAAAATCAATGCCGAGTGAGATCAGGTAATTCAAGGACATTCCACAGTATAAACATATAGATTCTAACCCTATACGTAGTCAATACCGATACAAAAAGACCATTTTCTGTCAAACTCAACTCTTCTGCAGATTGCTTGTGAAAACTCTGCACCACATTATGGCAGTCTTGGCCTCTCAGGTGAGAATAACAATGGGGCGATGGCTTGTCGAAATGCAAGCGCAGCAAAAAGTAAATCTGGGCCATCTTTCTCCCTGACAGAGAACTAGAGCAACATGCAAAAAGTGAGCGGCAAATCCAAGAAGTGGATCATTACTGCTTATGGGGCCAGCAGCAACCGGGGACTGACGAAAATGTGCACATCCTGGAATCTGAGAGTTACCAGCTGTACTTTTTGACAATAAAAAAAAAAGATAGTACTGCAGGTGTATGTATGTTTTTAAGTCTTTATATTGAACAATTAAAGGCACAAAAAATTCAAGCACAACAGTATGTGGCTAGCTCAGTGTTAAGACGAGTGTCCACTGCATGATTTTTTTCGTCTTATAAGATTTATGGACGTCACATTGCAAGACGTGATAAATTAGTCATAAGACAGAACACAGTTACATACATGGTTCACACCATTGATCATAGCTACGGCAATAGTTTATCTGAGCGAATTTCAGGCTTAGAGATAAATCATCGCAGTTGTACTTGTTAGCAGAGGCTAGCGCAACATGCTAGTGGTGTTTCCAAATGAAATGCGAAGATATGGTCCCGTTTGCAGCGGAGCTCCAGTGCTGTTACTTTACGGTGCACTTGCGTTTACATTTTTGACAAAGATTGATCGTAATTGCAGCAACAGGAGGCTCACTCTGCGACCAAGATTTCAAAATATCAAACATGTTTGATATAAATCGTAGCTTGTCTTTGGTCTAAGTTCTAAGTATAGTCTTTGTCCCTCTGAGAGCTACGAGACACGATTTTGAGCTACGGCTCAGGATTCTTCCCACGATCAAAAATCTTTCGTCGCAGACGCACAAAATCGTACAGAGGACACTTTTGTAACACTACTTCCTGTCTAATTCTATTTGTATGGGTTTTTTGCCAAGTCAGTCTAAAATGAATAAATACTATAAGATCAGGCAGTGAACAGCGAGCTGTGGTGGGTTTTTAAGGATTACAAATAAGCTTCCACATAGAACACTTGTGTGTTTATAAGGGACGTGTTTGTGTCTCAAAGCTAATGCTTATTCTACTGTTGAGGCACACAAAAAACAAACTTAAACAGTTTGCATATTGTGGTGTTCTAACTCCTTGTCAGTGCATTACAACTGTTTAATGTGCAGATCTTTGTTAAATTCACAAGAGCAAGAGCCACTTTTCCATGTTATACAATGGAAATGAAAGAAAATGAACGATATAACTGTTGTTTGATATCAATAATTTTGAATAATTGCTAAATTGTGTTTTTCTCACAATCATTTTCACTGAAATATGATATTGTGCCATGCCTAACAATAAGTGAATATAGCAATCATCGTGTCAGGTCTACTTCACCTAACTATAAAAGCATAATCTAATCTGTTTTTTAAATTTTATTTTATTATTAAACATTGCATCATCTTGCCCCACATTGCTCGTGCCACTGAAGAAACCGAGGAGCAATTCAGGCCTTGGGCAGTTAGCCGGCTGTCAAATCCAGACTTGTCAAACGCCTCTAAAAAGCCCCCAAACGTTGCAAGTGTCTTTCCTGATATTCCATAACAATAGCACGGACTGCAGAGATGTTTTATTCACACAACACGCTTAAGTCTCTCCTCTTTCTGGACGAGCTGGTGAAAGATGCAGCGGGTTTAGCAGCCCAGAGCCGTGCAGTGAACGTCCTCTGGGAGTCCACTGACGTAAGCCGCAGCTCAAATGGAGTTACTTATTAACTGGGCCCGGTGCATCCACTAATGTCGTCAGCCCCATTTGACTCTATGGGAAACGGTACAAACAAGACACGGAAGACGCTGTGGACAAGAGAAATTCTAGGAAATCATTAGGCTTTAGTCTTTTTCTCCCATTGGACTTTTAATACAAGCCAGGATAAAAACAAGACCAAAAATAACGACTAAAGGGCGGCAACTCTTTTGGGCTGGTCGTGTTAAAGTCCTGGTTTAGTCCTGGTCATGGTCTAGAGTCCAGTTTTAGTTTTGGGTTTAGTCTCATGGGTGGTTTGTGTATGAAAGTGTGAACTAGGATCGTTAAAAGTATACCCAGATACTAATCGTCACTAAAGCTTGTATTGAGTAGGAATGTCACGGTATAAAATGTTTGTTACGATTACTGTGAGAAGAAATATAACAACTATTTACAATTATTGACACAGAACAAAACAAAAGTAAATCCTTTTTTTGTTTCATCCTAATTTAACATAACTGTTCCTCTAGTTTGTGACCAGCTTTATGAAATCAAACTTTCTGAATGCAAAAGTGTAGTTATTGTGAAATAAACAGACAAAAAAAAAACAATACATTTAGTTTTGGTTTTTTTTGAGTCACTGAAAAGAGCTTCTTTTGTCATGATTATTATTTATATTATTGTTATTTCAGTTTTTATGATTATATTGTGATCTGAATAATGATGCGTAAGTATTCTTGACATCCCATGTACAGACACAAGATACTAGCTCTGACTGAAAACAAAATCACATAAATAGAACAAAAGTTGATAGTTTTAGAGTACACAGTCATTTTTTTTGTTTTTCTTTTTCTTTTGTGGTGTCAAAATTGGTATTGAGTATTCTTATCAACAATATTTAAGATTGTAGTTCTCTTGTAGTCTGTTCATTGCTGTTCACATGTTTTTTTTCTCTTTCTCCACTTCCCTCGGGGAGCGGAGGCTGTTTCAGACCCCCCATCTCACCACCCTGACCTCCGGCTGCTCCTCATCTGCCTGGAGGAACTCTCTAGATGAACTGTCCCCCATCAGCCTGGATGAACTCTCTCTACACTAGATGAGCCTCCTTCCTTCCTGTGTTCAGTCTAAGTGGATGTGTCAGTCCTGGACCCTCTGCAGTCTGTCCGTCTGTAGGAGTAGGATTTCTCTTTCACTGTGGTTCTCCCACAGGGTTTTTTTTAAGGGTTTTTATGCCAAGAAAAAGGGACAAAGACAGGGAGCGCTCTGGGACAGTTATCCATTTGCTAAATTCTCTTAAACATTGTTTACATTGTTTAGACCAGGCATGTCCAAACTCAGGCCCGGGGGCCAAATGCGGCCCACAGACCAATTTTTCTTGGCCCTTAGTCTTCCTGGTGAACTGGCCCACATTGACCTGATAAGTACTTTTTACTGCAAATTTCAGATTTTCTACAATTCCAACCTAAATAACTAACATTTTGGTGCAACACAGACCTGATATTAAGGCACTGAGACTGAATGTAGATGTGGTGGTGCTTAAAACATCAGATAAATGCAGCTTTTTTAAACATTTCACGATGGTTTTGTGGCCCTCCGCTTTGTCTGTATTTCAATAGGCGGCCCTCGATGGAAAAAGTTTGGACACCCCTGGTTTAGACCGTCGTGAGACAGGTTAGTTTTACGCTACTGATGATGTGTTGTTGCAATAGTAAAGCTGGTTTCTACCTGTGGCTCATCGAGGCAACTGTACAATAATTCACTGAATTGAACTGTAGTTGTTTTGTTATATAAACATTTTAGTTTGTCATTTTAGTAGCATGACAACTCTAGTGTGAACCAGGACAAAAGTGGGTCAAAAAAGGGTATGAACAAGAATCCTTCAGTCGTTTGGTCGATTAATCGATGGTGTCTTAGTCGACCAACATCTTTATTAGTCGACAAGCTATTTTTATTAATATCAAAAATATTTAACTGGCAAAAACTGCAAAAACAAGAAGATATGGGGTGAGTTCGCTGAAGACTTTGCAGTGAATCACAAGTTTAATATAAGTGATGTATATCTCTCATATAAATACACTGGTCCTTGTGCAGTTGTGGTCTTTTGAGCTCCGTTTGGGTCAGATACATGCAGATAAATAATCATTTTGACAAACTTTTGACACGCCTGCTGAGGGGGGCTAAACAGGGACATAACTAGGCCTAATCCTGGTCTAAACTTGAATTAAACCAGGACTAGATTAGACCACTGAACCAGCCTCGAGAGCCAGTGCTGTAGAAAACCTTTATGCAAAACAAAGAACGCGCACTCTGGATTTGTACAGCGGAGACGATCCTTCATGAAGATTGGAAAACACACAAAAAGGCCACATCTTATATTGAATAAGTGTAATGCACAGAAAATGCTGCAGGAAGCTGAAATCTACCTTTTTCTGCAAAGCTTGCGAAAATGGTGTAGCATGTATTAAAATGTCAATTTGTGCAGGGGGCTAAATCAGTGAGGCGCAATGCAATAGATAGAAAATATATCTACTGGCAGGAGTTTAAATGATCACTTACACCGAGCAAACTGCCACAGCGTGAAGCCAAGAAGAGTCCAGAGCCAAGACTGGACCAAATACAGTTCAAATGTTGTATAAAAGTGTCTTATTTAAAAGTGATTTGCTTAGGATGACACCTAGATAATGGCAAATAAATGTAAGAATGTACATAAAGATGACATTTGTCTGCTGTATAGTGAGCAAAGTAATCGATGACACCTGTGGATCATTCATTTATATTACATTGACATTTTACACCGCAATATTGATCTAAAACGACTTGATTTCCAAACCGCTAAAGAAGGAATGATTAAAATCTATCGTCATCGTCAATAGCTCTCACAAACCCTTTAAAATCACACAAATTAATTTCCAAGATTTAGAAGACGGCGAAGTGAAGCTGAGGTAGACCGCCCAAAAGCAGCCAATCAGAGCGCTGCTTTTGGCTCTTACTTCCTGGTTGAAATGAAATAAAAGACTTTAGATCTTAGCTGCAGACAGTGCCTCATATTGTGAGTGTCTCATATTGACACAAAGGGCTTCATTTACACAATGCTCTTCGAGGGAAAAAGCATAATTAACATGTTTACGACAAAAAAGTCAAGAACCCCAGCTTTTGCACTGTCTGCCAACTCTACATTCTGTATATAGTCTTAGTCTATCTTAGTCTATTTTATTCTTAATTTTAGCAAGTTCCTATGTTTGTGAATTTTGATCACTGACAATGGAAATAAACCGTTTCTGATTCTGATTTAACAAAAGAAAAAAGAAACACAACTTCCACTTGAAAAAGCAGATTAAACTAAATATATCACACGCTTAGGTGATTGGAAAAACATCTTAACCAGTCGAATTGTTTATTGTTTTTTTATGAGTTGGCTTAGAAAAAAACATAAATACAATAATGCAGTGTTTCCCAACCAGGGGTACGGGGGCACGTGAGCCATTACCAGGGGGTTCTTGAAATGGTTTTAGGTTTTAAACATACTTTTGTCTGAATAAAAACTGTTATGGGGATGTTATGGAGGTTTTGGGGCGCACAGTGACAGAGCGGTTAGAGCCCTTGCCTCCCAATGAGGAGCTTGTGGGTTCAAATCCCAGACCAGACCAACATCAGTCTCTCTGGGTGGAGTCTGCGTGTTCTCCCTGTCCCCAATTGACGACTTTAAATTCCCCCGAGTGAATGATTGTGAAAGTGAATGGTTGTCGTCCTTGTGTCTATGTGTCAGTGCTGCAAAGAGCTGGCCACTGTTCAGGGTGTACCCCGCCTAAGGCCCAAAGTCACTGGGATAGGCTCCAGTCACAACCCCTAATGGGAAGAAGTGGTAGAAAATGAATGAATGACATGAATGAATGAATAAAATCTGTTATTAGTTGTAAATTTAGCATCTTTTTGAAGTATCCTGGATCATAAATGTAACTAAAACAAATAAACATAATAGTAATAATTGACAAGATGTGATTGTACACCCATTTATTTGCCTGAAACTCAAGTTAAAGTACGTATGACAGGTTTTTTATCATTTTTCAAGTTTGCCTTTATTTGGTGTATTAATACCTGTTGTAAATATAAATGATTGTTTTACACCAATCAAGCAGCCGTTTGTGGAGAAAAATGGAAAAAGCTGTAGAAAGTTACAGGAAGTAAACAAATTGATGACATCACACTGGGGAGACAAATGTTACATCCAATTTACACAAAAGAAACCACTATTTTGACCCTTTGAACATTAATTTCAACAAAATAACGGTGATCTCGTATATTTTTTATTCATCAAATAAAAAATCTGTGACATTAGAGGAGTTTTTGCACAGTGCACCGTCTTGTTGCTATGGTAATTTCCTAGTGTGATGTCATCATTCAAAAACAGGAAGTAAAGTAAAAAACCTAAAAAATTGCAAAGGCGGGATAAAATTTGTAAAGTGGTTTAGTAAACTTTGAAATGCATTTATCTAAAGTGCATTTTAGTGAAGTAAATAGTCCAACCTGACAGGGGCACTTTAAAGTGCGTATGACGGGTTTTTATGATTTTCTAATTTTGACTTTATTCAGTGCATTAATACCTTGTGTAAATACAAATTATAGTTTTACACCAATCAAGTCGCTATTTGTGGAGAAAAGTTGAAAAATCTGTTGACAATTACAGGAAGTAAATAAACTGATGACATCACACTGGGGAGACGAAGGTTATGCATAATTTACACAAAATAAACTACTTTTTGACCCTTTAAACATTGATTCAACAAAATAAAGATGTTCACATGTGTTTCTCTCTGTCAAATGAACAAAATCTGTGACATTAGATGAGTTTTGGTCAGTGCACAGCATGGTTGCTATGGTAATTTCCTAGCGTGATGTCATACTTTACAACCGGGAATAAAATTTAAAACCTATAAAACAGCTAAACTGGGGTTAAATTTGTAAAGATTTTAGTAGAAATTTGAATATATTTATCTTAACTGCATTTTAGTGAAATGTGTATTTCAACCCGTCATAGGCCCTTTAAGTTAGTACTCACGACAAAAAAAGTTGGGAACCACTGCAACAACGCATCAGTATTTTGAAACACATCCCAAACATTCAGCTCCCAATAAAGACTCCTGAAACTCTATTCTTAGCATTACGTAACGCTCACTTTTTCTGCATTGTCACTCCTTCAAACAAGTCTACTACAGAATTTCCCAAACCGAGCCTCGCTGCCTTCTAACCTCAGCCGCTCAGAGGAAACAGCGCTCGCAGAGAGCCGGCAGCAGTGGCTTTGATCCGGCTCGGGCCCATACGAAGAGAGAGAAAGAGGGGAGAATGTGTTCCTTCTGCCTCCAACTCGATGCTGTATTGATCCAGGTGTAGAGCGGGAGGGAGATGTATGCTCTTATTAGCAGCTCTCTACGTCTTACTGAAACAGAGCAGGGAGGGGCCAGGCCAAACATGAGCAGAGAAAAAACATGTGATATACAGTGTGTGTGTGTGGGCGGGGCCATACTGAGAAAAATGTACATCTCTATAAGAAGATTCAGATGATACTAGAGAAGGGGATATTTGTTTTATTTATTACATTTATTTATTTATTGGATTTTTATTTTTTTTATTTTTATATTGAAAATAAATGTATAAGAATATTCAGATCATACTAGAGAAGGGGAGTTTTATTTTATTTATTAAATTTATTTTTTTTTTTTTTTTTATATTGGAAAAAAAAATGTATAAGAAGATTCAGATTATACTAGAGATGGGTATTTTTATTTTATTTATTATATTTATTTTTTAATTTTTTTTAAATGTATAAGAATATTCAGATGATACTAGAGAAAGGGATATTTATTTTATTTATTAAATGTATTTATTTTATTTTATATTTTATTTTTATGTTAAGTTTTATGTTTTATTAAGAATATTCAGATGGTACTAGAGATGAGGTTTTCAATTTTATTTATAACATTTATTTGTTTATTTATTTATTTTTATATTGAAAAAATATATATTTTTAAATGTATAAGTATATTCAGATGACACTAGAGATGGGGAAATATATTTTATTTATTACTTTTATTTATTTATTTGATTTTATTTTTATTTGCCATTGGCCGATATTTCGATTTTAAAATGAAAACTTCATAGCAAGGCCCACAAATCCATTTTAAGTAGAAGTAAAGTTCACAAATTAAAGTCCTATGACAGGTTGGACTACTCATGTAACTAAAATAAAAGTAAGATTAATATATTTTACTTTTAATTTTATTTTGTTTCATCCCTTCCTGGTCGTAAATGATGACATCACACCATGAAATTAAAAAAAAGCTAATGTCTCAGATTTTTTTTTATCTGACAAATCAATTTATTTAGTTGAATTAATGTTTTAAGGGTAAAAACGTTTAGACGAACCTTTAGATGGAAAGAGTTTATTACAGTCAACCCATTTTTCAAAACAATACTTCTACCAAGCTATTTAAAGGAACAATCATTTCAGGACAATTTTGATTTGAAATGACTGCAATTATTGGGATATACGGTAAATATTAAGATATTCATTTGTAACTCAAACACAATCACTTTTAAAACAAAATTATTTAGCAAAACATACGTGTTCTAAAGCTAAAATAATTGAAACATTCCTAGTATGACCTGAAGGACCAGAGATGAGATTAGGCAGTGAAAACACGTGCGAAACAGAACATGTGTGAGAGAGAAACAGAACACGAGAGAGTAAAAGAGAACATGAGCGCGAGGCAGGATCGATTGATGGCATGTTACACTGAGCTAATGGTGTTATAGTGAGTCAGGGTTAACAGTTTGTCGAAGAGGTTTTCACAGAACTATCAAACAGCTTGAGGCACATATTGAGTGTTAATTCTATCTGTAAAGCAAGAAAAAAGGAGAAAATTCAAAGACATAAACATACAGTATGAGCAAATTGAAAGCCCAGATGTGTCTCTCAGCAACTTTGAATAAGGGTCAAGATATTATAACACAGTACTACACACTTACTGCACCAAACGACTCTATGACTTTAACAATGAGCAACACTAAACAACTTTAAATGGTATTTTTCTTTGTGTTCAGAAAACGAGCAGCCATATTTTCAAACATGTGGGTTGTGTTGCAGTTTTCAGAACAATTATCTCCTTGACCAATCATCAATTACTTCATGAAGTCATAATTTGTGGAAAGGCAAGCATGAAATTATTTTGTATATCAAACACTTTGTTTACTGGAACAGAAGAAATGAATGTAAACGCCTCAAAGACCGAAGGAAAAACACAGTCTCAATAATGAATTTGACCAAACATTTTAATCATAAAATGTTTTGTTTTCTTTAAATTAACTACAAAACTAAATGAATACGTGTGAATATGTGTAGACGTGTCCCTCCAGCACTGAGGGATACTGTTTTATATGCACACATTATATGCACACATTATCACAATAAACCACACATTGGTTTTTCATGTAAACACCTGGTGTTCCTTTTCTATGACGGTATGTTCCCTGGTGTGATGTTAGTGATGGTAATGAGTCGACAGTCATGATTCAGCACAAAAGGATTTGCTTTCTTAAAACATGAGCAGGTCACTAATCCTTTCCATGCAGGAAATTCACCACTTGAGCCAACAATAACACGAACCTTAACCTTCAGCTTTTGTGTTGTTACCATTTTCTTCCTCTAATAATTGTCTGTGGACCGCGTCATGTCGCCCTGTTCTTGACAGAAGCACAATTTGGTTTGACAGTTTAAACCATTTAAAACTTCTGCAGAAACTATTTTATCCAACTACATTCAACACAGAAATCATAATCGTAGTTTTCATTCCTGCTTTGATGCTGTGTCTGTGAGTCCCATCTGTGTTTGTACTGTATTTACTGTATGTACTGTATGTACTACATGTACTACATGTACTGTAAGTACTGTATGTACTGTATGTACTGTATGTACTGTAAGTACTGTATGTACTGTGTGTACTGTATGCACTGTATGTACTGTATGTACTGTATGTACTGTATGTGCTGTAAAAATGCTGTCTTTTGTTATAAAACAGCAAGTTCTTGGCGTAGTTAATTATCAGGTTGAAATTTTGTAAATTTACTGTTTGAAGATTTCAATAAAAAATCAATAAGACTCAATCAGATAAACTGTCTCTTGCCTCCATCTGGGAGTATGACATCATCACATTCTACAAACTTAAAGCCTTAATAAATAAAATGTTTGTCCACTGTTTGATAAACTCAAAATCCTTCCTGAGAAAAAGAAGGAAGTCTTGAAAATCAACTCAAATACAGAGCCCAAACAGAGCCTAAAACACTCAGTGACACCTGGTGATGTCACTGGGTGATAGGACGCCTTTGTGCCTTTAAGCAAACATGGCACTTTGATTGATCGGAAATGAAGGCTGAATTTATAATGTTTTCCATACACATATAAAGTTTTGTAAAATATAAAATGCCAGACGTCCAAACACATCCACAAACATGAACACTTTGCTGCGAGCTGTTGCCACTTCGGAAAATGCCACACATTATACTGGAGCAAAGACTGTCGGACTCAGAATTCCCTGCACATCCAGCACCGTCTCATTTTTGCCTGTTCGACAGTCTGCTCCACATGAACGTGGCACATGTTGATACAGTAACAATGATAAATGCTCCTTGTATTAGGGCGCGGTGATTTGGTGATAAAAAATTGAATGTTGAGCTCGTCCCTGTGACAATCTGTTATTTTTGTGAAATGGTGGTATCGTGATTCACTGTTTGTCTCTTTAATGCAGCTGTCTGTTCAAACACACTTTTTCTCCTGTTGTTTAGCCTCTGTTGCCTCTGAGCAGATGACTTTATTTACCTCTTAAAGACCAGGGCTGCACGATTCAACAAAATTAACACAAAATCACAATTTTAATGGCTGCAATTAAAAATCACAAAGGCTGTCATTTTTAAGTGCAATTATTTCTTCCACAAACAACAAAATATCTTGCTTTGATTTGAATAAAAACTGCTAACACTGTATTTGTACAAACACGTTCCGAAACAAGCGACAAAAATGCGACCAAAAGCGATAAAAATGCGTTCAGAAGCGACAAAAACACATCTACAAACATCAAACGCGACTCAATGCACCAAAATACAACTAAAGGTGACAAAAAATGACAAAAACGCAGAAAAATTGTGTTTAAAATGTGAATTTGAATTGAATCCTATTATTAAAACATAAATCACAAATCTAATCACAATCGCACGGGTCAGAACAATCACAATTAGATATTTTTCCTAAATCGTGCAGGTCTATTAAAGGCAATAGAAACATACAAAATGAACATGAATCGTGATGAAATCCAAATCATGATCTGGCCCCAGGAAAATCGTGATAATGCTTTTTTGCCGTATGGATCAGCCTTATCTTGTTTTGTGTCACTCCACTGAACACACCACTGCAGTCCTACGGTAAGCGCTGATAATCGGTAAATTATCAGCTAATTGCTTACGTCAAACGCAGCAGAACAGCCCACAGGAAATGGAGGTGAAAGGATGAATTGCGGGCAGAGACTGTGAACACATGCTTCAGTGCGTTCATGCGTTTGCCTTATCTCTGTGCCATTAACAAGGCTGAATTGTGAAGCGTGGCACTGATAAGACTCTGCTGCTCCGCTGTAAAGGCCAAAAAGCTCTTTTCTTTTACTAGCTACCGAAATACTACTGTCCCTGTTACTAAATGTTCTTTTACCACTGCTACTAATAATACTCTGGCTATAATCAAAGCTACTACTTTTACTTCAGTTACCAGGGGCGTGTCTAGGATGTGGCCTGATTAGACACCTCAGATCACACACCATTCACAGCAGCTGGGGCAGTGTATGCATCAAATAATAACAAAAAGAAGAAAATGACATGCATTTTTGTAACTTGTATTATTTAAAGCAGTGGTTCTCAAAGTGGGGGTCGGGACTCCTCAGGGGGTCGCGAGGGATGAGCTGGGGGTCGCAAGATAAGATAAGAGATCTTTATTTGTCCCACAATGGGGGAAATTTCAATGTTGCAACACACAGTTTAGAACAGGAATGAATGAAATAGGCGCATGCAATAAAAATAGGATAAATAATTACTAAACATGGTAATAAAAATACAATATAAAGTATAAAGTGCACACTCTTATTTACAGTAGGTGGCTGTCTGGGAATAAATAGTAAATGGAGATGATTTCAAGATCTAATTTTAATTAATTTTTATATTAAAAACAGTATCTTTTTGGGAAATAAGGCCCAATAAGACTATAAACTATTGAAATAACCAGCATTAAACCCGATTTAACACGTTTGGACACTTAAAATTATTACTATATTCATTTTCGTTTCGCTTTGGGGTACCGAGTTGGTTGCATGGCTATTATGGGGGTCCCGGCCAGAAAAGTTTGAGAACCACTGATTTAAAGGAAAGATATTCTGCATTTTTCATATTGTTAGCCTTTAAACATGCTCTTGAGTACCTTAAATTTACCATCTCATGTTTTAAAACAAAAAAAAAGTTTCTTATTCATCTAATTACTTTTTTTTTATCAGCCAGTATGAAATGACACTTACTGAATGCATCCAGCCAGCAGATATCCATCGCAATATACAATCTATCGAGGAGTGAGCTGGGGGTCGCGAGATGATTAATGAATATGACCCTGTATTTGCTCTATTTTTTAATTAAAAACTGTATATTTTAGTGAAACAGGGTCCAATAGGACAATAAACTATTCAAAAAACCAATATTAAACCTGATTTAACATGCTTTGACACTTAAAATCATTATTTTCATTTTGCCCCTACACCCGTGTAGGTTACATGGCTATTTTGAGGGTCCCAGCCAGAAAAGTTTGGGAACCCTTGATCTAGTGAAGTTAGCGCTGAAAAGACATTATGATGCGGATTTGTTGCTCAGAACAAGTTTAGCGATGATTTAAGGACTAAAAACAGCGGAATATTCTCAAATAAGTGACACAGATGATCCGAAAATACTCTCCATGATCGAGGGAGTTCCGCAGGACGTGTGTTTGACGCTCGAAGGGGGTTGGATTTTCTAATAAACATTCCTCAAAATGTAACCATGTTCTAACAATGTTCCGTCAACAAAAACACACCTGGAGTTGCATTCAGCTGCATTCACACCGTTTTGAAGAATGTTGGCTTGAAAATCAAACCAGCAGGAGGCGCCAGTCCATATTCAAGACTTAGATAATGGGTTTTGTTCAGTCTTCAGTCTGGTTAATGGAGATTTCTATTTGTTGGCCAGCAAAAATAATCTATCTGCCTACTGTGCCCCATGATACAATTAAATGTTAATTTAATTAGACTACTTTTTCATGAGTAGCCTTTGCAAATGGTTGTTACCACAGGGATAATATTAAAATTGATACTAATGCTACTACTATTACTAAACACCACTACTACTAGGGCTGGCAACAAATTGTTATCGTGATTTTCTTGGGGCCTGATCATGATTTCAATTTTACCACGATTTGTGTTCACTTTCACACTTTCAGTTCACATTTTAAACACAATTTTGACACTTTTAGTCGCATCTTTGTCGCTTTTAGTCGTGCTTTGGTGCATTGAGTCGTGTTAATTGTTTGTTGGCGCGTTTTGGTCGCTTTTGAACACATTTCTATCGCTTTTAGTTGCGCTTTTGTTGCTTGTTTCAGAACACGTTTGTACAAATCCAAACTACAGTGTTAGCAGTTTTTATTCAAATCAAAGTTGTTGTTTGTGGAAGAAAGTATTGCACTTCAAACACTGCAGTCTTTTTGCTAATTGCATCCATTAAAATTTTGTGTTGATTTGGTTTAATTGTGCAGCCCTGGTGTATAAGAAGTAAATAAAGTCATCTGCTCAGAGGCTTCAGAGGCTAAACAACAGGAGAAAAAGTGAACAGACAGCTGCATTAAAGAGACAAATCACGATGCGACGATTTTCACAAAAATAGCAGATTATCAAAGGGACAAGCTCAACATTCGAGTTTTTATCACCAAATCATTGTGCCCCAACTACTACTACTTCAATTACTATTCCCCCTGCTCTGATGCTACTACTGCTGCGATCATGACTGCAATTACTACGACTACAACTGCTCATTAGGTGTGTTGAATTACACTGATACGACGCCCAAAGCTCTTCTGCAATGGGCTCTATCTGACACACAGTTATCACGAGACTCTGACAATTCACACGTCAATACAACTCAACACCTGCTCCATCAAACGCCAAACGGGAAACAAAGAAGACACAGAAAGATTATTAACTCAACATTTTCCATAGATTTTTGTTCTATCCATTTCTTAAAATTAAGCACAATATGCAAAGAGGTCGCAGCTCACTGGTTTATTGTCTTTGCAACTGCTGTATTTGTTGGACAGACACTGACAGAAATGTTGAAATGTCATTTTATCTGCTCATATATTTCACACTTTATCACAAATTATACTTTTTTGTGAAGCTCAAATACAATTTTGAGGCTAAAGATGTTTATATTCTCCATCTTTGTAATAAAAAAAAAATAACTCACATTTCTACCCTGGAAATTAAATATTGTTGCTTATTTTGTAATTTAAAGACCTAAAATCATTACTATACTAGATGTGGTGGAAGTTAATCATTGAAAGTGTATTATTAGCCACTTCATTTCATTTGTTGGACAGACACTGACAGAAATGTTGACCCCTCAATAGTTTTTCATTTTATCTGCACATATATTTCCTACTTTATCAGAAATTATACTTTTTGTGAAGCTCAAATACAATTTTGAGGCTAAACATGTTTATATTCTCCATCCTGTGTATTAAAAAAACAATCTAACTCACATTTCTACCCTGGAAATGAAATATTGTTGCTTATTTTGTGATCTAAACACCTAAAATCATTACTATACTAGATTTGGTGGAAGTTAATCATTGAAAGTGTATTATTAGCCACTTTATTTTGCCTCCACTTCATAATTTTGAACATTCTGATGACATAGCGTTTTAAGGAGGATTATATGACACTGAAATGACTTGTGTGAGTTTTTAGTCATGTTAGAATGTTGTTACATCTTTCCCGCTCTGACTTTTTCCCATTCCAAGTTCACAAACATTCACTGCGCATGTGTTTAAACCAGGCTCGTTCCAGTAAAGCAGCAGCAGTAGCAGAAGTAATTATTAAATTTCCCTCTCGCCGTTTCCTTCTTCTTCATTTGGAGCTTAGTGACTCGAGCTGAAGGACCAGGCGGGGCAGACCGGGCTGAGGGCTTTGATGAGTCCTTTGGGAACTGGCCCGAGACTCTGTTTGCGGCAAAGAGGGTCCTGCCGTAGATTCACCAAATAAAACCCGGTGTCCTTATGTAACAGCGAGAGGGAGCCCAGAGCGGGGGAGGGGTCCGCGGAAGCTTCGAGCGTCCTGGGACTTTCTTGTGGAGTAACATCATCTCAGATCACCAGCCCCCAACACTTAGGCACGAAGATACAGCGGGCGTTTATCCCCCGCTGCAGTAAACACAGCGAGCGCCAGGCACAATACAACAGGAGTATCTATTTAATTCAATTTAGAAGGTATTTTGATTTGAGTTGTTAAAGAAAAAGGAATATATTAAACAGATTATTTTATTTGTTTCAAAATAATGTTTTAATTGTAGAATTCTGTTGAAAAAGGTGTCCAGGGGATTGACATTTGAGACAAGACTAACACAAGAATCACTTTCCTTTAAGAATATATTTGTAGAGGTCTAATCTATCACAAGATAGTTTATACATTAGTGAGAAAGGATATTTTGTTGATGTCACATAAATAACTGCAGTCTTTGCGATTCAAATTGCAATTTCAATTTGATTGCGATTAATCTTGCAGGTCCAGTCGCAACATAATTTTTTTCAAAACAAAATGAATATTCTGATTTTAGGTAATTTTACTGAAGATCAATATTCCTTTTATTGTGTTTAAAGTTAAAACTTGATATATTTTTGAAGTAGAATGCATGGACTTTTGTTGAGTTTTTCCTCCTTTGCAAAGACCAAATTTGAATCAGATTTAGAGCTGATTTGTAACTGGTTTATTAATTTATTCACTTTAGTTCTGTTTAGTCTGCAGTACGGGTGCACAATGTATGAATAGTAGATAATATTGTTTTGAAAACAAGCACAAGTTGAATATTGAATTTATAATTTGTATTAAAAAATACTACAAAAAGAGCTGATTAAAAACAAACAAATTACACAAAAAACAACGTTTAAATAAAGTATATGGTCATATTTCTGCATTTTTATGATTCATTTTACAGAATGTTCACATTTGTCTAATAATTAAACCTAAATTAATACATTTAAAGACATGTTTTGACACATTTCTATTGGATTGACATCATATCATCTTTATCGTTATCAGGACACCCCCCAAAAAAAACACAGACATATTAATTTTTGTGAATATGGCCCAGCTCTGGTCTGCAGCAGAGATGTTCAAATGCCAGACCATCCTTGACAGCGAGTGCAAGACTGACCAATGTCCTATTGAAGGCTAACACATAACACTGTTTTCTTATGTGGGTGATTTATTTCTGTTTTTGGCAAAAGATCAACATTTTAAAGCAATAAGACTACGTTTAAATAACTAACGCCGTAATGGACTAAAGAAATTCTTGGTCGACTAAAGACCTGCCCCATTGACCGACTAAAAGATTATGTGACAAAAATATATCAAAGCTCTGCGGTATCTCCATATATCTGTCCCAAACTGCACTCAAAAGACCAAAAATGCACAGGAAATTATTTATACACAAAACTTCTAGGAAACATTGTATTTATATGTTATACTTCAAAATCTTTGGCTAACTCACTCCGTATGTTCTTGTTTTTGCTTTTTTTGGTCATTTTTGGTCATATGAATCCATTTCATCTAAAAAAAGATTAGTCAACTAATAAAAATGTTGATCGATTAAGACTCCATCGACTAAACCAGTGTTTTTCAACCTTTTTGTGGCACATGTGTTGGGTTTAAAAGCTACCACGGCGCACCACCTACCACTAAAACATCACCAAATCAGACCATTTAGTTAAAAATATTGTATATAATGAGGCAAATAATGTCTGTGGCACTGTCTAGTTCTTTAAATTTGGTAATAGTGATGGTTTTGCGTTCTTTTTTGGTGAAAATGTTGCTCAGGACACTCCAAAAAGGTAAATTAGTTCATTTAATCCACATTTGTGAATCTGTTAACTCAAACTGGACATTTTCTCAAGGCAAACCTGGCGAAACCTCAAGGCGCACTAGTGTTCCCCGCACACTGGTTGGAAATCAAGGGACTAAACGACTAAAGGATGACAGCCCTATAACTAACTCCCTTCCTCAAATCTGTCAGGGTGCCAAACGGAGGGCAGAAAACAGGACGAACAGCTTGAAAATCGCACGCGCGGTAGTTTGCCTCCACTCTTCTGTGCTTGTAACGCAGCCGGCCCAGCCTTATCAATCCTTTATTCATTCAAACAGGAAGTGCACAGGCAGCCATCTGGACAAGCTCTGCCTCTGCGGTCATTAGAAACACAACACTCTCTCCCTCTCAGCGTTAATCTGCCCCCGACCATCAGTGCATTAGGCCAGGCACACTCACCCAGTCTGGGCCACCGCAAAGTACAGTCAAGTCTGTTTACAGGTGCTTTCACTGGCAATTTCAACGAGATTTATCCCCATAACGCTTTGATCTGCAAAATTAGAGTGCGTTATTCGAATGACGCGACTAAATCCTGGACAAAAGTGTAGATTCTAACTTGGCGATGTGAAGAAATTGAGACCGTATTTGCAGATCGACAACACAGCATAGCAACGAGAAAAATGTGCAGTTTGCAGTGCGATATATTGGAACAGACACATACTACTACAACTAATTACCGTATTTTCCGCACTATAAGGCGCACCTAAAAGCTTTCAATTTTCTCAAAAAACTGACAGTGCGCCTTATAATCCGGTGCGCTTTATATATGAACAAAGTTTTCAAATAGGCCATTCATTGAAGGTGCGCCTTATAATCCGGTGCGCCTTATAGTGCGGAAAATACGGTACTTGAAACTACTTAATGCCACAGAGACAATAACTCTAAAGTCACAGTAAACCCTTTTCAAATGGGAGCCGAGCAACAAACAAGAATTTGATGAGATGGAAATGACAAACTCTTCCAAACTCTAGCCTTCATAGTGGGTTAGACAAAATAAAAAGATAAACAAAAAAAAGAAGAAAATGAAAAATGTATTTATGTAAAAGTATCGAAGTCCCTGTTTAAAAAGACTAGTGTAAAAGGATTTCACACAGATTTTGAGAACAGTTAAAGCGTTAAATGTAGTGATTTTTTAAATTATTGAGCTGATCTTTGGTCTCCAGAAGGAATTCGAATCAATTCCCCTGATTTTTCTTGTTTATTTTAATGTCAAGCTCGTCCCTTTGACAATCTGTTATTTTTGTGAAATTGTCGTATCGTGATTCACTGTTTGTCTCTTTAATGCAGCTGTCTGTTCAAACACACTTTTTCTCCTGTTGTTTAGCCTCTGAGCAGATGACTTTATTAAACGTGCAATGATTTATTTCACAAACAACAAATTGTCTTTGATTTGAATAAAAACTGCTAACACTGTAGATTGGATTTGTACAAATATGTTCTGAAACAAGCGACAAAAGCGTGACCAAATGTGTTCAAAAACGCGCCTACGACAACAGATCTCGACTCGGTGCACCAAAACACGACCAAAAGTGACAAAAACGCAGCTGAAAACGACAAATATGCAAACTAAAAGCGACGCGTTTAAACATAACGAACAACCGAACGTGTCAAAAACGCGATTCAAAGCAACAAAATTATGTTTAAAACGCGAATTTGAACAGAATCCTATTATTAAAACATAAATGGCACTGGTCAGAACAATCACAATTAGGTATTTTTCCTAAATCGTGCAGCTCTATTAAAGGCAACAGTAAAATACAACGTGAACATGAATCGTGATAAAATGGAAATCATAATCTGGCCCCAAGAAAATTGTGATAGTCACTCTTTGCCATAGCGACCAGCCCTACTCTAAAGCGTGTATTTACGTTCCACCTCTGCCTTGCTTAATTGCGCTATTGACCTTATTCTGTCCCGCCCACTTTTGCCCTTTTTTGCACTTTTGTTGTAAACGCACTTCCGTTTGACGAGAACTCCGTTAAAGCTAAAGATGAACGAGGGAAAAGTCTCACCGCTAAAATGTTACATAAAGTTGGTTGATTTGTGTAAAATGTTTAATGAACACGAGCAACAACAAGTCAACAACGCAACGATTTCCTGGTCATCTGAAAACGGCTTTTTAGTCCATGTAGAACTTATTTTCTGTTGAGCTCGTCTGCTCCAACAGAAACACAGCAACTTCCGGAATAAGGTGAATAGTGTAACCAGTGGCAATTAGGCAAAAGGCCACCATTGCCTGGGGCCCCCAACCTAAAGGGGCCCCCAATAAAATGCCCTTCTTCAACATTATAGACGCAAGGGTCTTGAAACTGAGCTGAATAGTCAACAAAATATAACATTATAAAATCGCAAATGAATATGATGTATTTAAATGAGCATGTGTTAAAATGAGGGGTGCACGGTGGCAGAGCAGCTAGAGCTTCTGCCTCTCAATACGGAGATCGTGGGTTCGAATCCCGGACCACTCCAACATCACACGATCTCTCTGGGTGGAGTCTGCATGTCCTCCCTGTGTTAGTCAAATTGTTTATTGTTTTTTTATGAGTTGGCTTTGAAAAAAACATAAATACAATAATGCAGTGTTTCCCAACCAGGGGTACGGGGACCCCAAGGGGCACGTAAGCCATTACCAGGGGGTTCTTGAAATGGTTTTAGGTTTTAAACATACTTTTGTCTGAATAAAAACTGTTATGGGGATGTTATGGAGGTTTTGGGGCGCACAGTGACAGAGCGGTTAGAGCCCTTGCCTCCCAATGAGGAGCTTGTGGGTTCAAATCCCAGACCAGACCAACATCAGTCTCTCTGGGTGGAGTCTGCATGTTCTCCCTGTCCCCAAATGACAACTCTAAATTGCCCCTAGTGAATGAATGTGAAAATGAATGGTCTGTCAATGTCTCTATCTCTCTGTGTCAGCTGCGATGAGTTGGCCACTGTCCAGGGTGTACCCCGCCTAAGGCCCAAAGTCACTGGGATAGGCTCCAGTCACCCGCGACCCCTAACGGGAATAAGCGGTAGAAAATGAATGAATGAATTAACCAAAATTTGATTGTTTATCTTTTGCTGGGGAAGGACACTTGATGAGGAGGGCCCTGTACTTAATGTTGCCTTGGGCCCCCAGATTCCTAGGTCCGCCCCTGAGTGTAGCTTTGACAGCTCTGGACCCCCGGCGGGGACAGAGGCAGGGACTCACCCGGTCAGAACCACCACAAAGTCCATCACGTTCCAGCCGTTGCGCAGGTACGAGCCCTTGTGGAACGCGAAGCCCAGCGCGATGATCTTGATGCCGGCCTCGAAACAAAATATTCCAATAAAGTAGGGCTCTGTGTCGTCCTGCAGGAAGAGACGAGGGTTAGAGGGCGTGACTGACAGTAAAACTCGACTTTTGAAATGATATGAGTCAATTATGCTGATTTGCTGTGCCTGTTGTGTGAATATAATTGAAAGAGCAAGTGAAGAACAAAAAGAAAAGCGCAATTAGGCTGAAACATGGCCCAATCATGCAACAAATTACTTTCTGTTATTATTTTGGTAACTGTTATTATTTATTTATAAGTGAAAAGTTAATTAGTGAACTTTATTTATGGTGAGACGCTACAGGTGAATAGGAAAAAATCTTAAATTTAAAGATATAAATTTGAAACTTCTCCTGTAGTTTACTCACATAAATGTAAGAAAAAAATGTATTACAACTTTTTCATCATGTCATGTTTTCAAGTAGAGATAAGGCATTTTATGTGTAAAAATGGACAAGAATACAAATATTTGGGACATGAAAAATGGACAGAACCAGGTAAAATGTTCTTGATTCATTTTGTACACATATGAGTTACAAAAAAATGTACAGAGGGAATTTTGGATTTCTTATTTAGTTTTTAAGTAAACTAGATTGGACTGAAAATAGTCCTAGAAATTCAAATTTTTGCTTTTTTTTTTTTTTTACTTAAAACTTCAATAAATCAGTTGAAGAGCCTTTGAAGTTACAATGTCTCAGAGAAATCTATGGATGAAGTGGATTCAATGGAAGAATAAAACATCTTTAAGAGCAGATTGGACAAGTTTGTTGTTTCCACATGAAAGCTGATATGTTGAGAGAGCAAAAAATAACCAAAACGTTAAAAAATTAGTTTTGCCTGTAGTGTCTCCTGTCTGCCTTAAACTAAAATACATTTGTGGGCTTTGCTTTTCAATGAATTTTAAAATCTAAATATGTCCATCAGCAAATATTCACTATCGGCCACAACAGCAAGACAAATATCAGATACAGATAAAAAAAAATTTTTTTTTTTAAATCTATATTGACCTATGTCTAGTTGTCATTTGTACATATCTGCAACTGTCTAAATGTTGAAACACTCATTTCACTCACACACTTAATGCTGCGCCTCACTGTTTTATATTAAAAAATGAACAAATATTTGAAAAAATGTGTTTGAAATTTTAGTATTGTGCCACCACTAGTAGATAGTTAGAGTTAAGTATCAGAACAATTAAAATATACAATGGAAATACAATTATCTCTCTCTATTTTTCCAATTTTCCAAGTCTTTTATCCCTGCCAAAATCCAGCCGTGTACATTTAGACAAAAGGTAACTTCAATTTGGCCTTTACAGAGAATAAGAGCTGGCAGACGTTTACACTGACGCGCCTTTGTGCTTGTAGACGGCGTCACCGCGTCGTCATTGGGCTCCGGTCTCATTTTATAGCCCCATTTAACTGGCCTACATTGTGAAAATGAATGGACCAGACCGTTGCACCTGCTCTGGAGAAAAGCCCCGCCCATCGACGCAGAAGATGGGCTTTAAATACAACGTGAATGAAAGACTGAATGACAATGCCTTCCAAATTCATCGTTTTGCCTGGAACGTTCTGGAGTTTGATGTTAAATCTGGCTGTTTTCCATTTGTTCAATTACATATGTTTAGTTTAATAATTTAACTGCTAAAAAACACCACCTCTTCACAGATCTGACAAGCTGGTGGGTTACCTGGGCCTGTCATAAATAGGACTATAGTCTTTTACCTGTTTAGTCGATTAATCAGTCAATGATATTTTTAGTTTTTTTTAGGTTTTTTTAATCGAAAAGGATTTATATACCACAAAAACAGCAAAAAAGTGAAGATATGGAGTGAGTTCGCAAAGAGTTTGGAGTGAATCATGAGTTTAATCTGTATCTAACATATAAATACACTGTTTCCTGTCTGTTTCTGTCATGTTTCTGTATTTTTAGCATGAACTCCAGTGCAGTTGTGGTTCTTTCTGAGTGCAGTTTGGGTCAGATACACAGAGATACGTCATAGTTTTGCCACACCCCCTTTTTAGTCGATTAAATGGTCGAAAGGACAGGTCTTTAGTTGACCAAGAATTTCTTTCGTCGACTTCAGCCCTAGTCACAATACTGACCTTATCAACTTATCGTTCAAAAAATATAGGACAAACAATACTATTATTTAATATTTATAGTGGGTACTCTTTCTTTGCACTAACTTTTTGTTGTTTTTCTTTCTTAGATTTGAACTACAGACTGTTAAAATAAATAACTTGCATGCAAACTCACAACAAATGTTTCCCTCTGATATTTACTGATGGCAGTTCATGTTTTTTCTTGACAATATTGTACGTTTAGAAAAGGCTATTGTGTCGGAGGCATTTCTCTGTTATTGTTTACTCTCTCAAATTTCTTCTGTAACATATCACACTTCTAAAATAGTTATTGTGACTTAGGATTTGGCTTACTCTCCACCAGCTCAATCATTCTGCATAAATTAGCAATGTTTTTGTACTTTGCTCCTGTCTTTTTTCCCCCTTAAGCAGCCATGTTTGTTTTGATACGGACAGATTGGCTAATCCACCTGTCAATCACACCTTGAACTCCCGGAACAGTAACCAGACTGATATCGATCTGGATAAAAAATACAGAGAGATGTCATTCCAGACTTTCCAGGCAACAAATCAGGGCTAAACCAGGACAAAAATGTGAAATAACATGTGGCATAAATCATGGATGTATTAAAAGAACTGGATAAGGCACGCCCCCTCTGTCTGTGGTCCCAGATTGATTAGTGGCCGTGCGAGGTACTGCAGCCTCTTGGAACCAGCCTTTTTCTATAATTGCACATTATAATTGCAGACAGGACTGAATTATTATCGGTATTTAAATAAAATAGAAGGAAATGTTCTTTTCTACCGTTTCAAAAATCACCGAAATTACCGTTTTTATATGAAGTGGGGGATTGTCGTCACGTGGCGCCCTAAAGCAAAGATGTCAGCCTCCGTATCAGGAAGTAAAACAAAGATGGCAGCCACCGTATCAGGAAGTAAAACAAAGATGTCAGCCTCCGTATCAGGAAGTAAAGCAAAGATGGCAGCCTCCGTATCAGGAAGTAAAGCAAAGATGGCAGCCTCCGTATCAGGAAGTAAATGCGGAAGTAAGAAACTTTTTTGGGGTCATGCGCCAATGAGCACACTCCATAGGGATAAACAGGGCGGCCATTTTGGATTCATCTTCCAGGTTTTATTATAGTTCTACGGCATAAATACAAAACGTGAACTGAAAAAACAGTTCCATAAAGCAAAAGCTGTGCGATTATGAAAAAAAATAACAATCACGATTATTTGACTCTTTGATAATTGAAATCTCGATTATTCAAACAATTATTTGCTTGAGAAGAAGGTGGGGCATCAGCGCGTCTACAATGAAGAGAACAAACAGAAGAAATGAAAGTAGGAGACGACTCTGAGCAATTCTGTTGTACGTATTCTAAGTAGGAATACACAATCTGTCAAGGAAACACGTGCAACTTGAACGCACTTAAAGGTAACATTATAATTGTGATGACTCTGTTACACTATTTCAGTAATCGATTAGACCAGTGTTTCCCAACCAGGGGTACGGGGACCCCAAGGGGTACTTGAGGAATTACCAGGGGGTCCTTGGAATGGTTTCAATGAAGATTAAATGTACTTTTATCTGTAAAAATGTGTAAAAACTGTGATTAGTTGTGAATTTAGCATCTTTTTGGAGTATCTTGGACCATAAATATCATTAAAACAATACATAGAATAGTAATAATTGACTATATTCCACTAGTAAACCCATTTATTTGTCTGAAACTCAAATTAAGGGGTACTCTGAGGGGGTCCTTGAGACATAAAAGGTTGGGAACCACTGGATTAGACGATAATAATCATAACTGTAATTGAAATTTGATAAATTGCGCGAGGGATGAAAAATCTGAAAATGAAAACCAAAGTTATTAATATCAGTTACTATAATTTGGTCGCAGTTTTGACACATCTAGGTCTGTCACCATAACAAATTTTGAAGTGCGATTTATTGCTTTATCATATGATCACGACATACGCTAAAATATAAGTAGATTGATTTGAGTAAAATGTTTAACTTACACAAGCAAAAATAAGTCAGCAACGCACTAATTTCCTGGGCAGCCTAAAAATGTTTTTTTTAGTCCGTGTAGAACTTAATTTCTGTTGAGCTCGTCTGCTCCGTGTAAACTACAACGGAAAAAGATGGCGGCGCTCACGTAAACTTCCGGAATAAGGTGAGTATCAAATGTACAAAATCTTTGGAAAACAAACGCTGCAGCAAATTAAAAGCTGCATGAAACACTTTAGTCGTCAGTGAGTATCTACCATTTGTCATAGAAGCCACTTGTTTGACTCTCAAAGGCACAAATCCTTGTATACTACATAAAGGGCCTATGACAGATTGAAATACACATTTAACTAAAATGCAGTTAAGATAAATATATTCACATTTCTACTAATATCTGTACCAATTTAACCCCAGTTTAGCGATATTTTAGGTTTTAAATTTCACTTCCTGGTTGTAAAGTATGACATCACACTAGGAAATTACCATAGCAACCACACTGTACACTGGGCAAAACTCAGCTAATGTCACAGATTTTGTTCATTTGACAAAAAAAAAAAAACATGTGAACACCTTTATTTTGTTGAATCAATGTTTAAAGGATCAAAAAAGTAGTTTATTCTGTGTAAATTATGCATAACCTTTGTCTCCCCAGTGTGATATCAGTCTACTTCCTGTAACTGTCGACAGATTTTTCAACTTTTCTCCACAAATAGCGACCTGATTGGTGCAAAACTATAATTTGTATTTACAACAGGTATTAATACACTAAATAACGTCAAAATTAGAAAATCATAAAAACCTGTCATGCGCACTTTAACAAAAGAAATTCCCACTATTGCACAGAAAATGTACACACGATAAATATTAGGCTATTATTTATTGAACCATAAGTCAATATAGTAATAATCATGACAGGCCTACGCGTTTGATATTTCCAAAAACGATAAGCGCTTTGTAAAACATGCAACAGCAGCTTTTCAAGTCCCAGCCCTGGGCCTGATCAATGGGCATTATCATTGAGTCTGCCGAGTGTCTATAAGACTAGACTGTCAAGGAGCAGATCAATGACGACAGCAGCTGGGAGCTTCAGGCCTGAGGGAGGGACATTTCATTCTCAAAAAGCGCACCCTGCCCTTTGCTACACAGCTATGGATTTTTTATTGCACGAGAGGACTCCCCGGCTCTTGTCTCGATGGTCTTTACTGGAAAAGGCTTAACTGAAGGAGCAGGGGAGTGAGGACGATGGGGGAGGACAGCGAGGGTGACGCGAGGAAAACGAAGCCCAGGGACGGAGCGAGGAGGCTGGGATCAGAGGCGGCCGCGCGGGGGGCCGACTCCGCCTGCAGAGTCTGTGTGTTCATACCGGCTTCATTAAATTATAATTAGGCACAGTGCAGTTCTTCTCAGTGAGATCGAGGCAGGTCATGATTTATCATTTATTGGGATGGAATATATTGAGTTTACGGTTTTCACATCGTCGCAAAGTCAAATTTACTTTAAATGTTTGATTCAGGCTTTCAACCAAACTTGATTTATTGAACTTCCCTCAACTTTCAGTCTGCTTGACAAGTATTGCAAGCCGGATCATTTGTTTTTGTACATTAGGTTAAGAATAAAAATTGTTTCAAATGTCTTTCTCTCACTTACATTTGCCATTCAAAGAGTTTTTTCATAACACACATTAAAACAAATGTATATTTAAGTACAGCAACTCAGAACTGTCAGAGCGGTGTGAATATTATTTTCAGGTTTTTTGTTAATACAAGAAAGAATTAAGTTAAAACGAGATTTTGTTTCTGCTAAAGCATAATCATTACATGTTATATATATATTATAACAAGATCATTTACATGATTTAACAAGTTTTTTTTTCTCCACATTTTAACAAGTTAATTCTCACATTTAAACGAAATCATTTTCAAGTGATTTAAACGCGAGGAAGAGTACGTTACACAGTTTTAATTCACTGATTAACACCACGATGTACAGTAAAGAGATGTTTGAATACCAAGGTGCATTACATTTGGTGCAATACACACAGGTGCAATACCTACAGGTGCAGGTATTGAACCCTGGGTAACTCGTTTGACTGTGTTCTTAAAGTCTTTACCACTTCCACAAAGACAATGTCTGCTGGAAAATTGTTATTGGTGTTTAAACATGTGCGTTTTTGAGTAACTTTGCTTTGGCATTTCATGTTTTAAAACTTAAATTAAAGTACTGTGCAATATTAAATCCACTTATATACTTATAAACTGTACATGATCACGTGAATATGTAAATAGACAAGAATAGTAGCGTTAAGCTTATTGTAAACTGTTCATATCGGGGGTTTAGTTGATTAATAAAGACACTTATAAGTTAAGTTAAATGGGGTTGACATTGACAATAAATGGGGTTGACATTGACAATACAGCTATTGTATTTTATTTTTATTTTATATATATCTTATATTGTTTTAATATTTTACTGTCTCTTCTGGTCGGTTGCACATTTCCCCTTGGGGATAAATAAAAGTAATTCTGATTCTGATTCTGATATACTTAATACCACACATTACTTTCTAGAAGTCAAGCAAAAAGTCAACTTAATGTAACATGTGTCACTGAAGAACATGATGTGAATTCTCTTTGTGTCAAAGTTACAAACATTTTCTGAGAAAATATTAATGAATGAAGCCCAGTGAGCTTATTTATTGTACTGCATAATTGAACTATATTTGAACAAACAGCGATTGCATTGTCCTTGAATGCTATCTGTCTGCCTCCTCTGCAGTCTATTCAGCCAACAATCATCTCATTATACTCTTTTTTCAGGGCTCACCTGTGTAACCTCACCCTCTCCTCCACATCCTCTTCTCTCACACTAAATCACTTCTCACCACTAACACAAAGAGTTCTGTAAACTTCAGCATTCTTCCACCCATTTCCACTCTCCCTCCTTTGTCCCAAACAATGTGCTGGTCCCAAGTGCACACATTAGTCTAATCCATCTTCCTTTGACTCAGATAACCTCTCCAGGCCTGCCTAACTAGAACATCTTGTAATCCTTGAGAATTTTATAAAAACATTGCAAAAGGCGACATAATGCATCAAATATATGTATCACAATATTTCAGAGGGATAGTTTATGTTGTGCAGGCCTAAAGCGCAAAACAATCTCTAAACATTGAAATATTCTAGGAGCAGATTCAGAAAACTGGGAACAACAAGGACTGGAGGCCATGTTTACATTTTGTATTTTGTAGATATATGAATGTGGTGCATAGTCATACGTCATAACAATTTAGAGATTACAACTAGTTAAAAATGTCTAGTTACTTACCAATCGTTCTGACATCGGCGTCTTGTCTGAGGCCGGTAGGTGTTGTTCCAATGCCAGCACGATGCAGTTTGCGATGATAGTAGCCAGGATCATGTACTCAAATGGAGTGGGCAGGTTGTTAAGGAGACTTTGGAAAGACATAGCAAGTTTAAACAATAAAACATTAAACAGAAGGAGAGCAGAATAAGTAAAGCGTTTAGCAGCTTTAGCAGTCTAACAGAGCTGTAAAGTGACAGCAGGATTCATTTTTAAACTGTTTTTATTAATAATTTTGGTCCATCAAAGCCTAATGTTTTCATACTTAGAACTACTGGAATGAAGCATTTCCGTTCATTGTTTATGTCTGAATTCTTTCTCACCTTAGTTTGTATAGATAAGGTTAAATCTATGGGTGTGCTCAGACTTTGGTCCTGGTTTTAGGCCAGTGTAGTCCTGATGTAGAGCTGATTTGGTCCTGTTCTAGTCCTGGTGTAGTTCAGGTATACAGTAGCTCTAGGTTTAGTTCCAATTGACGTGGATGTGCAAGTGTTAAAATACTTAAAGAGGACATTATTATGCTTTTTCAGGTATTTAGTGTTTAACTATTGCATACGTAGTTTACATTTTACTCATCATAAACCACAATATTCTTTTAAAGCAGCTTAAAAATAGAAATGGGTCACTGAGTTCTTGTTCAAAACTCTTGATTCTACTTGATTACAAACACGTAACAGATTTTCCTGTATGTGTTTTATAATTGAAAAGTGGCAACATGACATCTTAAAACACTTTATGTATAAGTAAGAGCCTTATTTTTTTCCAAATAATAACACCTAAGTACAGGGATGTGGGTAAAAACAGGATGTTTTGAGCACTTGCGCCTCAGTTGCAGGACAATACAACATTAACTCAAAGATGCAGGAATCAATCAAAATACAACAACTGATGGAAACAGGTCTATTCACCTTATTCTGCCCCACCCACTTTTGCTTCTTTTTATGTTTATGATCCGCACTCTTGTAGTAAAGGGACTTGCGGTTTGACGCTAACGGTGTTTTCGCGCAATCGAGGGAAAAGTCTCCCGCTAAAACATTATATTAGGTAGATTGATTTGTCTAAAATGTTTAATGAACACGAGCAAAAACAAGTCAGCAACGCGGAGTTCCTGGACCTAAAAGCGGCTTTTTAGTCCGTGTAGAACTTATTTTCCATTGAGCTCGTCTGCTCCATGTAAACTACAACGGAAAAAGATGGCGGCGACCACGGCAACATCCGCAATAAGGTCTATACACCATACTTGTTTTTGTTTGTCTTGTCATTGTTTTATGTTCTAACTGTGTAAAGCAGGCATGTCCAAACTAAGGCCCGGGAGCAAAATGGGCCCTCAGACCAATTTTTCTTGGCCCTTAGGCTTCCTGGTGAATTGGCCCATTGTCCCAAGAAGTACTTTTTACTGAAAATTTTAGATTTTCTACAATTCTAACCTAAATAACTAACATTTTGGTGCAAGACAGACCTGATATTAAGGCACTGAGACTGAATTTAGATGTGGTAGTTCTTAAAACATCAGATAAATGCAGCTTTTTTGAACATTTCACTACTGATTTGTGGCCCTCCGCTTGGTCCATATTGTGTGGCCCTCGATGGAAAAAGTTTGGACACCCCTGATGTAAAGCGTCTTTGAATTACCCTAAAAAGCTCTGTATGAATCCAATGTATTGTTATTACTATTTATCTTATGACTGAACATGGGATTTAGCTGGTCTAAAGCAGAAAGAAACCAGGTCTAACACTCAAACATTGTCTAAATCAGGACTAAACTATACCAGGTTGACTCTACATTATAATACCATGTTCACCAATTACATTTTCATACAGTGATCCCATTTACTATTCACTACACATGGATATAGCATGAACTAATAAACATATTCACGTCCATAACGTAATTATATTGCTTAAAAAATCTACCTTGACAGCTGCAGTAAATAAAAGTGCTTAATGCGGTGCTGGTTACATGGTTATGTGCAGTTGATTGGTGTGCGTTAGCGTTAATCCCCCATAAATGCTGATATAGCTATGAACACATATGTTACGGAGCTGGTAAAGGCCCCCCGAGGCCCCTAAAACCTGCCAAGCGTGGGAGAGGAGGGGTTTGAAAGAACAAGCTGATGGACCATAGATTGAGCCCATAGTCGCTAAGCACGATAATGGATCATCCTCCCCGCAGAGCTGTTGTGATTGCTGTTTGCAAATAGTCAGAACGAGGGGAATTTCAAGCAGTGTACCGAAGATTTTAATATGGCATCTTCTTTAGTCTCTTTAGTGATTGAAAGTGAAATAACAGTAGGGATTAACTTCCAAAATCACAAATTAAGGAATGAGAATGAAACTGAGACACTAAAACTGGGTAGGAGAGCTATGCCTGTCTGTAAAACATAAAGAGAGATTTTAAAATGTCATCTTTAGTGAATGAAAGTGACAGTAAATCTACACTAAAAGTAGGGATTAACCTCCAAAATCATAAATCACAGAATGAGAATGAAACTGATTCTGTAAAACTGGGCAAAAATCTTCATCCAAATAATTTAAAGTCAGGACAACTATGCCTGTCTCTTAAACATAAAGAAAGATTTTAAAATGTCATCTTTAGTGAATGAAAGTAAATCCACACTAAAAGTGGGAATTAACCTCCAAAATCACAAATCACAGAATGAGAGTGAAACTGAGACTCACTTAATTCCAAAACTGGGCTAAAATCTACATCCAAATAATTTAAAGTCAGGGCAGATGTAGGACAGCTATGCCTGTATCTAAAACATAAAGACAGATTTTAAAATGTCATCTTTAGTGAGTGAAAGTGACAGTAAATCTACACTAAAAGTGGGAATTAATCTCCAAAATCACAAATGACAGAATGTATAAGAAATTGAAACTTATTTAACTCTAAACCTGGGATAAAATCTACATCCAAACAATTGAAAGTGAAGGCAGATGTGGGACGATCAAGTCTGTTAAACCAGGGCTGAATCAGGATTTTACGAGGTTTAAATCAGGACTAGGTCTGGCCTAAACCGGGTCTACTACATTATCAGAAAGCAAGACCAAATCAGCACTTTCATGGTGCAGGAATAGACAAATACTAATTTAAGTTCAAACCAGGTCAAAACTGGCAAACTGCAAGACAAAACCAAGACAACTTAGGCCTAAAACAAGAAAAAACCAGGACTGAACAAAAGTAGAACTAATCTCAGACTAAACAAGGTCTCAACTGGGCTCTAAGTCGGACTAAAGGATTGAACAAGAACTAAACCAAGTCTAACACTAAGGCTCAATTGTGGAGCTTGTTCGATTACATCAGAACCGCAATAACTAAAGCAGGAAGACATAAGCATGAATTAGGAATGGCCGGTCTTCAAGGGACATAATGCGAAATTAAATTAATGAGCTTTTAAGAGTGTTATAAAGATGTTCCTCATCATTAGTTTACTCAAAGTTGTATTTTGATTGATTCCTGCATGTTTGAGTTTATCCTGTATTGTCCTGCAACTCCAGCTCAAGTGCTCTGAAAATTAACTACCCCCTATCCCCGCCCACATCCCCTAACCCCGCCCACATCCCTGAAAAATTAAGACTCCAAGTGACACATATTGGCTCTAAAATGTCTTGTAGCCACTTTTCAAAATTAAAAACATGTAGATAAAAATCCAGTAGTTGTTACGGTGAAATGTCACTTATCAGTTCTGTAGTTTTGAACATTAAGTAAATTGTTCTGTTTCTATTACTAAGCCATTTTTTATTATAGTTTAATACAAAGTACCTGGAAAAAAAACACAATATGTCTCCTTTAATTAGAACGACACTCAAACTAAACTAGGTCTGAATCCATGGTTGAACAACTTTACGTTAGATGGAATAACCAGGGCCGACTAAACCAATACAAGTAAAGTAAACCAACTAAACTAAGCAACTTCTTGTAACTGTAACGTACCACCTGCAGCCCCTAATCCACAATTTGAGAACCACTGCATTAAACCCTGCTGCATCCAGGCTGGATAAACGCTGGCTCAGCATCTGGAGCTAACCGAGCAGCCACTTAAATAATGTATGCCATTACAACTAAATTTGAATTAATTACAATGCCCGTGTTCTCATGCTGACTTAGCTACAGAAAGTATCCAATTTTGTGACAATGAGAAATGGCTTTGGTTGTAAGTCAATACATGGAAGTCAACAGGTGGAGGAGGAGAAAATTATTCATCCAAAGCTCATTAGGAATCAGCTCTTTCCTTTAGTTTCCCAATCATCGGGTGAGGACTTGTTTGTTTGTCACACCCCGAGCTGAAACTGCCTTCACGCTGGCACAGGCTGGAGGATTCAGAACCACGGACAGCGCCAGTCACGACCACTAAACTACGGCGTTACAGGAGACAAACGGGTCAGGAAAACAGGCAGAAGTGCACGAACGCGGGCCAATTGTGGGTGATACTCGAGATTATGTTGTCCTAATTCCTATTACTGTTAAGCATGCATTGGGGCAGTCTACTTGTATTATGAGTCCAATAGTTTGAAGCTGTCTTTATGTTTGTACTCTTGATTATAGCCAAATGTGAAGTGCAGTAATGAATTAAAATGACATAGAAACAATATTCTGGTTAAAGAATATAATAAATCATTGTTTTCTTACATTTGTTTAGTTATATTCTGTAAACATATTTGAGATATTGAATGTTGGTTTCAATCTTCTACTGGAATCCAGTGTATTTCACATTCAACAAAATTAACTTTCACACATTTCCTGATATTTAAATGCAGTCAAGTCAAGTAAGTTAAATGTTTTATATGGTGAAATATAGAAACTAGGGATGTAAAAATAAATGAAATATTGTGTTATTGTATGTATTGTATTCTCACATAAACATTGTGGGATGTCATTAAGCGTCTTCGTTTTAATGCATTGTTTTGTTTTGTTGCAGCAACAGCTAAAGAGACCTTTGCTCCATGTTAGTGCAGACAACATGAAGGAATAACTGTTATTAAGCTATTTTATCTCAATTCTTTTGATTAGGACAGTAAGGATTCAGGAAAAAGGCAGAATTTCTACAATTCTATTTGCCTCTCCACAATATCGTACAAAAATATTATACCATGAGATGAATATCATGGTGAATCTTCTTACCATGAGATTTGCATATTGTTACATCGCTAATAAATGTACATACTTTGGAATAATTAACAGTATCGTGAAGTGCTTGGGAAATCACTGACACACAACATATTCAGATTTTCGAAATCACAAAAGCAAAGTGTTTTATCAACGCTGCGTAAAAAGGATATGGCCATTCTGTGATCTTTTTGGCGTATTTGCGTATGATATTGTCCTCGCTGAAGATGAAGAGCGAGCGGTTGACGGTGAGGCAGCTCTGTTTGACCGGGATGGGGTTGTACAGGGCCATGGTCCGAGCCCTCTGCGCCATCGTCTGCTTGTACATCCTCTGACCGGGTGGAGGCGCCCCACCGGGCTGCCGGCTCGCTGCCCCTCTGCCCGGGCCGGCGGGACAAGCCACTCCGTAGCGGCTGGACAGTTCGTCTTCAAATCGAGCCATTCTTGAATAGCACAGATGTTGTTGCTACTGGAGAAACCAAAATTGACACCAGAAAGAAAATGGAAAAGAAGCATCACAACATACACAGTCGTCCCAAGTCTTTAGCCGTTTTGTTTTGTCAAATCACTGCGAAAGAAAAAGCAGGTAACCGCATGGGGCCCCACAAAACAAGGGGGCGCCCAAGTCCTGTCCAGTTGTACAATTATATCTGGGAAAAGAGATTTACAGTGGCCCCCCTGCAAAGTGTTGCCCAGGGGCCCTAGAAACTGTGCGATCGCCACTGCGTGAATTGTCCCCGTTGAAAAGACTCCAACATTCAGCTCAAAACAGGCAAAAATATGTTACCTCCTCCACTTTGGTACTTCCCACGTTTTTACTCTCCGCGGCATGAAACGCAAAGTTGGGCTTTTCAGAATCCATGATGCATCGTTTTCTTGGGTGTTCGCCGCTCCTCTCTGGATGCTGCCTGCTGCTGCCGCCTGCCCCGGCGCTTGAGGGGAGCTAAAATTCACTTGCGACAACGCCACAAGTCCATGCTCTCCGCAGGGTGGGCATTCGCCAAAAAAACGGGGGGAGGAAAGAAAAAAAGAACCGCGAGACTTACGCAGAAAGAAGAAATCGCGCACGTGGATTAAACGGGCTGAAAAAATCGGGCGAAACACGTTTATAATCTTCTAAAAGAGTCGTTTCCTGGTGTTTAAAAGCTCAGTCGAACCTCGCAACGCCCCGTCTTGACAGAGCCAGCCGCTGTCAGCCTCCTTCGAGTGTTTTCTGGCGGTGAATTCCCGTCTGGGCAGCGCGGTGTTTCCATGAAGTCGGCGTTACGTGAATGCGCGCACAGAGACACACGCTTTCGGTCCGGCTCGGGCTCGGACCACGTGACCCACCTGGACCAGCCCTGTCTCCATAGCAACAGGGAGGAGAGATACAGCGACATGCACGCGCCGCCGCCGCAACAAAGCACAGACGGGCACGAGACGAGACGGGGTTAGGAGATGCGATGTGCAGTTTTTGGAAGAGTTACGGTGAGAAAAAGAGAAGTTGTGGTTAAAATAATTGTAAATGGAGTTGCCGAGTGTGACGTGCAGCGCTGATTTGCTGAAATAAAGCAAACAAAACACTGTGAACATGATTTTTTTGCATGCAAACTTACTAAAATAATATGTAGGCGTACAATTATAACATAATCGTACCAAATTGTGTGCTTATTTGGTTATTTATACTACATGGTACACATCATTAGGCAACTGAATGTATAAAAATGCACATAAAACACACAGATATTTTGTTTACAACTTGTTTACTAATAGGCGGTACAAAAGCTACGAGAAAATCGGACTAGTAAAGCAAGATTCAGTAAACGACACACTACTTTCATTCAAAACAAGTTAAGAAATAGTGACTAGAAGCTCTATTTATATAAAAAGTTGTAGTGATTTATGCTGATGTTAGATCCAGAAATCCACAGTAAATCGATTTGGTCTAGTATTAAAAAGGTATGTCTTTTTTTTTTTTTCATCTTTGGAAGACATTTTTTATTACAATGTGTAGGTTGAGTTAAATTCATGAGGACCTACAAGGCTCTGTTCAAATCTGGCAAAACCGTTGTACGTACTTAGTAATTGATCATGAACCGACTATAAAAGAGGTAATGATGTATAGTTTTAGAGAAACAATAACACAAAAAACAATAATTTACAGTAAGAATCAATCATGTAACGTACAAAACACAGTAGATCCACATTTCATCATCAAAGGAAGTAGGAACTCATTTTTTTAGTTGAGAGATTGGTTGAAGTCACTTAAAAACATTGTGACTTTGACTTGATCGGGTAATACGGGTGGAGAATCTTCCGCAAAAACATAATATGCAATTCAAATCAAAGCGTTTGATAAGTGGGCAAAACGCTGACAAAAGAGCAAAGTTGCCCAAATTGCTCTTTTTGAAGCAATTTTAGAAGTGTTTGTGTAAAAAAGAACCATAAACCCCAAACAGTACAATATTTACGACATCACGAATCCTTTTTGCTCTCCCAAACATGATATGATAATAACTTCTTTAATATTAGCTGATATTTCCTGAGCATCAAATAGACCAGAGGGGGTCCTTTTGACATTATGATACGGCCCGCAAAGCATTTAATAAAAAATTGTATGCGTTAAGTTTGGTGCATTTGTCATTGAATTTAGAACATTTAGAATAACACCAAACTTTAATGCACTGTCTAAAAAGAGTCACTGTTTCCACTAAAATATAAATAAAGGTAATGATTTTTGCTGTTCTGTTGTAGTTTTCTGTGTATTTTAGGCATCACGTCTGTGTGTAATCGTATGTGTGTGATATACTGCAGTTAACAACATCCAAACTGTAAATAGTCGGCCTCCAGGCAAGTGTAAAGATCAAATGTGGCCCTTTTTTTTGCTGATATAGACCCTTGATTTCCAACCAGTGCGCCTTGAGTTATTGCCAGGTGTGCCTTTAAAAATGTTCCAATTTGAGTTAACGGTTTCAGGCATTGTTTGAGTTGAGTTATTTACCATTTGGGGTGTCTTGAACACACCTCTGTACCAAAAAAGAAAGCAAAACAATGACCACTTTCAAAGCAAAAGAACCAGACAGTGGCACAGACATAATTCGCCACATTAGATACTACAATTTGAACTAAAAGGTCTGATGTGGTAATGTTTTAGTCATCGGTGGTGCGCCTTTGTATCTTTTCAACCAAAAAAGTGTGCCACGTTTCAAAAAAGGCTGAAAAATACTGATATAGAGCACCATTTTCTCTTTAAGAAATCTAACTCTATCCAATAAAACAAGAGCAGAAGTGAACAGAGCCCTATAGAGTATTTCTACAAGCGCAGTTGTTGACAGTGGTTAGTTTTCTGGAGCAGGATGAGGTTGAACTATCGACTGGTGGACGAGTGGCGACACTTGGGGGATCCACACTGGCAGCTGAAGTATTTGCTCTTAATCTTCCAGTAGTGATCTCCATAGTCAAATCTGACAGAAGAGAGAAGATATTAATGTTGTAAATTGGGGTTAAACTTCCAAAACAATGCAGTTATTTCAAGATTATCATATGTGTACAACTAAGCTTACACTACTTTCATAATTTAATTTCAATTCCACTTGATTTTTATTAGTTTTATTACTTTGCATTTTGTTTTGCTGAATTATAGGTTGAAAAACATCTTACATTATCATTAGAGTGTTAAGTTTTTGGAGTATTTTGATAACAATATGCAGACAATATGATGTCAATCCAACAGAAATGTGTTAAAACATGTCTTCAAACATATTAGTTGAGGTTTAATTATCAGACAAATGTGAAATATCTGTAAAATTAATCACAAAAGTGCAGAAATATCACCATATATTCTTATTTGAAAGTTTACAACACAAGTTTTATTCATTTCACATTTTAATCTGATCTTTTTGAAGCATTTTTACAATAAACAAAAACTCATAATTCAAATATCAAATAACCATTCACAATATTATCTAAATTTTGATATATTGCCCACGTCTACTTTGATTTAAACCTTTGGAGTGTTTCTATGATATTCTACTGTACTGAGCTGCATCTGTTCTCTGTTTTGTGACCCACCCGATCTGGTCTCCCGCTCTGATTGGCCGGCTGGAGAAGAAGGCGATGCGTGGGAAGCGCAGGTCCTGGTGCATCGTAAACACCTTCACCGCCAGGAGGTTGGGCTCACACAGATGGTTCAGGAAACGCCCGATGTTCCCAAAGAGTCTGGAGTCGATGCAGTGGGCCTCCCCAACCTAAAGGACAAAATAAGAGGAAAAAGACGTGCCTTTAGTATGTACTGTGGTAATACTTTTAGATGCAGGACATTTACTGGGCGAAGCATGCGACTTTTGATGCTAAATTGGGCAAGAAAAGTCCATGCAACTAGTTAGGGCTGGGTGACATTGACAAAAAAAAAAGTCAAGTCAAGTCAAATTTATGTATAAAGCACATTTAAAAACAACCACAATGGCCAAAGTGCTGTACAGACACAATATAAAATAAAATAAGACAAAAACAGAACATGCAGAAACGAGCTAAAATAAAATGCAATATAAATGTTCTGCTCAGCTTGTGTTAAAAGCCTGTGCAAACAAATGGGTTTTCAACAAAGTCTTAAAAATATTCAAAGATTGTGCTGTTCTAATGCTCAAAGGAAGACTGTTCCAGAGTCTGGGACCTGCCACAGAGAAAGTCCTGTCCCCTCGGGTTTTTAACTGGGATCTCGAGGAAAAAAAAAGTATCTCGATTACAATATTCAGACGGTCTTATGTCAATCCCACAGAAAGGTGTTAAAACATGTCTTTAAATGTATTAGTTGACATTTAATTATCATAAAATTCTGAAATGTCTGTCAAATTAATCAAAAAAGTGCAGAAATATCACCCTTTTTTAAGTTTACAACATGTTTTTTTCATTTTTAGCTTTTAATCAGCCCTTTTTTAATTTTTTACTTTTAATTAATACTTTTTTTTCAATTTTTACTATAAACAATATACTCGATATTCAAATTGTGCATATTTTCAAAACAACTTTCACGATATCATCTAAATTTTAATACATTTTCCACCTCTAACTACAGTCACAAAAAGCAAGCTTTCTTTTATGCAACTTTACAAGCTTAAATGCGACGTCTCTGATCAAAAGTAGTCAATGAAAAGTTACATTTCAATATTAACAGCAGTGCAGTGTAGCAAGTTTATATATTTAACATGTATTTAACAATTTAATTATGACTCACTGCTATTCGGCCTGTATATTTTTGAGTGAAGTTTGCAGTTAAAAAACAGCTTTGTATGGCATACTATACATTTTTGGAACAATAAAACACTTTTCTCAGTCTGAGTTGCTCTTTGTAAACATTTTTTCATCAACCTAATTTATACAGACCTCACTTGAACAAAATGACGGCAAAAAAGCAGATTCTCAGCAGCATTCAGCCTCAGACACATTAAGAAAAGCCTAAACTCCATTATCTGACAAATCACAGCATGAAACCTTAATTCAGAGTGACACTATTTCAAACATTGCTAAATAAAAACACAGGGCACAAACACAAAATCAATGGACGGACTGCCCTCTTCTGGCCATTACGTGTGCTGCTTTTGTAATATTCATGTCCAATAATTGCATTACCTTGTTTCCCAGAGTGAAGAGAAAGGAGTCGTCCTCTCTTTTGTCTGCCTCCGTGTCAGTTATGATCTCCCCGACGTATCTGTGCAGGGGGCAATTCAGAGCACGGTTTTAAAATGTATGCGGCACGACAGTAAAATTCAGCGTCAGTTTCTCTTGAGATATGGAAATAAGGCGGGTCGTACTCGCAAACGAAGGTCCCCTGGGGGATGTCCTGCATGGCTCTCACGCCCCAGCCCATCTTCTGTGTCTTGTAGACCTGCAGCCGTACGCTGAAACAAACGGCAGCTAAATTATTTACACAGTTTTCACCAAAACACAGTTAAGATAATGATATTTAAGATTCTGGGAACAAAAAAATGACAATGTTTATTCCAGTTTGGCAAGTTTTTAGGTTTAAAACTCAACTTCCTGGTTGTGAATCGTGACATCACACTGGGAAATTATGTAGCTGTTACTTAGCAACTCGGCCAAAACTGCCCTAATGTCACAGAAATTATAATTTGACAAATATGAATATATGAGAGCAACTTTATTTTGCTGAATTACTGTTTTCAGGGTCATAAAATATTGAAAATTGTCCCAAACTTGCAGGTAAAAGTCTTCCTTGCGTGTTTTCGTGTCATTTTCAACATATTTTTAAACTTTTCTTCACAAACTGACACTTGTACAAGTATCATATACAACCTACGACAGGTTTTAGCTCGTCAAATAAAGTCAAAACTAGAAAATCATAAAAACCTGTCATACACACTTTAATAAAGAAAAGTAAGAAGATAAAAAGAAAATAAGAAAAGTCTATGGATATCCTGACGAGTGTTATACAAGTGTCATGTTTATTTATTTATTATGACACTTGTATAACACTTGTATTATGGCAAGACAGTATCATCATCTATGGTTAATTTGATCTCTCAGCATCTCTTTCACCTGGAAACAACTAAACTGTCCAATCTGCACCTAAAAGATGTTTTATTGTTTAATTTAATCCACATCATCCATAGATTTATATGTGACATTGTAACTTCAAAAGCAGTTTTCTCAAAATGCATTTTTCCCCACAAAGACATAAAGATAAAGTAGCACCTACATACACCAAACTGTCCCATGATCTAGTGTTTGACAAACTTTTGATGGATCAGACAGAAAGATTTGTTGATACCTGATTCCAAGCCTGATGCGTTTTAAAAAATGACTACATTTTAACAAAGAGAAATGAGGTGAAAATGAGACTTTTTACAATTAAGATCTAGTTTACTCTAGTTTAAAATGATTTAATTATACTTCTGTATACAATATGACAACAAAATGAAATAGAAATTTTAACATGGTTCTAAATATGTTACAATTTTGACACACAAAATGCCTTACTTTTATAAGAAAACATTATATGATTGAAAAAAAAACATTTTTTTTGTTTACATGAAAAAGTTTCAAATTAATACTTCTACTTGCACTCCTGTCTATTTTACTGTACATTTTTTGTATATAGTCTAAGTCTATTTTATTCATTTTATTTTATTTTATTCTTAGTTTTATGTATGTCTCTTTTATATATTTTGCAACTATTTTATTCATTGTTTTATGTTGCACCCTACACCAAAGAAAGTTCCTAGTTTGTGAATTTTGTTCACCGACAATGGCAATAAACCTTTTACTGATTCTGATAGTTCAATTTTTGCTCATTCATCTGTGGTGTCTTGTCTTAACAATAAAAACACTACTCAATAAAAGGTTTTATTACCATCTGAACTTAAATAAACAAACAACAACTAAACAAAAGCATGGGGTAAATCGTGCCTGTAAATCCTAAAGTCTCACCTCAAACCGTTCTGAACGACTCTGTTGCGACAGGTCCTCCAGCAGGAGCAGGCGTGGTTACACTCATACAGGACCTGCGGCTCTCGCTGGCAGAAGTCCAGCGGTAGACGTCCCTCCTATAAAACAGACAAAGGGGAGAGACGATCTGAGCGCAGAGGGACAAAAAGGGACCAAGTTTGAGGAAGTTTGTGGTAGTTTGTGTCCGTACATATAGACCCTTTAAATGCTGTGTCATCAAAATTCCGGAGTGGAGGGAAAATGAAGCAGACTGTTATTCCCTCTCAATAATTCGCTCACATCAGATCTAAATACTAATGGTTTTAAGTTGTTATATGAGGGGAAAAAGCAACAAATTAGAATTTCCAGGGTAGAAATGTCAGCTAGTTTGCTCTTCTATTACAAAGGATGGACAATATACTATTTTCTAGTTTTAAAAATTGTATTTGAGCTTCATAAAAAGTAAAATTTATGGTAAAGTATGTGATATATCTGTGGATACAATGAAAAACTATTGTGGGTTCATCATTTCTCTCAGTATTTGTCCAGTTAAATATAAAAATCTGTATTTTCCCTTCATCACAAATGCTAAGAGTTTATCATAATCAGCTATAACATAATCAAACTATGTAAAATACAATAGTAAACGTCTTTAAAGCAGCTCTGATGTCTCTCACATGAGCTTTTAATTTTCCAAAATCATCCCAATTTTTCATATTTTGTGATATTCTGAGGTTTATCCCAGTTTCTCCAGTGAAATCACTTCACTTTCGCCTCCATTCCAGAATTTGGAATGTCTCTGTTTACAAACTTTTAAAGGGTCTATAGTTTTAGTAAGAATTCCATGTAAAACTTTATAAATGAGTCTCCTCGAAGCTTTTTCTATGATGTATCGCCTCTGAACAGATGAGGGACTACACGACTTGTTGTTTCTATGAATTAATTAATACAATACAATACTTTTGCATTTCAAGGTAAAAACGCTGACTTACATTGTCGTACCAACATCGCAAACTGAGCTGCCCACACGTGCAGGAAACAGAGGAGCAGTCGTCTGTGCAGCTGCAGTGCTAACAGCAGAACGAGGAAACAAATCAACGTCATGTTTTTCACGTGATTAAAACCGTGACATTGGACCGTACGTACCTGTAAGTTTGTGATATCCTTGTTTATGTTGAGCGGCGAGGTGATGCAGCTCTCGGGGATGTATTTGAAACTATCAGGACACGGCTCGCTGTCCACACCGTTCACACAGCTGATGGGAGCCGCTTCATAACCTCGAGATATATCCCTGGACAGAACAAAGCAACGTATATACGCTATTATTCTCGTTGCGTAACGTCTTGCAGATTTAAAAACACATCAGGTTTTGACTTTTTTACTTGTCATAAGGCAGCAGCCAATTTCACATTACAGCAGAGTGTAATAATCATAATAATAGTTTGGCATTAGAGTTGCAAAATTACTCAAAATTGAATCAAAATCGCAATTAGCAAATCACAGAGGTTGAAGCGTGTTGTTACAGCAGAACTAAGAAACTTCAGCGAAAGAGCTCCCCCTGCAGGTCTGTTGTGAAAATACACTGCCTGTTCTTTTTTTCCTTTTCTTTTTATTCAAATAAGGAAGTTTAATCACATACAAAAACATTTCATGTCGCCAAATATAAAAAAGAGAGAGTTGTCTTTGGGTCGGTGTCAGGAAAAGTTGCAAGGCCAGTTTTCCGTTCAGAAACAGCAGGGGAAGATGACAGGGTCTTCAAACGCCTCAATAATATTTGGAACCACCGCACAGACTTACAAAGATGTTTAAAAAGATAATATTGTTACTTAGTTCTGCTGCAATAATGCAACAGTGCAATAATTTCCTCCTCAAACAAAAAATATCCTGTTTTATTCTGCTATTTGTTGTTTTGAAACAAGCAATAAAAACGCGATTACACTTACAAAAATGGGTGTAAAAGTGTCAAAAACGCAACTAAACGTGTCTAAAACGCAACTCAAAGCGACACAATTGCGACTAAAAGATACAAAAAGTGGAACTACACATGACTAACAGTGACAAAAACGCAATAAAAATGCACCAAAACGCGTCTAGAAGTGACAAAAATGTGACTAAACATAACAAAAACGCATCTGAAACTGGCAAACACACAACTAAAAGTGACAAAACTTCATGACGCACGTGATTCTTTTATTAGTTTGTCAAGTCATATTTCAGTCTTTTTGTCAATTCTCCTGGTTGTGTTTAAAATGTGAACTTTGAACAGAATCCCAACATGGCGTGCAGCCCTACTTGGCATGCAACCAATGTAGGCATCTATTCATGTTACATCATCAGAATATTACCAATAACATTTAAGGCAAGCGATAAATAACAAAGGGATGTACTGTTGGTTATTAGCTCTGAATCTGCCCGCTCGGTGGCGCTGTACCTGCTCAGCACTCTCTCTCCCTGGCAGTCTCGTCCTCTTCGTGCGTCCGTCAGTTTCTTGTTGGTGTTGAGGGCTGTCCAGACTTTTGAGCCGTAGACGCAGCAGTCCAGAGGCGTGGCTCCCTCTTTGTTCCTCTGATTCACGTCAGAACCACGAGACAGAAACAACCTGACAACAAGACAAAACGACGTTACCAAACATGAAATATAGGCTAAAAATGTGTAAAGGAGCCAGCTATATTGAACTCATGCATGCGGACAGTCTCTGAAAGGCTCTGTTACTTCTCTCCTACTTTCTGAACAAGTGTAGGAGAGCGTGTACAATTTTAGCGCTTTCCAATCACAGCCGCTAATATTCACCTTATTCCTGAAGTTGCCGTACGCGCCGCCGTCTTGTAAAATAAGTTCTACACGGACTAAAAAGACGTTTTCAGACTGACCAGGAAATCGGTGCGTTGTTGACATGGATGTATTAAATGAACTGGATAAGGTACGCCCCCTCTGTCTGTGGTCCCAGATTGATTTGTGGCCGTGCGAGGTACTGCAGCCTCTTGGAACCAGCCTTTTTCTAAAATTGCTCATTATAATTGCAGACAGTACTGAATTATTATCGGTATTTAAATAAAATAGAAGGAAATGTTCTTTTCTACCGTTTCTAAAATCACCGAAATTACCGTTTTTATATGAAGTGGGGGATTGTCGTCACGTGGCGCCCTAAAACAAAGATGGCAGCCTCCGTTTCAGGAAGTAAAACAAAGATGGCAGCCATCGTTTCAGGAAGTAAAACAATGATGTCAGCCGCCGTATCAGGAAGTAAATGCGGAAGTAAGAAACTTTTTTGGGGTCATGCGCCAATGAGCACTCTCCATAGGGATAAACAGGACGGCCATCTTGGATTCATCTTCCAGGTTTTATTATAGTTCTATGGTTGTTGACTTGTTGTTGCTCGTGTTCATTAAACATTTTACACAAATCAATCTATTTTATGTAACATTTTAGCGGCAAGACTTTTCCCTCGTTCGTAATTAGCTTTAACGGAGTTCTCGTCAAACGGAAGTGCGTTTACAACAGAAGTGCGTATCTGTGGCAAAAAACTGCAAAAGTGGGCGGGGCAGAATAAGGTGAATAAAGTTGCTGTGATGGGAACTGGGTGCAGAAGACTTTTCTCAAATCTCCTCGCCAGTCCTCAGTGTAATTGTTTTTTTCTTTTTACTCATAAGCCGTCATGTTTGTTAAGACACAAACAGACCATCCATTTCTCTGACGTGTTAATCTGTCAATCACACTCATCGAAACAGGGTACAGTTCCAGAACATATCGTCACAAGTATTGTGTGGTCTTGGCCGTCCAGGCAAGATCCAGTATTTCAAGCAGTAAAACGAGAGTTAAGTAAGCACTGAATGACTCCCTGCACATGCTCAAAGGGAGTCATCTGGTGGTCAGCAGGTGATTGATGGTGTATGTGTAACGCTTGTATATAGTGCATTATTGTAATATGACGGTAAGGTAGAGTTTAAATGATGAACAGTTCAGTCATGTCCGCTCTTACATGACACAGTCCAGGTGGTTCTCTCGAGCCGCGATGTGCAGCGGCAGATCTCCGTGAATGTTCAGTGCAGTGATGTCACAGCGAGCGTCGAGCAGAGCCTGAGCGATGTCATCACAGCCCGACAGAGCCGCCCAGTGCAGGCACACGTTCTCCTCCTGCAAACGACATTGAACAGGCGTCTCCAATTTAATTTTCCTGAAGGCCTCCACATATTAACACTGAGATCCAAATATAAACAGGTTTTATTTGTTGGTTAAATTGATGAACTTCATGACTAAGTTTACGACATACAATAAAAGTTGTATTGTATTGTATTGTATGTGTTTAAGTATTGGTTGCAAAATACAGCACATAAAGTTTAACAATATGTCATCTAGCTCCCATCATGCCTTGCTTCATGGCTTTAATAAGGCATTTTCAATTTTTTTTTATTACACAACCATGACATAGAGATGGGTAAACACAATACACCACTTCATATATGTAATTGTGGTAGAAAATGAAACTGCAGCCAAAATGTCCTCAAGCTCCCAGCATCCCTTGCTCCATAATTTCATCTAGGTTCTGGCACATTACTATGACTGAGTGCTGTGTGCAAAAGACAAAAGAGATGCAATTATGTGAGGTACAGCCGTCTAAGGCCAAGGCCCCACTGCAGGAGTAAAACACCCTACGCACACGTAAAACGGACACGCAAACCATCCTATTTTTTGACGTTTTATGCAAGCGTAGGCGCATATCCCACTCAAAGTACAAAGACAGCATATAAAACATAGTATTTTCTATGTCCAAGCAGAATAAATAGTTAAATAACTTGAGCTTGAGTCTGTTGAATATAAACTGTATAATTTAGTCACCTTGTCCCTGATGTTAACGTCGGAGCCTCGGGACAGCAGCAGGTTCACGATCTCTTTGTGCTTGTATTCGATCGCCCACGTGATAGGAGTCCAACCACCATCATCCTGTGCACAAATACATTACATAAACAAATATTTCTTATTAAACGCTTTATTTGTCATTGTCAGTAACCAGGCATGTATCTTGGGCACTTTTTTGTATGCTTTTGTTGTTAGGGGAAATGAAGCAAAGTCACAGACACTGGGAGAACATTGACAGGGAAACAGTAACAGCTGGAGAAAATGAATGCCATGAAGCCCATCATATCCATGTGTTTTGGGTAAAGCCGGGTGATGTGGTGATAAAAATGTAATTGTGAGCTCGCCCCTGTGATAATCTGCTACTTTTGTGAAATCGTCGTATCGTGATTCACGGTTTGTCTCTTTAATGCAGCTCTCTGGTCAAACACACTTTTTCTCCTGTTGTTTAGCCTCTGAAGCCTCTGAGCAGACGACTTTATTTACCTCTTAAAGGCTATGGCTGCACAATTAAACCAATTCGAAAATAAATAAATAAATAAACTTGCAATTTTAATGGATGCAATTAGCAAAGGCTGTAATTTTGAAGTGCAATAATTTCTTCCACAAACAACAAAATGTTTTGCTTTGATCTGAATAAAAACTGTTAACAGTAGTTTGGATTTGTACAAACATGTTCTCAAACAAGCAATTAAAGCAATACCAAAAGTGATAAAAATGTGTTCAAAAGCGACAAAAACATGCCTACGAACAACAAACGCAACTCAGTGCACTAAAATGTGACTGAAAATGACAAAGACGCAACTAAAAACATCAAAGATGCGACTACAAACGACAAAGACGCGTTTAAATATGACAAATACAACTGAATGTGATAAAAACTCAACTAAAAGCGACAAAACTGTGTTTAAAATGTGAATCTGAACTAAATCCTATTATTAAAACATAAATCGTAAATCTAAAACACAATCGCACTGGTCAGAATAATCACAATTAGATATTTTTCCTAAACAGTGCAGCCCAGTCAAAGGCAACAGAAAAATACAAAGTGATAAAGTAGAAATCATGATCTGGCCTCAAAACCATGAACATAATGGATATTTTTGGAGTGCACTCTTCACAGCAGAAAAGACGGCAATTTCAAAAAAGTGGATCACCCAAACAGAACCGACAGACAAGGACTGGACTGAAAAAAATGGAACATTTTGACTTAATTTAAAAATATTTGAAAGATTTATAGGGCTAGTATGTACATTTTTCTTTCTTTTGTATCATTTTTTTATTTTACAGTTTTTTTTTTGTCTGCTCTTTGTTCTTGTTTCATGTTTTAATGCGTTTTCAATTTGAAAGCTTGAGAAAACAAAATGAAAAGGTGCTATACAAATAAACCTTAATTGATAGCTTACTTAATTGACATAAAAATGGAAAAAAAAACATTTGGACTGAAGAATTTCAAAAAGGGAACACATTAAATTGAAAAGTTTGGAAAAAAAGAAAAAATAAATACCAATCAGAGTCTTGCCTAAGGACACAGCTACGATATACACAAAAGTGGAATTGAACCCCCAGTTAATCACTCCTGCACGTGGGTCTGAGATATGAATCGCTGAGTTTCTTACCTGACAGTTAATGTATTTGGAAGCTCTGGAGAGAAGATACTGAATGGTGTCATAATGTCCCAGTTTAGCTGCCAGGTGCAAACAGGTGAAGCCCATTATATCCTGCAACAAAAAACCTCTTGTACCATTCAAATCTGTAATCACTTGAGTATTTTTAGATGATGAACTTGAACGAATACAAGCTGTGCCTATTTGAAACCCTGGTATTGTACAGATGAGTCATTTGGTCTAATTATTAAAGGACAAATATGATGCACTATTTTTATTGTTATTGGCCTCTAAACACACTCTTGAGTATCTTTACTTTGACGTCTCATGTCTTAGAACTAGAAATTAAATATTTTTTACACAGAACGATATAACTTTGTCACAGTCTTGGGAGATGCCAGAGTAACTTAGCTGTGGCTCCATCTACTGGCTGCAGAGAGGATTACACAAACACAAAAAACACATTGCTTGTTATGCTAGCCCTGTTATCGAGCAGTCACACCGTTGTAACGATTGCGATTGAACGGCAGAGATGATGATTTATGGATTTAAAAACCGAGCTGACCTTATTGCTGACGGACGCCCCGGCCCTGAGCAGGTACTTCACGGTGTCCAGGTGGTTGTTCTCACACGCCACCATCAGAGCCGTCCGCTGGTCCTCGTCAAACGTCTCAAGGTTTGCACCAGCCTGTATGTTATAAAGTCATGAAGAAAATCTGTCATTTTATCTGTAAGCAAAACAAGTCAGACAACTCTCAAATACAAATGTAGTGCAATACATTAATTAAAGTTGTAGACGCCGTCTCTCCACATGTTTTTACTGTTGTATTGTGTTGTTTAGAAATCAGTCTAATATAGCAATGCAGTTATAATAAATAAAAAGACAAGACTCACTGTATTTATGGAATTTAGTGATTATCTAAATACAATTTAAGGAAGATTCATTCCATGTTAGAGCTGCAAGATTTGGAAAAAATATCTACAATTTTTTCTGACCAGTATTGGGTTAGGTTTAGGGTTAGTATTGCGATTGCAATTACATTTTAGATTTATGTTTTTATAGTGGAATTCTGTTAAAAGTTCAAATTTTAAAGAGAACTGAATAGAGAAAAGAATAACATGTTTCGTGCATCTTTGTCATTTCCAGTCACATTTTTATTGCTTTAAGGTGCATTTTTGTTGCATTTAGTCATTTTAAATTGCGCATTTGTCGCTTTTTGTGATGTATTTGAATCTTTTTGTATCATTTTTGTCGTTTAGTTCAGGTCATGCTTTAACAAATCTAAACAACAGGGATGGCAGTTTTTAAGCAGAATAAACCAGGATATTTTGTTGTTTGTGGAGGAAATTATTGCACTTACTGCGATTTGCGTCCATTCAAATATCGATTTCATTTAACTGTGCAGCACAATTCCATGTTGTTTAATTTACAAAATATATATTGCAGAGGAATTAATAACAATAATTCATAAAACAAATTGCAATTCCTGCCCGACTATCCTTGCTTGCCAAATGTTACTACAAAAAGCGACTTTTGGAATTAAATTAGTTTCAAATTAAAAAAGAAAGACAAATGCTGATACATACATAAATTCTTGATCTATTAAAGACTCAATCAGGAGACTACAACTGCACAAGAGTTCATGAAAATAACACATTTACACAGAAAAGTACAAGAAAGATTAAACTCCTGATTAATTCCCAAACCTTCAGCTAACTTTTTCCACATCTTCTTTTCGCTGTTCCATTTAAATCCTTACAATCTAAATCAAATAACTGGTCGACAAATAAAAATTTCGACTAAAGGACTACAGCCCTACCGTACAGCCATCGTTTCTATTTGAGAGAAACACTTTTAAAGCACTGTCCCCACCTGAACGAGCATGTGACAGATCTCCTGGTGCCCCGCGGCAGCTGCAGCGTGAAGAGCCGTCCGTTTGCTTTGACCGTCCACGTAGTTCGGGTCCTTTCCATCAACTGCCAAACACAAACCTATAAATCTCCACTGCGTTTTAACAGCGGCTTGTTTGAAATGACGAATGGCTCACCCAGGAGATGGATGACTTTCTGAAGATCCCCCTGTTTCGCTGAGATGTACAGCTGCCGGGCGGGGTACTTCACTTTTTTGGGTTTCAAGCTGGAAGAGAATGCAGGTCTTAATCTATTATTTATGCTGAAATGCTCACTGGGTTGCCAAACTGCAGTGTTGTGCAAACCCAAGTAAAAATGCCTTACTTTTCGTCTTCCAAAGCAGACAAGATGGTCTCTAGTGACTCTTTTGGTCTGTCGGCTTCACCTTTTGACCTGACAAAAAGGCAAATTATGACATAAACACCAAAGACGACATACTACACATTTTGTCAAGTATTTAATGATAAACTATTACACACGTAGATTATGATTTAACCATTTTTTTAATGGTAAACCGCAATATTGATCTAAAACAACTGCATAGAACTAGGTCTATTGACTTTCTGTTCAAATCTGCAGACTGTTTACTGCTGGCCCGTCCTCCTCACATTAACATTTCACTGCAGCAAACAGTGAAAGTCCATTTGCAATCATGTAGTATTGCCCTCCACAAACTTCAGAAATGCATGTGATTTTAGTTCACAGCAGTACACATTTCAGTAAACTTGATTTTAAATTTAAAAATCTGCTAATGTGCAAAACCATAACACAATGTGAATCGTCTCTGGTGCAATTCTTACTAAAGTCACTTTACCTGCTATTTCTTACGTCCTTATGCTGCACTGCACACAACTAGAGTCATTTCCACTCGTTGTACCTAAGAGTTTGATTTACTTTGTGTTAGCGCGCTCTGCCTCCCCAGGTCTGAACGGCCCCCACAGTGGAGTGTTTCAAGTCTGGACTTAAGACCCACTTTTATTCTCTGGCTTTTAACACAGCGTGAGATGTGTGGTCCTCTGTGTTTTTATCTTCTTTTTTAATTAATTTGTTTCTATTTTATGGTTTTATGATTTTGCTTGGATTTGATTTTACAAGCAATAAGATCAAATTGAGTTTTTATTATATATTGTGTTTTGCCGTTTTTATGTTTGTTTATGTGCAGCACTTTGGAAACAGTTCTGTTTATAAAATGTGCTACAAATAAAGTGGATTTGGATTTAGCATGTTAGATTTAAAGTGCGTATGACAGGTTTTTATGATTTTCTAATTTTGACTTCATTCAGTGTATTAATACCTTGTGTAAATACAAATTATAGTTTTACACCAATCAAGTCGCTGTTTGTGGAGAAAAGTGTAAAAATCTGCTGACAATTACAGGAAGTAAATAAATTGATGACATCACGCTGGGGAGACAAAGATCATGCATAATTTACACAAAATAAACTACTTTTTTGACCCTTTAAACTTTGATTCAACAAAATAAAGGTGTTCACATGTATTTCTCTTTGTCAAATGAACAAAATCTGTGTCATAGATGAGTTTTGGCCAGTGTAAAGTGTGGTTGCTATGGTAATTTCCTAGCGTGATGTCATACATTACAACCGGGAAGTAAAATTAAAAACCTAAAAACAGCTAAACTGGGGTTAAATTTGTTAAGATTTTAGTAGAAATTTGAATATATTTATCTTAACTGCATTTTAGTTAAATGTGTACTTCAACCTGTCATAGGCACTTTAAGTAATTTTGTTTTTTATGCATGTTTCTATTCTCCTGTTGCAACACTAGAATTTAGTTGTGAGGCAAATAAAAGGTTCCCTTAATTTATCTTTAAATTGCCTTACTTTAAAATGTTATGTTAAATGTTTCCCATTCGTTTTTAGTTGGGGCCACATCTTTTGTAAATTAGTAGTCTTGCATTTTCCCCCAAAGAGTATATTTTAAAAGCACAACTTTGTGACAAAATGGGACCACTGCACGCTGTCAGCAACTAATAGTAAAGCATTTTATTTCTTGTAAATGCGGAAGTAAGAACCGAAACTAGTGCATACATAGAGAGGTAGGTAGGGATTTCGTTTGAGTACAGACACAGCTGTTTTTTGGGCAATCCATCCCAGTTTCACTTCTAACATCTGAAACAAGCTGTTCTAAAACTGTGTACGCGCCTAAAATGAACGCATGTGGATATTAATAATGTGCCAAAGGGTTTGTAAGAGCTAGGAACAGGTCAGACTGATTTAAAAATCTACTTCCTCCTTCCTCAAACCTACAAACATAATACACCAATCATCACCTGCTTGGACTCTCCGCTCCATTCTTCGGGGGCTGGAAGCTCTTCTTTGCCCTGAGAGTCTGGGGCACAGCCGGTGTGGTGGAGACGGAGGGGAGAGTGGCCACAGTTGGCAGCGAGGGACCAGGACTGGACTTGGGCACAGAGGGAAAGGGTTCTGGTTTGGGCACAGTCACCTCTTTGGCTCCAGTGGCATCTTCTCCACAGTGAGGGCAGAAGCAATGGTTCTTCAGGATGGAGGCACAGTCACGGTGGAAGCGGTGAGAGATGTTTCCGTACGGCCTGCACTCCATGAATGTGCCCTGCATTAAGACGACAGTGATTAAACATTATGGAAGAAAAGGTAGTCATCTGGACACTGTTTTAGAAATCAACAAAAATATGTAAAAATAACCAAACAATATCTAAAACACAACAAAATATTCCAATTATAAATGGTGTGAACTGCAGCTCTCCTAAGGTGACGTACGTAAACGGGCCGACACAGATCACGGCCACAGATTCGAACACGGAAGTCAGGGGATTTGATTTTTAAACTTGTTGTTTTAGATCAGTATTACAATTTAAGGTCCAAAACAAAACATGATGATCCAAAGGTGTCAAAGCACAATAGGTCTTCATTAAAATAACATTGGGCATGTAAATGATTTTTGCCAGTGTGGTGAAATTTGAACAATTTATTGACCTTATTCTGCCCCGCACACTTTTGCCGTTTTTTGCACTTTTGTTGTAAACGCACTTCCATTTGACGAGAACGAGAACTAATGACGAACGAGGGAAAAGTCTCGCCGCTAAAATGTTACATAAAGTAGGTTGATTTGTGTAAAATGTTTAATGAACACGAGCAACAACAAGTCAACAACGCAACGATTTCCTGGTCAGTCTGAAAGCGGCTTTTTAGTCCATGTAGAACTTATTTTCTGTTGAGCTTGTCTGCTCCATGTAAACTAATACAACAGAAACAAGACGGCGGCGCGTACAGAAACTGCAGTAGAGCACCTTATTAGGTGAATACATGCTCTGCTTTGGCATCTCATGTTTTAGAACTTAAAATAATGTATACAGAGAGCACATTACTTTGTATTAGTCAGGCGTTCCCATGTCAGGAACTGAGTTGTAGCTTAGTCTACTCGCTGCAGAGGGAATTAAAGGGGAAGATAAACAGCACAGGACACCTTGTAGCTCTACTTTTAATGCAGCTGGGAAATTCAAGTGCATTGTGAGGCTTAGAGGGGATTTTCAAGAATTTATCAAACAACAATGATTAAGTACAACTCCAGGTATGATTTCGATCAGGAAACAATATTAAAACATGATTAAAAAGCTTAGCATAATATATGTCCTTTTACAATACAAATGACATATAGGCAACAAATAAATAACCTCGCGTTACCAAACCAAAGCATTACTGTGCTGACCTGTCGTCGTGTACATTTGTATAATACTCACGGCTCTGCAGAAGAGCCCACAGCCGGGGCAGCACTGGTGTTTGACCATCCCGGCTCGATGGTCTTCACACAGAACCAGCAGGTGCACAGTGTTGGACGGACGCATCATCTCCTGCTTAACCACTCGCCTCTGACAACGGCTCAGCTGCAGAAGGAGCATAGGATATTTGTTGTTATGCTGACGATATTGGGGGATTTTTTTTTTAGACATCTGTATTGTTCTGATATTGACATTTATCTTCGAAGCAGGGGTGGGCAATATTGGCAAAAATTAATAGCCTGATTTTTTGGAGAATCCCATTAACGATTCTCAGAAGATTATGTCAATCCAACTGAAACTAGTCAAAACATATCTTTAAACAAATTAGTTCAGGTTTAATCAACAAACAAATGTGAAACATCAATTTATAAGTTAAGATAAGTACATTTTACAACAGTTTACAACATTAACTTTTTTTCATTTTAATTTTTATCATGACCACACCGATATTGAACCATCCCGACTCGTATAAAAGGAACACTGAAGTTGTGTAGTTTGCAGATCAGATTATAAATTGCAATTAAGTGTCACAGTAATTAATATATCGACTTAACGTTCAATAAAAGATAGAAAGAACAATAATTTTTCAGGCTCAAAATTTATTGCTTGTAACTTTTCTTTGCAGGAATTTCTTCTTCTTTTTGTCCTGTTAGGCCTTTATGATAGTATTAGAATACTTCAACAACAAATTGAAGATTTAGCAATGTTTTTTGTGAAAAGAAACAAGAAAATTCAGGCATTTTCAAGCTCTTTTTTTCCAAAATGCAAGCACTTTCCCAACTTTGAAAACAACGCAATGAGCTTCAAGCATTTTTGCACCGTTCACTTGGAAAAAGGAGATGCAGTTTTAGCGTTATTGCATCAGTGGAACAAAGCAGTTTAAACATTATCGTTCAACATGATATTTTTATGCAGCAACAGACCGTACTTAAAAATGTGTTATCGTGACAGGCCTAATTGCAAGCTAATTGTTGAAATAAAACAAACAGTAGCTTTTTACGTCCTACACAAATGCCGTTTTGGCTTTATCTTTGGTCCTGTCTTGCCTCTTACCATGCCGTCGTAGCTCTCCATGGCCATGCAAGTCTGATCCTGGGCGGACAGACTTCCTCCATTGTACGGCGTCTCCATTCGACAACAGCAAAGCGGCAACTCCTCCGCCAGGTCAGACTCACTCACTGGACCCTCTGCTGCAAAACCTGATTTCAGTGACACAAAATACTGTTTTTCTTCAGGTGGTGGAAATAGAACTAGCTTTTAAAGAACGCCTACAAGTAACTGTCACGGTTGAAATAGAAGTTCTGGTAGTTGTCAGTGCTTACAACTTCATATGGTTGATTTTTTTTTCTTTCACTTGGTTCTTGATTTTGTGTGTCTTTATGTGTTTTGTGATTTTAATGCAACTTTTCCTGTTAAAGCACTTTGAATTGCCTTGTGTATGAATTGTGCTCTACAAATAAACTTGCCTTGGTCACATAAGACAATCAACAGGGGTAATTGTGTATATTTGAATGAACATGTGTGCATCTGTGTGTTTGTATGTATATGTGTATCATACATGAAAGTTCTCCTTTATTTTAATTTGACGTAAGTATGACGTAAATAAGCTACACTTATGTTCCTTCGTGCAACAAATCTGTAACTATTGTAAACTAAAGTAATATTATCTGTCATAAGCTCAAACTAAACCAACAATTCTATTATTTGCCTCAAAATATCAGATGGTTCTGTTATTTGGAGAAAAAGAGACCAAATATGTAGGATTTCGTCAGTAAAAATATACAATAGAACTTGTGTTTAGAGTGTATCCATTACCATTGAGAAAACTGAAAGTGTGCGGAAGGTCTTGCAAGAGTAATCGCAATCTGAATGGACGATATTAAGAAATCACAAAGCTTGTAATTTTTCAAGTACCATCATTTACACAACAAACTAAATATTCTGTTTTTACCAATTCTCCCGGACATGTCCAGGTACGTTCTGTAGCAAAAGAGCATTTTATTCTGTCAACTGGACGAAGGTTTTAGAGTGGAAATGTTTCACCTCTTATCAGAGGCCCTTCTTCAGTTCATCTGACAGAGAACTAGAGTCACCGTCTGATCTTATCTATTGTATCTTACACTGAGAGTGAGGCATGACATGTGTAGAGCACAATTCGTACACAAGGAAATTCAAAAGTGCTTTACATAACAGGAAAAATTGCAAACACAAACTATTTCTTTACAGTCAGTGTAGTTAGCTCCTCCTTTGAGAGAGATGCAAGGTCGTGAGTCTCCAGTATAAATCGCAAATCCATTTGTAATCGCAATGGAACAGAAAAATAGCAATAACACATTTTTCCGAAATGGTGCAGCTCTAGTTTCCAGTGACACGTTCAGGATGGGCTTCTGGGCTTCTGAAGCCCTTTATGAGAAGTTCACTATCAAGGCTAGTTACGTCGGCCCCACCCTGGAGCCAGGCCTGGGGTGGGTGCTCGACGGCGAGCGCCTAGTGGCCGGGCCTTTCCCCACGGGGCCCGGCCGGGCCCAGCCCGAACGAGCGACGTGGGGCCGTCCTCCCGTGGACCCACCACCCACAGGAGGATCCATAAGGGGCCGGTGCGGAGAGATCTGGGCGGCAGTCGAAGGCGGGGGCCTCGACGACCAGATCTCCGGACACAGAAACTAGCTCTGGGGACATGGAATGTCACCTCGCTGGGGGGGAAGGAGCCTGAGCTTGTGCGGGAGGTTGAGCGTTTCCGACTAGATATAGTCGGCCTCACCTCCACGCACAGCTTGGGCTCTGGAACCCGTCTCCTCGAGAGGGGCTGGACGCTCCATTTCTCTGGCGTTGCCCGCGGGGAGAGGCGGCGGGCTGGTGTGGGCTTGCTCAAAGCCCCACAGCTCAGCCAGCTAGTCACAGTTTGTCCATAACGAACACCATGTTCAAGCACAAGGGTGTCCATCAGTGCACGTGGCACTAGGACACCCTAGGCCGGAGGTCGATGATCGACTTTGTTGTCGTGTCATCTGACCTTCGGCCGCGTGTCTTGGACACTCGGGTGAAGAGAGGGGCGGAGCTGTCAACCGATCACCACCTGGTGGTGAGTTGGATCCGCTGGCGGGGGAGGAAGCCGGACAGACTCAGCAGGCCCAAGCGTATCGTGAGGGTCTGCTGGGAACGGCTGGCAGAGCCCTCTGTCGGCAGGGTCTTCAACTCACACCTCCGGGAGAACTTCTCCCAGATCCCGGGGGAGGTTGGAGACATTGAGTCTGAGTGGACCATGTTCTCCACCTCCATTGTCGATGCGGCGGCTCGTAGCTGTGGTCGCAAGGTCTCTGGTGCCTGTCGCGGCGGCAATCCCCGAACCCGGTGGTGGACACCGGAAGTAAGGGATGCCGTCAGGCTGAAGAAGGAGTCCTATCGGGCCTTGCTGGCTCGTGGGACTCCTGAAGCAGCTGACAGGTCCCGGCAGGCCAGCGTACTGCAGCCCGGGCTGTAGCAGAGGCAAAAACTCGGGATTGGGAGGAGTTCGGGGAGGCCATGGAGGAGGACTATCGGTCGGCCTCAAAGAAATTCTGGCAAACCATCCCACGCCTCAGGAGGGGGAAGCAGTGCTTCACCAACACCGTTTACGGTGCGGGTGGAGAGCTGTTGACCTCGACTGGGGATGTTGTCGGAAGGTGGAAGGAATACTTTGAGGATCTCCTCAATCCCACTGTCACGTCTTCCGAGGAGGAAGCAGAGGCTGAGATCTTGGAGGCGGACTCGTCCATCACCCTGGCTGAAGTAACTGAGGTGGTTGGCAAGCTCCTTGGTGGCAAGGCTCCGGGGGTGGATGAGATCCGCCCTGAGTATCTTAAGTCTCTGGATGTTGTGGGACTGTCTTGGTTGACACGCCTCTGCAACATCACGTGGCAGTCTGGGACGGTACCTCTGGACTGGCAGACCGGGGTGGTGGTCCCTCTGTATAAGAAGGGGGACCGGAGGGTGTGTTCCAACCACAGGGGGATCACACTCCTCAGCCTCCCCGGTAAGGTCTATTCCAGGGTACTGGAGAGGAGAATCCGACCGATAGTCGAACCTCGGATTCAGGAGGAGCCTGTGGTTTTCGTCCTGGTCGTGGAACACTGGACCAGCTCTATACTCTCCATCGGGTGCTCGAGGGTTCATGGGAGTTTGCCCAACCAGTCCACATGTGCTTTGTGGATCTGGAGAAGGCATTCGACTGTGTGCCCCGGGGCGCCTTGTGGGGGGTGCTCCGGGAGTATGGGGTCCGGGGCCCTTTGCTAAGGGCTGTCCGGTCCTTGTACGACCGGAGCAGGTCTGCGTTCGCATTGCCGGCAGTAAGTCAGACCTGTTCCCAGTGCATGTTGGACTCCGCCAGGGCTGCCCTTTATCACCGGTTCTGTTCATAATTTTTATGGACAGAATTTCTAGGCGCAGTCAGGGCGTGGAGGGTGTCCGGTTTGGGAGCCACAGGATCTCATCTCTGCTGTTTGCAGATGATGTCGCCCTGATGGCTTCTCAAATCAGGACCTGCAACATGCACTGGGACGGTTTGCAGCCGAAAGTGTGAAGCGGCTGGGATGAGGATCAGCACCTCCAAATCCGAGGCCATGGTTCTCGACCGGAAAAAGGTGGCATACCCAAAACGGGTGGGTGGGGAGTACGTGCCTCAAGTGGAGGAGTTTAATTATCAAGGGGTCATGTTAACGAATGAGGGAAGGATGGAGCGTGAGATTGACAGGCGGATCGGTGCAGCGTCTGCAGTGATGCGGGCGTTATCGAACCGTTGTGGTAAAGAAAGAGCTGAGTCGAAAGACGAAGCTCTCGATTTACCGGTCAATCTACGTTCCGACCCTCACCTATGGTCATGAGCTCTGGGTAATGACCGAAAGGACAAGATCGTGGATACAAGCGGTCGAAATGAGCTTCCTCCGCCGGGTGGCTGGGCGCTCCCTTAGAGATAGGGTGAGGAGCTCAGTCACACGGGGTGAGCTCAGAGTAGAGCCGCTGCTCCTCCACGTCGAGAGGAGCCAGCTGAGGTGGCTCGGGCATCTGTTCCGGATGCCTCCTGGACGCCTCCCTCGGGAGGTGTTCTGGGCATGTCCCACCGGGAGGCGGCCCCGGGGAAGACCCAGGACACGCTGGAGGGACTATGTCTCTCGGCTGGCCTGGGAACGCCTCGGGATCCCCCCGGAGGAGCTAGAGGAAATGTCTGGGGTGAAGGAAGTCTGGGAGTCCCTGCTTAGACTGCTGCCCCCGCGACCCGGCCCCGGATAAGCGGAAGAAGATGGATGGATGGATGGACGTTCAGGATGTTAAAGTTACCTGTTTGAGGCGAGAGCAGAGCTTCTTGGGCTCTGAGATCAAGACAGTCCAGGTCCACCTCCGTGTACTCTCCAGTCTCAGTCTCCAGCATTGACACACTGTCGGGCAAAACTGGCTCCACAAAGGGCACCTGGGGCTGTGGCTTCAAATCAACTGCCTCCTGGGCCTTCTCCGGGACCCGTGCGGGCTCCTCTTTCTGTAAAAAGAAGCATTTATATGTTACATTCTTTTAGTGACGCATTTTCAATTGAGGAATTGGTAAAGCAAACAATGATACATTTAGATAAATTAATTACACTGACCTTGTCCTGGGGTTTGTTGCCCTTCACTTTCTTTTTGGGCACCAAATTGTATTGTCCAAGTTTTCTTTTTCTTTTCTTCACAGCTTGAAAAGTGAAAACAGATTACTTCCAAAAGAACAACTCTGGGTGTCATTTGGTTTTTCAGTAAGATTTTTAAATAAGAAAAATCCCACCTGTTTTTGGTTTGGTAGAGGTGGCTGTGTCCCCTTTAACTTTGTTTTTCTTATTTGGAGCATTAACTTTTACAGCGGGAGGAGGAGGAGGAGCGGTCTTGGACGTCTTGACAATTACTGGCCTTGTGGCTTTCTTTATAGAAGACTAAGAAAAAATAAATAAATACTAATCCATAAACACAAGGTATCTGCAGGGATTAACATGACCAGCCATATCATTATGACCATTTGATTGCCAGAACTGCACAAAATAAAGTACTCACCTTTACAACAAGGCTGGTTTCAGTTAAAATAAATGTCTTTAAATGTAGTAGACATGACATGAGTTTGTTTGTTTAATAAGATTAGAAGGGAATCTCAGCACAGACATAACATCAGAACGACATTGGAACAAACTGTGTAAAGTGAGACCTTAAGTTGAGAATTCTTGTTCCAATAAAAACAACAATGTTTCCTTTTGTTTATTAAAGCACACAGCAAGTCAGGCATTTTGTGTCACTGATCTCTTGTGGAAAAACAACAGTAAGCAATCTTCTCGTGTACAGTTTCCAGTGGTGGAAAGTAACAAAGTGCAAAAGTAAAAGCAGTGTTCTTAAGTAAAGGTTTAATGTATCTTTACTGTTCTTTTTTATTTTATAGAGGATACTTTTTCCTTTTACTTCATTACATTTGATACAATACCTGAACTTTCTACTTCAATTTATCTTTTTTGATATTTTTGAGCACTTTTATAGTCTGAGTTTGGTGTCCCAACTTTGAGCAAACAAAATGATACAACTAAAAACAACTAGAAAAATTAAGAAATGAATTCAGTTGTTTCTGTTGAACAAAAATCAGCACCTTTTATCAAGATCACTACTTTGGACGCTCTAATAGTTCTCAAAATCAGACTGAAACGGGTACGTCTTCTATACTTTCACGATTCAATTATGATAAGTCAATTTTTTCATGCAATACTTTTACTTAAGTAATGTTTTTCTCCTGTATCTGCACTTTTACTTTAAAAAATGGAGTACTTCTTCCAACACTGACTATTTGTTTGCATAGTTCGAACAAGTTAAACAGAAGTTTACCACTTGTTTTGGTAACGTTAACATGACTCTTTGTGTAGAAACTAAACTTGTCGTACCTTTGTAACCGATGTGGGCTGAGCAGAGCTGGACACAGGCACCTGTCGCGTCGTCTGCGCTGGAGATTTCTCTGGGAAAATATTGCGAGGAGATCCCTGAGGTTTCGACAAAACTGCACTTCCATTTTTAGACAAAGGAGAACGGTGAAAAGGAGTTATCTTTTCTTTGCTCGTCTTTGAATTCGCATTCCCAGTTCCAGACGAAGCAGGTTTTTTACTCGGAGTAGATCCATCGTTGGCTGCAGACAGGTCCATGTCTACGAGAAGTAAAGTGTGTGGAATTGTATATTGTTTATATAGAATAGACATATTTTCATGTAGACCCACAATCACTGATATAATGTAATATGATAAACATTAAAAACAATAACTACACCAGAAAAAAAAATTCTTATAGCTGTGGTGGTTCAAAGGCAACTTATATATATATATTTGTATTATTGCAAATAAAAAAAAAACATGCAAACGTGTTTCTTCTTTTCTTTACTGTTCTTTTTCTTACTCTTATACTTCCAAATACTTGATAATATGGATAGGAATTCAATCAAAAGCATTTCTGATTAGCAAACATTGTATTTCTTTTTTTCCTTTTCTATTTTACAGTATATTTCAACAATTCATCCACACTTTTTTCATTCAGAGAAAAGATCAGATTAAAAAACACTATTAGTTTCAAATATGGCTAGTATTTATTCTTATAAGCCACTTAAAACGATTATTCGGAAGATTAAAATTCTTATACCATAATAAATTCGTGAAAAGTGGGACAAATAAACTAGTCCAACATTCATTATTGATATTACGGGCGCTGCAGAAGTTGAGCGTCGGTGCACCTCTCAAAGTTGCCGCATCAACGAACCTCATCGCGTTTGAAAACAGAGAAACTAAAGCCAACGATCTAAATACGGGTTGATTGAGGACGTTTCTACCACAATAATCTGTCTAAAATGTAAATGTATTTAGTGTAAAAGTTTGGCGATCGGAGTTTGGTCCTACCAGCTTTGCTCCTGTTGTTGTCTGCACATGAAGGCAGGGCCAGTGTGGGATGGAAGTGGGACAGGAAGTCACCAAAGTTTCTACTTCCGCCTCCGCCGTTTGCGATCACGTGACCAGGCGAGCGCAACGGTTTTTCTGGATTTCTGGTGTGTTGTGTAACTTTATAAAATACAGATCTATTTGCAATCCTCCTTTAACTGCTTGGTTCAGGGAAGTATAATAATTTTAAACGTATTAAATGTAAAGCAGTGGCAAAATGAAACGGCTGTCCATGAACTGCTGTAGCTATGGTAACCACCTGTTCTCTTTGGTTGTGTTGACCCTTTAAAAGTAATGGAGGCAAAAATGAAGTTGAACATAATGTGATTTCACTGGAAAAACTGGAATAAACCTCAGAATGTCACAAAATATGAAAAATTGGGATGATTTTGGAGAATTAAAACCAGTCCGAAATATGTGAGAGACATCAGAGCTGCTTTAAAGACGTTTACTATCGTATTTTAGATGGTTTGTTTATGTTATAGCTGATTATGATAAACTCTTAGCATTTTTATGAAGGAAAAACCCAGATTTATAGGTTTTACTGGACAAATACGAAGAGAAATGATAAACCTACAAACATTTTTCATTGTATCCACAGATATAACATATACTTTACCATAAATTATACTTTTTATGAGGCTCAAATACAATTTTCAAAACTAGAAAATAGTATATTGTCCATTCTTTGTAATAGAAGAGAAAACTAGATGACGTTTCTACCCTGGAAATTCTAATCTTTCCCTCATATAACAACATAAAACCATTAGTATTTAGATCTGATGTGAGCGAATTGTTGAAAATGAATTAAAGTCTATTTAATTTCGCTTCCATTACGGAATATTGACGACACAGCATTTAAAGAGTCTATTGCAGCCCTGTCCTCTCCATTTTCTCACTTATTCAAGGTGTTTTTCCCACTGCAGGAACCTTTTTGCAGTTCTTGGTAGTTTATTTACTTTTTAGTTTAGTTCCAGTCCCCATTTGATGCATGTTCACACAAAATAGGGGCTGTAGAGGCCACTCTTTGGAGACTCAGGGGCAGTTTCCAGTCAGACCAAGAATGTTTTGGTTACATATTTAGGCTGTGAAGAATCGTGTTCAATTATTTTGTGTCAATTGTGTGTGTGTGTGTGTGTGTGTGTGGGTGTGTGTGTGCGTGTGTGTGCAAAAGGAGTAGTTGTTTTGTTACCCTAATATTATAAATTTTCTACACTAAATTATACAGATTGTAAAGTCAGTTAGACCCTTTTTAGACTCTCTGTTGCTGTGTGACATGTTGTGTGTAAATGTTGACCAAAATGGAGGCAAATCAGTGAAAATGCTTTATAATTTTTTGGGGGGGAAACTAGGGTGACTAGATTTTCTACATTAAAAACTGGGATACACCTGGGTTGTAGGGGGAAGAGCTGAAGATTAAGTACATTATTATACACTTGGTCCATTCACGGCTCATTCACGACTTCAGTAAACAGTGTAATATGAGAAACTTTTATTTATAGTGCTCTGATTTTTTGTGTTTTAGTCATTTTCAACAACAGTTCTCTTTTATTTTGGCAATTTATTCCTCTCTTTATTGTTGTCCGGTATCAAACTGGTCAAAATAGGGACAACTGGGACGTGTTTTCGACACATCTTCTGGGACACTGGGCTCAAAACTGAGACTGTCCCGGATAAATAGGGACGTCTGGTCACCCAAGGAAAAACAAAACCCACTTTATTAAAAAACACATTTATAATACAATCAATGTGGGTGACTTAAACCTTTTGGATTTCTCTTCACCCAAATTATTCTTTTAAAGTAAACTGGATTAAAAAGAACCAGTCTAGGATTTCATTATGCTCATTACGTTTCCCCCAAAATTGATGATATGCCTTTATTACTTAAGTTTTGCCCCTCAATAGTGTGTGCAACACCACATTCTATAAAACTATGGATGAACGTACTTGGAAAATACATAATTGTGATTTTTTTTTTTTTTTGGACAAGTATTGCGACTGATTTTGCGATTTTTTAAAATTGTATGATTGTAAATTCACATTTTAACCCCATCTAGGAGCGTCAACATTTGAGAGACGACTGAAATGTAAAAAGATGAACTAATCCAAGAATCCCAAGCACAGAGCAAGTTTTTTCCACATGTTCTATGCTTTTTACTTACAGAATAATTAGTTGTTTGGAAAGGAAATTACGTTAGCTATTCCAATCCTTGTATTTGTTGATTGTGTCAATTCAAATTGTGATTTCGATTCAATTGTGAAAGATCTTGTTAGCACTAAAATCAACAAATATGTGATTTCCCATATGAAAAAGAAATGACTGCTAATAATGATTAATACATCATAGAGAAAAAAAACATAACACACTAAACTATATTAATCTGGTCTTTATTGGAATCCAGACAAGTGGTAGTAAAATAAATAAATACAATTTACTGTAGATATGCTGATTAGAATACACTTGCATTAACCAAAGATATGGATTCCAATGACACATGACAGATAATAAAACTGTAAAGGTAAAACCAGACTGCTCCTCTGTACGGGAAAGGTTTAAAAACAAAAATAAAACACTCATTTAGCAGCTGAACAATATCGAACACAGCGATTCCCATAAACAAACCAAGAATTTACGACAAAATCAACGAAACATGATGAATGATGTAACATGTGTTAGTTGTACATTTACGATTGTTCATTACTGCTCAACATAATAAAAACAACATATGAAACTTGTACTTGTTTAACAAAGGTTTACAGTAAAACAATAGCAAACTAACCTTGATACTTTGTTTGCAATTGGAAATATAAAATCCCAATCTAGACATCACAGACGTCAGTATTTTTTAGACTAAAATATGTCAGTTTCTGATAGATGGCATACAGTTACCTTAATTTTCTGTCAAAGTGCTGTTGAATGTACAAAGATGATTTTTGGATAATAAGTATTGGACATTTCAAATAAAAAATGTAATTAAACATATAGACTGATAAGAGAGAGAAAATGAAGATAGTTTTGCCTAAAATTGGTGATCGATTTGAGTAATAACCATTATAAGAACCAAAATGACCAATATTTTGAAATTTTAAGTTTGTGTAATCGCAGTTAGATTAAAATATTAACAATGGAGACGATTCTTGTCAGGTCCTGATGCAGGTAAAAGGTTAACCATCTTGCTGGTGTCGGTTCATGTGTTGCAGCTCTCGTCGTAGGACGGTGGAGCTTCTGGAACAAAAAGAAGAGCGTTTCATAAAAGGACATCTAAAAACGCCATTCAGACTTAAAGCGGCAGGCTGGCTCCACTGCGCGTTCATGCACTCAGCGATCACATACCAAGCAAAGGCAATACTTTAACTTTTACGTTTTTTTTAATCAGCAAGTTGTGAGTGTCATTGTTTGTTTAACTGCAGGTGCTGACTGTTAGTTCCAATTGCCATTTGAAAGGAAAGTATGATGTTTTACAGCATAAATGTGACTATTACAAATCAAAAGAACATATTACCGCCTCACCATCTTTAACCTACAATGTTTGGATATTTAAAGTGCGAATGACAGGTTTCTATGATTTTCAAATTTTGACTTTATTTAGTGTATTAATACTTGTTGTAAATAGAAATTATAGTTTTACACCAATCAGGTCACTGTTTGTGGAGAAAAGTTGAAAAACCTGTTGAGAAATACAGGAAGTAAGCAGACTGATGACGTCACACTGGGGAGACAAAGGTTATGTATAATTTACGCAAAATAAACTACCTTTTTGAACATTGATTCAACAAAATAAAAGGTGTTCACATGTATTACTCTTTGTCAAATTAACAAAATCTATGACATTAGATGAGTTTGGCCAATGTACAGTGTGGTTGCTATGGTAATTTCCTAGCGTGATGTCATATTTTACAACCAGGAAGTATAATTTAAAATCTACAAAAAAGCAAAACTGGGGTAAAAATGTGTGAAGATTCTAGCATAAATTGAACTATATTAATCTTAACTGCATTTTAGTTAAATCAGTGGTTCAACCTGTCAGAGGCCCTTTAAATTAAACAGATATTGTTTCTGAATGAACTGAATAAGTTAAATCTTTTCATTCATTGTTCATTAGCGTTCAACTGCAACTGCAATCTGCACCTTGGCCACCAGATGTCCCCCTAGGGTTAAGAATAACACCGCATCATAAGGCAACATACCACTAACCTTGTTACACTGCATTATCTATAAAAAAAAAATAAACATAACACTGTTTAACCCTCAACAACAAAACTTTAGACCTTTATGTAAATGTATTTAGTTAAACGTTTGCTACTTTTAATCGTGTCAACATGGCATTAGAGTGCGGCGCAGGATGTAAACTTACCTCTTGGATATGAGGGCGAGTTGTAGTCTGGTGGAATTATGAGAGGACTTGGTATTGCACTTGCTCGGTTATCTGTGGGATAGGGGGCAGTGGCGCCCCGGGAGGCTGCTTCGGGGGTATTATTCTGTTGGTTTTGGCCGAAAAACAGCCCCGGGGCGTAGCTGAAAGCATTCGGCGATACTAGCTGGGACTGTCTCTTGTTGGGATACGCGCCGTCCATCACAGCACCCCCTTCTGCCCCCGCTGGAAACTCCGCCGGGGGTGCGCTGGGGGAGTAGCAGGACATCCGGGAGCGCGGGGCAGGGCGGGGGGCGGGTTTCGGGCCGGGGCGCGGGGGTAACGTGGGCGTGGTGGCGGCGCCGGAGTCCTCGGGGGCAGGGAGAGCGTTGGGAGCGGGTTCGGGGGCAGGGGTAGAGGAGGCGGATTTGACTGAGGGGCGGTGCTTTTTGTCCAGTGAGACGTTTCCGATTTGGATGGGTAATGTCAACATGACGTCCGGAGACTTCAGACTGACCTAAAAGAAGGAAAGAAATGTGTCAGCTGTTGTTTTACTTAATGAGACTGTAGACTGTCATCAACTCCAACATTTATTTGGACTTTTTAAATAATGTATCTCAGACGTAAAACTCCAACAACGGAAACAATAAATGGATCCTCTGAAACGTACTTTTGGCTACAGCAGAAATAGTATTAACATATACAGAGCAAACTGTATAAACTGTAAAATAACTTTGCAAAATAGTTTGTTAGTTAGTCATTCGGACAAATGGGACGGGTACAAAATGGGAAATATGCCTTTCTTTTCTCTCTTATGTGTTATCTTTTGTTTGTTTTTATTTTTTTTGTATTCTACACAAACAGTAAAAAGAAAATTAAAACCTTAAAAAAATGTGTGATTTATGTAAGTAAATCTAAGTCTATATCAGGTGTGTCCAAACAATGGCCCCTCAAAACAATTTTTGGCCCTCAGGCGTCCTGTTAAATTGACCAAAAGTGTACTTAGACCTCAAATTAATGTTCCAAGCTTTATTAAAGGCAACATAGTTTTGATGAGAGCCACCATAAATGCCACATTTTGAATGGTTCACATCATTGTCATCTGTCTGTGGCTCTCTGCTTCACAGGTTTCAAACTGCAGACCTCTGTGAAAAAAGTTTGAGCACCCACAAGGGACAACATGACAATAAAATGTAGTTTTTTAAAAAATTGGAATGAGGACTATTACTGGCTCTGAAAGAGTAGTAAAAACTTTAACTGATTTCTGGTGTTTAATATTGGTTCACGTTGATTTAATTGGTGCCTTAGTCTTTAAATGTCTACAGTGTAACTTACAACTTATATAACATAAAGAAAGTCTGAGCTTCTCTCTTTAAAACAGTGGAACATTTGACTTTCAGTTCTACAAGCCACCACTAGATGCCACTAAAGAGCTGCCACAGCAGCAGGTTTAACAATAACACAGGGTGTACGGTCTGCAGAGTGGAACACTTCTTACCTTGACGTAGTATTCGATCTTGATGAGTTCACATCCTTGTAGCACAGACTGGGCCAAAGGCGGGACGATGATCTGTTCCCTCCACTCCAGCTCCTTCCCGCCCTTCACCACGCCCCCCTCCACCTGCGCGATCACCCGGAGGTCGTAGGTCGGCCGCTTCGTCTCATATGTGACCCGCTAAAAACACAAATAGTACCATTTGAATCGTACACTGAAAATGAACTGTTAGTCATTTAAAAAAATTTAAATTTATAGATTTTTTGGCTTTATTAGACAGGACTAGTGTGTCACAAACTTGATTTCGATACTAAAGAATTGACTCGATTCTTGACACCACAAGGATAATTATATAATTTCTTCATTCTAAAACTGCTCAGGAAATGAAATATTAATATACATTAATATCATCAATCAAGAAGCCATATTTCAAACTTTACTTGGTTAATAATGCATTTAAAAGTCTCAATATACAACAGAAATTATCATTCAATTAATTGATTAGACACTGAGTCGTTGATTTCTTAAATAATTGTTAGTTGCAGAATCATTATAAAGACTAGAAAATTAATTCTTGTTAAATAAAGAAACATTGCAGCATAGAATTAATGATAATTTAAGTGGATTAAACACAAATTCACCTGCATGAGGCTGGCCATGACGTTGCCGGTGCTCTTCCCTGATTGGTTGTGGACGTTGGCACTGACTTGGATGACCTGTCCGGGTGTGTAGCCCCTCATGTCCGTCTGAGCCTTCAGGACGATCGTACCCGTCTTCATCAACATGTAACTGAACTGCTGCGTCACTGCAGACTGGCTCGGGCCCTGTCAGGACATAACGTACATTTAGGGAGTTCAAATGAGAAAATAAAAATACTTTGGACTGTAAAATATATATTTACTATACTATTTTTATTCAGCTCTTAGTATGTATGTATGTATGATACAGAGAAATAACAGAATACAAACAAACAAAAAACAAATTACAACATAATAGCTGAAACAATGTGGTTTTGTAAAAAGAACTAAAATTAAATTAAATTAAAATTAAATTAATAAATAAATAAACTTCAACTAAAATACAAAAGCAAAAAACAAAACAGAAAAAGCAAAAATATAAAAATAATGAATCAACGGGAAAAAAGGACAAGACTGTAAATATGTATTGACTAAAAAACAAGTAACATCATTGCTATGTACATTTCTTCAGTGCAATAAATCAGACGATCTAAGTCTTCTTAAACTTCAAGGTCAATTAAAGGACCAACTAGCAACGCAACAAAACTTAATATTTTCTAGAAAGTCAAATAATTTGGCAAACGTGAATAAGAGTGTGGATAATATAATACTCAGAAAGAAATATGAGGATTATTTGGAAAAAAATGGATGAAAAAAGGATGAGATTGTAATGATGTTGTTCGTGGTAGAGCTGGCGGATACGGATCAAAAAAAAAAATCGTATGTCGATATTAAATTGTGTTTATTTCTGTAGCGCCCAAAATCACGACAACAGTTGCCTCGGTGGGCACAGGTCGAAAGCAGTTTAAATAAATGTTAAAGAGAATTTAGCAAATGGATAACTGTCCCAGAGCATCTGTCCTTGACCCTCCTTCTCGGATATACTTTGGTGTGACTTGATAAACAATATACTGTATATGTTAATGTCTTAACAAACAAACAACCCCCAAAACTACTGCAAATGTAGAATGCCAAATGTCACAGGCAACTTTTATTTGGTGTGTACCTGGTTTAAACATGATAAACAGACTGGTTTGTTTTTATATCAGTCACATGTATCACTCACGAGGGCGGCATGATATTGGAAATTATTATAAGATATGGCTATTAAGATCTGCGATATCGATATTATTGCGATATCTAAATGCACTTTTTGACTGAGGCTGAAACTAACGATTATTTTAGTCGTCAACTAGTCAGCGAACATTTTTTACCAAATAAATGTTGAAATATTGTGAATGAAGGCTGCTAGAGAGAATATTTATGAATAAAGTGTATAATTGAGGAAAATCAGAAATTCCTTTTTGCCATTTTTCTTTAATGTCTCTGTCTTTGTTATAAAAGTCTTTAAGTTCATGTTTTATAGTCTGTTTACTCCAGAGAACGACGACATCATCAGAATACGACTGACATCATCGTTTATCATCGACTTCATGATTATTCTACTGATTGATGATTCATCAATGTCAGTTATATTAAAATAAAAAACATGAAATTTAAAACCGAGGCTTATTTAGTTTGAAAAAGCTCGATTTTATCCATGATTTTCAATGTTTTCATTTTAAAAACAGAACATTTTTTTCAGATGAACAGCTTTGGTGTATGTTTTGTGCAGATTGTGCAGCCCTATCTCTCACTTTCCGAACGCAGTCCCGGCAAACATCTTGCTCTTTCAACAAAGTTATTTTACTTCAAAATAAAGTGCTTCTCAAACCGTGTAAAGCGAGAAAATAAAAATCAGAATTAATGTTAAAATGCATATCTTGTTTAAATTAGGGCGGCACAATGTTGGAAATTAGCGCAATATGCGATATCGGTGTCAAGTATTGCCGTAATGATACATTGGTTATTTTTTCCTCATTTGCATATATTTTATGCTTGCTTTTCCAGGTATAAAGTATAAAAATTAAGTACTGAACTCTTACTTTAAAATATAGTTGCTTAGATACAAATATACACAAATTGGAGACCTGTGGAGAGTTAAAACCTGGAGTTGCTTTATCCATCCTGGATCTGACCTGGAGTTTGACGTGGACGCTGTACCTCGACGACGGACGTTGCCGTTTGGTAAATAACAAGCTAACTCTTCTATCTGTCGTATCCATCGTGTAATTACTGTGTAGCATTAGCATTAGCTGTTTTATTCTGCGGCTGCGCGCTTCCTGGAGGCGTGGCTTAAACACCGTGTCATCCTGGTGAAGCGCGTCATCTTAGTGAGGAGCCCCCGTCTGCTGCTCAGCCGAGGGGGACAAAAAAGACAGTTCTCTAGTGAAAGCATGAGGGAGTCAATCAAAAAACCACTTTGGGCACAACATACGAGGCCCAAATAGCACTGTAGGAAGGTTAAAACCTATGAAAAGTCGATTTAGCATGTTATGGGACCTTTAAGGATGTGTCTGATTGGTCAAAAGCAAAAACAACCTCGGACGCGAAAGAAACACAAGATCATTGCATTTAACCATTAGAAATTATCGCTCATCTTTACGATAATAACAAGAGCGATAACTATATTTTTTCGATACATTGTACAGCCCTAGTTTAAATGATACCGATACATCTTAAACATTGATATATTGCCCAGCTCTAGTTTACAGTTAATTCCACACAGTCCTGCTCTCACCCAAATGTCTGGCACTTCGTTGAGGTTGAGGAGGCTGAGCAGGTAAAAGGGCTTCTCCGTGTCGTAGTCTTTGGCGAATCGTGGCGTGTCGATGAAGGAGCGAACTCTGTAAATGATCTTCCCATAGTTTCCTTCGTAAGACGTGGGGGCCGTGGCTGAAAAACAGTAGCAGCAACCGAGTTAACAAATGACAACAATATAGAATCTAGGGCTGTAGTCGTTTAGTCGGTTGATTGTATCTTAGTCCAGTGTTTTTCAACCTTTTTTTGGTTGTGGCACACTTTTTGGGTTTAATAGCTACCACGGCACACCACCTACTACAAAAACATTACCAAAACAGACCATTTAGTAAAAAATATGGTATATAACAAGCCAACTAATGTTTGTGCCACTGTCTGGATCTTTAAATTTGGTAACAGTGATGGTTTTGTGTTATTTTTTTGTCCAGAAGTAGCCCAGGACACTCCAAAAAAGTAAATTTCTCAATTACATTCACAAGTGTCAGTCTGTTAACTCAATTGGACTTTTTTACAAGGCACAGCGGGCAAAACCTCAAGGCGCACTAGTGTTCCCCGGCGCACTGGTTGAAAATCAAGGTCTTAGTCGACCAAGATCTTTATTAGTCGACTAATCTTTCCATTTATATGGAAAAAATGAGAAGATATGAAGTGAGCTAGCTGAAAATGTTGAAGTATTAACGTATAAACACACTTTCTCCAAGTACTTTTCTGCATAAATAGTTGTTTTTGCATGAATTCCTCTACAGTTGTGTTCTTTTGAGTGCAGTTATTGTTTAGATACATGGAAATATGTTACACTTTTTATATATTTTTGCCACACCCACTTTTAGTCGACTAATCCGTCGATAGGACTGGTTTTAAGTCGATCAAGAACTTCTTTAATCGACCTAATAGAATCAATTAAACGTGTACAGTGTTTGGTTATTCTGTAAATATTACGACACTGCCAACATCTGTATGACATAACCCAAATGTATAAATGTGGTTTTATCGTCACAAACGTTTCTAGCTTCAAAGATTCACATGAAGGGCTTTTAAGTTTATAAAACAGATGGAGTGCCTTGCTTTAGAGCTGAACGATTTGGGAAAAATATCAAATTGCAATTTTTCTGACCAGTACTGCGGTTAGATTTGCGATTTATGTTTTAATAATGCGGTTCTGTTCAAAGTTCATATTTTAAACACAACCAGGAGAATTGAGAAAAAAGACTGAAATATTAATTGACAAACTAATAATAGAAATGTTTTTGTCGCTTTTTATGACTCATTTTTGTCACTTATAAAGAGTTTTTGTCGCTTTAGCAGCATTTTTTTTTCTCTTAGAGAATCATTTTAGCCCTACCTTGTTTTCTTTTGTCAATTTTTTTAAAGACAACCACTCAAGCTGAAAGTAACTCTTCTCCAAAGTCTTAAATTGGAATTATACATGTACTCAAGGAGCGCTAAAGACCTAAAGAGCACAAGGAGTTCCTATTCCACTAATTGATTTCATAATTTTGAATCAAACTTCAAATCAAAGGCAGACAAACAAATACTAAAGCGTGAATGAAAACGAGGGAAAAAAAAACTAAATTAACCCTATATACAACCTCTCAGCTCTATTCCTCTACGGCCACAGACACTTACAATAAACATAATCCTTTTTTTCTACAGTATAATGAGACAATATCTAGAGCGAGCATGTGACGGAGGCAGCTGCAGGCGCTTCAGGTGACAGAGCAGACTAGGACCGGTCGGATCGGTTTGAGTTTCTGTGATGAGAACGAGGCTTTCACAAACATGGAAATAAAAACTGTGGCACAGCGCTGACCGAATGGAGAAAAGGCATCACGGATTAACACGGGGAGTGAAAAAAACAACAACACTCATTTGAATTTGCAAATACTAGGAGGATACTGTATCATTTTTACTATTTCAACTATTAATACAAGAGGTGGAAAAGTGTTCAAAATGAGCAAACAAACGGTTAAAGGACAAACATTATGCATTAACTGTATTGCTCTTAGCCTTTAAAGCTGCTCTTTAGTGTCTTCAGTTTGACGTGTCGTGTTTTAGAACTAAAAATAAGATGCTATTACAAAGAAAAATATAACTTTATCACTGCGTTGGGAGATGCTATTTTGACTTAGCTGTGGCTCCATCTACTGGCTGTAGAGGCAATTACACACATGTAAATCTATACCCACAATACATTGCAGTAAGCAGTGGATCTGACGACGTTGTAATTCTCGTGATGAGACGGAAGGAATGTTCAAGAGCGAGTCTGGTGATGATTTCAGGACTTAAAACAGCAAAGGATTCTGGGATAAATGACGCAGCGTTTGAGAGAAAGAGGATTTTCAAACGAGTATTCATCAAACAAATGTGAATCAATCTAAATGCTACTCCAGGGATGTTTTTGATGATGGAACAACAACACGGTCAAAAGCTCAACAAAGTCAATTGTGCATAGTATGTGTCCTTTAATAGAAAACATATTGAAATAAAATAAAGTAGTTACTGGTTAGAATTACTTGTAATGCTGTTGCTATGGAAGTAAACTTAAGCCAGTGTGTGTGTGTGTGTGTGTGTGTGTGTGTGTGTGTGTCTGACAGTATTTTGGAGTGGTTTTACAAAAAGATGACTGGACGTGTGACTCAGTATACTTGAAATGCGCACATATATTTCAGAACAATGTATCTGGGCCTCAAAACTCCCGCCATGGACACAATCAACGGATATCTTAAAAAATAAAATATAAAAATAAAAAAAGTAAAGTAAAAACAAGCTCAGGTACACAAGAAACGCAAGATTAATGCATTTAATCATTAGAAATTATAGCCCATCTTTGCCTAATGCATATTGTGATAATGATATTTTTTTCGATATATAGTGCTGCCCTAATTGTAATAGTAAATAAATACATAATGAGGTCGCGGAGTAAAGATGATGTAATTCAAAAGCTTGTGGTGAGTAACAGGAAAAGCTGACAGAAGTGACCATGACGCTGCACACGAGAACAACTGACGACAAAGTGGATGCTCAGGTACGCCTCAAAGAGATAAAAAATATCTGCATCTTATCAGTGCTCTTTATGACGTCGTTTACAAATATTACTTTTGCACAATTCACAAACTAAATATCCACAGCCACTAGATCTGCACGATTAGGGAAAAATATTTAATTGTGTTTGTTTTTTGTTTTTTTTCTGATCAGTATTGCGATTAGATTTGTGATTTATGTTTAAAAAAGGATTGCTCAAAGTTCATATTTTAGACACAACCAGGAGAGTGGACAAAAAGACTGAAATATGAACTGACAAAGTAATAAAAGAATCTTGTGTTTCACAATGTTTGTCACTTTTGGAAGCGTTTTTGTCATTTTGTTACTTTAATCACATTTAAGTCACATTTAAGTCACATTTTTGTAACTTCTAGTCATTTTTTTTTATAACAACTTTGAGGCATGTTTTTGTCACTTTAAGTCACGTTTTTGTCACTTTTAGTCACTTTTTTGTTACTTTTAGACACTTTTTTGTCACTTTTAGTCACTTTTTTTGTCACTATTAGTCACTTTTTTGTCACTTTTAGTCACTTTTTTTGTCACTTTTTGTCACTTTTTTTTGTCACTTTTAGTCACGTTTTTGTCACTTTTAGTCAAGTTTTTGAAAGTGTCATGTCTTTCTGCTTTTTGTCACATTTTTGTCGCTTTTAGTTGCGTTTTTGTCACTTTTGTAGCATTTTTGTCACTTGTTGCTTGTCAAACATAGTTTAACAGATCTAAACTACAGGCTTAGCAGTTTTTTATGCAGAATAGAACAGGATGTTTTGTTGTTTGTGGCGAAAATAGCGCACTTCAAAAACTGCGGCCTTTGCGATTTGCTAATTGCGTCTGTTCAAATTGCGTTTTCAATTTGATCTCGATTAATTGTGCAGCCCTAACAGCCACATTATTTTATTATATAGTATTAGTAGTTTAAAATACCTGGATATTGTTTAGTATTTAGCCCCTTAAAATGTACTGTCCTGACTCCAAAAAGTCTCTAGTTACTTCAACAATTTGCCAACTTGTCTGTAAATGTACAAATTGACATATTTTTATTTGTTTGTTCCAAGATAGACATGCCAACTAGAGTTAATTAACAATAAACTAATAAAAATACCGTCTTTACACCATCTTGGCACTTGGAAATAAAAAGGATGCATAGTGGATTTGTTTTTAACACAGATTGTGCCTGCATTTTGTAAGTTTTGCGCTTGTTTCACTTTCTATGCGCTAAAATGAAATCACATCCGATCTCTTACAAAAACACTGACTAATCCCAGCCATTCAGAGTGTTGTAATGAGTGCAATATTTGCCTGTTCCCTTTGCTGTTCACTAATGACAGGGTAAACACGAGGACAAGTCGGGACATGTCTTAAATGGCGCGTGAAATGCAAGGCGCTCTGGTCTGGTGAAGTGTGGAGTAAACGCTGTTACTACGGACGGGACGCTCGAGAACATTTGACAACAGCGACATTTTTAAAGGCGACATATTATGCAAAATCAACTTTAATGAGCTTTATACTCTGTTGTAACTGTATTTCCTCATCACTAGTTTACTCAATTTTGATTGATTCCTGCATGTTTGAGTTAAAGGGGCTGAACCTGATTTTAACAGTTCTGAATTCTGTTCGTGTGCCCAATTTTTGCATGTAATAAAGTAAAATCTTTAGGAATTTAGGATTTAGGAATCGTAATCTCTGACCAAACATGGCAAAAATGTATAGAATTGGTAAACACCTGTTCATTTTGTGTTAAGATTAACCTTATCCAGTTTAACATTTTCCATAGACTTCATCTTTCTAATGACAAACTGGCAAAGATGTACTTATCGGTGCTCCCTGAATGTCCAAGATGTCTAATGCCAGTATCTTTAGGGCATGTGTTCTGGTCATGTCATTGCCTAAAACAGTTCTGGGCATTCATATTTAAATGCATGACACCTATCTGTGTCAAAGAGCTGAAGGCCAACCCCATAACAGCCATCTTTGGGGTCTTGCTGACTGAGGAAGACCTTTCATGTTTACATCAAAGAGCAGCAGCTTTTGCCACCCTGTTAGCAAGGAAATTACAAAACTGGAAAGCAAAAGACCCTTCCTCCATTAGCCAATGGCTGCTGGAAATATTTTCTCTTATGAGTTTAGAAAAAATTAAATATGATATGCCGGGATCTACAAAGTCATTTGAAAATATCTGGAACCCATTCTTACAGTGCGTGAAAGGCCTTCCTGCTCACTCTTTAGGTGTCCAGTAAGAGGGAAAAAACAACAAAAAAAGTTATCTTATATTGGCTGTTAGGGATATGTGTATGTATGTATTTAGATTTGTGTCTATTTTAATGTACGCTGTAAAACGTGATGAAAATGCAATAAAAAGAAAATTAATATAAAGTCAAATCGGTGTTGCCCCAGTACAGATATATTGTAAAAGCGAGACCACAGTGCTCTCTCTGCATCTATTTATAGAGTGTTAAATTGTGAGTTTCTTCTAATAAGACAGTTGTAAATAACTATAAGCTCATTTATCTTATCAGATTCTGATAAGAGACACGTCACATCCATCAGACGTCACCTCTGACGAAGACTGTCCTGCCGCCGAAACATGTCAGGTAAATGAGCTTATAGCCATTTATAACTGTCTGATTAGAAGAAACTCACAAGTTAATAATTACAAAAAGACAGAATCAACTTTCCAAATATATTTATAGAGCGTTTAATTCTGCAAGAAACAGTGTGCCGTTAGCATGCTAATGTTTGTTAGCTTTACCTGGGACAGCAAAACTCGCTTTGGGCTCAGAGACTCAGAGATGAAAAGGGCTTATAAACTCATGACATTGAATATTTATGATGCTGGGACTGCATTCAGAAAGTGAGTAATGCATGTGACTGAGTTTATTTTAAAGTAGTTCTGTTTTTAATATTTCAAAATGGTTAAAATCAGGTACAACGCCTATGAGGTGATTTTTTTTAGTATCAACATTTACTACTAAGTTTGCATAGAGAAAACTTTGCATCAGAGATCAGCACAACTATTGGAGCAGGTAGGCGGCTCATGGTCATTTGACTAGAACAGAAGCAGCGTGCAGATCTGTCATGTTCAGAGATGTGGCTTTATGGAATCTGCCACCAACTGTCACTGAAGCTGCTAAAAAAGCTACTTTTAAAAGACTTTTGAAAAATGTTATACTGAAGGAGGCTTACGTATTTTGTTTGACGGCTGTGTGTATATGTTTTAGTGTTTTAAATGTATAATGAAATGTACCTGTGTTTGTATTAATATTTTGAACGATCGATTAGTACCAGATTTCAACACTTTTGACAATCTTTGTCTTTTGTAACTTGTTCTTGTTCCTCTATAAATAAACCTTGACGTTTTAATTGTATTGATTAACGTCTTTTCTGCTCTTACCTGGGATGAGAAACTTGAAGGGAAAAGTGTGTTCTCCGGGCTTCAGTGTTCCTGTGGAGAGGAAGATAAGCATCAAGAGTGGAAACTGAAACAATCCAAGTGTTTTCCCAGCATGCTCAGGGTCAATGCCTCAAGGAAGAATACACAACAAGCCAAAGAATGGAAACAAGGATTAGCACAAGTGACTCTAAGCTTCAATTTTGGATTATGTAACAGTTGTGACCCAGATTAACTTCTATGTGTAGAAAATATTCATATAGTTCCTGTAAAAAATTAATTTTGAAAGTTTGAAAATGGCGTCATTATATAAGGATTTGCTGCAGAGAGTGATTGAATTTGACTCACTAAAACTGGAGTGTGTGAATTCTCTTTCTGCTTCTAAATGTAAACTAAAGGACATTTCTGAGTAAATGTTTTACTGATGAATGATGTGTATTTTAGTTAAAGCAAATGGTTTGTGTTCACTCCCCTTGAGTGCTCTGACACACCCAGGACGACATTGTAAATGAGAATTGTGTCTCTCAATGTTTTACCAGACAAAATAAAAAGTCAAATAAACAAAATGCTTTAAGGTGCCTTTTTTCATTCGTTTCTTGAATCTTGAGGCCATTTTGTCATGTTCATTTTTATTCTACACGTATTTTATTTTGCATTCCCTTATTTTATCTATACTTTTTACTTCATTGTTATGTGTTGCAACTTACCGCCAAAGCAAGTTCATATTAGATTGTAAATTTTGCTCCTTGACAATGGCAATAAAAACCTTTCTGATTCTGAAATTTCTAATAATATACTCATAATATTGTGAATGACAGAACTGATAACTTTTAAAACTTTGATAAATTTTAAAACGTTTGGCTGCAACTATCTGTCTAGAATATGAAAATGCTGTTGAAATAAACCCCCACCCACAAAAAGGTAACTCTAATTTGCCTTTCTGAAACCTGTCGAGCCGTCGTTTGTGACTGTTTCCTGCCCAGGATTCAGACAAAGGAACAGGTGCGTAAAGGGAACTGTTGAAAAGAGGTTCCCGTGGAGTTAAATGAAAGGGTGACCAGTAAAACGAGTACCTTTATCTGCCACAGAGACGGTGGTGTTGAAGTACTGCTCCTCGGTGGTCCAGGCCGTGTCGTTCACTTTGGTCGTGATGCCGCAGAAGCCGTTGCAGTTTACTTTAATCGCTGGAAAACGAAAGACGAAAGGTTATTCATTGTAAATTTAAAATAGTAGATTTAACAATTATTGCACAACTAAACTGATGGTTGTTTTTTTTTCCTTTCGTGTCACTCGTTAAGAATAAGGAAGCAAAGAATTAAATTGTCACTGGACTTAATCTACAACAGTTCAAGAAAAGGTTGTCGTTCTGAACTATTTATTATGACATTTACTGCAGAGGTTTCACTGAACACAAATAAAAGATAAGTGCGTGTTTTTCTGTTCTACACAATTAAAGAGTGAAAGTAAATAAAGACATATTAAACTTATTACTTTTAGTTAAAGCGCCCATGACAGGTTGGACTGCTCATTTAATTAAAATGCAGTTAGGTTAAATAGATTTACATTTTGCTAAAATTCTTTACAAATTTTATCCCAGTTTAGCAATTTTTTTTTATTTTTTATTTTACTTCCTGTTTGTAAATGGGAAATTAAGAAGCAACTACACTGTACACTGGGCCAAAACTCATCCAATATCACTTTTTTTTTTACTTCACAAATAAAAATACATGTGAACACTTTATTTAGTTGAATTCATTTCAGAAAAGTATTTTTTTTTGTGTGTAAATAATGCATAACCTTTGTCTCCCCAGTGTGATGTCATCAATTGGTTTACTTATCATTGTCAACAGATTTTTAAATTTTTCTCCACAAACATACCAGATTGGTTAAAAACTATAATTTATATTTACAACAGGTATTAATACACAAAATAAAATCAAAATTAGTAAATCATGAAAACCTGTCGTACACACTTTAAGTAATAGAGTATTACACAAGAAGAGCCAGATGACCAATTGTTGCTCTTAAATAAAAACTACTTGCAAATATGAGTCTTATTAGGGTTGAACGATTTGGGAAAAATATTTGATTGCGATTAGATTTGCAATTCATGTTTTAATAAGAGGATTGTGTTCAAAGCTCACAGTTAAAAGTGCTCAGAAGAATTGACAAAAAGACTAAATAGGTCTATGAACTGACAAACTAATCATGTTTATCAGAACATGTTTGTACAGATCGAAACAGTTTTTAATGCAGAAAAAAAAACGACAGATATTTTGCGTTTGTTGAGGAAATTACAGCATTTTAAAAACTGGGATAAATTATGCAGTAATTGCATGTGTTAAAGCATCACTTTTTCACAAATAATTACAAGACAAACGATGTGAAAAGACTGTAAAATTACACACCAAAGTGCAGAAATATCACTTAATATCCTCATTTGGAAGTTTAAACTTTTTTTTTCCCCGTTATAAACAATATACTCAACATTCAAAATTTGCATGTCTACAAAACAACATTATAGCATCAATATTGTGGGTATTTTTGCTCATATTTTTGATAATCTGCTCATCTTTGCTTGTACAGCAGTTTAGAGACATTTAGATATTAATTTATTGACATTTTAACATATTTATTTATGTTTTTTCAATAATAATAAAGCAAAAATATCTTTACAAAATATAAAACGAAACAAAACTAAAACTAAAACAAAACTAAATTCAAAAATCTAATAATATAGTGACTGATTGCTTAACCTGAGCAGTCAAGTTGTTTTTAATACCTGAATGCTACACTTTAAATTGTAATAATACAGAATACATTTGTGTCAGCTTCATTGAGCAACGTTGGTTTTTCTCGTGGGAACAAAACCCTGTCACTCAAGATTTGCATTTGAAAGCCAATCTGTGCCCCGGAGTTGAACCTTTTGTTTGCTGTGCTGCATGTGTTTGAACTGTACAGAAACTACGACTGTATCACCTTTAGAGACGCGAGGGTTTGTTTCTGGGAAGCGATCGTCTTGGATATTTGTGTCTCAAACACAAAAAATGCAGTGTTCTAAAAGGTTTTCAGAATCTAAAAACGTTTACAAAATCATTCTTATTCTCCAGCTGGGTAACGTTATTTGTTGTTTTTTTAATCTTTTTAGAAAGTAATTTGAAAACATGGCTGCAACGAACGTATTATTATTAATTTGTTCATCGATTAGTCTAGCAATTATTCTTTCGATTAGACAGTGAAAGGCCCAAAATTGCCTCAGATTAAACCAAAGTGATTAGTCGACTCATCATTTTATTTATATCAAATTATTATAAAACGATATATATGGCAGAAACGAGAAGAATAGAAGTGAGTTAGCTGAAGATTTTGGCGTCTTAACGTATAAATACACCGTCTCCTACTTCTTCTGAGTGCTGTTTAGTTTGTTTCAGCTCCATTAAAAAATACAGCACTAATTTGCGTTTCTCCTTTCACTTTTCCCATTTGTTGGATTGAGGACAATGCAGCGTTTAATGTCAGTGGCGTTTAGCATCACAAACAAGTAACCGCACCTCAGAGTTGAAACCAATAGTTGTTATAAGAGTCGTGGTGGTTTGGTTTACAAACACGAGACACTTGAGCTTTGGCTTTTCACATCGGAAACTGACCGATGGAAGCAAGAGTCCGATAAGAGGCCCGATCTGTTATGGCTCAAGCATTTTGGAAAACTGTCCAATTGTTATTTTATTTAGATTTAAAGGGCGCGTGACAGGTTTTTATGATTTGCTAATTTTGACTTTATTCAGTGCATTAATACCTTGTGTAAATACAAATTATAGTTTTACACCAAACAAGTCGCCATTTGCGGAGAAAAGTTGAAAAGTCAGTTGACAATTACAGGAAGTAAATAAATTGATGACATCACGCTGGGGAGACGAAGGACATGCATAATTTACACAAAATAAACTACTTTTTTGACCCTTTAAACTTTGATTCAACAAAATAAAGTTGCTCACATGTGTTTTTCAAAATCTGTGACATTAGAGGAGTTTTGGCCAGTGCACTGTGTGGTTGCTATGGTAATTTCCTAGCATGATGTCATACTTTACAACTGGGAGTAAAAAATTTAAAACCTAAAAAACAGCTAAACTGGGGTTAAATTTGTAAAGATTTTAGTAGAAATTTGAATATATTTATCTTAACTGCATTTCAGTTGAATGTGTATTTCAACCTGTCATAGGCCCTTTAAAGGATTCATGTGGCAAAAACAGCAAAAACAAGAAGATATAGAATGAGTTTGCTGAAGATTTTAGAGTCCAACATATAAATACACAGTTTCCTAACACTTATCTGTAAAAATATTTGTTTTTGCATGAATTCATTTGCAGTTGTTGTCTTTTAAGTGCAGTTTGGGTTTGATACTTCAGAGTTTTGATATATATTTTGCCACACCCTTTTAGTCGATTAATCGGTCGATGGGGCAGGTCTTTAGTCGACCAAGAATTTCTTTAGTCGACTACAACCCTAGAGGCATGGCACGGTAGCGCAGTCAGAGCTCTCGGTTCACAGCAAGAAGGTCCTGGGTTTGACCTTTCTGTGCAGAGTTTGCATGTTCTCCCCGTGTCCGCGTAGGTTTCCTCCGAGTGCTCCGGTTTCCACTACCACTAAAAACAATAGGTGTTTGGAAGAGAGTGTGTTGTGTCAGTGAAGGCAGGACAACGGATAAAACTAGCCTGGGGTTGCGTGTTCTTTAACATGTGCTGTCCTGACCAAATAAACCAATAAATTAAGTTATTGACCTATTCTGCCCCGCCCACTTTTGCAGTTTTTTGCACTTTTGTTGTAAACGCACTTCCATTTGACGAGAACTCCGTTAAAGCTAATGACAAACGAGGGGAAAGTCTCACCGCTAAAATGTTACATAAAGTAGATTGATTTGTGTAAAATGTTTAATGAACACGAGCGGCAAAAAGTCAACTACGCAACGATTTCCTGGTCAGTCTGAAAACAGCTTTTTAGTCCATGTAGAACTTATTTTCTGTTGAGCTCGTCTGCTCCATGTAAACTAATACAAGACGGCGGCGCATACGGCAACTTCTGGAATAAGGTGGATTGACAAAAATTGATCCTTTTTTGTAGTATCCCGATTACAATATTGAGATGATATTATGTCAATCAAACAGAAATGTGTTAAAACATGTATTTGAAACATATTTGTGGAGGTTTAATTGTCAGACAGAATATTGTGCGTATGTAAAATTATTCACAAACGACAAGAAATACCACCTTTTATACTCTTACTTGTTATGATTATACTCCTTTTAACGCTCAAAACCTGAAGCAATTACTAATAAAATATATTCAGCCTATACTTTCTCTACAGACTCATTTTGACAATATAGATGTAATTGTTCGAAATAATCATGATTTAAATTATGAGCAAAATAACTGTAATTATAATTTTTTCCATAATCGAGCAGCCCTACTTATAATTCAATAAATATAAATATAAATATAAATATATATATATATATAAATTCCCTGCTCACCCTCCGCGGGTGGTCACATCCATCTCTGAGCTCGGGTCCTCTACCAGAGGCCAGGGAGCTTGAGGGTTCGGGCGCAGTATCTTAGCTGTTCCTAGCACTGCTCTTCTGGACTGAGATGTCTGATGTTCCTCCAGGGATCTGTTGTAACCACTCCTCCAGTTTGGGGGTCACTGCCCCAAGTGCTCCGATCACCACGGGCACCACCTTTGCCTTCACCTTCCAGGCCTTCTCCAGCTCTTCTCTGAGCCCTTGGTATTTCTCCAGTTTCTCATGTTCCTTTCTCCTGATGTTGCCATCACATGGTATCGCCACATCAACCACAACGGCCTTCCTCTGCTCTTTATCCACCACCACGATGTCTGGTTGGTTTGCCATTACCATTCTGTCAGTCTGTATCTGGAAGTCCCACAGGATCTTCGCTCGGTCATTCTCTACCACCTTTGGAGGTGTTTCCACTTTGACCTTGGGGTTTCCAGTCCGTACTCCGCACAGATGTTTCTGTACACTATACCAGCCACTTGGTTGTGGCGTTCCATGTATGCTTTCCCTGCCAGCATCTTACACCCTGCAGTTATGTGTTGGACTGTCTCAGGAGCTTCTTTGCACAGCCTACACCGTGGGTCTTGTTTGGTGTGGTAGATCTGGGCCTCTATCGCTCTGGTGCTCAGGGCCTGTTCCTGTGCAGCCATGATGAGTGCCTCTGTGCTGTCCTTTAGTCCGGCCCGCTCTAGCCACTGGTAGGATTTCTTGATATCAGCCACTTCAGTTATGTTCCGGTGGTACATCCCATGTAGGGGCTTGTCCTCCCATGATGGTCCCTCCTCCGGCACCTCACCTTCTGTTCCCCATTGCCTGAGACATTCACTGAGCACATCATCATCTGGGGCCTTATCCTTGATGTACTTGTGGATCTTGGAGGTTTCATCCTGGATAGTGGCTCTCACGCTCACTAGTCCACGGCCTCCTTCCCTGCGGCTAGTGTACAGTCTCAGGGTGCTGGATTTGGGATGGAACCCGCCATGCATGGTCAGGAGCTTTCGTGTCTTAACGTCTGTGGTCTGTATCTCTTCCTTTGGCCATCTTATTATGCCTGCAGGGTATCTGATCACTGGCAGGGCGTAGCTGTTTATCGCCCGGGACTTGTTCTTGCCATTGAGCTGGCTTCTTAGGACTTGCCTTACTCGCTGGAAGTATTTGGCAGTTGCTGCTTTCCTTGTTGCCCCTTCGAGGTTGCCATTTGCCTGTGGTATTCCAAGGTATTTGTACCCATCCTCAATGTCTGCTATTGTTCCCTCTGGGAGTGAGACCCCTTCTGTGTGGACTACCTTCCCTCTCTTTGTTACCATCCGACTGCACTTTTCCAGCCCGAATGACATCCCGATATCAGTGCTGTAGATCCTGGTCGTGTGGATCAGTGAGTCGATGTCTCGCTCACTCTTAGCATACAGCTTGATGTCATCCATGTAGAGGAGGTGACTGACGGTGGCCCCATTCCTGAGTCGGTATCCATAGCCAGTCTTGTTGATTATCTGGCTGAGGGGGTTCAGACCTATACAGAACAGCAGTGGGGACAGTGCATCTCCTTGGTATATGCCACATCTGATGGTCACTTGTGCAAGTGGCTTGCCATTGGCCTCCAGGGTGGTCTTCCACAGCTTCATTGAGCTTGCTATGAAGGCCCTTAGTGTCCTATTGATATTGTACATCTCCAAGCACTCAGTGATCCATGTGTGTGGCATTGAGTCGTAGGCTTTCTTGTAATCAATCCAGGCAGTGCACAGGTTGGTGTGTCGGGCTTTGCAGTCTTGGGCGACTGTTCTGTCAACCAGGAGTTGGTGTTTGGCTCCTCTGGTGTCTTTGCCTATGCCCTTCTGTGCTTTGCTCATGTATTGGTCCATGTGCCCACTTATCTTAGCCGCGAGGATGCCTGACATGAGCTTCCATGTTGTGGAGAGACAGGTTATTGGCCGATAGTTGGATGGGACTGTACCCTTGGAGGGATCCTTCATGATCAGGATCGTGCGCTTTCCATGGTGGGTATTGTCTCTCATGGCTCCCATGGTTGCTCTTATAGCCAAGCATTTCTAGGATCACTGATGCTGAAGTGTATATCAGCTCATTGGTTTCAGTGATGGTCATGGTAGGGATCGCTCTCAATGCTGCATTCACATCCTCTAGGAAACTTTCTGATGGTACTTCACTCAGCCGTTGTAATCGACGTCGGGGTTGCCTTGACTTCATTCATATATATATATATATATATATATAAGGAATAATATATTTTTAGGGGTCAATATTTATTACTGGTAACTTTTCTTTGTACTAGCAGGAATTTTATTTTTTGTAGATAAGATTTGAACTGTAAATAAGCAACTCCCACAACTCACAATAGAAACATGTCAAGGAACGCAAGTTTTGTGAAAGCTCATAATGAGAGAACACTGTGGTTAAAAGTCTTTTCCCATCTTTTATCAACAATTTATCCAACAAGACCATCATTATGCTCTTTGCCAGAGACAAATTATTCTAAATGAGGGAAGCAAACAAGCAGGCCCTAAATGTGTGCAAACATGTCATTAACCCAAACATGTTGCTACAGGCTGAATATTACTTTGCTAAATGTATCTAACAATCCATTTCTATGAAGAGTTTACATTTAATCTTCATTGTGTACATACAGTTTGATATTCAGTACCAATTATAACACCACATTGATATAATTAACATAAAAAGTGCTCTTTTTAGACAATTTTCAACTCAAAACAATACCACTTTATTGATATTTCCCTGTGGTTTTATAATAGTTCTGATAAAGGTCAAAAACTGTAGGGGAAAGGTCACGTTTAGTCTTTTTCATGTGATTTTTAAAGTATCGACAATCGCTCAAATGAGTATCTAGTTTGGAAATTGGTTTTAGTATTGATTAATATCTGATTTTCGATACTTTTAACTACTCTATGTTTTACCAGATCATAACTAAGAGTATTTATGTATTAAACCAAACAGAGATTAAAGCGCTGAGATAAAATAAGGCCACGTTTGTTTAATTACACTGAAATTGGGTCAAGGTGTGACAATAAAGTTCCAAAACAAACAAAGAACTCTACTTTTGAATGTTTTGTGCATTTACTTAACATTTATTAAAGATTGACCTGGCAGGAGTCAATCAGAAAAATTACAAAACATTCACAAAAACGTTAGCATTGTAACTATACAAAACTGGCACCAGCTCCAATCATTCTACAATAACAACACGCCGAGTCCATTTTAATAATCTTGGTCAACATTTGCTCAGTGATACAGCCCTGGCTCTTATCTTCTCCGTTTCATAACCTGGTTTAGATTGAAAGAGTGGGAGAGTGTGTCCTGGGAGGAGCCGAAGTGAAGCCTTTTAGTTTGACCAGCTTTACCTGAAGAGGAATGTAAACAGACCGGTGCGCCCGCAAGCACTCGAGCTGAAACAAAGACGCTGAAAGGAGAGGACAGACACAAGCTGCGTCGAAATACAACTATTTCCCGTCTCGGAATGACTAAAGGACTTCTGCGACTGATTGATATGACGTGTCCTCAGTCTGTTCACATACATACAGCAACGTAGAACTGTCACATGTGTACTTTAACAAACAGCAACAGTATCACGTTATGTCATGATAGTTTCAGGTTAAAGTCTATTTGACAGGTTTTTCTAATTATGACTTTGTTCGGTGGGATAGCCTTGTGGTAAAAATGTATCGTTTTACATCCGAGAAGTTGCGGTTTTGTGAAGAAATTGTGAAAAATACAAGTTTAAAATGACAGGAAGTGCTCCTGATTTCTAAAACTGAATCCCTCTGTGATGTCATCAAAAAGCGACGGACCACTGAAAATAAAAAAAAGACAATCAACGCTCAACTGGCACATTTTTTGACAGTTTAAACAACCATTCAACAAAATAAAGGTGTTATCAGGTATTATAATTTGTCAAATTATAACAAGTGTGTCATTTATATGGATTGTGGCCCTTGTTTTCAAAATGGTTGCTAGGTAACAGCTGTGGAATTACCTCTACATATGTCATATTTGCTGCCCATGTCTAACCAGGAAGTAACACTATAAACTTTATGAAAACTGTTAAATAGGCAAAACGTTTAGTCAAAATTAGATGTTCACTACGCTTAAGTGAAATGTTTAGTAGGGCTGCAACAAGTTAATAGATTAATCGCAACTAATCGATTTTAGAAATGGTTGTCAACTAATTAAGTAATCGAATAATCGTTAACTGGTCTATGCACGGACTCAAAAACATTCCATGTGCTGAAGGAAGAGGTTTAATTACTTAGACAGAGCAGAAATTACATTAAAAAATACACAGGAAATTCAAATCCTTGTTCATCTATAAATATTCTCCACCAGGACGTCGTCAAACTTCTTCACTTCAGCTTTGTCTGGGTCAAATTGAGTAAAATTCTCATATTCAAGGGTAGTTCGTGTTCTAACAACTAATCGATCGATCGAAGGAATACTCGCTAACTACTAATCTATTACCAACACATCGTTAATGTGTAGTCTAACCTGTCATATATACTTTAAAATATAACACTGGCCAATTTTATACAAACACCTGTTACATTTCAACGCTTCCATACCTACATAATATTATAAGACACAGAAAAAAAATAATAAAAACCACACACACCTTGTCAGTGCGAACTAATGCACAAAGAAAAAGATATGGGAACCAGAATCCTACCAACAATTTTCTGCAAAAAGTATGTGTGTCTTCATTGAGTTGTATTTCTGTATATGATACTGATTGGGGGCCTTTTGTTATGCTGCCCCCACAGCTTGGAACTCTCTCTAAACTAAGCTGGTTTCACTGAGGTGTTTTGGCTCCATTTCAAAATAAAAATAAAACATTGTCTGTGATTTTAAATGCAGTTTCTTAAAAGTCTCTAGTTTAAATGTGTAAATGTTTTTGGGTTTTTTTTATAATTGTGTGCTGTATTTTCACTTGATTAAATAAAGATAAATAAATAAATACAATATATTTCAGTAATTAAGAAAAAAAATATAACAAAGCCTTTCAAGTCTGCCTTCTACCTTTAAAATTCTTTATTTTCAATCTACGATCTCATTCCTCACCTTATTTTGGCATTTCTCATTCTTTGCACTTCACTTTTAGACAAAATGAAACACAAATATACTATTCCGAAGATTTTTTGTTAACTCCTGAGAACAGTGGAGGCGTTACATTGAACTTTTATTTATTGCAACATCCTTATTCTACTGAATAAATGACTACATTCTTTAACTATTTGGCATTCGATTTGAAGACATGCTGCCTTCGTACATGAAACTGACAACAAATTTCCCAAGAAACCAAATATCCTTAGACAAACAGTTAGACACTTGCTTTACTGGTTTGCAATTAACCACGACTAACATAACAAAGCACATACAGCTTTCAACTTGTATTTCAAATCCAACTAAGATTCATTCGGCTCCGGCTCAAGAAAAACCTAGAAAACTCCCAGAGGTCCTTTCATGAGCATGTTCCTGTTCAGAGGAGCAGAACAGACGCAGTGGCTTTGTGTTATGTGTGGCAGCTAATGGGCCGGTGAAAACATGCTTTTCAGCTAACAAGGCCCCTGCCACTCCAAAAGCCTGCTAAGTATTGACCTTATTCCGGAATTTGCCGTATGCGCCGCCGTCTTGTTTCCGTTGTATTAGTTTACACGGAGCAGACGAGCTCAACAGAAAATAAGTTCTACACGGACTAAAAAGACGTTTTCAGACTGACCAGGAAATCGTTGCGTTGTTGACTTGTTGTTGCTCGTGTTCATTAAACATTTTACACAAATCAACCTACTTTATGTAACATTTTAGCGGTGAGACTTTTCCCTCGTTCGTCATTAGCTTTAACGGAGTTCTCGTCAAACGGAAGTGCGTTTACAGACGGAAGTGTAAAAAACGGCAAAAGTGGGCGGGGCAGAATAAGGTCAATATGCTAATTACACGTTGGGGCACGTGCAGTTTTAACCTCAACATAGAGCCGGGCGATACGGGGATAAAAATCGAATCGAGAGCTCGTCCCTGTGACAATCTGCTATTTTTATGACATCGTCGTATCTGTTTCTCTCTTCTCTGTCTACTGTTGTTTAGCCTCTGAGCACATTACTTTATTTACCTCTTATACCTGTGCAATAATTCAACTCAATGCACCAAAACGCAACTAAAAGCGAGAAAAAATGCGACTAAAACTGACAGAGACTCACTTAATTACAACAAACAACCGAATGTGACAAAAATGCAACTAAAAGCGACAAAAATGCGACTAAAAGTGACAAAGACTCACTTAATTACAACAAACACAACCGAATGTGACAAAAATGCAACTAAAAGTGACAAAAAAATCTAATCACAATCGCAAAACTGGTCAGAAAAAAAAAAATCACAATTACATATTTTTTCCTAAATCGTGCAGCTCTGTTAAAAGCAATAGAAAAAACAAAGTGAACACAAATCATGATCAAATCTAAATCATGATCTGGCCCCAAGAAAATCGTGATTATAATTTTTTGCTGTATCGCCCAGCCCTACCTCAACAATTCTGTTTCATTCCTTTTCATATTTACAGCCCCTGAACCTTTCTCCGTTGCAAATATTTGACTTTTACCAAATATTGAAGATGCAACTGCTCCTGTCTGCTTCTTCGAATTGAGGGAACGCCTAATACTTCCTTATTTCTACGACACCAACATCTTTACTATGACTCTTGTCTTGGTAATGTTTTGTTCTGCACTGTCCTTGTACAATTAAAAAAAACCCTACTTAGTAATTAGAAACAACTAAACGAAACTGGGCTAATTATGGTTGAGTCTTATTTAAAAAACAAAAAAATACAAGCAATACCTGGTTTTCATGTTTAGTTTGCTCGCGTTTATTTTTTGGAAATCTATGTAGAGCGATACAGTAGAATATCTAAGTTCATAAACCAATTTTCTCATTCATTTTTGTTGGATTACAGAACGTGAAATTGGGGTGAGAGCAGGGATGACATTCAGCAAATTGTCAGAGCCAGCTGCATAAAGCCTGGAATATGTCACGTGCCGTTACCGTTCGATATCAGAGAAGTACTGAATAAAGTACTGCCTTTTACACAAAACCAGGTATTGTGTACTGAAGAAATCAAGGCCCTGCTCTCGTCTACTCTAAACTGACCAAACCAGCTCAAAATCAGAACTTAATCAAGAGTTTTGTTATTTAAAGTTTATACTTAAGTGACTCTGGGCTGAGGAATTAATCGTGTATAACAGTGATTTCAATTATTACTCTATTCAATTACCAAAATGTTACAATCGAAAATCACTAAAACCTGGAGTAAAGGCACTTTTCTAAAACATTAATGAACTATATATGGTCTATACTTTCGTTACAGAATAATTTTGACAATATGGAAGTCATTTTTCGAAATAATCATGATTTAAATTGTGCGCCAAATAATTTTTTGCCATAATTGAGCAGCCCAACTCCTAAAGCAGAAAGTGAGAAATATCTAACTGCAATTTTTCTGACAAGAATTGCGATCAGTGTTTTAATAATCAGAATCTGTTCAAGGTTCACATTTTAAAAGCGTTCAGGAGAAGTAACAAAAAGACTGACAAACTATGTATTACAGAATAAGCATGTACAGATATAAACTTGAGGGTTAACAGCTTTTATGCAGAAAAAGACGGATATTCAGTAGTTTCTGTAGTAGTAGGGAGAGTTGTTGTTGATGTGTTACACTCTGAATTTAGTTCTATACATTATCAATCTGGATATGCACTCGCCGAATGTGTAAATGAGTGTGCAATGTAAAATGTATAACGTCATGACGAACATTTGAACTGATCGGTCGCAGCGTCGCAAAAGCGGAACAAGCCGAGAAATCAATAAATCCACATGAGAGAAAAGCACAGACTTCTTCCTCGTCCTCAAATGCACAAAGCACTTCTATGGCACGATTTCAAAAGCAAAATAGTCCGTAAATGTGTTGAAATAGACGAAAGTATGTCCGTCAGCGCCGCCATGTTTGTTTAGGTTTGTCTAATTGACTTCTGCCCAAAACACAATGTAGCGCTGTGATTGGTGCGTCACACAGCGGCCGGTGCAGCCCTGACAGCGGCACAACACCCAGATGGATTCTCAAGAGATTGTGAACTCACAAATATCACGAGAATTCATACGGCAGCGCCAGGTTAGAAAGTTGTGGTACTTAAATAATTATTGCATCCTTTACGATTTGACAATAAGGTCTGTTCAAACTGCGATTGTGACTCAATTCCACTCAAATTAAAGTGCGTATGACAGGTTTTCATGATTTTCTAATTTTGACTTTATCTGGTGTATTAATACCTGTTGTACATATACATTTTAGTTTTACACCAATCAAGCAGCCATTTGAGGAGAAAAGTTAAAAAATATGTTGAAAATAACAGGAAGTAAACAGACTGATGACATCACACTGGGGAGCAAAGGTTACGCATAATTTACACAAAAGAAACATCTTTTTTTGATCCTTTCAACGTTGATTCAACAAAATAAAGGCTTTCACATATATTTTTATTTGTAAAATAAAAAAAGTCTGTAACATTAAATGAGTTTTGGCCCCTTGTACAGGATGGTTGCTATGGTAATTTCCTAGTGTGACGTCATCATTTACAACCAGGAAGTCAAACTAAAAACGAAAAAATTACTAAACCATGATAAAATTTGTAAAGTACTTTAACAAAATTTGAAATATATTTATCTTAACTGCATTTTTGTCAAATGAGTCGTCCAACCTGTCACGGGCACTTTAACATCCGACATACACCACAATGATACAACAATCGATTTCATCAAAAAGAAACAAAAACAAGAAGGCCCTAATGTTGCAAAACTAAACAAAAAAAAATGAATTGCCCATGCCCAATCAACAGTTGTTATTGCACCTGTTTTCTTCTCTAAACGTGATTCAACTGCCTATAAATGTAAAGAGTCCAACATCATACAATTTAATATTAATTAGATAAAACATTGGACATTTGTTTGTACGACTTCTACCTGCGCAGTGGTTCGTTGCAGTAGCTACGGCAAGAAACTGTGCCTTTTGTTCCCTTGGGCAGACGGGGATTACACACCATACACAGTGAAATCTGATGCAGCGCGTTACTGTAAGCCTTTCCAACGGCACTCTCTCCATCAAACATATAACAACACAAAACAGAGAACGTTATTGAAAGAAGAACGCCTGAGGAAGACAATGCAACTTAACGCTTTTTTACAGTCAGCAATGCAAAGAGTTTACGGTAAACACAGGCCTTTCATGCTGCAAACCCCAAAGGCTTTAAATGTTTATGGAAAAAAGGATTGCAAAAGGTTTTGTTTTGTCAAGTTTATATTTTCCTAAAAACGTCACTGTTAAAAATGTTTGTTATAGGGCTGTACAAATGTATCGAAACCCAGATACTAATTGATATTTTATTCAATTCAACTCACTTCAGTCTTTATTAAGAACACAGTGCACGGTTCATAGCTTATAAAAAGAAATAATAATAATATTGGGTGAAAAATATTATAAAAAACACATTAGCATACAAGCAGATTCACCAATATCTCCACGACATGTATCAAAATATTAATAGTGAGACAAAAAGAATCACAAAAACACAACGAAATTGGGCCTGAATTGTTTTAGAATAGTCTTAATCAATATTAAAACTGTTAGACAACATGGTAAAGTTAAAGAATGCACTATTATATTTCGCGTTGTAAATTACTTGCCATGTATTGTCTAACAAAGCGTTTTTTTAGTATCATTGTGGTATCGAAATCGGTATCGGTACTGTTTTTCATCAATTACATTTTGTTCAATGACGACCAATGATCAAAAGTTGTATCTGTTTTGTTTTTTAACGTAAAAGGTTAAAGGATTTACAAGACAGACATGGAGAAAACAGATTAGCTCAGTTTACAAAATGCTGTGCACATTTATGTAAGACAACTACACAACTACAACACACGCGATTTCCATCATGTCAAGTTTATAACAACAAACTGCAGTACCACGACATACCATTCGCCCGTTACTTGAAAAAACACGCGTAGATTTAAGCTAAATTTAAATTAAGCTCAGTTTGGGACATTTATTTCACTGTCACGAAAGTGCGGGGCAGTTCGTGCGGATCGCGTCTTGTCTTGTTGCCCTACTTCCTTGTCACGACGTGCGTACCGTACAAGACGTCGGGTGAGCTATTTTCCTCGTTGCAACCGTCGTGTCTTACCTTTACACGGAAGCGCCTGGGCCACTTTGATTCTCACGGCGCCGGTGATGCTCTCTCCCGGGCTGTAGACCACTTTATTTCCGTCGAACGTGATTTCAAACTCCTGGAGCTTCCCCATCGTCGCTGCTGCCGCGCCTCCGAGTCTCCAAACCCTGCGGGGACACTGCCCGGACTGAACGGGAGAGGCGAGCGGCGCCGTACCTGTGCGCGCAAACGACGTCACGCACCTTTACGTACCGTGGCCCCGCCCTACGCCATGAGGTCACAGGAGGTTACCTAGGCGACCGGGCACAAACAAAGAGCCTTTATTTTCCATCAAATTATGCAAGAAATTTTAAATCTGACATGGCTTTTTAATATTTAGGACAATCAATTAGGTTTGGGTAGGCAATGTTTTGTTTTATTTAATTTGTATTATTATTTTTATTATCTTATAAAATTGTATTATTCGTCATCAGGGCCGGGTCACGGGGGCAGCAAGAAACGAGAACAGTTTCTTTCCCTCTGTTGTTGGACTCATGAACACTTTATAACACCTGCGACTTTAACAATCATATTATTAAAAAAATATCTATTTGCACTGCCACATTTGCACTACTGTCTATCCAACTGTACATTTCTGTATATAGTCTAACTTAGTCTATTCTTTTTTCATTCATTCATTTTCTACCGCTTATTCCCGTTAGGGGTCGCGGGTGACTGGAGCCTATCCCAGTGACTTTGGGCCTTAGGCGGGGTACACCCTGGACAGTGGCCAACTCGTCGCAGGGCTGACACAGAGACAGACAAGGACAGACAACCATTCACTCTCACATTCATACACTATGGACAATTTAGAGTTGTCAATTAACCTACAAAGTCATGTCTTTGGACGGTGGGAGGAGCCGGAGAACCTGGAGAGAACCCACGGTAACACGGGGAGGACATGCAGACTCCACCCAGAGAGATCGTGTGATGTTAGGGTGGTCCGGGATTCGAAACCACGATGTCTTTTATATATTTTACTAATATTTTATTCATTGTTTTATGTTGCACCTTACATCAAAGCAAGTTCCTATGTTTGTGAATTTTGATCACTGACAATGGCAATAAACCGATTGTGATTCTGATCCAAACGGTTTACAATTCGGCTTTGATCTTAAAATGGGTGTGTATCCCAGTCAATGCAAAAAACAATGCAGATTTATTTATTTATTTATTTTTTACAGCAAAGTGTTGTTGTTGTTTTTTGTTTTTTTGTTTTTTTGAGTCCGCAAACTTTTCTGGACTTGACTGTTTAATGTACTAGCTGTTAAATTTGTCTCCACTGGTAGAGCAAGCAATAGCGAGAGCGGGGGGTCGCGAGGGGTGAGCTGGGGGTCGCGAGATGATTTCAAGATCTCATTTTAATTAATATGACATTGTTTTTGCTCTATTTTTTTTTTTTTTTTAATACAGTATCTTTTAGTGAAATAGGGTCTAATAAGACAATAAACTATTCAAATAACCAATATTAAACCTGAATTAACAGGCTTTGACACTTTTTTATTGCTACTGTCATTTTCATTTCGCTTTGGGTGGCTAATTTGGGGGTCCCGAGCAGAAAAGTTTGAGAACCCCTGCTCTAGAGGGCTCTAGCTCACTTTATTTGGTAAATACTTATAAGTAAATACTTCCCTTAAGTATAACTTAGATAAATTATTCTGTTGTGAAAGTTTACTCTAATAACCCTTGTCACAGCAGTTGTAAGGCCAGACTTTCAGCCTCCCAAATCTTAAAGCATTACTTGTTTGTTGAGCATTTTTTATTTTAATATTTGCTTTTTACGATTTCAGCTGCAGAAAGGAACACACGGACACGAACCTGGTGTCCTATCTAAACCTGCAACATAGAAGAAAGCTCCATCTGACCAATGATGGTGAGGGAGGGAGGATGGAGAGCCAGGATCCACAAGTGGGTTTCAAAAGACAACACGTAGCACTTGTTGTAGTGTTTAAAAAAAAAGGTTGTTTTTCATTTGACTCTCCAGACCCTGTTGCATCTATAGTTGTCATTGGTTCCATCCTCGAACGAGCACGATTTTTTACTGTTAAAAACACAAACCGCCCAAGTCATCTTCTTGATTTGGTGCATACGCCATAGAAACACTCTGGAATCCCTGTAAAACATCCTCTCAAAGTGAACTATCAACTTTTATCTACAATTTGTCTATGAAAGTTAGTTCAAACCTTCAACCTTCATGTGCTCTAAACAATTATAATTTCCATGTAAAGGTATAAAGAACCAAGGTTCAGTAAACTTTGATTATTTGTTTCCTAATCATCAATATCATAACTAATCATACATTTATACTCTGACTAGTCTATGCTCTTTGATCTATGCAAGAATAATAAACATATATGTGAATTATGTTTAGATGAAACCTCCACACACAAAATTACATCTTTACATCGAAAAAGATTAAAATTTTATCTGTTAACAGAAGGGGGCAAACTAAGGCCCGGGGGCAAAGCATTTAATAAAAAAAAAAATTGAGTTAAGTATGGTGCATCTGTTATAGTTGTCTGAGACTGCAGTTGTTTGTTCATTTAAGATCAGTTTTGTGAACAGCCACCACTAGAATAAACCCAAACTTTGACGCATCGGCTAAAAAGAGTGACCAACGGCGCTGTTCCCACTAAAATAAATAAAGGTGATAAAAATAATTTCAGGTACATATCAGCAGTATCGTTTTTTCTTCAATAAAACAATAGATACATGTTTTGTTTTTATTCGTTTTTTGTCTGGCTCCAGGGTGGGCTCCGGTAACGCCAATCCGGGAGACGTGACTGGCCTTGTTGTCTTGCAATTCACTATTTTATCATTTTTATTTTTCATTTTATGTATTTATTTTTATTCATGTAAGTTCGTTTTGATTTCTTTAGTTTGTCATGTTTATGTCTATATGAGGGGGATTGAATGGGATATTTCTATCACTTTTATTTGTGGACTAAGGGTATCACAATTCAAAAATGTACTGACCTACTTTAAAAAAAAAATCTGATAAAATACAGGCCCAAAATAAACAAATAAAGATTAAAATAAGTTTGATCGTGCACCACTAGAGGGAGCAGTGTACTTTGTGGAGGTGAACCAACTGTTCAAGCATAATTTATCATTGAAAGGTTTATTAGCATATTTAGTTAAAATACTGTTTATTTTACTGTAACTTACAACTTACAAAATGCATAGGCCTACTAACAATTTAAAAATGTTACAAGATTGTCAATAAAACCACATTTTGTTATGATTTGCATGTGATTAACCACAGTTATGACACATTGAGAAAATTGTTATAAAAATTCCAATGAAAATGTAACAGAGTAAGAGGTTTGCACTTTTTTTTTTTCTTACTAAAATAAAAAAATCAGAAGTGAAAATGCCCATTTTCATGTTATTACTTTATTAATATTAACCATAAGTACAGTCCATGGAGCTCCCCAGTCCGTCCAGCATGTGCATGTCTCATTAATTTTTGCCACAGGGATTTGGAAAAATTAAAACATTAGTGCACTGAAGTTGTGCATTAGAGTTTAACAGCATGACGGGGGCTAACCAACTCTGTGGTAACTAATGTCCATAACACGGTTATTCTCAGCCCAAAAAACCCTCGTAAACTTAAATTTGGCAGAATGTTTTAATAACTTAGCGGTTTATAAAGTTTCAGAAACAGACTTTAAATAAAAATATAGGTCTTCAGGTGCATTACTCACCACAAAGCTGATTATCTTTAGCAAGCTTTCAAACATTTTATTTAATTTTATTTTTCGGAATCCCTATGAGAAAAATGTATGGAAACTGTACTTACCGGAACAATGGGGCGGGCGGTAACTGGTCCATAGGGTTAAGACTGCAGTTAGGATAAATCATGTTAACAGAAAATAACCATAACCAAGAGATGTCATGTGCACTTTTTTTTACAGGAACACCATTAATATTACTTTTACATAACAATATTTCATATATATTAATTTAAAACGCAATATTTGTAGAAATATTTTTAGAAACTGGTCTTTGACTTCCTGTTCAAAATTGCAGAATTGAGAGTGCATGCCTCTTCATAGTGACATTTCACCGAAACAAGCAATCGATTTAACCTGGAGTGTGACCTGTTGAAATAACTGCAAGTAAAGACAAGGAATAATACAACACTGAGTAAGCTAATGATGAGAGAACACCGTTATATCATGGTAAAAGTCTGCAATTTAACATCAGTCTGATCTTTTCCAACTTTTTCATTTCTAAAACAGCTACATCTTTTGTATGGATTACTTACAGAATACAGCTACCTGCTATGTATGTCTCTCGTTTATTGTGTGTTTGTTGTGACTGCAACTGTAGTTACAACTGTTTATTGTCTATAAATGTAATTGTATATGTTATGTTGTAACAGCAACTGTAGTTTCAATGGTTTGTTAAGCGCTTTGAGTGTCTGTTAGGTGGAAAAGCGCTCTATAAATAAAAATCATCATCACCATCAAAGCTTATAAAAGTAAATTTTACATGATATGTCAACAACAATACAGTGCATGATGTTTTCTGATTCTTTTGCTCTTCATAACGGATTTGCAGTTGTTTCCGAATCACTTCTTCCTTGCGACTCCACTTGCTTCATTCTCAAAGACCCAAAAGCTTCCCTAAAGCTGTGCGATCCAAAACAGTAGAGCAACGGGTCCAGGCATCCGTTGACGCCCGCGAAAATCCACGAGGCATAGTACGCAGTCTGAACGGACTGGAGCACGGAACATCTTTGCGGATAGTACTTGATCAATACAACTCCTGCCGTCCGGATGACGTTCATGGGTAGAAAGCAGATCCCAAAAATGACCAGGCACATTCGTATCATTCGCTGCGATTTGAGTTTCACGTTAAGACCTTTGGGTGTGCTGGTGTTCAGTCGTGTCAGCGTGTTTGCAAGGCCGAAATAGCAGCAGGCTGAGATTATAAAAGGAAGTAAAAAGCCAACTGTGAACAAGACAAAGTTAATAGCGTAGTAGATGTTGGTAAGTTTCTTCTGGCTAAAGTTGAAGCATTGATGACTTTTGCCTTCTTTCGTCGTCGGTAGGACAAAGGCGTAAACTAGAGATTGCGCTAAAAGCAGTAACCACACTCCAGAGCACAGTTTTTTGATGGCGCTTTTGTTTTTCATGAAGCACGTCTTGTTATAATGCACCACCGCTGTGTATCTGTGGACGCTGATCAAAGTGAGGAAGGTCGTGCTGCCGTAAAAGTGCGAACTCAACAGGGCGACCTTGACTTGGCACAGGAATCGGCCAAAAGTCCACTCGTTGCCCGCGGCGAAGTACACGGCCATGAGTGGAGTGACAAGAGTGGCCAGAGCGTCGCTGAGGGCCAGGTTGAACTGCAGGACGGTCCCAGCGCTCCATGAAGACATACGGCAGCAGAAAACCCACAGGCTGAAGACGTTCAGGAGGAAACCGACGAAAAACACCAGGCACATGAGCACGGGGATGGAGGCGTGGCTGGTCGCGGGTAAACAGGTGACGGTGGTGTTGTTCATCCTGATGAAGTTTCCAAATCTAGAGGAAGAGAGAGAAAATAAGGTTTAAAGTGCGTATGACAGGTTTTTAGGATTTTCCAATTTTGACTTTATTCAGTGTATTAGTACCTCTTGTAAATAAAAAAATGTAGTTTTACACCAATCAGGTCGCTATTTGTGGAGAAAAGTTGAAAAATCAGTCGAAAATTACAGGAAGTAAACCAATTGATGACATCACACGGGTGAGATGAAGGTTATGCATAATTTACACAAAAGAAACTACTTTTTTGACCCGTTAAACACCGATTCAACAAAATAAAGGTGTTGACATGCATTTCTCTTTGTCAAAATAACAAAATCTGTGACACTAGATGAGTTTTGACCAGTGTTCAGTGTGGTTGCTATGGTAATTTCCTAGCGTGATGTCATACTTTAAAACCAGGGAGTAAAATTAAAAATCTAAAAGAATAGCTAAACTGCGGGAAAATGTGTAAAGATTATAGTATGAATTGAAATATATTTGTCTTAACTGTATTTATGTTAAATGAGTAGTTCAACTGTCATAGGCCCTTTAACACTATGTTTGCAGTGCCACATGCTATGGAGACGCAGCAGGTGAATAGGGAAAAATCTTAAATTTAAAGATATCAATTTGAAACTTCTCCTCTAGTTTACTCACATAAATGTAAGAAAAAAATGTATTACAATTTTTTCCCATAGAAATAAGGCATTTTGTATGTAAAAATAGCCAAAATTGCACATATGTGGGATATTTCAATGTGAAAATGGTCAGACAACATGAACAGAGTGGATTTATCTTATTTAGTGAACCAGACCAACTGAAAATTGGCTTAAAAATTCAATAAATAATTAATAAATCAGACCTATAATTAGATATCAACAAATCCTTCAGTATGTTCTGTCAAAATCTTGTTAAGTACAAGATTGTAAAGTTTGCTGTGTGTAGGAGCTACTTTAAGGCTGATCTTTATGTCTTTGTGGGAGAAAAATACATTTTAAGAAAACTGCATTTGAAGTTACAATGTCCCAGAGAAATCTAGGGATGAAGTGGATTAAAAGGAATAAGAAAACATCTTTAAAGCAGATTGGACAGTTTGATGTTTCCACATGAAAGCCTATACAATATGTTGAGAGAGCAAACTGACCAAAAAAGAAAAACAAGGGTTTTACCTGTTGTGTCTTGCCTTAAATATTGCTTTATTTAAATCTTCCACAGTATAGCATTAAATCTATCCTGTTCCAGTGTTTTTAGTTCTGAAATGCTGATGCTTTTGGTGACAGGGAAGAAGTAAATGGATGACACAAACTGAACCAACGATCAAAGACTGGACTTGGGGAAAAAAAATGACCTTCAGACTCAATTTGAAAATTGCCAGACGATGCATTAAATGGGACATGAAACTCAGACAGTTTATGCTTTAGGTTTTTGCTGATTGTCTTTCCCTGCGTCAGACTTACTGTCTGATGAAACTCATAAAGAACATATTTCATATCTTTTTTACTTTTATAATTATGTTGTGCTATTTAAAAATTGACGACTGATGCACTCCAAACACAAACATATGGTCACACAAGGGGAATTTTAGCTTGAGTTGGTGGTAATTGCTTCCTTTTATTAGAACGACTAAAGGAAGTGACACTAAATATGGATGCATGTTATATACTGGCACTTTTGATGGTTTGTGGAGAAATGTAGACTGCCATTTTGTACCATCAGCGCGCAAAAAGGCAGTGCCACCTCTTATATACTGCAGAATGATCACAAGTCACCTGTGTCTGGACATGGTTTTAGAAAACAAGCCGGATTTTTTTTTTGTCTGAAATGGTTCAAACAGCTAGAAGAATAGAATGTATATTTAAAAAATAATAATAATAACAAATCTGCTGTTCAAGTGATTTCCATCAGATTTAAAAACACTTACGGATGTAATTCAAAACATCTTGATTTCTAAACCTTTGTTCAGATGACTTTCCTCAAAATCTTTTACTCTTGGACAAATGAGAGATTACGTTGATGTTTTTTTTTACTTTGTTTAATACAAACTCAAAGTGAATTTGATGTGTTTGTACAAACTGAGAGCCTCCATCATCACAAACCCATCTTTCCACGACCAAAATCATTTGGCCTTCCAAGTCTCTGTGGTATATTCTATACTGACATCAGTTCAACGACTGAGCACTCTGAAACATTTGAGCTAAATTCTTGGTCAGAAGTCAGTTTTTATTTATCTATTTATTTATTTATTTATTTATTTTCATGATGCATCCAACACCTCTGTATCTTCTGTCACACAATCACTGTTCATAGTTCTGTTGCTCTAGTGCAGTGGTTCCCAAAGTGGGGGCTGGGACCCCCTGGGGGTTGCGAGGGATGAGCTGGGAGTTGCAAGATTATTTCAAGATGTATTTTGAATAAATATGACACTGCTTTATTTTTCAAATTAAAAACTGTATATTTTAGTGAAATATGGTCTAGTAAGACAATAAACTATTCAAAAAACATGTATTAAACCTGATTTAACAAGCTTTTACACTTAAAAATGTTTTTCATTTCTCTTTGGGGGTCCCGAGTCGATTGCATGGCTACTTTGGGGGTCCCGGCCACAAAAGTTTGGGAACCCCTGTTCTAAAGCAGGATGTTCAACTCTATTTTACCGAGGGCCAATGTTTTCGGATGGTTTTGTCCTTGGGACTGAAAACGTGTCCAACTCTTTTGAAAAATGTTACACGAAAGCAAGTCTAAAATAGGTCTAAAACAGCTCGAAACCAGGTTGAAACCAGGACTAAACCAGGACTAAAGCAGGTCTAAAACGGAGCTAAACCAGGGCAAAACCAGAGCTAAACCAGGACTAAAGCAGGTCTAAAATGGAGCTAAACCAAAGCAAAACCAGGACTTAAACAGGTCTAAAACAAGGCTTAAACCAAGACTAATGAAATACCTGTAATCATTTTCTATATATTTGGAAGATGGGGTGAGGATCAGATCAGGATTTGTTGTAAATTAAGGTTATATTTTCACTTTTTTCTTTCTGAATACATATTCAAAAGTATTTCAAAACTCACCCGTGTTGAAGATGCTCTCGATGTGTAGAAGTCGCTGAACTGTTTACACTTTCACTTCAGTCAGCCAAAGGAGGAGTTTCTTGTCAACCACAACAGCAGAAACTATTAATGAATAAGAGAGATACTCCTTCTGTGCGCACACAGTTTGTTTCACGCATAAGACATAAACGTTTCAAAAAGGTGTCGCACAGTAAGAACATATTATTTTGCATGATTAATACTGTTTTAAGTCGTCTTCAGGGTTTCGCAAACAGGAAATGACATGTTATTTTGTTTACCCACCATGCACTTCACTCTTCTATCAGATTACTCTGCAGAGGTGAGAAAATTTCTGTGTCTGCAGAAATATATTTAGTGCATTGATTAATACATTTATGAACATAACATGATTCAAAGATACTTCATTTGTTTGGAGTGTTCCACAGTACGGCACAAAACATCTATCTTGCATTAACGGGTGTTTTTTGGTTGTTTGTTTGGTTGTTGTTTTTTTGCATTTATTCTTACTCATATCTTCACAGATCTGATACAAAAAACGTACATCTTTGATAAGGACTACACTAATATTTTTAAACTGTTTTATCAACATTAACTTTTACTGAGGTGGCAGTGTCACTTAAAGATTGTGACAGGAAAGGCATCAAATGACCTCTGGTGACAAATATGGATCATCAGAATAAAAAAATAAGGTTGGGTAATTAATTAAAAGATCAAAAGGTTGAGATTCAGACATGTCAAAAGGATTTTTTTTTTCTACTTCAAAATGTATAAAACAGAAGTCCCATTTTGTCCAAAGTCTTCCAAATTGGTCACTTTTTAAATTAAGTCTTTTTTTTGTTAGTAATGGTGATGTCATCTCTTGAGAGCCTTCCTCTCTGCAGCCGACGAGGCCCTTAGATGTCTCCCTTGGGTTTTGAGGCCCATGGTTTGGCTGTGGTTTTTGAATGAAGATGTGCACTGATAATACTCTGTGAAAACATGTGGTTTGGAAGAGAAATCAGACTTTGGAAAAATATTTTTTCTGTTCTTTTTTATGTTAAATGGCACAGTCTGTGCTGTCTACATCAATACTGGAAAATGAAGTTTAGTTTTTTCTTCCCATATTACCCAGCCATAATAAAATAACCAAATAATAAAAATGAAAAAAGCTAAAGTAAATTAAACTTCTAATGTAACAGTTAGATAGATTATTCAACCAAAGAGCCACAGACCACCGAAATTCAATGTTCAAGTAAGTTCAGCGCTGAGTCTGGCACGAGTTTGCATGTTCTCCCTGTGTCTGTGACTCTACGTGGTTAGACCATATGGTGGCATGTGACACTCAGGTTTCATTGTATAAAACCTATGTGTGTCATGTAAATAAAGCAGTGCAGTGAGGGCAGCTGCAAAGAACGGTACAAAGGAGAGACCAAACAGCCACTGCACAAAAGGCTGTACCAACACAGAAGATTTCATTTCATTTCATTTTTCATTTTATTTATTTATTTGAGCAACATACAAGTTCTGTCACATTTTCTGCTGTGCTGCATCCATGCTCAAAAAGGAGTAGGAAGAAGTGTGAACTTATGAACTCCTACCCCTCATTTCATTCCATCAAGTGTTGACAGCATTGATACGACAACGTTAGTATTTGACATCAATCCTGAGCATTTCATGACAATATGTATATTGACAATGTACATGAAAATGTTTTATAATCATAGTATCGTAGATGATCTCCTAATGTAGCTGTAGCTTAGGCTATATTTGATTATTTAATCGTTTGCGTGTTATTCACAAAAAAAAGAATGACAATATTGTACGTTGTTATTTAACCATATCAAATTAAAATATTTTTAACTTTTACTCAATCTTCTTCTGCATATTTTTTAAATAAGTTGTATTTGTACCGCTTTTTGAAGCAGTATATACTTGGGCAGCTCTTTGTTTCCTCATTTAAACTGTTCCATAGATCAACTGTGCGGTAAAATAATTTCTTGAAGTTGAGCTGATTCCTTAGATTATAATTTCCTTCTCTGTCACTAAACATGATTTGAATATTTTCTGGTAGTTGTTTATGTCTGGCTTTATAAATAGTTAGTAGTGTTTTAAATGTAACTAAATCCTCAAACTTTAATATTTTAGATTTGAAGAACAATATATTTGTATGGTCGATATCCTGCTCTGTGTAGAATTCTCACTGCTTTTTTCTGTAATTTGAATAGGGGTTCTGTGTTGGTTTTGTATGTATGTCCCCATACTTGTGCTCCATAGCTCAGATATGGTAGGATCAGTGAGTTGTATAATATATGGAGGGATTGAGAATCTAAAAACAGCGTTGCCTTACCCAGTATGGCAACGCTTTTGGCTATTTTGATTTGATGTTGGCAATATGAGGTTTCCAACTCATTTTTATGATCCAGTGTCACTCCCAGAAATTTAAACTCATTAACTCTTTCAATTTCAATGTTTTCAATTAATACTTGTGTCTGTGATTTTGTTTCTCGATTTCCAAAAATAATAAATTTAGTTTTCATAACGTTTAGGGACACTTTATTTTCATCGAACCAAGTTTTTAGCTTGCCCATTTCTGTTGTTGTCTGGACCATGAGTTGTTGTAGATTGTCTCCTGAGCAAGTTATTGTTGTGTCATCTGCAAATAACACAAATTTCATTTTTGTTGATATTGAACATAAGTCATTTATATATATTAAAAATAGTTTTGGTCCTAACACGGAGCCTTGGGTACACCACAGGACAATGTTTTATGTATTGATTTGTGTTCCCCAATCTGAACGTACTAGCACCTATTTGTTAAATAGGATCTTACCCAATTCAGTGTTGGGCCTCTAAAGCCATATTTTTCCATTTTCTTAATAATATGTTATGATCAATTGTGTCGAACGCTTTTTTTAGATCTATAAAAATCCCTATCACATGTTTTTTCTTATCTGTGTTATCAGTTATATTTTCAATTAGGTCAATGAGGGCCATCTCTGTAGATCGGTTGTTTCTGAACCCGTACTGATTATTGTTTAAGATTTTGTGTTTTTCAAGATATGTGTCCATTCTTTTTCCAAAAAGTTTTTCGAGAATTTTTGAAAATTGAGGTAAAATTGAGATGGGCCTGTAATTAGAGAAAAGAAATGTATCGCCATTTTTAAAGATCGGAATAACCTTTGCTGTTTTCATTTGATTTGGGAATTTCCCAGTGGAAAAAGACAAATTAAATATGTAAGCTAATGGTTGAGAGATTTCAGTTATTATTTTTTTTATAATAGAAATGTCAAGATCATCGCAGTCTAATGATTTTTTCTTTGAGATTGTTGACAGTGTCTATTATTTCCTTCTCATTTGTAGCGGCAAGAAAGAATGACTTTGGGTTTTGTGGAATAGTACATGTGTGTGGGTCAGTCGGTTTTGAGTTAATTGTTGCAGCCAGTTCTGGCCCAATGTTTACGAAAAAATCATTTAATTCTTCAACTACTTCATTCATGTTATCGATTATATTACCATTGTTAATAAAATATTTAGGCAAGCAACCATTTTTTGAGCCTTTTTTTATAACATTGTTTATGACATTCCATAAGCCTTTAGTGTTATTACGATTTTCCTCCAGTAATTTACAATAATAACGTTTTTTACAGTTCCTGATTATATATGTTAATTTATTTTTATATTTTTTATATTTACTTTCTGACTCAACAGTTCTCTGAGATATAAATATTCTGTATAATAACTTTTTCTTTTTACATGCTTGTGCTATCCCTTTTGTCATCCATGGTTTTGACTTTTTTAATTGTTTATTTATGCATTATCACCACCGGACAGTGGTGATCAAATGAAGCTTTGAAGGTTCTTAGGAAATGTTCGTATGCTGCATCTACCTCAGTTTGGTTAAGGGTGGTTTCCCAGTTTTGGGTTTGCAAACTCATCCTGAGTGCTTGTATATTTTCATCTTTTTTTATTCTTACGTATTTAGGAATATTTTGTTCAGGTTCAGCTACAGCTGGACCACAAAGTGCAGTCCATCTGCAGCTGAAAGCAACAAACCACTTGTTTGAAGACAGTGAGATGAAGACTTTGAGCAGAGAGAAGAACTGGTTTGAAAGGGGAGTAAAGGAAACTATTTTTGTAAAAAGAGTGAATCCCTCTCCAAACAGGAATGGGGGTTTAAGATTCAGTTTAGCTAACATTTATGACAGCCTCCTAACACCCTGGTCCAAGTCAATAGACCATTCAAATGCCTCAGCAGTGATGAGGGAGAAACAGCCAGCTTTCAATAGCACAATAGAACAAAGGCTATCACCACAGATTAGCCTCAAGTGACACTAGGCAGGGCCAACTATTAACCTAACAAAGACAGGCCATTATCAGTGACTCCTCCCTGTGGGCGGGGCTCTCACTACTCAGAGTAGCATTTAAGACAGATTTCTCAGACCAGCTCACTGATTGACGATGACTTCTGGATAGTCGAAACGTCTCATCAAACGTGACATCTTCAAACAGCATACAGATGACAACCCCTGAAACCTTTTTTACGATGGAATACGCCTGGACCAATGAGGGATTACATCAACGTGTAAATAAAGTACTTTACTTTTAAATGATTTATAGACTTTCAATTAAAAAAAACATTGTATATGATTAATATAATTACATTTTGTTGTGGCACTCGACTAAATGACAGTTATTTTTAACATTTGGACAAAAGATTAAAACAAACTTGTTCACACTGCAGCAATGGACAGAAAAACAAGAGGTAAAAAAGCTTAGCTATGATTTCTATTTTCATTCATTCATTTTCTGCCGTTTGTTCCTGTTATGGGTCGTGGGTGACTGGAGCCTGTCCAATGGCTTTGAGCCTTAGGCGGGGTACACCCTGGACAGGGGCCACTAGTCACAGGATTAACACAGAGACGTGGACAGACAACTCACTCGAGGCTATTTAGATTCACCAATTAAACCTCCACAGGCATGTCTTTGGACAGTGGAAGGAAGCCGGAGAACCCACAGTAAAATGAGGAGGACATGCAGACTCTACCCAGAGAGATCGTGTGATGTTGTTCTGGTTTGGGTTTCAAACCCTGTCCTTACTGGGAGGCTCTAACCGCTTCTGCCACTGTGCACCCTGTGGCTGACGTCTATATTTTTTTTATATTTTTGTGATTTCCACTTGTATCTGATTGAACTTCTGGTTGTGTTTTCACCCTTTTCCTTCTCAGGGCATTAATGAAGTTTTGAGATCCAAAACAGTAGAGCAGTGGGTCCAGGCAGCAGTTCAGTCCAGCCACGATCCAGGAAACACAGTCTTCTCATGGTAGTACTTATTCAGCACCACTCCCATTGCCAGGGTCACATTCATGAACAGGAAGCAGATCCCAAAAATGATGAGGCACATTCAGATCATTTGCTGGGATTTGAAGAGCTTAAACACTTTTAGGCCTTTGGTGGAGCTGGTGTTCAACAGAGTGAGTGCGTTTGTGATGATTTACACTAAACGTTTAGTAATTTGCTGTTGTTTCTGAGTCACTTCTTTTCTAATTTTCCGTTTGACTTTTCCTCAAATATGGAAATATATCTCTGAAGTTCTGTGAGCCGAAACAGTAGAGCAGTGGGTCCAGGCAGCAGTTCAGTCCAGCCACGATCCATGAGGCGTAGTACGCCGTCTGCACCTGACGAACAGTGTCGCAAAGATGGGGGAAGTATTTTATAAGAACTGCTGCCATCGTCCGAGTCACATTCATGGGCAGGAAGCAAATACCAAAGATGATGAGGCACATTCTGATCATTCGCTGGGATTTGAGCTTGACCTTTAGACCTTTGGCGGTGCTGGTGTTCAAGCGAGAGAGTGCGTTTGTGACACGAAAATAACAAACGGCAGAGAGGCTGAGGGGAAAGAGGAAGCCGAGCAACAATAGAACAAAGTTGATTACAAACATTGAGTTTGACAGGGTTTTTTGGCTGAGACTGAGACATTGTGCACGATTGCCGACTTTAGTTGAGGGAACAACGAAATAGTAAACCACTGATTGTGCCAGAAGTAGCAGCCACACTCCGGCACACAGCTTCTTGATAAAGCTTTTGTTTTTCATCCTGCTGCTCTTGTTGAAATGCACCACCGCTGTGTATCTGTGGACGCTGATCAGAGTGAGGAATATAATGCTGCCGTAAAAGTGGGACGACATCAGAGCGATCTTGACTTGGCAGAGGAACTGTCCGAAGATCCAGTTGTTGTCCATGAGGAAGTACACGGCGATGAGTGGAGTGACAGGAGTGGCCAGAGCGTCGCTGAGAGCCAGGTTGAACTGCAGGACGGTCCCAGCGCTCCATGAAGACAGACGGCAGCAGAAAACCCACAGGCTGAAGACGTTCAGGAGGAAACCGACGAAAAACACCAGGCACATGAGCACGGGGATGGCCGTGGGCTGGACAGTGGGCACACAGGAATCATTTGTGTGGTTCATCTTCACAGTTGTTAAACCTAAAGACAGAACATTGAAGTTCATGAATGAAAACTGTGATATTAAATGAAGTATGCATTGAAGGAAACTTTAGAACATGTTACTATTATACACATATTAGGAGAAGTATACCAGTGTTTTACAAAAAAGGGCATGTGGTTGGTGAATGGAAAAATAAGTACCTTTTTATTGGTGCGAAAGAAGAAGTGGAAATCTACTTCAATGTGTACTATGTGGATGTGATTTTATGCAGATTTATGAATTTATATATAATAAAATCATTTACAGTAACCCTAATTTAATATAATGACCTATATAAATAAATATTCATACATTATATTGCAATATATTCATTGTTTTTGTAACTCTGCAAATCTCTTCCACAGATGTACCAATTTGAATGTATTAAGGTACCTTTTTCTAGGCCCTTTTTCATAAATAGAAAAGACTCCTGCACACCACTTTACTGTCCAAATGTGAATTTAAAGGTCCCATATTCTGCTATTTTCCCCTTCACACAGTCTTTTCTAAGGGCTTTGTTGATAAAATTTTGCGTTGTACAATATCCATAACATAACAGTTTCCAAAAAACACCCATTTCTTGGACTGGCCCCCCTCCTTGCAAAAGCAAACGGCTCCCTCTGAGATCTGACCCCCCCGAACAGTGAGCAGGCTGCCTCCCTCTCCCAACTCGTGCGCCTCCCCCGCCCAACTCGTGCCGAAGCCTAGAGCAGAGATAGTGCGCATGCGCCGTGTGCTCGGTAAACAGCGATACACAAACACCGGAATAAACCTTTTATCCGTCTCTGACGGGCGTCCGTGGTTGAGTCCTACGCCCTGGATCTGACCTGGAGTTTGACGTGCTCCAGTACCTCGGCGGCGCTGCGTTGCCGTTTGGTAAATAACAAGCTAACTCTTCGATCTGTCGTATCCATCGTGTAATTACTGTAGCATTAGCATTAGCTGTGTTTATTCTGCGGCTGCGCGCTTCCTGGAGGTGTGGCTTAAACACCGCGTCATCCTTGTGAAGCGCGTCATCTTAGTGAGGAGCCCCCGTCTGCTGCTCAGCCGAGGGGGACAAAAAAGACAGTTCTCTAGCGAAAGCATGCAGGAATCAATCAAAACACCACTTTGGGCACACACATACGAGGCCCAAATAGCACTGTAGGAAGGTTAAAACCTCTGAAAAGTCGATTTTGCATGTTATGGGACCTTTAAATGTATTTCATCGATAACATTTTGGCATTTGGCCTTCATAGAGACAAACGGAGGATGAACTCCAGGTAGCCGTCTTAGATAGAGTGTGGAAAGTACCCAAGGGTGACAGGTCGTTCAATGATCAGTGCACAAAAATCTCCAGTCAAGAAAAAGGGCAAAACAACCCTCCCATGTATTAAAAAACAATACAAATGCAAATAAAAAAATTAATATAAAGAAGTGTATCTGATTGCATGATAATTAATATAATCACAGAGAGAAAACACTAGTGTGATACAGACATACAGTATCTTAATGCAGTGGAGGACAGTAAAAAAAGTACACAAGTAAAAAAAAAAGTGCTTAAGTAAATGTTTTAGGTATCTGTACTTTTCTTAAGAACATTGTAGTAGATTTTTTTTCTTTCATTACATTTGAGAGCAAATGTCTTTACTTTCTACTTTTGTACATGTCTAAAAAGTGAAAAGTACAAAGTGCTTTCGTCTGTTTAAGACGAGACACCTGAGGGGTTATATTAAGTACGTTCATAGTTTACGTGAGAGAATCCCAACTTTGAGCAAACCAAAACTCAAAAACTTTGGTGCCTTTAATAGTTCTCAATCTGTCTGAAATAATTTAACTTTTTTAGTGTATTCTTAAATGAGTAATTGAAGCAGATTTTTTAATGTGATGAGTTTACTTGAGTATCAAGTATCTTATTCCACCACTGTTTACACAGACAAAGATCTGATCGCAGAGCAGATTATAATACCATTGCAGCCTACATAAAATAAATGTTTTTCAGTAGAGACACTTTGCAAGAAAATATTCAAGCTGAATTCACCATTTGGGAGTTTAAATAATAACAGCATCGTTTTCAGAATCAGAAAAAGGTTTATTTCCTTTGTCAGTGAACTAAAAATCACAAGCTAGGAACTTGCTTTGGCGTAAGGTGCAACATATAACAATGAACAATCTGTCACCCTTGGGTGCTTGCCACACTTCAGGTGGCTACCTGGATCTCAGATTAAGTTTGCCTGATGAAATCCAAATGCCAAAATGTTGTCTATGTTCAAATACATTCACATTTTGTAGGGGATGTGTGGGGGAATCATTTCTTTTTTCATCATGTGGTCTGCTGCCTTTCTTCTTCTTCCTGTCCAACTCTTTTGAAAATTGTCACACAATAGCAGGTTTAAATTGGGTCTAAAACAAATCTAAACCAGGACTAAACAAGGACAAAAGCAGGTCTAAACTAGGATTAAAACAGGTCTAAAACAGGTCTAAACCAGGGCTAAACCAGGGATAAAGTAGGACTAAAACAGAGCAAAATCAGGGCTAAATCAAGACTAAAACGGGGCTAAACCAAACCAGGACTAATGAAATACCAGTGATAATTTTTCATATATTTGGAAGATGGGTTGAGGGCCAGATCAGGATTTGTTGAGTTATATTTTTATTTTTTTATTTTTAAATACGTATTCAAAAGTATTTCAAAACTCACCCGTGTTGAAGATGCTCTCGATGTGTAGAAGTCGCTGAACTGTTCAGGATTTCACTTCAGTCAGCCAAAGGAGGAGTTTCTTGCCAACCACAACAGCATAAACTATTTATGAATATTAATTGTGTGCACACAGTTTTTTTCCACACATGTAAGACATAGAAGTTTCAAAAAGGTGTCGACTAGACAAGGTCTTTTTCAGGTTCCGTTGATAACTTTTGAAACCTGTGTGTCGATGGAACATTGTTGTAATTTTTTGCGCACAGTGAGAACATATTTGACTGTGGATCTGTTATTTTGTATGATTAATACTGTTTTAAGTCGTCTTCAGTACAGGAAATGCCATGTTATTTTGAGATGTTTACCCACCATGCACTTCACTCTTCTATCAGATTACTCTGCAGAGGTGAGAAAATTTCTGTGTCTGCAGAAATATATTTAGTGCATTGATTAATACATTTATGAACATAACATGATTCAAAGATACTTCATTTGTTTGGAGTGTTCCACAGTACGGCACAAAACATCTATCTTGCATTAACGGGTGTTTTTTGGTTGTTTGTTTGGTTGTTGTTTTTTTGCATTTATTCTTACTCATATCTTCACAGATCTGATACGAAAAGGTACATCTTTGATAAGGACTACACTAATATTTTTAAACTGTTTTATCAACATTAACTTTTACTGAGGTGGCAGTGTCACTTAAAGATTGTGACAGGAAAGGCATCAAATGACCTCTGGTGACAAATATGGATCATCAGAATTCAAAAATAAGGTTGGGTAATTAATTAAAAGATCAAAAGGTTGAGATTCAGACATGTCAAAAGGATTTTTTTTTTCTACTTCAAAATGTATAAAACAGAAGTCCCATTTTGTCCAAAGTCTTCCAAATTGGTCACTTTTTAAATTAAGTCTTTTTTTTTGTTAGTAATGGTGATGTCATCTCTTGAGAGCCTTCCTCTCTGCAGCCGATTTGAGGCCCTTAGATGTCTCCCTTGGGTTTTGAGGCCCATGGTTTGGCTGTGGTTTTTGAATGAAGATGTGCACTGATAATACTCTGTGAAAACATGTGGTTTGGAAGAGAAATCAGACTTTGGAAAAATATTTTTTCTGTTCTTTTTTATGTTAAATGGCACAGTCTGTGCTGTCTACATCAATACTGGAAAATGAAGTTTAGTTTTTTCTTCCCATATTACCCAGCCATAATAAAATAACCAAATAATAAAAATGAAAAAGCTAAAGTAAATTAAACTTCTAATGTAACAGTTAGATAGATTATTCAACCAAAGAGCCACAGACCACCGAAATTCAATGTTCAAGTAAGTTCAGCGCTGAGTCTGGCACGAGTTTGCATGTTCTCCCTGTGTCTGTGACTCTACGTGGTTAGACCATATGGTGGCATGTGACACTCAGGTTTCATTGTATAAAACCTATGTGTGTCATGTAAATAAAGCAGTGCAGTGAGGGCAGCTGCAAAGAACGGTACAAAGGAGAGACCAAACAGCCACTGCACAAAAGGCTGTACCAACACAGAAGATTTCATTTCATTTTCATTTTCATTTTATTTATTTATTTGAGCAACATACAAGTTCTGTCACATTTTCTGCTGTGCTGCATCCATGCTCAAAAAGGAGTAGGAAGAAGTGTGAACTTATGAACTCCTACCCCTCATTTCATTCCATCAAGTGTTGACAGCATTGATACGACAACGTTAGTATTTGACATCAATCCTGAGCATTTCATGACAATATGTATATTGACAATGTACATGAAAATGTTTTATAATCATAGTATCGTAGATGATCTCCTAATGTAGCTGTAGCTTAGGCTATATTTGATTATTTAATCGTTTGCGTGTTATTCACAAAAAAAAGAATGACAATATTGTACGTTGTTATTTAACCATATCAAATTAAAAATATTTTTAACTTTTACTCAACCTTCTTCTGCATATTTTTTAAATAAGTTGTATTTGTACCGCTTTTTGAAGCAGTATATACTTGGGCAGCTCTTTGTTTCCTCATTTAAACTGTTCCATAGATCAACTCCGCATCTTGAAACGCACATTTTTTTGGTTGCTGTGCGGTAAAATAATTTCTTGAAGTTGAGCTGATTCCTTAGATTATAATTTCCTTCTCTGTCACTAAACATGATTTGAATATTTTCTGGTAGTTGTTTATGTCTGGCTTTATAAATAGTTAGTAGTGTTTTAAATGTAACTAAATCCTCAAACTTTAATATTTTAGATTTGAAGAACAATATATTTGTATGGTCCCGATATCCTGCTCTGTGTAGAATTCTCACTGCTTTTTTCTGTAATTTGAATAGGGGTTCTGTGTTGGTTTTGTACGTATGTCCCCATACTTGTGCTCCATAGCTCAGGTATGGTAGGATCAGTGAATTGTATAATATATGGAGGGATTGAGAATCTAAAAACGGCCTTGCCTTACCCAGTATGGCAACGCTTTTGGCTATTTTTGATTTGATGTTGGCAATATGAGGTTTCCAACTCATTTTATGATCCAGTGTCACTCCCAGAAATTTAAACTCATTAACTCTTTCAATTTCAATGTTTTCAATTAATACTTGTGTCTGTGATTTTGTTTCTCGATTTCCAAAAATAATAAATTTAGTTTTCATAACGTTTAGGGACACTTTATTTTCATCGAACCAAGTTTTTAGCTTGCCCATTTCTGTTGTTGTCTGGACCATGAGTTGTTGTAGATTGTCTCCTGAGCAAGTTATTGTTGTGTCATCTGCAAATAACACAAATTTCATTTTTGTTGATATTGAACATAAGTCATTTATATATATTAAAAATAGTTTTGGTCCTAACACGGAGCCTTGGGGTACACCACAGGACAATGTTTTATGTATTGATTTGTGTTCCCCAATCTGAACGTACTGGCACCTATTTGTTAAATAGGATCTTACCCAATTCAGTGTTGGGCCTCTAAAGCCATATTTTTCCATTTTTCTTAATAATATGTTATGATCAATTGTGTCGAACGCTTTTTTTAGATCTATAAAAATCCCTATCACATGTTTTTTCTTATCTGTGTTATCAGTTATATTTTCAATTAGGTCAATGAGGGCCATCTCTGTAGATCGGTTGTTTCTGAACCCGTACTGATTATTGTTTAAGATTTTGTGTTTTTCAAGATATGTGTCCATTCTTTTTCCAAAAAGTTTTTCGAGAATTTTTGAAAATTGAGGTAAAATTGAGATGGGCCTGTAATTAGAGAAAACAAATGTATCGCCATTTTTAAAGATCGGAATAACCTTTGCTGTTTTCATTTGATTTGGGAATTTCCCAGTGGAAAAAGACAAATTAAATATGTAAGCTAATGGTTGAGAGATTTCAGTTATTATTTTTTTTATAATAGAAATGTCAAGATCATCGCAGTCTAATGATTTTTTTTCTTTGAGATTGTTGACAGTGTCTATTATTTCCTTCTCATTTGTAGCGGCAAGAAAGAATGACTTTGGGTTTTGTGGAATAGTACATGTGTGTGGGTCAGTCGGTTTTGAGTTAATTGTTGCAGCCAGTTCTGGCCCAATGTTTACGAAAAAATCATTTAATTCTTCAACTACTTCATTCATGTTATCGATTATATTACCATTGTTAATAAAATATTTAGGCAAGCAACCATTTTTTGAGCCTTTTTTTATAACAGTGTTTATGACATTCCATAAGCCTTTAGTGTTATTACGATTTTCCTCCAGTAATTTACAATAATAACGTTTTTTACAGTTCCTGATTATATATGTTAATTTATTTTTATATTTTTTATATTTACTTTCTGACTCAACAGTTCTCTGAGATATAAATATTCTGTATAATAACTTTTTCTTTTTACATGCTTGTGCTATCCCTTTTGTCATCCATGGTTTTGACTTTTTTAATTGTTTATTTATGCATTATCACCACCGGACAGTGGTGATCAAATGAAGCTTTGAAGGTTCTTAGGAAATGTTCGTATGCTGCATCTACCTCAGTTTGGTTAAGGGTGGTTTCCCAGTTTTGGGTTTGCAAACTCATCCTGAGTGCTTGTATATTTTCATCTTTTTATTCTTACGTATTTAGGAATATTTTGTTCAGGTTCAGCTACAGCTGGACCACAAAGTGCAGTCCATCTGCAGCTGAAAGCAACAAACCACTTGTTTGAAGACAGTGAGATGAAGACTTTGAGCAGAGAGAAGAACTGGTTTGAAAGGGGAGTAAAGGAAACTATTTTTGTAAAAAGAGTGAATCCCTCTCCAAACAGGAATGGGGGTTTAAGATTCAGTTTAGCTAACATTTATGACAGCCTCCTAACACCCTGGTCCAAGTCAATAGACCATTCAAATGCCTCAGCAGTGATGAGGGAGAAACAGCCAGCTTTCAATAGCACAATAGAACAAAGGCTATCACCACAGATTAGCCTCAAGTGACACTAGGCAGGGCCAACTATTAACCTAACAAAGACAGGCCATTATCAGTGACTCCTCCCTGTGGGCGGGGCTCTCACTACTCAGAGTAGCATTTAAGACAGATTTCTCAGACCAGCTCACTGATTGACGATGACTTCTGGATAGTCGAAACGTCTCATCAAACGTGACATCTTCAAACAGCATACAGATGACAACCCCTGAAACCTTTTTTACGATGGAATACGCCTGGACCAATGAGGGATTACATCAACGTGTAAATAAAGTACTTTACTTTTAAATGATTTATAGACTTTCAATTAAAAAAAACATTGTATATGATTAATATAATTACATTTTGTTGTGGCACTCGACTAAATGACAGTTATTTTTAACATTTGGACAAAAGATTAAAACAAACTTGTTCACACTGCAGCAATGGACAGAAAAACAAGAGGTAAAAAAGCTTAGCTATGATTTCTATTTTCATTCATTCATTTTCTGCCGTTTGTTCCTGTTATGGGTCGTGGGTGACTGGAGCCTGTCCAATGGCTTTGAGCCTTAGGCGGGGTACACCCTGGACAGGGGCCACTAGTCACAGGATTAACACAGAGACGTGGACAGACAACTCACTCGAGGCTATTTAGATTCACCAATTAAACCTCCACAGGCATGTCTTTGGACAGTGGAAGGAAGCCGGAGAACCCACAGTAAAATGAGGAGGACATGCAGACTCTACCCAGAGAGATCGTGTGATGTTGTTCTGGTTTGGGTTTCAAACCCTGTCCTTACTGGGAGGCTCTAACCGCTCTGCCACTGTGCACCCTGTGACGACGTCTATATTTTTTTTATATTTTTGTGATTTCCACTTGTATCTGATTGAACTTCTGGTTGTGTTTTCACCCTTTTCCTTCTCAGGGCATTAATGAAGTTTTGAGATCCAAAACAGTAGAGTAGTGGGTCCAGGCAGCAGTTCAGTCCAGCCACGATCCAGGAAACACAGTCTTCTCATGGTAGTACTTATTCAGCACCACTCCCATTGCCAGGGTCACATTCATGAACAGGAAGCAGATCCCAAAAATGATGAGGCACATTCAGATCATTTGCTGGGATTTGAGCTTAACTTTTAGGCCTTTGGTGGAGCTGGTGTTCAACAGAGTGAGTGCGTTTGTGATGATTTACACTAAACGTTTAGTAATTTGCTGTTGTTTCTGAGTCACTTCTTTTCTAATTTTCCGTTTGACTTTTCCTCAAATATGGAAATATATCTCTGAAGTTCTGTGAGCCGAAACAGTAGAGCAGTGGGTCCAGGCAGCAGTTCAGTCCAGCCACGATCCATGAGGCGTAGTACGCCGTCTGCACCTGACGAACAGTGTCGCAAAGATGGGGGAAGTATTTTATAAGAACTGCTGCCATCGTCCGAGTCACATTCATGGGCAGGAAGCAAATACCAAAGATGATGAGGCACATTCTGATCATTCGCTGGGATTTGAGCTTGACCTTTAGACCTTTGGCGGTGCTGGTGTTCAAGCGAGAGAGTGCGTTTGTGACACGAAAATAACAAACGGCAGAGAGGCTGAGGGGAAAGAGGAAGCCGAGCAACAATAGAACAAAGTTGATTACAAACATTGAGTTTGACAGGGTTTTTTGGCTGAGACTGAGACATTGTGCACGATTGCCGACTTTAGTTGAGGGAACAACGAAATAGTAAACCACTGATTGTGCCAGAAGTAGCAGCCACACTCCGGCACACAGCTTCTTGATAAAGCTTTTGTTTTTCATCCTGCTGCTCTTGTTGAAATGCACCACCGCTGTGTATCTGTGGACGCTGATCAGAGTGAGGAATATAATGCTGCCGTAAAAGTGGGACGACATCAGAGCGATCTTGACTTGGCAGAGGAACTGTCCGAAGATCCAGTTGTTGTCCATGAGGAAGTACACGGCGATGAGTGGAGTGACAGGAGTGGCCAGAGCGTCGCTGAGAGCCAGGTTGAACTGCAGGACGGTCCCAGCGCTCCATGAAGACAGACGGCAGCAGAAAACCCACAGGCTGAAGACGTTCAGGAGGAAACCGATTTAAAAACACCAGGCACATGAGCACGGGATGGCCGTGGGCTGGACAGTGGGCACACAGGAATCATTTGTGTGGTTCATCTTCACAGTTGTTAAACCTAAAGACAGAACATTGAAGTTCATGAATGAAAACTGTGATATTAAATGAAGTATGCATTGAAGGAAACTTTAGAACATGTTACTATTATACACATATTAGGAGAAGTATACCAGTGTTTTACAAAAAAGGGCATGTGGTTGGTGAATGGAAAAATAAGTACCTTTTATTGGTGCGAAAGAAGAAGTGGAAATCTACTTCAATGTGTACTATGTGGATGTGATTTTATGCAGATTTATGAATTTATATATAATAAAATCATTTACAGTAACCATAATTTAATATAATGACCTATATAAATAAATATTCATACATTATATTGCAATATATTCATTGTTTTTTGTAACTCTGCAAATCTCTTCCACAGATGTACCAATTTGAATGTATTAAGGTACCTTTTTCTAGGCCCTTTTTTCATAAATAGAAAAGACTCCTGCACACCACTTTACTGTCCAAATGTGAATTTAAAGGTCCCATATTCTGCTATTTTCCCCTTCACACAGTCTTTTCTAAGGGCTTTGTTGATAAAATTTTGCGTTGTACAATATCCATAACATAACAGTTTCCAAAAAACACCCATTTCTTGGACTGGCCCCCCTCCTTGCAAAAGCAAACGGCTCCCTCTGAGATCTGACCCCCCCGAACAGAGAGCAGGCTGCCTCCCTCACCCAACTCGTGCGCCTCCCCCGCCCAACTCGTGCCGAAGCCTAGAGCAGAGATAGTGCGCATGCGCCGTGTGCTCCGGTAAACAGCGATACACAAACACCGGAATAAACCTTTTATCCGTCCTGACGGGGCGTCGTGTTGAGTCCTACGTCCTGGATCTGACCTGGAGTTTGACGTGCTCCAGTACCTCGACGACGCACGTTGCCGTTTGGTAAATAACAAGCTAACTCTTCGATCTGTCGTATCCATCGTGTAATTACTGTGTAGCATTAGCATTAGCTGTGTTTATTCTGCGGCTGCGCGCTTCCTGGAGGTGTGGCTTAAACACCGCGTCATCCTGGTGAAGCGTCATCTTAGTGAGGAGCCCCGTCTGCTGCTCAGCCGAGGGGACAAAAAGACAGTTCTCTAGCGAAAGCATGCAGGAATCAATCAAACCACTTTGGGCACACATACGAGGCCCAAATAGCACTGTAGGAAGGTTAAAACCTCTGAAAAGTCGATTTTGCATGTTATGGGACCTTTAAATGTATTTCATCGATAACATTTTGGCATTTGGCCTTCATAGAGACAAACGGAGGATGAACTCCAGGTAGCCGTCTTAGATAGAGTGTGGAAAGTACCCAAGGGTGACAGGTCGTTCAATGATCAGTGCACAAAAATCTCCAGTCAAGAAAAAGGGCAAAACAACCCTCCCATGTATTAAAAAACAATACAAATGCAAATAAAAAAATTAATATAAAGAAGTGTATCTGATTGCATGATAATTAATATAATCACAGAGAGAAAACACTAGTGTGATACAGACATACAGTATCTTAATGCAGTGGAGGACAGTAAAAAAAGTACACAAGTAAAAAAAAAAGTGCTTAAGTAAATGTTTTAGGTATCTGTACTTTTCTTAAGAACATTGTAGTAGATTTTTTTTCTTTCATTACATTTGAGAGCAAATGCCTTTACTTTCTACTTTTGTACATGTCTAAAAAGTGAAAAGTACAAAGTGCTTTCGTCTGTTTAAGACGAGACACCTGAGGGGTTATATTAAGTACGTTCATAGTTTACGTGAGAGAATCCCAACTTTGAGCAAACCAAAACTCAAAACCTTTGGTGCCTTTAATAGTTCTCAATCTGTCTGAAATAATTTAACTTTTTTAGTGTATTCTTAAATGAGTAATTGAAGCAGATTTTTTAATGTGATGAGTTTACTTGAGTATCAAGTATCTGTACTCTTATTCCACCACTGTTTACACAGACAAAGATCTGATCGCAGAGCAGATTATAATACCATTGCAGCCTACATAAAATAAATGTTTTTCAGTAGAGACACTTTGCAAGAAAATATTCAAGCTGAATTCACCATTTGGGAGTTTAAATAATAACAGCATCGTTTTCAGAATCAGAAAAAGGTTTATTTCCTTTGTCAGTGAACTAAAAATCACAAGCTAGGAACTTGCTTTGGCGTAAGGTGCAACATATAACAATGAACAATCTGTCACCCTTGGGTGCTTGCCACACTTCAGGTGGCTACCTGGATCTCAGATTAAGTTTGCCTGATGAAATCCAAATGCCAAAATGTTGTCTATGTTCAAATACATTCACATTTTGTAGGGGATGTGTGGGGGAATCATTTCTTTTTTCATCATGTGGTCTGCTGCCTTTCTTCTTCTTCCTGTCCAACTCTTTTGAAAATTGTCACACAATAGCAGGTTTAAATTGGGTCTAAAACAAATCTAAACCAGGACTAAACAAGGACAAAAGCAGGTCTAAACTAGGATTAAAACAGGTCTAAAACAGGTCTAAACCAGGGCTAAACCAGGGATAAAGTAGGACTAAAACAGAGCAAAATCAGGGCTAAATCAAGACTAAAACGGGGCTAAACCAAACCAGGACTAATGAAATACCAGTGATAATTTTTCATATATTTGGAAGATGGGTTGAGGGCCAGATCAGGATTTGTTGAGTTATATTTTTATTTTTTTATTTTTAAATACGTATTCAAAAGTATTTCAAAACTCACCCGTGTTGAAGATGCTCTCGATGTGTAGAAGTCGCTGAACTGTTCAGGATTTCACTTCAGTCAGCCAAAGGAGGAGTTTCTTGCCAACCACAACAGCATAAACTATTTATGAATATTAATTGTGTGCACACAGTTTTTTTCCACACATGTAAGACATAGAAGTTTCAAAAAGGTGTCGACTAGACAAGGTCTTTTCAGGTTCCGTTGATAACTTTTTGAAACCTGTGTGTCGATGGAACATTGTTGTAATTTTTTGCGCACAGTGAGAACATATTTGACTGTGGATCTGTTATTTTGTATGATTAATACTGTTTTAAGTCGTCTTCAGTACAGGAAATGCCATGTTATTTTGAGATGTTTACCCACCATGCACTTCACTCTTCTATCAGATTACTCTGCAGAGGTGAGAAAATTTCTGTGTCTGCAGAAATATATTTAGTGCATTGATTAATACATTTATGAACATAACATGATTCAAAGATACTTCATTTGTTTGGAGTGTTCCACAGTACGGCACAAAACATCTATCTTGCATTAACGGGTGTTTTTTGGTTGTTTGTTTGGTTGTTTTTTTTGCATTTATTCTTACTCATATCTTCACAGATCTGATACGGAAAAGGTACATCTTTGATAAGGACTACACTAATATTTTTAAACTGTTTTATCAACATTAACTTTTACTGAGGTGGCAGTGTCACTTAAAGATTGTGACAGGAAAGGCATCAAATGACCTCTGGTGACAAATATGGATCATCAGAATTCAAAAATAAGGTTGGGTAATTAATTAAAAGATCAAAAGGTTGAGATTCAGACATGTCAAAAGGATTTTTTTTTCTACTTCAAAATGTATAAAACAGAAGTCCCATTTTGTCCAAAGTCTTCCAAATTGGTCACTTTTTAAATTAAGTCTTTTTTTTGCCAGCTTTCAATAGCACAATAGAACAAAGGCTATCACCACAGAATAGCCTCAAGTGACACTAGGCAGGGCCAACTATTAACCTAACAAAGACAGGCCATTATCAGTGACTCCTCCCTGTGGGCGGGGCTCTCACTACTCAGAGTAGCATTTAAGACAGATTTCTCAGACCAGCTCACTGATTGACGATGACTTCTGGATAGTCGAAACGTCTCATCAAACGTGACATCTTCAAACAGCATACAGATGACAACCCCTGAAACCTTTTTTACGATGGAATACGCCTGGACCAATGAGGGATTACATCAACGTGTAAATAAAGCACTTTACTTTTAAATGATTTATAGACTTTCAATTAAAAAAAACATTGTATATGATTAATATAATTACATTTTGTTGTGGCACTCAACTAAATGACAGTTATTTTTAACATTTGGACAAAAGATTAAAACAAACTTGTTCACACTGCAGCAATGGACAGAAAAACAAGAGGTAAAAAAGCTTAGCTATGATTTCTATTTTCATTCATTCATTTTCTGCCGTTTGTTCCTGTTATGGGTCGTGGGTGACTGGAGCCTGTCCAATGGCTTTGAGCCTTAGGCGGGGTACACCCTGGACAGGGGCCACTAGTCACAGGATTAACACAGAGACGTGGACAGACAACTCACTCGAGGCTATTTAGATTCACCAATTAAACCTCCACAGGCATGTCTTTGGACAGTGGAAGGAAGCCGGAGAACCCACAGTAAAATGAGGAGGACATGCAGACTCTACCCAGAGAGATCGTGTGATGTTGTTCTGGTTTGGGTTTCAAACCCTGTCCTTACTGGGAGGCTCTAACCGCTCTGCCACTGTGCACCCTGTGACGACGTCTATATTTTTTTTATATTTTTGTGATTTCCACTTGTATCTGATTGAACTTCTGGTTGTGTTTTCACCCTTTTCCTTCTCAGGGCATTAATGAAGTTTTGAGATCCAAAACAGTAGAGCAGTGGGTCCAGGCAGCAGTTCAGTCCAGCCACGATCCAGGAAACACAGTCTTCTCATGGTAGTACTTATTCAGCACCACTCCCATTGCCAGGGTCACATTCATGAACAGGAAGCAGATCCCAAAAATGATGAGGCACATTCAGATCATTTGCTGGGATTTGAGCTTAACTTTTAGGCCTTTGGTGGAGCTGGTGTTCAACAGAGTGAGTGCGTTTGTGATGATTTACACTAAACGTTTAGTAATTTGCTGTTGTTTCTGAGTCACTTCTTTTCTAATTTTCCGTTTGACTTTTCCTCAAATATGGAAATATATCTCTGAAGTTCTGTGAGCCGAAACAGTAGAGCAGTGGGTCCAGGCAGCAGTTCAGTCCAGCCACGATCCATGAGGCGTAGTACGCCCGTCTGCACCTGACGAACAGTGTCGCAAAGATGGGGGAAGTATTTTATAAGAACTGCTGCCATCGTCCGAGTCACATTCATGGGCAGGAAGCAAATACCAAAGATGATGAGGCACATTCTGATCATTCGCTGGGATTTGAGCTTGACCTTTAGACCTTTGGCGGTGCTGGTGTTCAAGCGAGAGTGCGTTTGTGACACGAAAATAACAAACGGCAGAGAGGCTGAGGGGAAAGAGGAAGCCGAGCAACAATAGAACAAAGTTGATTACAAACATTGAGTTTGACAGGGTTTTTTGGCTGAGACTGAGACATTGTGCACGATTGCCGACTTTAGTTGAGGGAACAACGAAATAGTAAACCACTGATTGTGCCAGAAGTAGCAGCCACACTCCGGCACACAGCTTCTTGATAAAGCTTTTGTTTTTCATCCTGCTGCTCTTGTTGAAATGCACCACCGCTGTGTATCTGTGGACGCTGATCAGAGTGAGGAATATAATGCTGCCGTAAAAGTGGGACGACATCAGAGCGATCTTGACTTGGCAGAGGAACTGTCCGAAGATCCAGTTGTTGTCCATGAGGAAGTACACGGCGATGAGTGGAGTGACAGGAGTGGCCAGAGCGTCGCTGAGAGCCAGGTTGAACTGCAGGACGGTCCCAGCGCTCCATGAAGACAGACGGCAGCAGAAAACCCACAGGCTGAAGACGTTCAGGAGGAAACCGACGAAAAACACCAGGCACATGAGCACGGGGATGGCCGTGGGCTGGACAGTGGGCACACAGGAATCATTTGTGTGGTTCATCTTCACAGTTGTTAAACCTAAAGACAGAACATTGAAGTTCATGAATGAAAACTGTGATATTAAATGAAGTATGCATTGAAGGAAACTTTAGAACATGTTACTATTATACACATATTAGGAGAAGTATACCAGTGTTTTACAAAAAAGGGCATGTGGTTGGTGAATGGAAAAATAAGTACCTTTTATTGGTGCGAAAGAAGAAGTGGAAATCTACTTCAATGTGTACTATGTGGATGTGATTTTATGCAGATTTATGAATTTATATATAATAAAATCATTTACAGTAACCATAATTTAATATAATGACCTATATAAATAAATATTCATACATTATATTGCAATATATTCATTGTTTTTTGTAACTCTGCAAATCTCTTCCACAGATGTACCAATTTGAATGTATTAAGGTACCTTTTTCTAGGCCCTTTTTTCATAAATAGAAAAGACTCCTGCACACCACTTTACTGTCCAAATGTGAATTTAAAGGTCCCATATTCTGCTATTTTCCCCTTCACACAGTCTTTTCTAAGGGCTTTGTTGATAAAATTTTGCGTTGTACAATATCCATAACATAACAGTTTCCAAAAAACACCCATTTCTTGGACTGGCCCCCCTCCTTGCAAAAGCAAACGGCTCCCTCTGAGATCTGACCCCCCCGAACAGAGAGCAGGCTGCCTCCCTCACCCAACTCGTGCGCCTCCCCCGCCCAACTCGTGCCGAAGCCTAGAGCAGAGATAGTGCGCATGCGCCGTGTGCTCCGGTAAACAGCGATACACAAACACCGGAATAAACCTTTTATCCGTCCTGACGGGGCGTCGTGTTGAGTCCTACGTCCTGGATCTGACCTGGAGTTTGACGTGCTCCAGTACCTCGACGACGCACGTTGCCGTTTGGTAAATAACAAGCTAACTCTTCGATCTGTCGTATCCATCGTGTAATTACTGTGTAGCATTAGCATTAGCTGTGTTTATTCTGCGGCTGCGCGCTTCCTGGAGGTGTGGCTTAAACACCGCGTCATCCTGGTGAAGCGCGTCATCTTAGTGAGGAGCCCCCGTCTGCTGCTCAGCCGAGGGGGACAAAAAAGACAGTTCTCTAGCGAAAGCATGCAGGAATCAATCAAAAAACCACTTTGGGCACACATACGAGGCCCAAATAGCACTGTAGGAAGGTTAAAACCTCTGAAAAGTCGATTTTGCATGTTATGGGACCTTTAAATGTATTTCATCGATAACATTTTGGCATTTGGCCTTCATAGAGACAAACGGAGGATGAACTCCAGGTAGCCGTCTTAGATAGAGTGTGGAAAGTACCCAAGGGTGACAGGTCGTTCAATGATCAGTGCACAAAAATCTCCAGTCAAGAAAAAGGGCAAAACAACCCTCCCATGTATTAAAAAACAATACAAATGCAAATAAAAAAATTAATATAAAGAAGTGTATCTGATTGCATGATAATTAATATAATCACAGAGAGAAAACACTAGTGTGATACAGACATACAGTATCTTAATGCAGTGGAGGACAGTAAAAAAAGTACACAAGTAAAAAAAAAAGTGCTTAAGTAAATGTTTTAGGTATCTGTACTTTTCTTAAGAACATTGTAGTAGATTTTTTTTCTTTCATTACATTTGAGAGCAAATGCCTTTACTTTCTACTTTTGTACATGTCTAAAAAGTGAAAAGTACAAAGTGCTTTCGTCTGTTTAAGACGAGACACCTGAGGGGTTATATTAAGTACGTTCATAGTTTACGTGAGAGAATCCCAACTTTGAGCAAACCAAAACTCAAAAACTTTGGTGCCTTTAATAGTTCTCAATCTGTCTGAAATAATTTAACTTTTTTAGTGTATTCTTAAATGAGTAATTGAAGCAGATTTTTTAATGTGATGAGTTTACTTGAGTATCAAGTATCTGTACTCTTATTCCACCACTGTTTACACAGACAAAGATCTGATCGCAGAGCAGATTATAATACCATTGCAGCCTACATAAAATAAATGTTTTTCAGTAGAGACACTTTGCAAGAAAATATTCAAGCTGAATTCACCATTTGGGAGTTTAAATAATAACAGCATCGTTTTCAGAATCAGAAAAAGGTTTATTTCCTTTGTCAGTGAACTAAAAATCACAAGCTAGGAACTTGCTTTGGCGTAAGGTGCAACATATAACAATGAACAATCTGTCACCCTTGGGTGCTTGCCACACTTCAGGTGGCTACCTGGATCTCAGATTAAGTTTGCCTGATGAAATCCAAATGCCAAAATGTTGTCTATGTTCAAATACATTCACATTTTGTAGGGGATGTGTGGGGGAATCATTTCTTTTTTCATCATGTGGTCTGCTGCCTTTCTTCTTCTTCCTGTCCAACTCTTTTGAAAATTGTCACACAATAGCAGGTTTAAATTGGGTCTAAAACAAATCTAAACCAGGACTAAACAAGGACAAAAGCAGGTCTAAACTAGGATTAAAACAGGTCTAAAACAGGTCTAAACCAGGGCTAAACCAGGGATAAAGTAGGACTAAAACAGAGCAAAATCAGGGCTAAATCAAGACTAAAACGGGGCTAAACCAAACCAGGACTAATGAAATACCAGTGATAATTTTTCATATATTTGGAAGATGGGTTGAGGGCCAGATCAGGATTTGTTGAGTTATATTTTTATTTTTTTATTTTTAAATACGTATTCAAAAGTATTTCAAAACTCACCCGTGTTGAAGATGCTCTCGATGTGTAGAAGTCGCTGAACTGTTCAGGATTTCACTTCAGTCAGCCAAAGGAGGAGTTTCTTGCCAACCACAACAGCATAAACTATTTATGAATATTAATTGTGTGCACACAGTTTTTTTCCACACATGTAAGACATAGAAGTTTCAAAAAGGTGTCGACTAGACAAGGTCTTTTTCAGGTTCCGTTGATAACTTTTGAAACCTGTGTGTCGATGGAACATTGTTGTAATTTTTTGCGCACAGTGAGAACATATTTGACTGTGGATCTGTTATTTTGTATGATTAATACTGTTTTAAGTCGTCTTCAGTACAGGAAATGCCATGTTATTTTGAGATGTTTACCCACCATGCACTTCACTCTTCTATCAGATTACTCTGCAGAGGTGAGAAAATTTCTGTGTCTGCAGAAATATATTTAGTGCATTGATTAATACATTTATGAACATAACATGATTCAAAGATACTTCATTTGTTTGGAGTGTTCCACAGTACGGCACAAAACATCTATCTTGCATTAACGGGTGTTTTTTGGTTGTTTGTTTGGTTGTTTTTTTTGCATTTATTCTTACTCATATCTTCACAGATCTGATACGGAAAAGGTACATCTTTGATAAGGACTACACTAATATTTTTAAACTGTTTTATCAACATTAACTTTTACTGAGGTGGCAGTGTCACTTAAAGATTGTGACAGGAAAGGCATCAAATGACCTCTGGTGACAAATATGGATCATCAGAATTCAAAAATAAGGTTGGGTAATTAATTAAAAGATCAAAAGGTTGAGATTCAGACATGTCAAAAGGATTTTTTTTTCTACTTCAAAATGTATAAAACAGAAGTCCCATTTTGTCCAAAGTCTTCCAAATTGGTCACTTTTTAAATTAAGTCTTTTTTTTGCCAGCTTTCAATAGCACAATAGAACAAAGGCTATCACCACAGAATAGCCTCAAGTGACACTAGGCAGGGCCAACTATTAACCTAACAAAGACAGGCCATTATCAGTGACTCCTCCCTGTGGGCGGGGCTCTCACTACTCAGAGTAGCATTTAAGACAGATTTCTCAGACCAGCTCACTGATTGACGATGACTTCTGGATAGTCGAAACGTCTCATCAAACGTGACATCTTCAAACAGCATACAGATGACAACCCCTGAAACCTTTTTTACGATGGAATACGCCTGGACCAATGAGGGATTACATCAACGTGTAAATAAAGTACTTTACTTTTAAATGATTTATAGACTTTCAATTAAAAAAAACATTGTATATGATTAATATAATTACATTTTGTTGTGGCACTCAACTAAATGACAGTTATTTTTAACATTTGGACAAAAGATTAAAACAAACTTGTTCACACTGCAGCAATGGACAGAAAAACAAGAGGTAAAAAAGCTTAGCTATGATTTCTATTTTCATTCATTCATTTTCTGCCGTTTGTTCCTGTTATGGGTCGTGGGTGACTGGAGCCTGTCCAATGGCTTTGAGCCTTAGGCGGGGTACACCCTGGACAGGGGCCACTAGTCACAGGATTAACACAGAGACGTGGACAGACAACTCACTCGAGGCTATTTAGATTCACCAATTAAACCTCCACAGGCATGTCTTTGGATGGTGGAAGGAAGCCGGAGAAGTAGGAGAGAACCCACAGTAAAATGAGGAGGACATGCAGACTCTACCCAGAGAGATCGTGTGATGTTGTTCTGGTTTGGGTTTCAAACCCTGTCCTTACTGGGAGGCTCTAACCGCTCTGCCACTGTGCACCCTGTGACGACGTCTATATTTTTTTTATATTTTTGTGATTTCCACTTGTATCTGATTGAACTTCTGGTTGTGTTTTCACCCTTTTCCTTCTCAGGGCATTAATGAAGTTTTGAGATCCAAAACAGTAGAGCAGTGGGTCCAGGCAGCAGTTCAGTCCAGCCACGATCCAGGAAACACAGTCTTCTCATGGTAGTACTTATTCAGCACCACTCCCATTGCCAGGGTCACATTCATGAACAGGAAGCAGATCCCAAAAATGATGAGGCACATTCAGATCATTTGCTGGGATTTGAGCTTAACTTTTAGGCCTTTGGTGGAGCTGGTGTTCAACAGAGTGAGTGCGTTTGTGATGATTTACACTAAACGTTTAGTAATTTGCTGTTGTTTCTGAGTCACTTCTTTTCTAATTTTCCGTTTGACTTTTCCTCAAATATGGAAATATATCTCTGAAGTTCTGTGAGCCGAAACAGTAGAGCAGTGGGTCCAGGCAGCAGTTCAGTCCAGCCACGATCCATGAGGCGTAGTACGCCGTCTGCACCTGACGAACAGTGTCGCAAAGATGGGGGAAGTATTTTATAAGAACTGCTGCCATCGTCCGAGTCACATTCATGGGCAGGAAGCAAATACCAAAGATGATGAGGCACATTCTGATCATTCGCTGGGATTTGAGCTTGACCTTTAGACCTTTGGCGGTGCTGGTGTTCAAGCGAGAGAGTGCGTTTGTGACACGAAAATAACAAACGGCAGAGAGGCTGAGGGGAAAGAGGAAGCCGAGCAACAATAGAACAAAGTTGATTACAAACATTGAGTTTGACAGGGTTTTTTGGCTGAGACTGAGACATTGTGCACGATTGCCGACTTTAGTTGAGGGAACAACGAAATAGTAAACCACTGATTGTGCCAGAAGTAGCAGCCACACTCCGGCACACAGCTTCTTGATAAAGCTTTTGTTTTTCATCCTGCTGCTCTTGTTGAAATGCACCACCGCTGTGTATCTGTGGACGCTGATCAGAGTGAGGAATATAATGCTGCCGTAAAAGTGGGACGACATCAGAGCGATCTTGACTTGGCAGAGGAACTGTCCGAAGGGCCAATTGTTGCCCATGAGGAAGTACACGGCGATGAGTGGAGTGACAGGAGTGGCCAGAGCGTCGCTGAGAGCCAGGTTGAACTGCAGGACGGTCCCAGCGCTCCATGAAGACAGACGGCAGCAGAAAACCCACAGGCTGAAGACGTTCAGGAGGAAACCGACGAAAAACACCAGGCACATGAGCACGGGGATGGCCGTGGGCTGGACAGTGGGCACACAGGAATCATTTGTGTGGTTCATCTTCACAGTTGTTAAACCTAAAGACAGAACATTGAAGTTCATGAATGAAAACTGTGATATTAAATGAAGTATGCATTGAAGGAAACTTTAGAACATGTTACTATTATACACATATTAGGAGAAGTATACCAGTGTTTTACAAAAAAGGGCATGTGGTTGGTGAATGGAAAAATAAGTACCTTTTATTGGTGCGAAAGAAGAAGTGGAAATCTACTTCAATGTGTACTATGTGGATGTGATTTTATGCAGATTTATGAATTTATATATAATAAAATCATTTACAGTAACCATAATTTAATATAATGACCTATATAAATAAATATTCATACATTATATTGCAATATATTCATTGTTTTTTGTAACTCTGCAAATCTCTTCCACAGATGTACCAATTTGAATGTATTAAGGTACCTTTTTCTAGGCCCTTTTTTCATAAATAGAAAAGACTCCTGCACACCACTTTACTGTCCAAATGTGAATTTAAAGGTCCCATATTCTGCTATTTCCCCCTTTACACAGTCTTTTCTAAGGGCTTTGTTGATAAAATTTTGCGTTGTACAATATCCATAACATAACAGTTTCCAAAAAACACCCATTTCTTGGACTGGCCCCCCTCCTTGCAAAAGCAAACGGCTCCCTCTGAGATCTGACCCCCCCCCGAACAGAGAGCAGGCTGCCTCCCTCGCCCAACTCGTGCGCCTCCCCCGCCCAACTTGTGCCGAAGCCTAGAGCAGAGATAGTGCGCATGCGCCGTGTGCTCCGGTAAACAGCGATACACAAACACCGGAATAAACCTTTTATCCGTCCTGACGGGGCGTCGTGTTGAGTCCTACGTCCTGGATCTGACCTGGAGTTTGACGTGCTCCAGTACCTCGACGACGCACGTTGCCGTTTGGTAAATAACAAGCTAACTCTTCGATCTGTCGTATCCATCGTGTAATTACTGTGTAGCATTAGCATTAGCTGTGTTTATTCTGCGGCTGCGCGCTTCCTGGAGGTGTGGCTTAAACACCGCGTCATCCTGGTGAAGCGCGTCATCTTAGTGAGGAGCCCCCGTCTGCTGCTCAGCCGAGGGGGACAAAAAAGACAGTTCTCTAGCGAAAGCATGCAGGAATCAATCAAAAAACCACTTTGGGCACACATACGAGGCCCAAATAGCACTGTAGGAAGGTTAAAACCTCTGAAAAGTCGATTTTGCATGTTATGGGACCTTTAAATGTATTTCATCGATAACATTTTGGCATTTGGCCTTCATAGAGACAAACGGAGGATGAACTCCAGGTAGCCGTCTTAGATAGAGTGTGGAAAGTACCCAAGGGTGACAGGTCGTTCAATGATCAGTGCACAAAAATCTCCAGTCAAGAAAAAGGGCAAAACAACCCTCCCATGTATTAAAAAACAATACAAATGCAAATAAAAAAATTAATATAAAGAAGTGTATCTGATTGCATGATAATTAATATAATCACAGAGAGAAAACACTAGTGTGATACAGACATACAGTATCTTAATGCAGTGGAGGACAGTAAAAAAGTACACAAGTAAAAAAAAAAGTGCTTAAGTAAATATTTTAGGTATCTGTACTTTTCTTAAGAACATTGTAGTAGATTTTTTTCTTTCATTACATTTGAGAGCAAATGTCTTTACTTTCTACTTTTGTACATGTCTTAAAAGTGAAAAGTACAAAGTGCTTTCGTCTGTTTAAGACGAGACACCTGAGGGGTTATATTAAGTACGTTCATAGTTTACGTGAGAGAATCCCAACTTTGAGCAAACCAAAACTCAAAAACTTTGGTGCCTTTAATAGTTCTCAATCTGTCTGAAATAATTTAACTTTTTTAGTGTATTCTTAAATGAGTAATTGAAGCAGATTTTTTCATGTGATGAGTTTACTTGAGTATCAAGTATCTTATTCCACCACTGTTTACACAGACAAAGATCTGATCGCAGAGCAGATTATAATACCATTGCAGCCTACATAAAATAAATGTTTTTCAGTAGAGACACTTTGCAAGAAAATATTCAAGCTGAATTCACCATTTGGGAGTTTAAATAATAACAGCATCGTTTTCAGAATCAGAAAAAGGTTTATTGCCTTTGTCAGTGAACTAAAAATCACAAGCTAGGAACTTGCTTTGGCGTAAGGTGCAATATATAACAATGAACAATCTGTCACCCTTGGGTGCTTGCCACACTTCAGGTGGCTACCTGGATCTCAGATTAAGTTTGCCTGATGAAATCCAAATGCCAAAATGTTGTCTATGTTCAAATACATTCACATTTTGTAGGGGATGTGTGGGGGAATCATTTCTTTTTTTGTCATGTGGGCTGCTGCCTCTCTCTTCTTCTTCCTGTCCAACTCTTTTGAAAATTGTCACACAAAAGCAGGTTTAAATTGGGTCTAAAACAGGTTTAAACAAGGACTAAACCAGATCTAAACAAGGACTAAGGCAGGTCTAAACCAGGACTAAAACAGGTCTAAAACAGGTTTAAACCAGGGCTAAACCAGATCTAAACCAGGACTAAACCAGATCGAAACCAGGACTAAACCAGGGCTAATGAAATACCTGTAATCATTTTCTATATATTTGGAAGATGGGTTAAGGGCCAGATCAAGGATTTGTTGAAAATGTTAGTTATATTTTTATTTTTTCTATTCTAAGTATTTCAAAACTCACCAGTGTTGAAGATGCTCTCGATTTGCAGAAGTCGCTGAACTGTTCAGGATTTCACTTCAGTCAGCCAAAGGAGGAGTTTCTTGCCAACCACAACAGCATAAACTATTTATGAATATTAATTGTGCGCACACAGTTTTTTTCCACACATGTAAGACATAGAAGTTTCAAAAAGGTGTCGACTGGACAAGGTCTTTTTCAGGTTCCGTTGATAACTTTTTGAAACCTGTGTGTCGATGGAACATTGTTGTAGTTTTGTGTGCACAGTGAGACAGTATTTGACTCATTTGGATCAATTATTCTGTATGATTAATACTGTTCTATTTCATTCCTCCTGACCGCCAGAGGGCGGTGCTTTGCACCTGGATATCTACGTGTGTGCACAGCACATAGGTCGAGAGTAAATACCAACGAAGTCACGTCATGGACGTGACCTGGGTGACGTCAGCACCACATATATACCCGACGCACCCAGCGCTCTTTCTTTCTACATTTCTCGCATCAGCAGTAGGTCGAAGTTCCTTTATTTGGATTATTGATTTGGATCATTGCCGTTCTCGCTTGAGCCTCTCATTTTGGAGCTGCGCACCGCGTCCTCCGGAGGCTGCGAGCCGTCACCCTTGTCGATTACACACGCCTGTAGTAAGTACAAGTTGCCGTTTAGGCTGTCTTATAGCTGATTACGGCTACTATTAGCTAGCTGGCAAGCCTTGCTTTCTTGGCGTCCAGTTTTTACAGCTAGTGATCTGTGGTCCATTGACTTTTCATAACAATTATCTATTGAGCCTGCTAAACTAGTTGAACCAGTGTCTCGTGAGTGTTCTCGCTCCAGCGGCACGCCATTTTCGGACTTTTTTACCCGTGTTACTAACACTTAATAACCAGCGCCCCGTGAGTGACTACGCTCCTGTGGCTTGACTGCTCTTTTTATTTTTTAGCCCGCTACGTGACCTGGTGCCTTGTGAGGTGTTTTCGCCCAGCGACACCACAATTTTGGACTCTTTACCTCATTTCTGACATCTCAACCCGTGTTCTGTGAGTGCCCTCGCCCTGTAACACTGCAAGTCAGAGCACCTGTGGGGCGTTTTCCAACTTTACTAGTCCCGTTGTTACGGGCTTAGTTTGTAGTGAACGTAGCTCGTCGCGTGTTTCCGCGCCTGTGGTACCCTTATGCTTGTGTTTGGCGGTGTTTACAGTAGTTGCTCGTGACTTCAGAGTGTCTACGCTCCGCTGTCACTAATTCTGAACTAGTGCTTCGCGCTGATTCCCGCCTAGCACACATTGGTGAGTGTGTTATTACAGCTTTGACCGGTAACTCAACACAGCATGATGTCTACCTCCTTGATGCATGGTTGCAACAGTTGCTTGGCCCCTTTAAGCCCAGAAGACGGCCATACTTTATGCCCGCAGTGTCTAGTGATTGGACATCTGAAACAAGCACTTACTGAAGACGCCTGTTTTAATTGTATGTCCATGCCACTGGCGGACAGGGCCGCCAGACTGGCCGCAGTGGAGAGTGCTATGCCTAAACTGACCCTGGCCTCTAGCCCTGTTAAGGTGACTAAACGCGCAAGCGTCCTCACACAGAGGCCCCTGCAGCTAAGAGGAGCCATGATCAGGTGTTGTCTGCCAAGGTGGACACGTTGGCCTCTGAATTTGCTCAGATTAAGTCATTGCTCCTTAGTCTGCAGCCCAGTGATCCTCCCACTGTGCCTGGCCCCATTCCACATGATGAGGGGGAAGATCAGACAGATTCTAGTGCTGATCAAGTTCAGGAAGATGCTATGTCCATTGCTGCATCAGATACCTTGTTTGGAGTGGATGGTGCAGGTTACCTGGTAGGTCAGAATGAAGGCTGCCACTCCCCTAACCCTTCTGTGATGAGCTCACTCCTCGGACTTGGAGCCCCTGGGACGGAGCCAGAGTTTTCCTCTATTCACCAAGCTATGCAGTTGGCCTTATCGAGACTTGGGATTGAGACACCTGTGGCAACTGCACCTACAAGTGCCTTTTTCAGGGTCTCCCAGAAGCCTGTGTTCACAGTCCCAGCCTCTTTGCCGTACATTGAGGAGCTCCAACGATGTTGGGCGGATCCCAAATCGTTTACTCATTTCACGCGGGACTGCAAGACTTTGAGTGCTATGCAAGATGCAACAAAGTATGGATTGGATCGTATGCCATCTGTTGATAGCACTATTGCAGGCCTAGTTGTAGCACCAGCCGATGCTGCTCGGCCAGAGGCCCGTTGCCCACGTCCTCAGTGCAGAGTTACAGATGACCTCATTATCAAAAGTTACGACACGGCAGCTCGAATCGGTCGCCTGGGTAACTCCCTCTCTCACCTAGCACTTTCTTTCTCAGTCCCTCAAGGAGGCTGGAGTTGACAATGCTACACAGGGCCTGAGTGATGCTTCACTCCAAGCATTTGCTTATATGTCCAGAGAGCTTGGCAGGCTTATGTCCACCATAACCATCGCCAGACGTCAGGTGTGGTTAGCCCAGTCCCCCTGTCAGAATCCTGCAGGGGTACACTTACTGCGACTCTGCCTGTGGTTCCAGGCCAGGTGTTTGGACCTGCTGCTCAGCAGACCCTGGAGAGGGCTGTTGAAGCGAGTAAGTCTCGCAGACAGTTCGCTGAGCTGCATCGTGGTCCCAGGCCCCAGCCCAGAGGTGCTAATTCCTTTCGTCCAGCAGCCAGAGTTTCGTCCTTCCCAGGAGCCGAACGTGCTTCTGATGGCCAAGGTCCGGCCAGTCGGCCCTCTCTCCGGCCCACATTTCGCCCACCGAGAGGCAGAGCCCCAAGACACGACCGTCAGGTCCGCCAGGACCGCCCCTCCAGGCCACAAGGAGGCCACAATAGTCGAGTCTGACACTCAACTGCTGGCCCCCAGTTGTTTTTCCCATGCACATCTCAATCGCTGGGAGGCCATAGTTACAGACCCGTGGGTCATTTCAACCTTGTCCGAGGGCTACAGCATTCAGTTCAGACGGCGTCCCCCAGTGTTCGATGGGATGAGGGCGGCGATTGTTTCCGACCCAGTGAGGTCCGTGGCCCTCAGACAAGAGATTCAGGAACTCCCTGCGAAAGGTGCCGAGAAGTTGTTCAGAGGTCAGACCAGTTAAAAGGGTTCTACTCAAATTATTTTCTAGTTCCAAAGAAGGGCGGTGGTTTTCGTCCTATCCTCGATCTCAGGCGCCCTAAATCGTTCGTCAAGGTGCTGCGTTTTCACATGCTGCGGACCACAGACGTCCTGCAGTCAGTCTTGGAAGGGGATTGGTTCACAAGCGTCGACTTAAAGGACGCTTATTTCCATGTACCAGTGGCGCCACGCCACAGACAGTTCCTCCGTTTTGCCTTCGAAGGGCGAGCATACCAGTTCAGAGTGCTCCCGGTCTCTCTCTTGCTCCCGTGACGTTCACCAGGTGTGTGGCGGCAGCTCTGCGCCTCTTCAAGCTCAAGGACTGCAGGAATTCTGCGTGCCCATTTGACGATTGGCTTGTGTGTGCTCAGAGTCGAGATCAAGCACTCAGAGACACTTCCTTACTACTAGACCACATATCACAATTGGGGTTTGCAGTGAACTTTGCGAAGAGCTCGTTGATTCCCAGTCAACAAGTGATCTTTATTGGCATTGCCATCAATTCTGTGACCATGAAGGCCTCTCCATCCCCCCAGAGGGTGACGGATCTTCTCAAGCTTGTTTCTCACGTTCAGAGAAATCGGACAGTGTCATTCGGTTTGCTTCTTCAGTTGATGGGCAAGCTCACCTCAGTGTCAACAGTGGTACCCCTGGGGCTTCTGTTTTTGCGCCCTCTACAAATTTGGCTCAACAGTCTGGGCCTAAATCCACTGCTACACCAACACAGATCCGTGCAGCTCTCCTCTCAGTGTCTTGGCATCTCCGGCCTTGGGAGAACAGAGAGTTCCTATGCTTTGGCGTTCCCTAGGCTCTCTTCCATGTCGTCCGAGAACTAGTGGTCACGGACGCCGTCCGCTTACAGGCTGGGGAGCTGTTTGGAACCACAGGATGGTCAGAGGTGTTTGGGAGTTCTCGGGACAGACTTCAGCGCATAATCGGGCTGGGACTGCGAGCTGTTCGGCTGGCTCTCTTGTTCTTCCTTCCTGCTCTCAGGGGAAACATGTACTTGTTCGCTTCGGACAACACGTCAACGGTTTACCACATAAACCATCAAGGGGGTACGAGGTCGATTCACTCACTGGCGGAGGCTCGGAAGCTCCACCTATGGGCACTGCCTCGTTTGTTGAGTGTCAGGGCAGTCCACCTACCAGGCGTGGAGAATTGTGCTGCAGATTTTCTCTCACGGCAGGAACCACAAGCGGGGGAGTGGAGATTGAACCTGTAGTGGTACAGGAAATCTGGAGGAAGTTCGGCATGGCGGGGCAGATCTATTTGCCTCGAGCGAGACAACACATTGCCGGCTGTGGTTTTCCTCACAGAACCAGACTGTCCTCTGGGGCAAGACGCACTGGCTCACCCATGGCCGGGGTGCCTCCTGTATGCATTTCCTCCTTTTCCACTCCTGTTGTTAACACTGCACAGGATAGCCAAGGGCGATCACAGAGTGTTGTTAGTGGCTCCATATTGGCCAGGGAGGATATGGTTCCCCATGGTTCTGCAGCTCCTCGACGGGGAACCGTGGCCTCTCCCTCAGAGGAAGGATCTCCTGTCACAACTGGGAGGGAGGATCTGGCACCCTCACCCGGAACGTCTTCGTCTGTACTTGTGGACCTGAAGGGCCGGACTCTATGTTGACCTCATGTGACCAAGCAGTCGTCCATACGATCCTGAATGCTCGTGCTGCCTCCACACGAGCGCTGTATGGCAATAGATGGGCACTGTTTGTTGGTTGGTGTGAGACCCATAATGTGGATCCAGTGCACTGTTCTGTGCCAGTGCTGCTGAACTATCTTCAGACGCTACTTGAGAAGGGTCTTTCTGTTTCAACTATTAAGGTTTATGTTGCTGCCATCTCGCCCGCCACTCCATGGTTGATGGTCGGTCGGGTGGGAGTCGCATCCCTTGGTGTGCCGCTTTTTAAAGGGTGCCCTTCGCCTGCGACCTCCGAAGCTTACTCGAGTTCCTTCTTGGGATCTTCCGATAGTCCTGGAGGGATTGTGTTAGCCTCCATTTGAACCATTGGACGGGCTCCTTTGAGATGGGTGTCGATTAAGACAGCTTTTCTACTTGCTATCTCTTCTGCGAAGTGCATTGGGGAACTCCATGCCTTGTCAATTGCTGGTAATTGTATTCGCTGGAATTCTGATGGGTCTGGTGTAACCCTGTGGCCTAACCCATCTTTTTGCCTAAAAGAGTCTCTGCTTTTCACATTAATCAGCCGCTTCCTTGGCTGTGTTCGCCGAGTCTGCGGTTGGGGGCTATGATGCCAGTCTTTTGTGTCCTGTTCGTATGCTGAGGAATTACATTGATGTGTCTGCTGGAAGCCGTAGAAGACGGATGCCCTGTTTGTTTGTTACGGGGTCACAGGAAAGGGTGTGCTGTCTCCAAACAGCGGCTCGCATTGGGTTGTGGGCGCCATCCTACAGTCCTATGGGTCCAGGGGTCTCCAGCCTCCCAAAGTTACTTGCCACTCCACCGGAAGTGTCCACCTCCTGGGCGGCGCTGAGGGTGTTCCACTGAATGACATCTGTGCTGCAGCTACGTGGGCTTCATCCTGCACCTTCGCCCGCTTTATAGAGTGAATGTGGCTGCTCCTCATCCGGTGGCTCCAGTGGTATTGTCTGCTTCTGCCATCAGCAATTAATCTTGGTGAGTACTGACTCTTCGTGACTTTGTTGGTATTAAGTCATCCAGGTGTAAAAGCACCGCCCTCTGGTCAGGAGGAATGAAAATAGAACGGAGTTACGAATGTAACTAAGGTTCTATGAATTCCGGATGACCGCCAGAGTTTGCTGTCACTCAGAGTTATTGCGAGTGCATTTCGAAAGAAAAGAGCGCTGGGTGCGTCGGGTATATATGTGGTGCTGACGTCACCCAGGTCACGTCCATGACGTGACCGCTGGTATTTACTCTCGACCTATGTGCTGTGCACACACGATATCCAGGTGCAAAGCACCGCCTCTGTGATCATCCGGAATTCATAGAACCTTAGTTACATTCGTAACTCCCGTTTTAAGTCGTCTTCAGGGTGTCACAAACAAGAAATGCCATGTTATTTTAAGATGTTTACCCACCATGCACTTCACTCTTCTATCACATTGTTCTGCAGAGGTGAGAAAATTGAGGTTTCTGTATCTGCAGAAATATATTGGCTGTTTAAATATGGCTAAATATATCTTAAATGTCCGCTGTCTGCTGAATAAGTCTGTATCGTCCATGACGTGATTTTAGATACAAAACTTGTTCTGTTTTTGACAGAAACCTGGCTGGGTGCAGATGCACCAGTTGTTCTCACTGAGGCCTCTCCACCGGATTTTAATTTTGCTTTTTCAACAAGGTGTGACAAAAGGGGAGGTGGCACAGCTTCTATAATTACAAATACTTTGGCCACCAAACCTGTTTTATTCAACAATTTTACAAGATTCGAATATCACACAATTGTTTTTAGCAACCCCCATATTTTATGTGTCACAATATACAGGCCGGGCCGGGCCATTTACAGTTTGGATGTTGTTAACCACAGTATATCAGAATCAGAATCAGATTTATTGCCATTGTAAGTGAAATTCACAAACATAGGAATTTGCTTCGGCGTAGGTGCAACATACAGCAGGATAAAATAAGATATATATAAAAGGGCATGCATAAAATTAGAATAAAATAAAATAGACTAAGATAGACTGACTCAGATTATATACAAGAATGTACAGTTGGCAGATAGTGCAATGTGCAAATGAGTAGTGCAAATAGATTGTCCTTATATAATAGTTAAAGTGACGGGTGTTACAAAGTATTCATGAGTCCAACGGCAGAGGGAAAGAAACTGTTCTTGTGGCGGGAGGTTCTGGTCCGGATGGACCGTAGCCTCCTGCCCGAGGGGAGTGGCTCAAATAGTCCATGTCCAGGGTGAGAAGGGTCAGCTGTGATCCGACCTGCTCGTCCCCGAGTCCTGGAGACGTACAGGTCCTGGACAGATGGAAGGCTGCAGCCGATCACCTTCTCAGCAGAGCGCACAATGTGCTGTAGTCTGTGTTTGTCCCTCTGTGGCTCCTGTACCACACGGTGATGGAGGAGGTGAGGATGGACTCGATGATGGCCGTGTAGAACTGGACCATCATCTGCGCCGGCAGCTTGGCTTTCCTCAGCTGCCGCAGGAAGTACATCCTCTGCTGGGACTTCTTGATGATGGAGCTGATGGTCGGCTCCCACTTGAGGTCCCGAGTGATGGTGGTGCCAAGGAAGCGGAAAGAGTCCACGGTGGTGATGGGAGAGTCTGTCAGGGCAAGGGGGGGCAGGGGGGCTGAGACTTTCCTGAAGTCCACGATCATCTCCACTGTCTTCTGGGCGTTGAGCTCCAGGTTGTTGTCGCTGCACCAGGACACCTGCCGGTCCACCTCCCTCCTATAGACAGACTCATCGCCGTCCGAGATGAGTCCGATGAGGGTGGTGTCGTATGCAAACTTGATCAGTTTTACAGAGTCGTGGCTGGAGTTGCAGCAGTTGGTGTACAGGGAAAAGAGCAGAGGAGAAAGTACACAGCCCTGTGGAGTTCCTGTGTTGATAGTCCGTGTCTCTGAGACATTCTTGCCCAGCCGCACGCACTGCCTCCGGTCCGTCAGGAAGTCAGTGATCCACCTGCAGATGGAGTCAGGCACGTTGAGCTGAGAGAGCTTGTCCTGGAGCAGAGCAGGGATGATGGTGTTGAATGCAGAGCTGAAGTCCACAAACAGGACCCTGGCGTAGGTTCCCGGGGAGTCCAGATGCTTCAGGATGAAGTGGAGGGCCAGGTTGATGGCGTCGTCTAAAGATCTCTGTAGGCGAACTGCAGTGGGTCCAGGGCGGAGGAGGTGAAGGACTTGAGATGGGGCAGGACCAGGCGTTCAAAAGACTTCATGACGACAGGCGTCAGAGCCACAGGCCTGAAGTCATTAAGTCCAGTGATCCAGGGCTTCTTGGGGACAGGGACGATGATGGACGACTTGAAGCAGGCTGGGACATGGCATGACTCCAGGGAGGTGTTAAAAATGTCTGTGAAGACAGGAGTCAGCTCGTTCGCGCAGTGTCTCAGGGTGGCGGGGGAGACACCGTCTGGTCCAGCAGCTTTTCAGGGGTTGGACTTCCGAAACTGTTTTCTTACATTGTCCCTGTGTAGTGAAAGGCCGGTGGGGGAGGTGGGGGGACCCGGGGTAGGATTGGCAGAAGTGTCCATTGAAGTGTCCGTGAGATGGGTGGGGGAGGGGGTTGAGATTTCGAATCGTGAATAGAAGGAGGCGAGCTGTTCAGCCAGTTTCTAGTCGTCGGCAGCATGGGGGGCTTTGGGCTTGTAGTTGGTGATCTGCCTTAGTCCCCTCCAAACCGCCGAAGCATTGTTCGCAGAAAAAGACTCCTTTAGGCGTGTGTTGTACAGAGATCTAGCTCTTGACACCTCCCTGCTAAATCTGTACTTTGCGCCTTTGTAGCTCTCTCTGTCCCCGGCTCTGAAAGCTGCCTCCTTCTGCTGCCTGAGCTGCCTCAGTTTGGGTGTGAACCAGGGCTTGTCATTGTTATAAGTCACCCTGGTGCGTGTGGGAATGATACTGTCCTCACAGAATTGGATGTATGACGTCACAGTGTCCGTGTACTCATCCAAACCATCCATGGCAGTTTTGAACACATCCCAGTCTGTAATGTCCAAACACGCGCGTAGTTCCTCCACTGCCTCGCTGGTCCACTTCTTAGAAGTCCTCACTACAGGTTTGGAGAGCTTCAGCCTCTGTCTGTACGTGGGGATCAGGTGGATCATGGCGTGATCTGAGAGCCCTAGGGCAGCGCGAGGAACCGCGCGGAAGGACCCACTCACTGTAGTGTAACAATGATCCAGCGTGTTCTGCTCTCTGGTCGGGCATTTAATAAACTGTCTGTACTTTGGTAGTTCCTGGCTGAGATTACCCTTGTTAAAATCCCCGAGGATGATCAGCAAAGAGTCCGGGAAGTCCTGCTCCGTATTCAAAACCCGCTCCACCAACATGCGCTGTGCCTCTTGTATGTTCGTGCACGGCGGGATGTAAACAGCGGCCAGAATGAATGAAGCGAACTCACGTGGAGAGTAGAATGGTTTACAGTTAATGAAGAGATATTCCAGATCAGGAGAGCAGAGTTTGGAGATCACAGTCACATCGGAGCACCAAGCGTTGTTGATGAAGAAACAGACTCCACCGCCTTTTGTTTTCCCCCCGGAGAGATCCCTTTGTCTGTCGGCGCGGAGGAGCTGGTATCCCTCCAGCTGCAGCGCGCAGTCCGGGATCGACTCGCGGAGCCACGTCTCCGTGAAACACAGAACAGAAGACGAAGAAAAGTCTCTGTTCCTTTTCATCAGCAGCGCCAGTTCGTCCATCTTGTTGCTGAGTGAGCGGACGTTGGAGAGGAAAATCCCAGGTAAGGGCTTACGCGCGCCGCGTTTCCGAAGGCGCACGAGAGCCCCCGCGTGCTTTCCTCTTCTGCGGCGTCCATAGCTGCGGGAACTAGGGGTGCAGAAGGTGCAATAGCACCCCCTGCTGGATGGTAAACTCAATGGGAACTGTGGGAACAGGCTCAATGCTGGTTTTGCCCTGAGCAAAACTATGTCTTTTCTAGGTAACATTATAATACGACACAGTTTCTGATCTAATACATATGATATTTTTACTTTTATCAAATGTTTTTGCAGTCAACTATGTGCCTGCAGGTTAAAGTCAGGGAAAACTAAACCTGCGATGGTGCGCCGCACTGACCTGAGCGCGCAAACCGCTGTTTACCACTGTTTGTATATTCTCTTAAGTGTGACAAATTAACGAGGAAATGACAACCCCGGGCTGGATTAAGAGGTGAAACTACACCGCGGACGCCTAAATGTTTGGACTTTGCTGGAGTTACAGGCTGCATGTGCAACAACTCGTGTTTGAATCTGACGCGACGCATAAGGACCAAACGGAGTTTACACGGAGAGACAGCGGCACAAATCCACGTTTCCTCGTCTCACAGAGGTGGGACTTTGCTTCATCTGAGCGTCTGAGCGGTGAGTGAACTGATGAAGTCGCCGTATGTCGCGGGGAAACTCAACTGAAGTGAAGTAAACAGCCTGTTGTTGCACCGTGTTGCTGTCGTAACACTGTACAGGGTCCTACTGTGTTAAACATTGATATTATTTACTGTGGCATATGCCCTGTTGACCATCGCCAAATGACATTTTCACGCGTAGAAGTCGAGGCTCATGATTTCATACACACACCTGCTCGTGCGTGTGTGTTTATGTGTGCGTGTGTGTGCGTGAAGTGAGGCTGGGCGCTGACGCTGTCCTGTAGCAGAGAGTCAGGAGCAGCGTCTAATAATTTACTCTTTGTGCCTTTTTTCTGGTGTATCTTGATCATTCTACAAGCGTTACATGAGTCCTGACGCTATTTTTGTGTGAGTACCCTTAGTCGGCCCTAAATAAACGTATGTAACTGCACGAAAAAAAAAAAAAAAAGAAAAACTGCACCCCCTCTCAAAATGACGTTCCCGCGGCTATGGCGGCGTCTCACTCTTTTGGCCAAAACTAGCGCCAAGTCTGCAGCAGACGCTAAAAAAACTGGAAATAAGTCCGTGGGGGCAGAAGTTTTGATGTTTAAGAGCTCTTCACGGGTGTAAGAGCACGCGGACACATGATTAACGCACAAAAACAAACAACATGAAGCGCACCAAAACGCCAGGGCATCCGTCAGCGGCGCCATCTTGGACAGACATACTATTAGTCATAGAGTTAATACTATCACACATACTATTAGTCATAGAGTTAATGCCTAGAATACACAAAAAACTACAACAGAATAGCAAAAATCATCACCTTTATTTATGTTTGTCGGAACAGTGCAGTTGGTCACTCCTTTTAGCCGATGCATCAAAAATATTCTAGTGGTTGGTCGGGTGTGCCCAGGACCGTTTCAAAACGCTTTTCTCTTGTTGCGCTGATGCGCGGCTCCCACCGGACCCCGCCAATGGACTACCACCACCACCACCCGGTATGCATACTGTATAGACTTTGTTTCTAACTGGTGTTTTTGGTCTTCATTACAAAAAAAAAAAAAGAGAAAAGAAAGTTGTGTTTTACCGAAACAGAAAAGTTAATAGGTTATATACTTACACTACGGAAAGTTGTTATTACTAAGACTAGTATTATTTCAGTTTATTGGCATCCCCTCTGTCTATTTTTATTTATTTATTTAATCATTTTTTCTTTCTTTTTTCGCTCAAAGTTATGCAAAAATATTATCATTTACAAAATATGACAGAGGAATGGGCCACCTGCGTTTCACAGTTCACATTTGTTAGTGGATGTAATGAGACATAATTTAGGTTAACAGAGTTGAAAAAGAGGTTCAGTGTTCAGGAGGTTTTTATTCACTCACTATAGGATTGAGTTTGCACGTTCCCCTTTTTTTGCACCCTTTTTTTTGCTGTTTCCCCTGCAATTTTTTTCACTCCAACTATCTTATATGTCCCAATGGAACTGTCTCATTGTTTATAATGTTCAAGGCCATTTTACTTTTCTTGTCTTAATATGACAAATACGACCAGATCTGAAAATCACAGTGTTACTTTCATCTCTTTAAATGTGAAAGGTGTCAATAATGTGATTAAAAGGCAAAATATAGATGACTACCTTAGACAGTTAAAGGTGGGTGTGGCTTTTCTTCAAGAAACACACATAAAACAAGGTCAGACCAAATTACTAAAAAGGAATTGGGTTGGCCAAATCTTTCACTCAAATTTTAAGGCTAGAGCGAGGGGTGCTGCAATTTTAATACATAAAGACATACCATTTCAGGCAGAAGAAGTCATTTCAGACTCAGCAGGATGATATGTAATAGTTAGGGGTCATATGTTCTTCGCCCCCGTTATTATGCTGTCTATATATGCCCCAAACTGGGATGATGGTGATTTTTTTACTAATCTTTTTGCAACTTTGCCTGTTCAGAACAACTACAGTATCATAATAGGAGGCGATTTAAACTGTGTTCTTGATCCTAACTTGGATAGGTCCTCTAACAAGCCCCAATCATTATTTAAATCCGCCAAAGTTTTCAATAACCTTAAGACCCATTCTGGTCTGTCTGACATATGGAGGTTTTATAACCCTAATAAGAAAATCTTTTCTTTCTTTTCTAATGTTCATCAAACATACACGCATATAGACTATTTTTTAATAGATAACAAATTACTGGAAAATGCCCACTCATGTAAGTATCATAGTATAACTGTATCGGACCATGCCGCTGTGTCTTTTATTTTAGAGCTGTCTGACTGCCCCAAGCCAAAGCGCAATTGGAGGTTAAATTCACTTCTCTTGGCAATGAGGACTTCATCAAAGCTTTAACTACAGAACTTAAATTTTTTCTTGATATTAATACATCCCCAGAAATAAGTCAGTCACTTCTGTGGTAAACCTTAAAGGCATATCTGAGGGGGCAGATAATAGCATATAGTTCTAGAGCGAATAAAGCTAAAACTTTAAGACTTACGGATTTAACTCGCCTGATTGCAAATATTGATGAGCAATACTCAACTTCCCCATCTCCACTCCTTTACAAGGAAAGACTGAGGCTACAGATGGAACATGACCTATTGTCTACAGACAAAGCTACACAATTAATACTAAAGTCCCGTCATAATAGCTATGAATATGGGGATAAAGCGAGTAAACTCCTAGCCCATCAAATTCGTCAAGACAGTGTTTCCCGTCTTATTACTAAAATACAAGACTGTGATGGGATAACAACTATTAATCATACAGAAATAAACAACGCCTTCAAACAGTTTTATTCAGAACTGTACACTTCTGAAAATAGATGTGAGCTTTCTCAAATTACCTCTTTTCTGGATGGATTGGCCTTTCCAACCGTCTCTTTGGAGGACCTACCAACGCTTGATGCCAAGATCTCCATAATAGAGATCAAGGAGGCAATTAAGTTGTTGAAGACGAACAAAACACCTGGTCCTGCCGGATATAGTGCTGAATTTTATAAAACATTTGCAGAAGAACTATCACCTCTCTTACAGTCAGTCTTCAATGAATCATTGTCTGTTGGCTGCCTTCCACCATCGCTACGGCAAGCTGCAATTACTGTTTTGCCAAAAAAAGATCCACTCCATTGTAGTTCATATCGTCCAATCTCGTTACTCAACGTGGATTATAAAATTTTAGCTAAAATCTTGGCCTCTAGATTGGAGAAAATTTTGCCATATATAATCTCGTTGGACCAGACTGGGTTTATCAGAGGAAGAAACTCCACCTCCAATATTAGAAGGTTACTTAATATAATACACACTCCCCCCGACCCAAGCTCTGAAATTGTTTTATCTCTTGATGCGGAGAAAGCCTTTGACCGGGTGGAGTGGGAATTTTTATTTGTTACTTTGAAGAAATTTGGCTTTGGACATGGTTTCATCTCTTGGATAAAACTGCTTTACTCTGACCCAGTTGCGTCAGTCATAACAAATGGACAACAATCAGAATATTTTGCTCTCAGTAGGGGCACACGTCAGGGATGCCCTCTGTCCCCACTTTTGTTCGCTGTAGCAATAGAACCACTTGCTCATTTTCAAGGTATAGAAAGAGGTGGTTCAGTTCATAAATTGTCCCTATATGCGGACGATTTGTTACTTTATGTATCTGACCCACCATCTTCAATTCCTCCCATCCTTGATTTGCTGGACCACTTTGGGTATACTTTCAGGCCATAAAATTAACTTGAATAAAAGCTTACTGTTCTCCCTAAGACAAGAAAATTCAATACCCTTTCTAGATGCGCTTCCGTTTAAAACGGCTAAAACATTCTTTAAATACCTTGGAGTGGAAGTGACACGTACTTTACCATCACTCTTCACCAAAAACTTTACTGTCCTTCTTGAAAAGTGTAAACTAGATTTTGAACGATGGGAAACTCTCCCATTATCAGTTGCAGGAAGAGTTAATATAATAAAAATGGTAGTATTGCCTAAATTTCTTTACCTTTTTCAAAATATTCCAATCTTTATTAGAAAATCTTTCTTTAAATCACTCGACAAATTTATAACCTCATTTATTTGGAAAGGAGGATCACATAGAATAAAAAAAGCTGCTCTTCAAAGACCAAAGAACAGAGCTGGGCTTGCACTTCCTAACTTTCTTTACTACTACTGGGCGTGTAACATACAAAAAATCCTTAATTGGGTTCATTTTGACAACACTACTCAACCTGAATCATGGCTGTCCATTGAATACACAACTTGTCACTCACACCCAGGCTCACTTGTAAGCACTTCAACCTCCTTGTGTGCAATGCCAAACTTAATTGTTACTTAACTTAAGATATGGACACAGTTAAGGAATCATTTTAGCTTGAAAAATACATCTATTTATGCCCCCATTTGGCGAAATGATTACTTTCCACCAACCTTTTTAGATGCTACGTATCGAACCTGGCACACAAAAGGTGTTAAATTTGTATTTAACCTATTCTCTGATGGTGAATTTCTCCCCTTTTCTGATCTAAGCGAGGCATTCAACCTACCAAAATCAGATTTTTTTTTAGATATTTGCAGATAAAAAATTTTGTAGTATTTTCCTCTTTCCCTAACCTACCAAATGATAATGTATTAGATAAGATTTTCTCTTTTACACCTGCTAAGAAGAAACTGATCTCAACTTTGTACAACACACTATGCGACATTTGCCCTTCCTCACTGGAAGAAATCAAGAGGCGGTGGGAAATTGACTTAGGTTTTGCATTGAGTGATGAGACCTTTGAGTGCTATATTTGGAATTGCTCCGATTGGATGCTCTTTAACGAACAATGCTCGAGATGTTATCTCTTTTACTTCCCTCATTGCAAGGAGAGTCATTCTGCTCAATTGGAAACAGCAAACACCACCTACCTTTGTCAGATGGATAAGAGACGTTATGTATTTTTTGAAATTGGAAAAAATTAGATATACTTTAAGAAAAACTACACAACAGTTTTTGGAGACCTGGACTCCTTTTTTGAATTTCTTTGAAGGACTTCAAACCCCTCTTAACGAAGAAACTATTGACTAAATTGTTTTTGTTTTTTTTTAACTTTATCATTATATATATATATATATATATTTTTCCCTATTATTTTTAATTGTAATTTTAATTATTATTATTTTACTGTATTAATATATATATCTTTAGTATTATTCTTTGCTTATAAATTCTATTGTTTGTTGCACCATCATCTTTGTAACATAATTGGTTCAAATGTAAATTTAATACTTACTAGAAATGCTCTACCTTGAAAATGGTGTTAGTTGGGTGGGTTTGTATGGGATTCTGATGGATTCACCTGGTCATATGTTGTAAAAGTATGTTTTGCTGGTCATATGTACTTGTATAATTTGAGTTTGAATAAAGGGGAAAAAGAAAAATATATATTATTATATATATTCTAGTGGTGACAACTTTAAAATGACAAATGCACCATACCTAACTAAATATTATTAAATGCTTTGCAGGCCAGATCAAAGTGCCAAAAGGGCCACATGTGGCCCCCAGGCCTTGGTTTGCCCCCCTCTGATTTAAATTATTCAACCAAAGAGCCACATACCACAGAAATTCAATGTTCGAGTAAGTTTGGTGCTGAGTATGGCATGAGTTTGCATGTTCTCCCTATGTCTGTGACTGTGTGGTTAGATAGTTGTGGCATGTGACACTTTATTGTATAAAACGTATGTGTGTAATGTAAATGAAGCACTTTACTTTTAAATGATTTATAGACTTTCAATTAAAAAACATTGTATATGATTAATATAATTACATTTTGTTGTGGCACTCGACTAAATTACAGTTATATTTAACATTTGGACAAAAGATTAAAACAAACTTGTTCACACTGCAGCAATGGACAGAAAAACAAGATGTAAAAAGCTTAGCTATGATTTCTATTTTCATTCATTCATTTTCTGCCGTTTGTTCCTGTTAGGGGTCGCGGGTGACTGGAGCCTGTCCAATGGCTTTGAGCCTTAGGCGGGGTACACCCTGGACAGGGGCCACTAGTCACAGGATTAACACAGAGACGTGGACAGACAACTCAATCGAGGCTATTTAGATTCACCAATTAAACCTCCACAGGCATGTCTTTGGACAGTGGAAGGAAGCCGGAGAACCCACAGTAAAATGAGGAGGACATGCAGACTCCACCCAGAGAGATCGTGTGACGTTATTCTGGTCTGGGATTCAAACCCTGTCCTTACTGGGAGGCTCTAATCGCTCTGCCACTGTGCACCCTGTGACGGCGTCTATATTTTTATATTTTTGTGATTTCCACTTGTATCTGATTGAACTTCTGGTTGTGTTTTCACCCTGTTCCTCCTCAGGGCATTGATGAAGTTTTGAGATCCAAAACAGTAGAGTAGTGGGTCCAGGCAGCAGTTAACTCCAGCAACAATCCAGGAAACACAGTCTTCTCATGGTAGTACTTATTCAGCACCACTCCCATTGCCAGGGTCACATTCATGGGCAGGAAGCAGATCCCAAAAATTATGAGGCACATTCAGATCATTCATTCATTCATTCATTTTCTACCGCTTATTCCCGTTAGGGGTCGCGGGTGACTGGAGCCTATTCCAGTAACTTTGAGAGAGAGAGTGAGTGCATTTGTGATTTTTTACACTAAAAGTTTAGTAATTTGCTGTTGTTTCTGAGTCACTTCTTTGCTAATTTTCCGTTTGACTTTTCCTCAAAGATGGAAATGCATCTCTGAAGTTCTGTGAGCCGAAACAGTAGAGCAGTGGGTCCAGGCAGCAGTTCAGTCCAGCCACGATCCATGAGGCGTAGTACGCCGTCTGCACCTGACGAACAGTGTCGCAAAGATGGGGGAAGTATTTCATAAGAACTGCTGCCATTGTCCGAGTCACGTTCATGGGCAGGAAGCAAATACCAAAGATGATGAGGCACATTCTGATCATTCGCTGGGATTTGAGCTTAACCTTTAGACCTTTGGCGGTGCTGGTGTTCAAGCGAGAGAGTGCGTTTGTGACACGAAAATAATAAATGGCAGAGATGCTGAGGGGAAAGAGGAAGCCAGCAAAGAGAACAAAGTTGATTACAAACATTGAGCTTGACAGGGTTTTTTGTTCAAAACTGAAACATTGTGCACGATTGCCGACTTTAGTTGAGTGAAAAACAAAATAGTAAACCACTGATTGTACCAGAAGTAGCAGCCACACTCCTGCACACAGCTTCTTGATAAAGCTTTTGTTTTTCATCCTGCTGCTCTTGTTGAAATGCACCACCGCTGTGTATCTGTGGACGCTGATCAGAGTGAGGAATATGATGCTGCCATAAAAGTGGGACGACATCAGAGCGATCTTGACTTGGCAGAGGAACTGTCCGAAGATCCAGTTGTTGCCCATGAAGAAGTACACGGCGATGAGTGGAGTGACAGGAGTGGCCAGAGCGTCGCTGAGAGCCAGGTTGAACTGCAGGACGGTCCCAGCTCTCCATGAAGGCAGACGGCAGCAGAAAACCCACAGGCTGATGAGGTTCAGGAGGAAACCGACAAAAAACACCAGGCACATGAGCACGGGGATGGCCGTGGGCTGGACAGTGGGCAGACAGGAATCATTTGTGTTGTTCATCTTCACAGTTGTCAAACCTAAAGACAGAACATTGAAGTCCATGAATGAAAACTGTAATGTTAAATGAAATAGGCATTGAAAGAAACTTTAGAACATGTTGATCCATGTGAGAGTTTTGAAAAAAGGGCACATGGTTGGCATATGATAAAATTTTTATTGGTGTGCAAAGAAGAAGTGGAAATCTACTTCAATGTGTACTATGTGGATGGTATTTTATGCAGATGTATGAAGTTATATATAATAAAATAATTCACAGTAATCATAACTTAATATAATGACCTATATAAATAAATATTTATATATTATATTGTAATATATTCATTGTTTTTTTAACTCTGCAAATCTCTTCCACAGATGTACCAATCTGAATATACTAAAGTACTTTGCTTATGATCTTTTTGTACGCCCCTTTTTTCATAAATAGAAAAGATTCCCGCACACCGCTTTACTGGCCTAATGTGAATTTAAATGTATTTAATCAACAACATTTTGGCATTTGGCCTTCATCAGGCAAACAGAGGATGAACTCCAGGTAGCCATTTAATGTGCTTTATGGAGACATGGATGCACCAGGACATTACCGCTGACAGCGCTTCCATCACGGCCTTCCACACGGTGCGCGCCGACAGGGACCACGCCAGCACTGGTGAGCGCAAAGGGGGCGGACTTGCTGTGTTTGTGAATGAACGCTGGTGTAACCCTGGTCACATCACCGTCAAAGAGCGCATCTGCAATCAGGACGTGGAACTGTGTGCTGTTGGGTTACGTCCATATTATTTGCCCAGGGAGTTTTCCCACATTATCTTCGTGGCTGTTTATGTGCCCCCGTCTGCCAACCCCCACTGCGCCTGTGACACTATTCACTCTGCAATAGCCCGAATTCAGACCGCTCACCCCAACGCTTTCATCGCCGTTTCCGGTGATTTCAACCACGTGAGCTTGGACAAGACTCTCTCCACTTTCAGACAGTTTGTGGATTGTCCCACCAGAGAGGGAAGAACAATAGACCTGCTTTATGCAAATGTTCGGGATGCATACAGCTCAGCCCCCCTTCCCCCGCTGGGCAGGTCTGATCACAACCTGGTTCATCTCACCACCTCCTATGTGCCTCTAGTGAAACGTCAGCCCCCGAGCACGAGGACAGTGAGAAGATGGACTGACGAAACACTGGAGACACTACAGGACTGCTTTGAGTTGACAGACTGGCAGGCACTCACTGAGCCCCACGGAGAGGACATCGATGGGCTTACTGAGTGCATCACCAGCTACATCAACTTCTGTGAGGACAACGTTGTCCCAGCCAGGACCGTGAGCTGTTACCCAAACAACAAGCCATGGATTACCAAGGACATTAAAATCACTCAACAAGAAGAAGAAGGCGTTCAGTGCGGGCAACAAGGAGGAGGTACGAGCTACGCAGAGGGACCTGAGAGTGCAAATGGAGAGGGCCAGGAAGAAGCACGGGAGGAAGCTGGAGTGGAAGCTCCAGCAGAACAACATCAGGGAAGTCTGGAGTGGCATGAGGACCATCACTGGATACAAGCCAACCAGTGGTGGAGGCATCGAGGGCAGTGTGGACAAGGCCAACGTGTTTAACAGGTTCTTCAACCGTTATGACACTGCAGTCTCTGACCTCCTCCCAGAAGTCTCTACTGCAGAGCGGCAGCCAGCAGCCACTCCTCTCTCCCTCCCTCCCCCCACCCCTCTGCAAGACGGCCCCGCTCACACCTCGTCCCCAAACCCCCAGTCTGACTGCACTCTCCTGGAGATCACCGGCACCCCTCCCCCTCCTGACACCTCCACACTGACTTTCACTGCTGACCAGGTGAGGGGACAGTTGCAGAGACTCCGAGCTGGAAAAGCTGCAGGCCCTGATGGCGTGAGCCCCAGAGTCCTGAAAACTCAGTGGAGTTCTGCAACAGATCTTCAACCTGAGCCTGAGTCTTCAGAGAGTCCCCCTGGTGTGGAAGACATCGTGCCTCGTTCCTGTCCCGAAGACGCCGTGTCCCAGCGACCCCAAGGACTACAGGCCAGTGGCACTGACCTCCCACGTCATGAAGACTCTGGAACGACTCGTCCTGGAGCAGCTGCGACCCATGGTGCAGCATCTACAGGACCCTCTCCAGTTTGCCTACCAGCACCACCTCGGAGTGGACGACGCCATCATCTACTTGCTCCACAGAGTCTACGCCCACCTGGACAAGCCGGCTACCACTGTGAGAATCATGTTCTTTGACTTCTCCAGTGCGCTCGACACCATCAGGCCGGCTCTGCTGGCTGAGAAGCTGGCAGCGATGCAAGTAGATGCTCCTCTTGTGTCCTGGATTGTGGATTACCTCACTGGCAGACCACAGTATGTGAGGTTGCAGAGCTGTGTGTCTGACAGTGTCATCAGCAACACCGGGGCGTCGCAAGGGACCGTCCTCTCTCCTTTCCTCTTCACCCTCTACACCACAGACTTCAACCACTGCACAGAGTCCTGCCACCTTCAGAAGTTCTCTGACGACTCTGCAGTGGTTGGATGCATCAGCGGTGGTGACGATAGGGAGTACAGGACTGTGGTGGACAACTTTGTCACCTGGAGCGAGAATAACCACCTTCAGCTCAACGTGACGAAGACCAAAGAACTGGTGGTGGATCTGAGGAGGATCAAAGCTGCTGTGACCCCCATCTCCATCCAGGGGGTCAGTGTGGACATTGTGGAGGAGTACAAGTACTTGGGGGTGTATTTGGACAATAAACTGGACTGGGGCAAGAACGTAGACACTGTCTACAAGACGGGCCAGAGCAGTCTCTACTTTCTGAGGCGGCTGAGGTCCTTTGACATCTGCAGGACAATGCTCAGGATGTTCTACGAGTCTATGGTGGCAAGTGCCATCATGTATGCTGTGGCCTGCTGGGGCAGCAGTCTGCGCGTGAGGGACACTAATAGACTCAACAAGATCATCAAGAAGGCCGGACATGTTGTGGGGGAGGAGCTGGACTCTCTGACTGTTGTGTCGGAGAGGAGGATGTTGTCCAAAATCAGGACTATTCTGGACTTTCCCTCCCACCCGCTGGTCAAGAGCTCATTTAGCAACAGACTGCCACGTTACTGCCACGATGCTCCACCGAGAGACACAGGAAATCATTCCTGCCTGTCGCCATCAAACTACTGAACTCTGTGCTGTAAAAATCCGCTTGTAAAGTCATTGTGCAATATTAAGCCCACTGTGCAATATTAAGTCCACTTATATACTGTACATGATCATGTGAATATGTAAATAGACAAGGATAGTATAGTTAAGCTTATTGTAAATTGTTCATATCAGGGGTTTAGTTGATTATTGTTCATATCGGGGGTTTAGTTGATTAATAAAGACACTTTATATGTTAAGTTAAATGGGGTTGATTATTATAGAGCTATTGTATTTTATTCTTATTTTATATATATCTTATTTTGTTTATAATACTTTACTGTCACTACAGGTCGGCTGCACATGTAACAAAAAGAATTTCCCCTTGGGCATAAATAAAAGTAATTCTGATTCTGATTCTGATAGATAGAGTGTGGAAAGTACCTAAAGGTGACAGGTCGTTCAATGATCAGTGCACAAAAATCTCCAGTCAAGAAAAAGGGCAAAACAACCCTCCAATGTTTTGTTAAACAATACAAATGCAAATTTAAAAAAAATTAAAATAAAGAAGTGTATCTGATTGCATGATAATGAACATAGTCACAGACAGAAAACACTAGTGTGATACAGACATACAGTAACAAAGTAAACAAGTAAAAAAAAAGAAAACGTGCTTAAGTAAACGTTTTAGGTATCTGTACTTTGCTAAAGAACGTTGCAGTGGATTTTTTTTTTACTTCATTACATTTGAGAGCAAATGTCTTTACTTTCTACTTTTGTACATTCTTAACATGTCTAAAAAGTGAAAAGTACAAAGTGCGTTCCTCTGTTTAAGACGAGACGCCTGAGGGGTTATTTTAAGCACGTTCATCGTTTATGTGAGAGAATCCCAACTTTGAGCAAACCAAAACTCAAAACCTTTGACACCTTTAATAGTTCTCAATCTGTCTGAAATACTTTAACTTTTTTAGTACATTCTTAAACGAGTAATTGAAGCAGATTTTTTAATGTGATGAGTTTACTTGAGTATCAAGTATCTGTACTCTTATTCCACCACTGTTTACACAGACAAAGATCTGATCGCCGAGCAGATTATAATACCATTGCAGCCTACACTGAAAAAACGGAAAATAGGGGGTTGCTCGTTTTGTAAATGAAAATCATGCTACCATTTCATATTTTATTTAAGATCTTCTTTGAGCATGACTTTGTCATAAAACAGCTGAATAAATCCCATCGATGCTAAACCTGCATGTTTTAATCACGACAGCGCTGCATGAAAAAGTTATGCTGCCAGTGCTGCCAGTGAAGCCACACCCTACTTTTCAAAAATAACTCCTCCCTTCCTGTGACCGGGAAAAACGTTTAACAGAAGAAGCTGCAGCAGCCATTTTTTCCTTCTCTTTGCTGTATTTTGGGACTTTCCGACTGGTTTAAGTTCGTTCCTGGAGTCCTCGTGATTTCTAAAGGTAAACTTGTTTTATTTGGTCCTAGGAATGCAACGTTACTACGTTAGAAAATTAAGCTGTTAGCATTTGTAAGTTGAGAACTATTGGAACAAACCAAGTCAAGGTTAATGTTAACTAAACAGGTGTAATGTTAGGTGCAACAGCTCCACCTGCTACTTTGAAGTGTACAAATCAACCTTTTGAGTGTTACTAAATTAGTAACTTAGCTGTTATGTTTAATTCATTAATTAATTTAATTTTAGAATGTATTGTGCTAACTGGACATGGACTGGATTAGGGTGCGCACAGCAGAACTCCGCTTTATGTCATGATACTGTCATTACAGTGTGGTACACCAGCTGCTGACGCTGAGCTCCATCCATGACGAGAGAGCGACACCGGCGCTCTGCTCAGTCCAGAGGTAAAAGTTAACACTGTTCACCCAGTTCAGAAAGTTGCTTCTCTGTGTGCTAACCAAGCCTCCATTATGACTCTGGTATGGATTTTGCCATCGCTCTCATGTTAGCCAAGAAATTACAACTCATAACCACAAGAAATAAAATGAGTTTAAAGAGTTTAGATACGCCACATGTGCTGGTGCCTCATCAATGATTGGACCACAGAGAACACGAGAGCGAGACTGCTGCTCTATTATTGACCAAATGACTGTATCATTGTTAGATTTTCTAACTTGGTTTATACAGTAATTACTATTCTATTCACCTTTATTGCAATTTTGAACATTTTAACATTTACCATTTTTGTCTTTTCAGATAAATGCGGAGTTTAAAAAATTACAACCCTCCCACTCCAGTCCCAGGTTCTGCTCCACAGTTAGACTTTTTTGTCTGACCAGCTCCATCAAGAGGAGAGGACTCATGGGACAAAAACTGAAAAACCTCACAGATCTGATGACAGAGGTAAGATGAGAGAAAGAATTTTGGATACCTTCAAACTTGCTGTCGAGAGTCTTGAGTGGTCCCCACTTTTAACTGAGCCTGAAATCTACATAGATTAGTGATATATATTTTTGTCCTTTCAAAGCTAATTTTGTTATTTATTGAGCAAAGAACATTTGTGAATATGGTATTTATGGTTATTTTTAAAAGGAGGTCCCTGTGGTGACAAATGTGTCTTTTGTTCCACATTTTGAACTGAGCACGTGAGATAAAAACAATGACGTTTTTAAATTTGAGTAGTTTCATAATGCTTTCCTGATAGTGACTTCAACACTGAGAGAAATGATCATCTTTCTTATACTGCTTTATATTTGTTGTCAAGAAATGTTTCTAATTAAGTCTTTACCACGTCACCAGAATGAAGAAGTAGACATTGGATGGGAGTTCCCTTTGAAAGGGTTATGCCTTTATCTTCATAGAGCCTCAAAGCATGTGGTGAGTATACTTGATGATGTTATGATAAATGTTAGATAAAAGTTCTCCCCAAGCTCTCAACAACACTTTGAATTCCCAGTTCCAGACATTACAGGCAATGAATTGAAGCTTTCATGTGAATTTCATTGTGCCAATATAAATTTATAGAAATCAATTAAATAATTGTGGGTTCAATCATGTACCACCCCAACATCACACGATCTCTGGGTGATCTGCATGTCCTCCGTGTTACCGTGGGTTCTCTCCGGGTTCTCTGGCTCCTCCCACCGTCCAAAGACATGACTGTGTAGGTTAATTGACACCTCTAAATTGTCCATAGTGAATGAATGTGTGAGTGACTGGTTGTGTGTCAATGTCTCTGTCTCTGTGTTTGCTGTGACGAAGTTGGCCACTGTCCAGGGTGTACTCGCCTAAGGCCCAAAGTCACTGGGATAGGCTCTCAGTCACCTGACTCCCTAACGGGAATAAGTGGTAGAAAATGAATGAATTAAATAAACATTTCAAGCACTAGGACCTCAAACACCCAACATCTGACTAAACACAGAGAGCAGAGCAGAGAGGCAGGCAGGGGCAGACAGGAGCCGACAGGTGCGATTCACCTGGGCAGATTAGCCAACTGCACTGCTTTCAGCTAATGGTATACAAAGGCTCAGACATCAGTTTGTAATACACAATTCATTCATTTCTTTAAATTCAAAATCACCACATAATACTTGATGATATTTTTTGTAATGTAATAAAGTACTACAATGCATTGTTCCAAAATAAAGTTGATATTTTGCTCATATACCTTTAAGTCCTACATTGAGTTTTGATGAGGTAGAGCAAAGCATTTTAAAACTATGAGGTAAAAAGGTTTTTGAGGAATGTGTTTTCTTTCTAAACAAATTCATGTTTTAAAGTCCTTTTTTCAGGGAGGGCATGGACATACAAACGTAATAATTAATGATCTTTTGCCTTTTTTCTAGGGAAACGATGAAGTCCTCTTTGAGACATGTGGAAGATTGAACAGTGGGAGATTTTACCGTATGACAAAGTGAGGGTCAGAGGAGCCTGGACGAGGTCTGCACTGGGCGGAGGACCAGGTTGTCATGAAGTGGACATTGCTCTTCTATTTGATCTCTGCATTGAATATGGACTTTCCACCACATGGACTTTCCACCAAACCGAGGTACTTTTTTGAGGTTCTTCAGAAAAGTGTTGATGGAACTTAATGGATCCACACGATCAAAAACAACTTAAATGCTGAAGAAGTGTTGAATAGAGCACTGGATTGTGACATCTCACCTAGAAGTGGGTCATATAATAAAATGTAGATACTATTATAAGGTGTTTGAAGATGTGCACAATTTGAATACAGAGTATATTGTTGTGCAAATGCAACAAAATAGCTGAATAAAAAATGAAAAAACGTTTTTTTTTACTTTTCAAATTAGAGGATAATGTGATATGCATTTTGAAAATTTGACAGACATTTTTTGATAATTAAACGTCAACTAATACGTTTAAAGACGTTTTAACACAATGGTTGGATGAATGTCATTATTAGGAAAAAAAAAAGTCTTAATTTTGTCAACCTGTTTTGTTATATCTTTGACCTTGCTATACTTGTCTGCTGAGTTTGGTATGTGTTTGCATGAATTTGAACACTTTTTATTGTTGACAAATGACATTTTTGTGTATTGCTGAATTTATATTTTTCAGAATAAATTAAGTAAAAACAAACATGTTGTAAATATTTGAGTTTAATGCGAAATGGTAACATAATTTTATTTGGAGGTTTAGTTGTGAAAAAGTCATGCTTGAATGGCATATATTAACAACAATTTTAAACATATAAAAGTCATGCTCACATGACATACAATTCTATTCCCAGAGAGCATAAGTAAAATGTAAAGCAGTAGCATAATGTTTTTGAAAGTTGTGATCATTAAAAAGTCATGCTCACGTGGCATGTATTAATATCCATTTTATTACTTAAATTTGTCTCTAACCAAAACATGACTTTATTGCTTGCAACCGCTTTCCATATCTTTTTTATGCAGAGCTAGTAACCTTTTTTTTTCAGTGTACATACAATAAATGTTTTTCAATAGAGACACATTGCAAGAAAATATTCAAGCTGGATTCACCATTTGAGAGTTTAAATAATAACAGTATCGTTTTCATAAAACATCAGAATCAGAAAAAGGTTTATTGCCTTTGTAAGTGAACTAAAAATCACAAACTAGGAACTTGCTTTGGCGTAAGGTGCAACATATAACAATGAATAAAATAGTAGCAATATATAAATGAAGGCATGCATAAAATTAAGAAACAGCTAATAAAATAAAAGACTTAGGTTTAAGACTATTCACAGTTGGCTAGACAAAAGTGCAAAGTTGGCAGTGCAAATAGAGAAGCTCTTTTACGATATGATTGTTAAAGTGGCAGGTGTTATAAAGTGTTCATGAGTCCAACGGCAGAGGGAAAGAAACTGTTCTTGTGGCGGGAGGTTCTGGTCCGGATGGACCGTAGCCTCCTGCCCAAGGGGCGGGGCTCAAATAGTCCATGTCCAAGTGAAAAGGGACAGCTGTGATCTGACCTGCTCGTCCTCGAGTCCTGGAGACGCACAGGTCCTGGACAGATGGAAGGCTGCAGTCTGTGTTTGCCCCTGGCTGTGGCTCCAGCGTACCACAGAATGATGGAGCAGGTGAGGATGGACTCGATGATGTCCGTGTAGAAAAACATTATATTGTTTTGCCTTTTTTCTTGACTTACATTTGATTTGTAGATACATTTGTGCACTGTTCGTTCAACAATCTGTCACCCTTGGGTGCTTGCCACACTTCAGGTGGCTACATGGATCTCAGATTAAGTTTGCCTGATGAAAGCCAAATGCCAAAATGTTGTCTATGTTCAAATACATTCACATTTTGCAGGTAGGCGATGTGTGGGGGAATAATTTATTTATTTGTCATGTGGGCTGCTGCCTCTCTTCCTCTTCCTGTCCAACTCTTTTGAAAAATGTAACATGAAATCAGGTTTAATTTGGGTCTAAAACAGGTCAAAACCAGGACTAAACAAGGACAAAAGCAAGTCTAAACCAGGGTTAAAACAGGTCTAAAACAGGTCGAAACCAGGACTAAACAAGGACTAAAACAGGTCTAAACCAGGACTAAACCAGTACTATGTAAATACCTGTAAAATAATTTTCAATATATTTGGAAAATGGGTTCTATTCTATTTCAATACATATTCAAAAGTATTTCAAAACTCACCCGTGTTGAAGATGCTCTCGATGTGTAGAAATCGCTGAACTGTTCAGGATTTCACTTCAGTCAGCCAAAGGAGGAGTTTCTTGCCAACCACAACAGCAGAAACTATTTATGAATATTAATTGTGTGCACACAGTTTTTTTCCACACATGTAAGACATAGAAGTTTCAAAAAGGTGTCAACTGGACAAGGTCTTTTTCAGGTTCCGTTGATAACTTTTTGAAACCTGTGTGTCGATGGAACATTGTTGTAGTTTTGTGCGCACAGTGACAACATATTTGACTCATTTGGATCAATTATTTTGCATGATTAATACTGTTTTAAGTCGTCTTCAGTGTTTCACAAACAGGAAATGCCATGTTATTTTGAGATGTTTACCCACCATGCACTTCACTCTTCTATCAGATTACTCTGCAGAGGTGAGAAAATTTCTGTGTCTGCAGAAATATATTTAGTGCATTGATTAATACATTTATGAACATAACATGATTCAAAGATACTTCATTTGTTTGGAGTGTTCCACAGTACGGCACAAAACATCTATCTTGCATTAACGGGTGTTTTTTGGTTTGGTTGTTTTTTTTGCATTTATTCTTACTCATATCTTCACAGATCTGATACGGAAAACGTACATCTTTGATAAGGACTACACTAATATTTTTTAACTGTTTTATCAACATTAACTTTTATTGAGGAGGCAGTGTCACTTAAAGATTGTGACAGGAAAGGCATCAAATGACCTCTGGTGACAAATCTGGATCATCAGAATAAAAAAATAAGGCTGGGTAATTAATTAAAAGATTGAGAGATTGCGATTCAGTCATATTGAATTGATTTTTTTTCTTCTTCAAAATGTATAAAACACAAAGAATAAAATGGACAACAACAAAAATCCAAAGAAAATGAAAGTACATTCAGTGGGACAGAAATCCCATTTTGTCCAAAGTCTTCCAAATTGGTCACTTTTTAAATTAAGTCTTTTTTTTGTTAGTAATGGTGATGTCATCTCTTGAGGGCCTTCTTCTCTGCAGCCAACGAGGCCCTTAGATGTCTCCCTGGGGTTTTGAGGCCCATGGTTTGGTTGTGGTTTTTGAATGAAGATGTGCACTGACAACACTCTGTGAAAACATGTGGTCTGGAACTGAAATCAGACTTTGGAAAAATATTTTTTCTGTTCTTTTTTATGTTAAATGGCACAGTCTGTGCTGTCTACATCAATACTGGAAAAAGAAGTTTATTTTTTTTCTTCCCATATCACCCAGCCATAATAAAATAACCAAATAATAAAAATGAAAAAAGCTAAAGCAAATGAAACTTCTAATGTAACAGTTTAGATTATTCAACCAAAGAGCCACAGACCACAGAAATGCAAAGTTCAAGTAAGTTCGGCGCTGAGTCTGGCACGAGTTTGCATGTTCTCCCTGTGTCTGTGACTCTACGTGGTTAGACCATATGGTGGCATGTGACACTCAGGTTTCATTGTATAAAACACATGTGTCTCATGTAAATAAAGCAGTGCAGTGAGGACAGCTGCAAAGAACGGTACAAAGGAGAGACCAAACAGCCACTGCACAAAAGGCTGTACCAACACAGAAGATCAGCTACAGCTGGACCGCAAAGTGCAGTCCATCTGCAGCTGAAAGCAACAAACCACTTCTTTGAAGACAGTGAGATGACGATTTTGAGCAGAGAGAACTGGTTTGAAAGGGGAGTAAAGGAAGTTATTTTTGTAAAAAGAGTGAATCCCTCTCCAAAGAGGAATGGGGGTTTAAGATTCAGTTTAGCTAAGATTTATGACAGCCTCCTAACACCCTGGTCCAAGTCAATAGACCAGTCAAATGCCTCAGCAGTGATGAGGGAACAACAGCCAGCTATCAATAGGACAATAGAACAAAGGCTATCACCACAGATTAGCCTCAGGTGACACTAGGCAGGGCCAACTATTAACCTAACAAAGACAGGCCATTATCAGAGACTCCTCCCTGTGGGCGGGGCTCTCACTACTCAGACTAGCATTTAAGACAGATTTCTCAGACCAGCTCACTTGACGATGACTTCTGGATAGTCAAAACGTGTCAGAAAATTATCACAAAGACAATTGAACCTAGACAGTCTGAGAGAAAAACCTTCTACTGACTGAGAATTAAACAGATAATCAGATACTGGCCCTTAGGCTTTTTACGTGCACGATGCACGGGGAGAGTGAGTGGAGCTTTTCATCGGCTCGTCCCACCAGCAGAAGTGACGCTCTGTTCAACTCTCTGCAGTGGCGCCTCCGTCTGCTCGTCCCACTTCTGCGGTCTCTTCCAACTTGCCACTCACTGCCCCTGCGCTTTTATTCAGTTTAGACAAGCATATGTCAGCATACCCCTGTTGCTCCCATGACCTTGCAGGGCAGGAAGCAACAGCTGCTTTTGACAGATAACAGAAATAGGAAACAGGTCAAAAAGACAATACTATATAAGGTTGAAAACAACATTGCTTGCACTAAGCATCTAGTTCTCTATTCTGGTAGTCAGCATTTCACACGTAAGCATATTCTTATAAATGCATTATTATTACCAGAAATGTATCATTTTGACAAGCCCTTAATAAGAAATTCTCTTACAAAACGTCTCATCAAACGTGACATCTTCAAACAGCATCCAGATGACAACCGCTGAAACCTTTTCTACGATGCAACACGCCTGGACCAATGAGGGATTACATCAACGTGTAAATAAAGCACTTTACCTTTAAATGATTTATAGACTTTCAATTAAAAAAGCATTGTATATGATTAATATAATTACATTTTGTTGTGGCACTCGACTAAATTACAGTTATATTTAACATTTGGACAAAAGATTAAAACAAACTTGTTCACACTGCAGCAATGGACAGAAAAACAAGATGTAAAAAGCTTAGCTATGATTTCTATTTTCATTTATTCATTTTCTGCCGTTTGTTCCTGTTAGGGGTCACAGGTGACTGGCTTTGAGCCTTAGGCGGGGTAAACACTGGACAGGTGCCACTAGTCACAGGATTAACACAGAGACATGGACAGAGCAGTATTCACTCGAGGCAATTTAGATTTATCAATTAAACCTACACATGCATGTCTTTGGATGGTGGGAGAAGAAGTCAGAGAAAACCCACAGTGACACGGGGAGAATATGCAGACTCCACCCAGAGAGATCATGTGATGTTGTTCTGGTTTGGGATTCAAATCAATGATATCCTTATTGGTTGTGTTTCTGCCCTGTTCCTCCTCAGGGCATCAATGACGTTGTGAGATCCAAAACAGTAGAGCAGTGGGTCCAGGCAGCAGTTAACTCCAGCCACAATCCAGGAAACATAGTCATAGTCCAGGAAACATAGTCTGCACACTTATTCAGCACAAGAATTTATTGTCAGGTCTTGATTGGAGATGTACCACAGGTGAGCAATTGAACTGATGGCTGGTGGCTCCTCCCTAGGAAGGTGGATCAGCTCCTCCCCGGAGTGTGACAGGCAAGAGGGAGGAAACGAAGGACTATGACAGGGTCACATTCATGGGCAGGAAGCAGATCCCAAAAATGATGAGGCGCATTAAGATCATTCGCTGGGATTTGAGCTTGACTTTTAGGCCTTTGGTGGGGCTGGTGTTCGAGAGAGTGAGTGCGTTTGTGATGATTTACACTAAAAGTTTAGTAATTTGCAGTTGTTTCTGAGTCACTTCTTTGCTGATTTTCCGTTTGACTTTTCTTCAAAGATGGAAATGCGTCTCTGAAGTTCTGTGAGCCGAAACAGTAGAGCAGTGGGTCCAGGCAGCAGTTCAGTCCAGCCACGATCCATGAGGCGTAGTACGCCGTCTGCACCTGACGGACAGTGTCGCAAAGATGGGGGAAGTATTTTGTGAGAACTGCTGCCATTGTCCGAGTCACGTTCATGGGCAGGAAGCAAATACCAAAGATAATGAGGCACATTCTGATCATTCGCTGGGATTTGAGCTTGACCTTTAGACCTTTGGCGGTGCTGGTGTTCAAGCGAGAGAGTGCGTTTGTGACACGAAAATAACAAATGGCAGAGATGCTGAGGGGAAAGAGGAAGCCGAACAAAAATAGAACAAAGTTGATTACAAAAAGTGAGCTTGACAGGGTTTTTTGGCTGAAACTGAGACATTGTGCACGATTGCCGACTTTAGTTGAGGGAACAACGAAATGGTAAACCACTGATTGTGCCAGAAGTAGCAGCCACACTCCGGCACACAGCTTCTTGATAAAGCTTTTGTTTTTCATCCTGCTGCTCTTGTTGAAATGCACCACTGCTGTGTATCTGTGGACGCTGATCAGAGTGAGGAATATGATGCTGCCATAAAAGTGGGACGACATCAGAGCGATCTTGACTTGGCAGAGGAACTGTCCGAAGGGCCAATTGTTGCCCATGAAGAAGTACACGGCGATGAGTGGAGTGACAGGAGTGGCCAGAGCGTCGCTGAGAGCCAGGTTGAACTGCAGGACGGTCCCAGCGCTCCATGAAGACAGACGGCAGCAGAAAACCCACAGGCTGATGAGGTTCAGGAGGAAACCGACGAAAAACACCAGGCACATGAGCACGGGGATGGCCATGGGCTGGACAGTGGGCAGACAGGAATCATTTGTGTTGTTCATCTTCACAGTTGTCAAACCTAAAGACAGAACATTGAAGTCCATGAATGAAAACTGTAATGTTAAATGAAGTATGCATTGAAGGAAACTTTAGAACATGTTACTATTATACACATATTAGGAGAAGTATACCAGTGTTTTACAAAAAAGGGCATGTGGTTGGCGTATGGAAAATAACTACCTTTTATTGGTGCGAAAGAAGAAGTGGGAATCTAGTTTCATGAGTAGTAAGCGGATGCTATTCATGCAGATTTATTAATTTCAATACAATACAAAATAATTCACTGTAATCATAAATTCATATATTGACATATGTAAATAAATAAAGTTAAAATTATAACATGTTTTAAAATATTTTGAACATTGTTTGGTGTAACTCTGCAAATCTCTCCCACAGATGTACCAATCTGAATGTATTAAGGCACCTTTTTCTAGGCCCTTTTTTCATAAATAGAAAAGATTCCTGCACACCGCTTTACTGGCCAAATGTGAATTTAAATGTATTTAATTGACAACATTTTGGCATTTGGCCTTCATCAGGCAAACGGAGGATGAACTCCAGGTAGCCGTCTTAGATAGAGTGTGGAAAGCACCCAAGGGTGACAGGTCGTTCAATGATCAGTGCACAAAAATCTCTGCATTATGATAATGAATATAGTCACAGACAGAAAACTAAAACTAGTGTGATACAGACATACAGTATCTTAATGCAGTGGAGGACAGTAACAAAGTAAAAAAATAAAAAAAGGTAAACGTTCTAGGTATCTGTACTTTGCTTGAGAACATTGTAGTGGATATTTTATACTTACATATACATTACATTTGAGAGTAAATATCTTATTTTCTTCTTTTGGCTGTGGTCACGCCCACATCTCATAGCTTTCATTCATGAAGTTCGATCCATTGACCAATGTTTGCTCTTTTTGTTTGTTTGCTCTGGTTTAAAGTGCTGTCCTGCAAAAACATCCTCCTGATGCTCAGAGTTCTGCTCCTCGTGTCTCCACCTGCTCTGGTCATCACGCAGCGAGCGCGACCAGACACATGCTCACACGTCATGCAGACATGAGCGAGACTCAGGAGCCCAGGTGTTTTGGTCTGACTGCCTAATCGAATTAAAACACCCTTCATACAAAATTGTGTTTTTTTGACATTTGGAGCATATCGAAAAAGTTTTGCACAAACAGGAGAAAGGGGCAGGTGAGCGTGGACTCGATGATGTCCGTGTAGAAAAAACATGATATTGTTTTGCCCTTTTTCTTGACTTACATGAATTTGATTGTTTGTAGATACATTTGTGCACTGTTCATTTAACAATCTGTCACACTTGGGCACTTGTCACACTTAAGGTGGCTACATGGAACTCAGCTTGATGAAAGCCAAATCCCAAAACGTTGTCTATGTTCAAATACATTCACATTTTGCAGGTAGGCGATGTGTGGGGGAATCATTTCTATTTATGTAATTTGGGCTGTTCCCTCTCTTCCTTTACACCTGTCACCAACAAAGTTCTCATGGATTTTGTTGGCATAACAAACCTTTTTCCAAACTTGAAGAAGAATAATGCGTTCTCCAATATGAATGGTATTAATATGTAAAAGGCTCTTACCAGTGTTGATTCGTGTGGTCCAGTCTGGAACTGAAAGAACTTTTGGCTTTTGACACTTTCATACAAAGCCTTGCGGAGGAGGAGCGCAAATAAGTTCAAGCACCAGTCCACATTATTTTGTATTTGCCAACTTATATGATAATATTACAAAAGTATCTGGCACTTATGAAAATGTCACAAGTTTACATACATTTTTTACATATGCAAATACATTTAAAAAACGCACAAGGAAGTCCTTAACTTATGCGGCTTATGCTAAGATCATGGAAATAGTCTTCATGGAAATGTTATTGCTAATTCTAAATAACAAACAGCATAGTGCAGCTTTAGTTCAGTAATAAGAGAGAAAACATAAGTTGACTGCCTCAATGTTTTCCGGAAACAGACATTATTTTGAGTCTATGGGATTTGGTGTCATTTCTGTATCACTCTGTGGAGGCTCCGCTGGCTTGACCTTAAAAGATGGAACTGCATCTCTAAAGGTCTGGGATCCAAAATAGTAGAGCAGTGGGTCCATGCAGCAGTTCAGTCCAGCCACAGTCCACGAGGCATAGTACGCAGTCTGCAATTCATTGATCATGTGGCATTCCTCGGGATAGAACTTTAACACCACCACGGCTGTAGAGCGGATCACATTCATGGGCAGGAAGCAGATGCCAAATATGACGAGGCACATTTGGATCATGCGCTGGGATTTGAGCTTGACTTTGAGACTCTTTGGCGTGATGCTGTTCAGACGAGTGAGAGCGTTTTTTACACGGATGTAACAAGTGGCTGAGATACTGAGAGGGAGCAGGAAACCAACCGATACCAGCATACAGCTGATGATGAAGTAAGAGTTTGTCAGAGACCTCTGGTTGAAGCTGATGCATTGTGTGATTTTACCAACTTTAGTGGAAGGAATGGTAAATCCATAAATCAATGATAGTGCTATCAGAAAGAGCCACACCCCTGCACACAGCCTCTTGATAAAGCTTTTGTTCTTCATTCTGGAGTTCCTGTTGAAATGCACCACTGCTTTGTATCTGTGGATGCTGATCAGAGTGAGGAATATGGTGCTGCCGTAGAACTGGGAGCTCAGGAGGCCAATCTCGACAGTGCACAGCACTGGTCCAAACGACCAGTCATTATCCATGGCAAAGTACACGGCCATGAGTGGAGCGACAGGAGCGGCCAGAGCATCGCTGAGAGCCAGGTTCAGCTGCAGGACGGTCCCAGCGCTCCATGAAGACAGACGGCAGCAGAAAACCCACAGGCAGAACATGTTCAGGAAGAAACCGCAGAAACAGACCAGGCACATGACCACAGGGATGGCCATGGGCTGGACAGTGGGCAGACAGGTCTCTGCTGTCTCTGCAGAGTCACTGCTGTTGTTCATACTGACAGACAATCCTGAAGAGATATAAAGACATGCATTATGTTACAAAAGTTTAAATTCTATATTTAAACATAAATCAACACATCTCAACTTCACTTTTTCACACACACCACATTTTCCTGGAGGTCACATCAGGCCAGACTAAGGGAGTTTGTGAGTCTGGGCTTTCTGTTTGTGCCAAATTAAATAGTACCTTTATCAATCAGATAGAACAACCTCTGACCTGCATTTCTAAGAGTCTCTAAGAGTTAAACTAAGTTGAGGAGAAGAATGGTCCTGAAACAGAGGCTGTGTCTATGTACGGTCGTAGGGATGGCACAATTCACACCGTCTGCATACTTTAGATAATATGCAAATGCAGGTTCTACTTTTAAACAATGGAAACTTGTATGTAATTTGTGAAATGTAACAGTTCTTTAAATGTGAGGAAACTAATTTATCACTAACTTTAAAAATTGCAGCCTCACTCTATCATACACTTGTTCCACTTTTGCCAGTGTTTTTTTTTTTTTTTTTATTAATTTGGTGGGGACAATGTTAATGAACAAACATGATACAATGCTGTTAAACACGCTGGATTGAGTCATGGGCTAATTTCTATCTGTTGTCCCACAATCACAATCTCACAACACATTCATAAACCATTTACACAAAACATAATCACTCTGGAAATGAGAACAAAGACATAACAAAGTGCCAAACAATACTCAAAACTGAATATGTTTTTGTGAGACTCTTCGATTTCAAACGAAAACCAATGAGAAAAAAAGTATACATATAGATTAAAAAAATAATTTTTCCAGAGTAATACACATTTTTAGCTGCTTTTGAAATTTAAACACGCCATACTGAACCAAACACATTTGTACAAACAAAGTCCATAAAAACCTACCTGTGTTGATTTGCTGTGAAGTGTCCAAGAGGAACTGTTGTAATTTAATAATTTCATGTTAACGTTGAAGGTGTAACAGGAGGCGTTTCCAGTGATACACAGCAATTTACATATTATTTTTAATCTGGCTAGAAGGGGAGGTTCTATACGCCACTGTTTCCTCTTTAAACTTATAAACCAGACTCTGATAAAATGGTTCAATGCTACATTTACAAAATACATCATACATAGGACCAGTGCTGGGTCCAGTGTGCACAGATATTGTAACGATCCTAGAGACATATTGTTGAAAACTGATTTGGAAGAAGTCTGCTTTCAAACCCAAATCTAAATGTGTATGTCCGGTCATAGTACATCTCTTACCAAATGAAACAAAGGATTTAAAGAAAGCCAGAATTATTTTTATTGATTGTATGGTGTTTCAATGAGAAATATCCAAAAGAAAAAAAACACAAATGTTGATCAGATACATTAGTGAAAAGGTACAAAATAACCACATAACTGAAAGTGTAAAAAGAATGTTCAGATAACTTTCAGAAAGTTATCTGAAACCCAGCACTTCAACTTGTAAAGTCCATTTTTTAGTTGTCAGCTGGTGTCTGAACTGAAAAGTAAATCCGTTTGAGAGTCCCAGAGTTCAGTGCGGCGTGGAGGGCGTGGAGCTGGAGGGGGGCACGCCCACCGGGTGCAGCCCCAGGTCTAAAGATGGAGGCTCGTCGGCCGGAGGAGGGCTTTTCTTCTGGGCCTCGAGTTTCTCTGTCAGTTTGGTGTACAGCTCCTTCACCGGTTCACTGCACTGTGGCGGCAAAAGCAAGAGGAAATGTAAAAATCAGGGCCGGGAAAACGTCATTTTAATTTAGTTTTAGTCAAATGCTGCTTTTAAGCTTGGATTTGGATTGAATTCTCAAAATATTATGCCCAACATCAAAGTCTCTGATACACTTTTGTTGTATTAGATTATTCCTTGGATGTCAAGGTCTTTTGTGATAAAAATAGTGCTAAAAAATAATATAATAATACATATATATAATAATAATACATATATATATATAATTATACAGTCATTTTGCGTCAGCCAATCTGAAACGTCTGAGTTAGTTTGAGAAGTTTGAGATCACTGTGTGAAAGAAAGTTTTTAGTAAGTGGCCATGTGGGTTTTGGTTTCAAGTACTTTTTGGTGAAATGAAAGTATTACAAATTTTATTGCTCTATAGTTAACCACAAAATAATGTAATAACAAAACAGGAATGAATGCGGAGGACCATGAGTGCCTCGCTAAATGGGACAAAGCATTTATTAAAAGAGTCCTTAAAAGACTATTTTACGAATAAGTTAACACGTTTTATCTTCAGAGTTTTTAAAAGATTATATAATACATTTTTTGAAAGATGATTTCATAAATAAATTTAAAACATATTTCTACAGCACAGCACTGCAGCGAACTCTGCTCCTGACAGGTTTAACCCCAGCGGCGCTGAAGGGTCAAATGCAGAGGACAAATTTAACAACCAATCAGAGCACTCAACAGGTTCACTTTTATTATTTGCTTTACATTAGTCAGGAGGACCAGAAGAGCCACCAAAAAACTCAACCCAGAAGCTAAATGGAGACGCTAATCAAAAAAGGTAATACAGTTTTAAAAAGGGCTTTCTAAAAATTATTTGTAAACACGTTAAGTAATTGTTTTAGCTTAAGCTTCTACTAAACAACTCATAATAAAAGAGTTTACGACTTTGCGTAGTAAATTTTAAACATTATGTATTAAATCCTCTTTCAAAGACTCCATTAATTAAAGCTTTACTCCATTGAACTCATAACTGATCACAAACATCAGGACAGCTTATTGTACGGCCGACCTGTTTGGGGGGTTCCAGTGTCTTCTTGAGGGTCTCCATGTAAGAAGGGAGGACTTTGTGGTGAAGGTGAACCAGCATCCGAAGAGTGTGTCTGTGGACATTCTCTTTACTGTAAAAGAGGAGACACTAATTAAAAGTAGCACTAATAAATCAGAATCAGAAACGGTTTATTGCCATTGTCAGTGATCAGAAATTCACAAACACAGGAACTTGCTTCAGCGTAAGGTGGAACATAAAGCAATTAATAATGAAATGACTAAAAATATAAAAGGGGCATGCATAAATTTAAGAATAAAATAGACTAAGATAGACTAAGACTATATACAGAAATGTACAGTTAGCAAATAGATAGTTCTTATATAATATATTGTAAAGTGGCAGGTGTTATAAAGTGTTCATGAGTCCAACGGCAGAGGGAAAGAAACTGTTCTTGTGTCGGGAGGTTCTGATCTGGACTTAATGACTTCAGGCCTGTGGCGCTGACGCCTGTCGTCATGAAGTCCAGTGATCCTTCTTGGGGACAGGGACAATGATGTTGACAAAATACTGTACATTCGATTAACTGTTGTCAACTGGAACTAGTCAAGTTGGAACTATACCAGGTCCAAACAAAGTCTAGAAAGAACTCTACTGAGTCTAAACCTCATTCAGAAAGCTTACAACGCACAGCATAAAGCGCTCTGTGCGTTGTACGTTAGATTTATGAAACTAAACTCCGTGGAAGCTGGATCTCTGGCTTGGCTTGTGCACTACAAACAAACACTGAAAAGGAAACACTTGTGGAGAAGCACAGAAATCAGAGTTTGAGGAAGTGATTTATCAGGAAATATTATATAAAACGATTAGTTTCACACTTCCATATAAAAGCAGGTACTGGCTACAATAACAGCTTGAATCAGAGGTTTGCGTGTTGTGCGGCTTTTGTGAGGGCGGACACCGGGTGTACAGCTGCACAGAAACATTACAACACAACCTTTATAAATGAGGCCCCAATAAACCTTGTATAAAACAGTTCTGGATTCTAGATGGACATAATTAAAACTACTGTTAGAGCTGGTCCGTATCATATCGTTCATGATATATCGTTATTTGCTTTCCGGGCAATATGAAATCTGGAACATATGATATAATTCCACGTGCACTGCAGCAGATTTTCCTCAGAGTTGCAAAGTAAATTATGAACATTAACGGCAAGAGACACATTAAAAATCAATGTTGAGGCGAGGAGTGGAAGCAAAATTATAACAACTGAATATATATAAATATCCATAAATGTTCTACTCTCTATAACTGCACACAAACAGCACACAGCGGTATCATTTTGACCCGAATAGATGCTTTTACAACATGTCTGTGCTGAGGCAGAACTGATTGTACTTTCTTACATGAAAAGCACCTTTAAACAAGTCAAGAACTTGTCAAGCATTTAGTCTAGAGTCATTTATATCGCCAATTATACCATTATCGCAAATTTTCTCTTTTATATCATGATAAAAATGTCTGGCCATATCGCCCTGCCCTAAATACTGTATATATTTATTTATTTTTATTTCGGAACTGTAGGCTTTCGAGGACAGTGCAGCGTGAAATGGGGATGAAAATAGGGAAAGACTTTTTATCTTTATCTTTTTATCTGTGTTTTATTTTTTGGCAGAGTGGCCCTTAAAGGGCCTCTGACAGGTTGAAACACACATTTAACTAAAATGCAGTTAAGATAAATATAGTCACATTTCTACTAAAATCTTTACAAATTTTACCCCAGTTTAGCTATATTTTAGGTTTTAAATTTTACTTCCTGGTTGTAAAGCATGACATCACGCTAGGAAATTGCCATAGCAACCACACTGTACACTGGCCAAAACTCTAACGTCACAGATTTTTTCATTTGACAAAGAAAAACACACGTGACCACCTTCATTTTGTTGAATCAAAGTTTAAAGGGTCAAAAAAGTAGTTTATTCTGTTTAAATTATGCATAACCTTTGTCTCCCCAGCGTGATGTCATCAATTTGTTTACTTCCTGTAATTCTGAACAGATTTTTCAACTTTTCTCCACAAACAGCGACCTGATTGGTGTAAAACTATCATTTATATTAACAAGTGGTATTAATACACTGAATAAAGTCAAAATTAGAAAATCATAAATCATACGCACTTTAAACAACTGTCCGGGACACAGTTTAAGAGCCACATCGTTTCACTCACTAGTTTCAGCATTTACGGGCCATATGTGGCTGCCCAAAGTTTGTGAATGAAAAGACACTGACGGCACCTTGAAAACGATGTGAGTAAAAACCCATCGAAGACGACGGAGCAGAAGTCTTCGGACCCAAACTCGTCCGAGAGCAGCGTGAGGTGCCCGGTCAGCAGGTGCAAGAAGATGTCCCCGAACGCCATGTCGTTGTACGTCTCAACTGGAACACAGCGCTCAGACTTTCAGAACGGGGATGAGGTCGAACATTTCATTACAGTCTGGATATACATTTCATCTTTTTGTCGTCAGTGGAGCTAAGAACAGGGGGAAAGGAGTGGCACTGACCTAAAGAGGGCAGTAGTCTCTGCAGCGCGTTCTTGTTTCGTAGTTTGGCGATGTGCAGGACGTAGTACAGCCCCATCTCACACGCCACTCTGTTGTCTTGGAGATATCTACGAATAAGACACGCCTTTCTAAATGTGCTTTCTATCAACATGTATTCCACTGTAGACGGGACAAGAACATGTGAGATTTTTTCTTTTTTGGATGAGACAAAAAAGGGTTAGGTGCTGGTTAGTTACATCTGGAAATCTTATGTCCTGAGGGCTGTTACTCACCTCAAACTGCTCTAACGCAGAGGTTCCCAAACTTTTCTGGCCAGGACCCCCAAAATAGCCATGCAACCAACTCGGGACCCCCAAAGTGAAATGAAAAATAATTGTGTCAAATCAGGTTTAATGTTGGTTATTTGAATAGTTTATTGTCTTATTAGACACTATTTCACTAAATGATACTGTATTTAATTAGAAAAATAGAGCAAATACAGTCTCATATTTCTTCAAATTATATCTTGAAATCATCTCGCGACCCCCAGCTCACCCCTCGCGACCCCCACTTTGGGAACCACTGCCCTAACGGATGATCTGCTGCTAGCTGACAAATCTTGCCGCTAAACTGCACTGACACCTTGTTTAATCATGATATTGTTCTCTTTTAAAAGGGGTTCACCGTGATAATTTTGTTATTTAATTAATATTGTTAGTTTGTCAGTTGTATTCAAAATATATTGTTGTGACGAGCCTAATTACGGTTGTTAAAATGCCACTCAAGGTGAGACACTACAGGTGAATAGGAAAAAATCTTAAATATAAAAGATATCAATATTAAAATTCTCCTGTATTTTACTCACATAATTGTAAGAAAAATACATATTACAAGTTTTTCATCATGTCATGTTTTCATGTAGAAATGAGGCATTTTATGTTAAAAAACAGCCAAAAATACACATATTTGGGACGTATAAAACTGAAAAATGGACAGAACCAGGTTTAAATTTCTTGGTTCATTTTATACACATATTAGTTACAAAAAAATTTACAGGGGGGATTTTGAATTTCTTAGATTGGACTGAAAATTGTCCAAAAAATTCAAATTTCGACTCATTTTTTGACTTAAAACGTCAATAAATCTGTTTTAGAATTAGATATAAAAACAATCCTTCTGTACGTTTCGTCAAAATCTTGTTGAGTCCAAGATTGTAAAGTTTGTTGAATGAAGGAGCTACTTTAAGTGGTGATCCTTAAGTCCCGAGGGAAGAAAAATGCATTTTAAGAAAACAGCCTTTGAAGTCACAATGTCAATGGATGAAGTGGATTGAATGAAACAATAACATGTTTATAGAAACAGATTGGAGAAGTTTGTTGTTTCCACATGAAAGCCTCTGTGTTGAGAGAGCAAACTGACCAAAAAACACAAAATTGAAAAAAAATGTTTAGCCTGTAGTGTCTCGCCTTAAGAAAAACTTCTCCTGCCATGTTGTCATTAAAGATTATTAAGTGGTATATATCAACCATAATTAACACATTTTGAGGAATTGTTCATGTTAATTTGACGGCCACATCAAATCAATAACATCAACAGCCTTTTACCACCTAAAAAACATCGCCAAAATCAAAGGTATAGTGTCTAAACCAGACTTGGAGAAACTTATCCATGCATTTGTCTCCAGTAGGTTAGACTACTGCAACAGCCTGTTTACTGGCCTCTCCAACCGAGCTGTAAAACAGCTGCAGTACATCCAGAACCTGCTGCTCGGGTCCTGACAAGAACCAGGAAGTACGACCACATTAGCCTGTGCTCAGGTCTGCACTGGCTTCCTGTGGCTCAGAGAATAGACTTTAAAGCAGCTATGCTTGTGTTCAAGTCTCTCCACGGCCAAGCACCAAAGTACATCTCTGACATGTTAGAGCCACATGAACCATATGAACTCTGAGGACCTCAGGGACCGGCCTCCTGCAGGTGCCCAGAGTCAGGACTAAACATGGGGAATCAGCATTTCAGTTTTTTGCAGCTAAAACCTGGAACAGTCTCCCTGAAGATGTGATACAGCCCTCCACTGACAATGTTTAAATCCAGGCTAAAAACAGTTCTGTTTAGATGTGCAAACGACTGAAAGATCTATCTGCACTCTTCTCTTTTAAAGCGCTTTATTTTAAAATGATTCAGTGTGTTTGTGTTTTGTGATTTTAATGCAACTTTTCCTGTTATGTAAAGCACTTTGAATTGCCTTGTGTATGAATTGTGCTCTAGAAATAAACTTGCCTCGCCTTAATTAAGTTTTCATTCATATTATTTATTTTTCCACTTTTTGCAGTAGTGTTAAGCTGCTTTAGAAAAAAACAAACAAAAAAACAATCAAAGCAGTTGCGTGAGTTCTGGTGCTAACTTATGCAACAGAGTTTGAGAAGTGTTTTTCGCACCTCTCTCTCGCACCAGCTCTGACAGAGGAAGCGAGAAACCCAGAGTGACGAAACGCTTCGCACGGTACCTGATAAAAGCGTCGGGTAAAGCGGTGGGGTAGGTCAGCGAGCTCTTCTCTTCGCTGGGCAGTTTCTGTTCGACGACGTGGATGTGATCGTCGACGACCACGGACATCATGGCCGGCAGGAAACGCGTCACGACCTCCAAGTCCTGACGACAGAGGCACAGGGAAAATCTGTTAATATATGAATAATATCTAGAAATACAGATGAAAGGCACTAATTTGCTCATTTGGACACCGAGTTTAACGTCTATTCTGTTTAATCTAGAATTAACCTTATCTAAACTAGCATAAAATCAGGACCAAATTGAAAAATAGAAAACAAGGCACGTCACAGTCAATTACTAAACACAAATAATTACTATATTGACTTATCGTTCAATATATGATAAGATGGAACAATATTTTTGAGGCTCAATATTTATCGCATGTACACTTTTTCTTTTCTTTTTTTGCCTCGTATTGACCTTATTCTGCCCCGCCCACTTTTGCAGTTTTTTGCACTTTTGTTGTAAACGCACTTCCGTTTGACGAGAACTCCGTTAAAGCTAATGATGAACGAGGGAAAAGTCTCGCCGCTAAAATGTTACATAAAGTAGATTGATTTGTGTAAAATGTTTAATGAACACGAGCAACAACAAGTCAACAACGCACCGATTTCCTGAGGCCTGAAAACAGCGTTTTAGTCCGTGTAGAACTTATTTTCTGTTGAGCTCGTCTGCTCCATGTAAACTAATACAACGGAAACAAGACGGCAGCGCGTACGACAACTTCAGGAATAAGGTGAATAGGGCTGCAAAGATTTATCAACTAATCGTGACTAGTCGATGATAAAAATAATCGACCATAATAACTGATAATTGACTGAAATACAGAGTCTAAAACATGTCAAATGACCTTTTATAACAAACACCGTGACATTATTACATCAAAATGTCAAAAAAGAATAGATTTTTGCTGATTTTCCTCAATAAGACACTTTATTGATGAATATTCTCTTTCTAAAAGCCTTCAGTCGCCATATTTCAACCTTTATTTGGCTGATAATGTACTTAAAAACTGTAAATATACAATAGAAATAATTGTTTGACTAGTCGACTAATTGAAAAAATACTCACTGTCTAGTCTTGTATGAACATTTGAGCTTTTAAGGGTTGAATAAATAACATATGACTCATTATGATTCTAATTGAACTACTTTAGTGTTTCAGTCTGTTATTTTATATAAATGTTCATGTTTTTTAGGATGTGTTCATTTAGAAAAGCCTTTACTGTGATTTTCCTGCAGTAGTGTATTTGTGTGGCATAAACTAGTTTCAATATTATTGTTTATCGCAATATTTTCTTTCGCAATATATCACTCGTCAAATGTTATCGTGACAGGCCTATAAAAAATAATAGTCTTCCACCTTTTCTATTCTTCAATTGTGTCCTGAGTTTATGCTGCGATATATGAAAACTTTACGGTTAAAGATAAAGTAATATAACATTTTTGTGTTGACATTTTCGTGAAAAAGAAACATCACTGTTTAATGATAAAGTGAAATCTTTAATTTTTTTTTCATTCAAATACACTACTGTTCCTAGAGTGCAACAGTAAAATGATTGAGATATTTTATTATTAATACTTTTTTATTGCTATTTTATGGTTTTACTGAGTTTATTGTGAGATCAAATTGAGCACTTTTGGTACCTTTTATTGTTTTTTATCATCTTGTGTTTGTGCAGCACTTTGGAAACTGTAAAACGTGCTTTATACAGTAAATAAAGTGGATTTGGAGATTGAGAATTATTAGTTTTTAGGGTACATTATGACTTGCGATGCCTAGATTATACGGTTAACCAGTCCTTGTGATTATTCAGGTCACAAAATAACAAGAGAACTAAAAAATTACAATCGTGACAATGCAAAGAGCAAATTACAGTCCAAAAAACACATCCAAACGTAAAGTACTTTTAATCTGGCTGTTTTTGTAACTTTATTTTGTCATTTCATAAAGCTGCTCACAAACTCACAAAACTGTTCACAAGACGATGGACATGAAAGGATGGATGTGCTGTTGGAGGCATGTCTTAACCGTCTCATGGTTGTTTTCTGCTCGTTTAGTGCACGACTTCAACAACACTCAATTTCTGTTCTCAATATGCCTTTCAAGATGACATTAAGTATAACACTAAAACGTTATGACTGTGAGAACCAAAAGTGATATGAAAGCAGCATTATACCATTATACCTTGGCATTATATTTGCAGTGACATCACAGGTCAGCTCTGTAAACGTCAAACAGCTTTATTTCAGCAATTCTGCTCTCCTCTGTGCACGGCCCAACAGTCTGCAGTCTAACAGATGCATTTAAAGGCCTTGTTCCTAATTTTTACTGTTTTGATACATGAAAAACAGAACTAGTTCCTGTTCAAGTCTTTACATCAGTCACATGTGTCTCTCACTTTCCCAATGCAGTCACGGCATCCTAAATAATCACAGCGATGAGTTTAGAGCATAGACATAAAAAATAATGGACAGACTGTCGTCGCTCCGCCCCATTCATGAAAATGCGGCTCAGTCATGGAGATTTCAAAATGGCCGCGGGTTAACCCCCACCACTCCCCCCTCGGTGGGGAGGCGGGGAGAGGGCGACTTTGGGGCGGCCTTTTGCTGACGTACTGCTGTCGTTGCCTCTATGCTTACCGCCCACTCGTAGGTGAATGGCTGTTCCCTGACATTTCCGGCGCGTAAAGCCCGCCTTCTTCATTAGATATGCATGAACTTTAAAAAATCACAGCGGCTAAACCAGCCTGGTTCAAAAAAATTCACCCCCCTCAGCGTTGTCACAGAGCCGTAAGCTAACGTTTGAGACCAAAGCCGTATTTTGAGCCAGGCTCTAAAGTAGGTTTTGAAACGTCTAACTCCCCATTGACTTGCATTGAATAATTCTACTTCCGCAGCGGCCCCTAGCGGTCAGCAGCAGATTGCAAACATGGCAGCCTACAGTCGGCGGCTCAATTTGAGAGCGGTAGCCTCGCCCACTGGTTTAGAGGCACTTTTTACGAGTCTCTGAGCCCAGACCGTCAAGGAACGTCACAGGTAAAGCTAACAAACATTAGCATGCTAACGACGCATTTCTTGTTTCTCGTAGAATAAAACGCTCTATTCATCTTATTCCTGAAGTTGCCTTACGCGCCGCCGTCTTGTTTCCGTTGTAGTTCACATGGAGCAGACGAGCTCAACAGAAAATAAGTTCTACATGGACTAAAAAGCCGTTTTCAGACTGACCAGGAAATCTGTGCGTTGTTGACTTGTTGTTGCTCGTGTTCATTAAACATTTTACACAAATCAACCTACTTTATGTAACATTTTAGCGGTGAGACTTTTCCCTCGTTCGTCATTAGCTTTAACAGAGTTCTCGTCAAACGGAAGTGCGTTTACAACAAAAGTGCAAAAAACGGCAAAAGTGGGCGGGGCAGAATAAGGTCAATAAACAGATGCAGAGGAAGCGCTGTCATTTCATTTTCACCCGAACAGATGCTTTTACATTATATCTGTGCTGGAGCAACACAGCTTTTACTCTATTACATGCAAAAAAACGGGAACATTAACTAGTTTTGTGTTTCCCGTTTCACAAAAAAAATCAGGTACAGCCCCTATAATGTACGACGGAGTATAAGGGCCATTTGGGGGAAAAAAATAAAAATGCGGACATTACGAGAATAAACTCGTAAAATTTCGACATTAAACTCGTAATTGTATGACTTTTTCTGGATTCGACTTTATTCTCATACATTTACGAGAATAAAGTCGTAATATTACGAGAAAAAAAGTCGTAATATTACGAGAATAAAGTCGTAATATTACGAGATTAAAAATTGTAATATTACGAGAATAAAGTCGTAATATTACGAGATAAAAAGTCGTAATATTACGAGATTAAAAATTGTAATATTACGAGATTAAAAGTCGTAATATTACGAGAATACAGTCGAAAATGTGTATGAAGCCAGTACCTGTGTTATGGAGATATGGAGCATTTTGTGCGGTTATACTTTGAACTAGGGTTTACACACGAAGAAATACTGTGTCTTTTAGCACAGCATCACCACATTATCATTAGTTTAAGGACTTTGAAGCGACAATGCAGACGTTTGGGTTTGTTTCGTCGGAAGAACCAAACAGATTTGGAAGAAACAGCTTCTTTTTACGACGGAGTATAAGGGCCAACTGAAAAAAAAAAAATGCGGACATTACGAGAATAAACTCGTAACATTTCGACATTAAACTCGTAATTGTATGACTTTTTCTGGCTTCGACTTTATTCTCATACATTTACGAGATTAAAAGTCGTAATATTACGAGAATAAAGTCGTAATATTACGATTTTTAATCTCTTAATATTACGAGATTAAAAGTCGTAATATTACGAGAATAAAGTCGTAATATTACGAGATTAAAAATCGTAATATTACGACTTTTAATCTCGTAATATTACGAAAAGAAGCTATTTCTTCCAAATCTGTTTGGTTCTTCCGACGAAACAAACCCAAACGTCTGCATTGTCGCTTCATAGTCCTTAAACTAATGATAATGTGGTGATGAATCTCGTAATATTACGACTTTATTCTCGTAATATTACGACTTTTAATCTCGTAATATTAAGAGATTAAAAGTCGTAATATTACGACTTTATTCTCGTAATATTACGACTTTTAATCTCGTAAATGTATGAGAATAAAGTCGAAGCCAGAAAAAGTCATACAATTACGAGTTTAATGTCGAAATATTACGAGTTTATTCTCGTAATGTCCGCATTTTTTTTTCAGTTGGCCCTTATACTCCGTCGTAATAATGACTCTGAGATGCTCCTGAAGGTGCTGAGACAAAGTAGTCCCAGTTTGGTGTTTGCTGACATGTCTGTGCTGTCATTCTTATAAACTCATGTGTAGAATTATAAAGTGTCTGAGTGTAATTGTACAGACTTTGATTTATCCTGATATAAGCTCAGTGAGGTTCACCGCTAAACTGTGACACTCCTGTCTCTATGTAATTGGAGACTGAAGACCTCCTGTACTTTTTTTTGCCAAAATACTATACTGTAAATATTATTGTCACTTATTTATAGTATCCTTGAAGTTTTCTTTTTATTGTCTTGTGTTCTTTTAATTCAAATGAATGAACGAAAATTAAAGATTTGATGAATGATTTTTTCACAATAATTGCAAAACTAAAATTTGATATTTTGACATCCCCAACTGTGACCTAAATTATCACCGTTAACCCCTAGCGCAGAACCAGAACTAATCAAGAACTTAAGCAAGACTGGTCTGACTCTAAACCAGGACCAACTCAGGACAAAGCCAGCACTAAAACCAGAATCATAACTGTAGGGTTGTAATCCTTTAGTCGTTCAGTCCATTAATCGGTTGATGATGTTTTAGTCGACCAACTTTTTTTTTTGGTAGAATTATTTTGTTTAGATTAAAAGGATTTATATGACCAAAACAGCAAAATAGAGAAGATATGGAGTGAGTTAGCTGAAGATTTTGGAGCAAATTGTTGTTTGTTTGATCTAATTTATCTATATCTAACACATAAATACACTGTTTCCTTGCACTTTTCTGTATAAAGTGTCATTTTTTGCATAAACTCCAGTGTAGTTGTAATCATTTGAGTAAAGTCTGGATTAGATACAGAGAAATACTTCATAGTTTTGCCACACGCCCTTTTAGTCGACTAATCGGTCGATAGGACAGGTCTTTAGTCGACTACAGCCCTACATATCTCTACTATATCTCACTATAGTCACTTACTGTATATAACAAGACACTTAAGCCACTTTATTTGCCATTTTTACTATTTATTCCCAGACAGCCACCTACTGTAAATAAGAGTGTGCACTTTATACTTTATATTGTCTTTTTATTACCATGTTTAGTAATTATTTATCCTATTTTTATTGCATGCGCCTATTTCATTCATCCCTGTTCTAAACTGTGTGTTGCAACATTGGAATTTCCCCATTGTGGGACAAATAAAGGATATCTTATCTTATCTTATCTTATAACTGAGGACTAAAACAAAATGCCTAAGAGGGACTTGAAATGAAATGAGACTGACCAGGCGAGGCTCCTTGAAGACTTGGCTGTCAATCATGTCCCACGCTCCTTGACCCAAAGTCAACATCCTCAACAGAAGCATCAGATCTGAACTGTCCTGTTAAAGGGCACAAGCAACAGTTAAAACACGGCATCACAATCTGTAGGTCACGCAAAACTTTCTATTCACCATTTCAATCATACAGAAACTAGAGGGTGTGTGTTATTGACAAAAAATAGTATTACAATCATAATATTCAGATAATATTATGTCAATATATCCGAAAATGTGTTAAAACGTGTCTTTAAATGTATTGGTTGAGGTTTAATTCATCCGAAAAAGTGAAATGTCTGAAAATTACCGTATTTTCCGCACTATAAGGCACACCTAAAAGCTTTCAATTTTCTCAAAAAACTGACAGTGCGCCTTATAATCCGGTGCGCTTTATATATGAACAAAGTTTTCAAATAGGCCATTCATTGAAGGTGCGCCTTATAATCCGGTGCGCCTTATAGTGTGGAAAATACGGTAATCACAAACGTTGGGATACATCACCTTATGCTACACTTATTTGAAAGTTCACAACATAAAATTTTCTCCTTTTCTTTTTTAATCAGCTCTTTTTGAAGCATTTTTTACTGTAAACGATACGCTCGATATAAAACATTTGGCACATTTTCCAAACAACAGTCACAATATTATCTACCATTCAATATGTTGTCCACCCCAAGGGCATTTTTAAATATTTAGAGCTTTATTTTATCATTTTGTGGTCTGTTTTTGACAATAATCTCACCCTGGGCAGTGCGTCCTGACTGAGCAGCTCCTGTATGTTCTTTATGATACTAAGCACCAGAGTGTTGCAGGCAAAAGGGTCACACAGGATCATGGACAGGTCTCTGAAGAAAATTAAACAAAACAGTATGTTAAGTTTACATTTATTCCGATTTTTCATTTTGTTAATTGCGATAACTTACCCGAGAACTTGCTCCTGTCCTTTCTTCACTCCGTCCAAAAAGCCTTGCAGCTCTCGCGCTCTTTTGCCGTCAACAAATTTCTCTCTAATGCAAGCGTCAAGGCACCAAGTGAACTGTCAGAACAGAGTCAGAACAAAGGACTTTCTCAATGTTTAAAGCCATGTTTTTGCACACCATCTGTAAATGCAGACTATTTACGATACAATGTCATCAAAATGTTCACAATTTGACTGGAAAGTAAACCGTAAAACATTTCCAAAGATGAACCGAAAACAGATCTAAATGATAATGATTTTTTTTGTCAATAATAGGGCTGTAGTCGACTAAAGAAATTCAAAAGACCAGCCCTATTGACCGATTAGTCGACTAAAAGAGGGTGTGCCAAAAATATCTTAAAACTGTAAAGTATTTCCATGTATCTGAACCAAACTGCACTCAAAAGAGCACAACTGTAGAGGAGTTCATGCAAAAACAACTATTTATGCAGAAAAGTACAAGGAAAAAGTGTATTTACGGGTTAAGAATCCAAAATCTTCAGCGAACTCACTTCATATCGTCTCGGTTTTGTCATAGAAATCATTTTATAATAATTTAATATAAATAAAATGATTAGTCGACTAATAATAATATTGGTCGACTAAGATACCATCGACCGACTGAAGGACTTAAAAAAAAAAAAAAAAGAAAAAAAAAATTCCAAGGTTTCAGTTAGTTTTACTTTTCCATTACAACATGTTATTTATTAGCCGGATAACTGTATTTGAGCTTCACAAAGTATAATTTGTGGTAATATAGACCCTTTTAAAGTTTGTAAACATAAACATTCTAAATTCAGAGCGGAGGCAAAAGTGAACTGCAACATAATGTGATTTCACTGGAGAAACTGGGATTTAACCTCAGAATATCACAAAATGACAAATGTAGATGATTTTGTAAAATTAAAAGCCTCAGACACATGTGAGTGACATCAGAGCTGCTTTAAACACATTATTATTGTATTTTACATTATGTTTTAGGATATTATGATAAACACTGCATTGTTGATGAAGGAACAATCCAGATTTATAGATTTTTACTGGACAAATACTCGCAGAAATGTTGAGTCCACAATAACTTTCCATTTTATCTAGAGATACATTAGATACATTACCATAAATTAGATTCTTTTGAAGCTAAAATACAGTTTTAAGGCTTGAAATTTGTATTTTGTCCATTGTTTGTTATAGAAAAGCAAAGTAACTGACCTTTTTACCCTGGAAATTCAAATGTGTTGCTTTTTTCCAACACAAACAATTAAAACCAGTAGAATTTAGATGTAATGTGAGCTAATCATTATACTGCTTCATTTTGCCTCCAGTCGCCTCCATTACGGAATTTTGGTGAACATCACATTTTAAAGGGTCTATAGCTGTAGATATAATGGAAAATGAATGAGGGCTCAACATTTCTGTGAGCATTTGTCCAGTAAAACCTAAAAATCTGGACTTTGCCATGATGTTCTTTAAATTGGGCTCTGATGTATGTAAGTGTTTTTCATTTGACAAAACCACCTTGATTTCTTCTATTTAGTGATGTTCTGAGATGAATCCCAGTTTCTTCACCTCCAGTTGCCTCCTTTCTGGCCTTCAGGGTGCATTTAGTTATAACCTCTTAAAACGTCTCTTGGTTTCTTTTCATGCCTCCTTACTTTATGGCAGGGATCCACGGAGCAGATCTCGCTGATGTCCAGGTCGTGCAGCGACATGAGCAGCTCGGCTCGGAGCGTGCAGTAGTGAACGTTACGAGTTCTTAAGAAAAGAGTCCTGAGAAACTGCAGCACCATGTCATAAAGCTTCACGTTCTTCCCAATCATCTGGGTCAGCTTTAGCACCACCTACAGGCAGTGACAAGAACAACGCATAAGAAACAAAGACACTGGGATCAATGAAAAGAAGAAATAGTTAAAACAATGGGGCGATTGTTTCAGGGTCACTTGTTATTTATTTTAACAACTAACAATTATTTCAGTAATCGATTAGTCTAACGATTATTCCTTCAATTAATCTAAGAGTTGTTTAGAACGCAAGACCCTTGAATATGAGAATTGTACAATATTTACCCAGACAAAGCTAAAGTGAAGGCTTTGACGACATTCTGGAGGTGAATATTTATAGATGAACAAGTATTTTAATCAGAAACACACAACTGACATGTTTCCTGTGTGTTTTTGTGTCATTCCTGCTCTGTCTGAATAATAAAACCTCTTCTTTCAGCTCATACAATGTTTGTATAGAATAGTTAACGATTACTCGATGATTTAACTAGTTGGCAACCATTTCTATCATCGATTAGTAGCGATTAATTGATTAACTTGTTGCAGCCCTAATTGATTTGAATCTATAAAACCTAGTTGTGCGCCTGATAGCTGCTCGCCCTCGTGCAGAGAGTGGACGGTCATTACCTCCTGCTCTCACACAATATTTATGGGTTGTGCCTCGTGTAAAAGCCGACTGAGAGAGACTAGCCTTTTCTTATGCTGCTCCTGTAGCTTGGAACTGCCTTCCGTCAGTCTGGTCTTGTTTAGGGGTTTTTGCTCGATTTTTAAAAAAAAGAAAGAGAATCCTACAAATATTGTCTGTGTTTACAAATGTGAATTCTGGTTTTGTTATACATTTTCTTAAATTGTGTAAATGTTTTTATGATTTGTGTGCTGCTACATTTGTCACTTTCACTTGAAAAAGAGGTCTCGATCTAATTGAGTTCTAACCTGGTTTCATAAAGGTTAATAAATAAATTAAATTGGTTGCTTATTGATCAAGAACAGAGCATATTAAACAACATATTTGAGACACAGGCATGTAAACACACTGCTTTGTCGGTTCATTTCCATACGCAGGAGGCAAAGTGAGTGTTTTGTCCATTGTCCTCTGGTTAAATTGTCTTTTAGTTCTGAGATAGGAACAGGCAAAATTACGTTATTATACTATTTGTGTGAAATATTTCAATAGTAGAATAATGAAAAGTCAAACATGATTTGTGTGTTTAACTTTTGGATATTTCTTAAATACTCTGACTGTTGTGTTGGAGGAGGATGTTGTCCAAAATCAGGACTATTCTGGACTTTCCCTCCCACCCGCTCCACAAAGTGCTGGTCAAGAGCTCATTTAGCATCAAACTACTGAACTCTGTGCTGTAAATCCGCTTGTGAAGTCATTGTGTAATATTAAGTCCACTGTGCAATATTAGTCCACTTATAAACTGTACATGATCATGTGAATATGTAAATAGACAAGGATAGTATAGTTAAGCTTATTGTAAATTGTTCATATCAGGGGTTTAGTTGATTAATAAAGACACTTTATAAGTTAAGTTAAATGGGGTTGACCACTATAGATCTATTGTATTTTATTTTATTTTATATATATCTTATTTTGTTTATAATACTTTACTGTCACTGCTGGTCGGTTGCACATGTAACAAAAAGAATTTCCCCTTGGGCATAAATAAAAGTAATTCTGTGATAAAATGATTCTGATTCTGATATATTCTGTTCAAGAAAACTGGCTCGTTTTCAATCAAAGAGAGAAAACGACGTATTCAAGGTTCTGAGAAAAGTAGTTTGTCGCTCACTTCTCCTTGCCGTCTCATTTTGGGTGAAGGGCTGAAGAAGTTGTGGAGGATGGAGAGGTCACTGCTGAACAGGGCCGACTCCTTCTCCACGATGTACTGCTTCAAAAGAGGCGACACCTCGTCCCCGAACAGCGCCTGGTTGTCCTGCCAGATCTGCCTCTTCACCTCCACAGCGCACACTTTATACAGCTCTTTGTCCGCCATCACCATCTTTAGCTTTTTCTCCGGCACCTGCACAACAAGGAAATGTGTCACTAAAAACGTGATTGTGTGGCTGTGGTTACATGCACACTCAAAACCAGATTCATTTCAGATTTTTTGTTATAAGATAATTAAATTGATAAAACAAATACACCTGATTTGTTTCCAATTATGGTCCCTCTGATTGCTCTCACGAGGTTTTGTGGTTTAAGTGTCATTTAAATAATCATAAAGGTCCAAAGAACAGATAATAATCAGATTTTGGTGCACATTGTAAACATGTATTCACTGTATCACATATTTATATTGAAAACCATCTTTTATTCATAGGCTCTCCTTGACATGTTCATTTTTCCATCACTTCTGTAGTTTTTCCATCATTTTTGTAGTTTTTCCTTGTCAAAAATGAGGTCATAAGGGCAGGGGATCCTCTCTATTATTGACCGATGTTTGTCTGATTTTGTAAACCTCATTTGGTTAAATCAACAATTTGGTGCAGCCCTACGAGGCGTCTGATGTGATGTTTGGCTTTACAAAAATAAAATGAATTGAAAATTTACTTTTACATTTTCCAATACTTTTTCAGAAAGTAATTAACAGCAGAAAAAATATTGTCTGTCTAAGCTAAATGTTCTACTCCTCCAAACAAAAGTAGAACCCCTCAAGGTTTTTTTTTTAATCTATAAAATATCATAGCATAAACATCAAATACATTGTCAGAATACAATTGGATAGTATTGAGTTTAATGATTCTAAATCTGGTGCACGGCCTCTTGTCTCTTGGAGATTAATGTAATTTGTACAGTACATTGCCCTAATTTTAATAAATTAATTAAAAATACATATTAAAAAAACTACAAGGAAAAGTAATGATTTAGACATTCCCTGTAACATAATAAACTGTTATGGAATAATGATTGTAGATTGTAGATTGTAAAGGGTTCAGTGCTTTACTTTTAGCAGATGTTTTATCACCTGCATTTTTGGGCTTTACAAAAATGAACTGATTTGAAGAATGATTTTGACATTTTACGATACTTTTTCAGAAAATAATTACTGGCAGAAAAATATTATTTGTCCTAGTGGAATGTTCTATTCCTATAAACAAAAGTAGATCCCCTCAACCCTTTGTTTTTTTAAATCTATAAAATATCATAGCATAAATATCTAACACATTATCAGAATAAAAAAATGTATAGTATTGAGTTTAATCATTCTAAATCTGATGCAGAGCCTCTTGTCTCTTGAAGATTAAGTACATTGTCCTAATTGTAGTAAATACATTAAAAAATGGTTTAGTTCTTTACCTTTGGCAGATGTTTTAGCACCTGCATCACCACTGGCTGAATGGAAGGCATTTTCACCAAAGGAAAGCTCTTCTCCAACAATTCCTCCAATTTGGAATATCTAGAAAAATACAAACAGAATAATAACTTACCAATGCCTTTCCTCCTGTATCTGTGAAAGTTCAACATCAGACCAAACATTACCTGTCGCCCTCTTTTCCCTCAGCGATAATGGCCACTCGCTCCATGAGATTTTCTCGCAGCTCGTCGAACACAGACTGGTGAAACTCCAGCCGCGGCGTCCCGTGAAGGTCCAGAAAGGGCAGAGCAGACTGAAGAGTGGGCAGCAGGATGCCATTCTCCATCTGTGAGCAGAAACCAGCATGAATAATAATAAGGGCAGTGCAATTATTAAATTTTCACATTTCAAGATCGAGATACTGCAGATACTACAGCAAATCCTCTGTCAGTGAAAGCATGCGGTTTGGTTTGGAGCAGAGTTCAGATTTATGAGGAACAAATTTCACTTTTCTGTGCTAATGATTAGTGTAGTGTTTATGTTCAGCATGAATTCGTTTTTAAAAAGACTAAATAAACTGAATAAAAGTTAAGCTTGATCAATATGAGGAATGAAGTCATAACGAATCATGCCTTTTCATATCATATCACCAAACCCTATAAATAATTGTTATCTGTGGTCTAATCAAATAAAGTTACACTAATTTGTGTTCCTTACCATTTCTACAAAAATATAAATTATGACCCAAAACCACATTGCATTTTATTGCATTATATAGGGCTGTAACAATGAATCATGATTATTCAAAAATAAATAATTAATGAATTAATAAATCATAATTGTTGTCTGGATTATACAGACTTTAAAACACATGTGAAAAGATCATTTCATAATATACTTTATATAATACAATTTAGGTGAATAGGAATAAATCCTAAATTCTGAATATTTCACTTACATAAATGTAAGAAACATTTTTTCCATCATGTAATGTTTTCATATAAAAAGCCATTTTATTTATAAAAATTGCCCAAAAAGTGCAAATATTTTTGATTGAAAAAGAAAAAAAAATTACAGATGAGATTTTGGATTTGTTATTTAGTAATTGCGTAAACTAGACTAAACTAGACTGTCATTAAAAAAAATATACAATTTAGCCTAATCCTTTGTTGTTAAAAGTTTATTAACTGTACTACTAATCAACAAATCCTTCAGTAAAATCCATCCAAAATCTTCTTAAGTACAAGACTGTAAAGTTTTCTGTATGAATGTGCTACTTTAAGGGTTGATCTTTATGTCTCTGTGGGGAAAAAATATATATATATATTTTGAGAAAACGGCCTTTAGCTATTACAATGTCCCATATAAATCTATGGATATATATATATATATATATATATATATATATATATATATATATATATATATATATATATATATATATATATATATATATATATATATATACTGCTGATTAGATGAAATAATAAAACATCTTTAGGTGCTGATTGGACAATGTTGATTGCACGTGAAAATGTATATGATGAGATCAAAATTACCACAGAACAAACAAAAACAGAAATAAACATAAAACATAAAAACGTGCCATTTTTCATACAACTTTATGCCTCTGTACAAGGAGTCTCTTTTATTTCAAGACACAAATAATAATGCTAACGCTAACATGCTAACAAAACAAACATGGAAGGGTGAGCCTGGCAGCCAAAATGAGCGAGGCATTTAATCTAAAGTTATCCATACAAATGCAATACCATGAGAACATATATAAAGTGTGATAAATGCATGTATTTAATTTATCAATCCAACCTGAAACTGGTCGATAGCTTTGAGTGGCTCTGTGCAGTTGGTGAGAGTCTCCTTTAAATCCTCTCCGTTGGAAATCCCGAGCTCCGGAAGCCCCGCAAACATGATGCCGATAAATATTCACCCAAACAAGCTATGCATTAGTTATGTTACTAAATATGAGAAAAATCGCAGGTTAAATCGGTCGAGAAGACAGTCAAATTTGCATTTTTCCTGTCAATGGAAGCGTCCCGCGTGACGACTTTGTAAACAGTCCCCGGGAAACAATTTATGAGCTCGATCGTTCCGCTTACTTTTTTTAGTCCGCTGTAATACTGGATCTATGAGGGTTTACTGCCCCCCACTGCTCAATTTGGTCAGGACACCTTTTTATATATATTTTTTTTATTAATTTATATGTAAAAAAAAAAAAGTTTAGTATTTCAGTAACCATATTTTTGATCATTAACACATTGACCTGAAATTAGTTAGGATTGCTTGTGAGTTTAGTTCTGCTGCCTATTCATGGGTTTCAGAATGATGAAAAATGAGAATCATTGCCATAATAATACCTTTTGAATGGTGAGAAGTCCTCAAAATGTTGCTTATAACAGGAAGCTGAAACTTATGAATAGGCAAAGAGACATACTATTTCCCAATCTGTGCATGGTGTTCAAAATTCTAAATGGCTTGGCACCTGGCAGTTTGGAGGATTTTGTGGGTTATGGTGACACAGACCCGTACGATTAAAAAGAATAGCATCTCTTCATGATTGTACCTTTTGGTCACTCTGCTTTTGGATAATCAGCTTTCTCAGTGATGGCCACGACTCATGAGACAGGACACGTTACAAAAACAAAAAACACCTCAAGAGTATCCAGAGTTGTACCCATTACTCTTTAGGTCTTACTGGTACAGGCTCTGTATGTGTCTGTGCCTATGTGTGAATGAGATTTTATTTCATGCGTAAATAGTGTGTGTACTTTGTGTTCAACCCATTGTCTTGTCTTGTTGTGGGTTGTCCTTCTTCCTCCCAGGAGACTGCAGGTGTTCATTTGCATAACTTAATACAATACAATGCATCAAATGACAGCAGATATGTTCTAAATGTACACATGGTCCACTTTTAAAATAAATAAATGAAAAACAAAATCTCATGCACCCCCCACCCCAAAAACATAGGCAATGCACTGTTTTTATTTATTTATTTCTCATTTAAGACTGCCACAAACTGAAGGAATGGAAATAATTAGGTAAAGCATATTAACATCTTCCTCTAGAATTCCTTTATTTGAAAGTGGGTGACAATTTCCTCACAAAACAGGTCCTTAAATCCCATTTTAAAATAATGATGTTTGTTAAATGAGCTTCTAATAAATTTAGAAACATATTTGTGCCATATTCTTCTTATTATTATTATCTTTTTACGTTATTGTTAATTTAGAATGCTGTTCATAAATAATGCCAATGAAATATAATGACTGCTGGTTTTGATTTTCACATTTCAACAGTTCTTTTCACACTTAACTTGTGAGTTTCTTCTAATAAGACGGTGGTAAAAAGGCTATAAGATCATTTATCTGACATGTTTCAGTGGGTGAGTGACCTTATAGCCTTTTTACCGCCGTCTTATTAGAAGAAACTCACAAGAAAATATTTACAAGAAGACAGAATTAACTTTCCAAATATAATTCTTTTCACACACTTAACCCCTGCAGAGTTAACACTTCCATGGAGACATGACACAAACAATTCTGAGAAAAGCTAGGGGCTGGTGACACAGATGACTGTGTGTGATTCTTGTGGGTGTTTAGTTTCATAATTAACAAATCATTTAAAAAAGTGTTTTATTCATGGTGTAAAATAATGTATCGTGAATAGAAGTTCATGAACAAAATTAATCCAAGAGCACCAACATGGAAACAGTACAGAATCACTGGAATGTATTTGTGCATCAAGTTCAAGGGCAACACTTTATAATAACTACACTTATTCATGGCTTTATAGCTTTAAAGACTTAGTTCATAATCAACAAATAGTTTATTAAGAATGATTCAGATTTAGTAACTATTTAACAAATATTCTAACCCTAATTTCTAACCCTAACCTCACTTTAACCTGAATTAAGTCATTACTAATCCTGAATCATGTTGAATAAACTATATATTTATTATTAATTAAGTCTTTGTTAATGCTTTATTAAGGCAAAATAATATGTAGTGATTATAAAGTGGTACCAGTTCAAGTAAGGGCTGTTCCAACAAAAGTCATCATCATGTTAAACAAGCGCAACAATAAATGCTTTAAATTTTCCCTGCTCTCTTTGCAAAATCGAATAACTGAGTTGACTGTGAGCATAAACGTTACATTTCAAGAGCTCAGTTCAGTCCGGTTTACACTAAGTCCATCTTGGCCCTGTTTTTTATGCAGCCCAGCACCAACAGAACCGCAGCAAAGAGGATCAGAGCTACGAAGACGACCACGACTCCTGTCCAGGGTCCGGAGGGTATGGCCTTCAACACGCTGACACTCTCCTGAGGCAGATGACTGGTGAGGCTCAGCATGTACCCCAGAGACCAGCCCACAGACGCGCCTCCCGCCTGCAAAGACAACAGGTTTACTGCACAGATCTGCTAGTTTCATCTAATTGATCAGTAATTGTATGACATTTGACCCATGTAGAGGTGGTAGAACTTGGTACGGTGCTCAAGGACTTAATTAAGGACGTCATTTGAATGTGTTTTTAATGAGTTTTGATATCTATAAAGCACTTTGAATTATGTTTGAATTGTTCTCTTATGCAACTGACATCATAACAAGGAGAGCTAATGGTGAGTAATGGCGTTTTCTGCTGTAAGAGCTTGAAACACAACTAAAATGTGGAAAAAAGCCACAGTCTGATAACAAATATAAATGTCTACAAGTCTGATACATATTTAGTTTGTACCTGACATCTAAAGAGTTAGTAAATGATTATAGAAAACCAGATAAACAACAGGAACGCTGCAGCTACGCTCACATTTATCACTGACTAGTTGAGCTGATTATCTTTCTCTCCTTGAATAAGATGTTTCAAGTGTTTTTGTTGGGGAGAGGTATTGCTGATTCATGTTCACTTTGTATTTTTCTGTTGCCTTTAATAGAGCTGCACGATTTAGGAAAAATATAGAATTGTTATTGTTCTGACCAGTGCGATTGTGATTAGATTTGGGATTTATGTTTTAATAATAGGATTCAGTTCAAATTCACATTTTAAACACAATTTTGTCGTTTTTGGTCACTTTTTTGTCACGTTCAGTTGTTGTGTTTGTCATATTTAAACGCGTCTTGGTCACTTTTAGTTGCGTTTTGAGTCGTGTTTGTGTTTGAACACATTTTTATCTTTTTTGGTCGTGCTTTTGTTGATTGTTTGTTTGTTTGTTTGATGTTTGCAGAAATCCAAACTACAGTGTTAGCAGTTTTTATTCAAATCAAAGCAACACATTTTGTGATTCGTGTAAGAAAGTATTGCACTTAAAAATTGCAGCCATTGTGATTTGCTAATTAAAATTGTGATTTTGTGTCGAAATTTGTTTAATTGTGTTGCCGTAGCTTATGAAGTTATCTGCTCAGAGGCTAAACAACAGGAGAAAAAGTGTGTATTAAAGAGAATCACGATACAACTATTTCACTAAAATAGCAGACTATCACAGGGACAAGCTCACGATTCAATTTTTATCACTGTCGCCAGGCCCTAGGTAAAGTGCTCTAAATCTCCAAAGCTGTTATTAACAACAAACTATACAATAAGTTATTTTTGCATTTTTAATGTACATCACTGTTTTGGTAGAAAATCTTACTGCAGTGCATAGTTCTGTGTTTACTCTTCTTACCTCTTTCTGAAAGGAAACCATAGGAAGTGTGGAGTTGTTAAAACCATAGCCCTGTGTCAGAAGGACTTGGACATAATTGGAGACAGCGCAGACGTTCTTCATGTATTTTTCTTCCATCTTAGTGATCGCAGTCATCTATGAGAAAACAAGATGATATTTGTTGGTAAAAAATCCATAAATATAAGAACACACAGTGGCAGGAAAAGTAAGTGCTGCATAATTTATCTTAAAGTCTTTTTGAGAAAATAAAAAAAGTGTTATTGTCCACAGCATAACTCAGACTAGTACATTTCGTCTTCATTTGAAATCAGAAATAATTCCAAGTACCTCCTGTTAGTCCTTCACGTACCCCTAGGGGTCCCCATACCCCTGGTTGGGAAAACACTGGACTAACACACCATCGACCGATTAATTGACGAAACGACCAAAGTACTACAGCCCTATTTCCTGCCATTTAAATGTGGGGCCTGGACGTCACTGTTTACGAGACAGAAACGGTGCAGAAGTTTAAAAATGAGAAGAGAAAAGTATAAATAGGTGTCCTGTGTAACTTTTCAATGAACCAATGTGGAAGTGAATCTGTGAGACAAATATCTATTGATTCTTGTTTCTTGAGAAAGAACATTGACTAACTGTGTTGAATTAACTGGAAAACACTTGAAGACACATTGGGCGGAAACTAACAATTTAACATAACAGAAAAATATGGACAATTAAAATATATTATAGATACGTAAAGTGTAATCTATTTACAAGTTTTATTTAAACTTTTAACACGGTAAATGCATTGTATGAAACAAAGTAAAAAGGTAAGAGCTGCAGTAGAGGGATTACCAGGGGGTCCTTGGAATTATTCAGGTTTTAAATGAAGAAGAAATGTACTGTGATCTGAATAAAAAGTGTCATTAGTTGTAAATTATCCATAAATATAAGTAAAACAAAAGAAAATAATCATAATAACTGACTATATTCAACTAGTAAACCCATTTATTTGCCTGAAACTCAAGTTAAGGGGTACTCTGGGTGTAAAACAAAGCTCAGGGGCAACGTGAGATAAAAAAAGGTTGGGAACCACTGTGTTAGTCGACCAACATTTTTATTAGTCGTCAAACTACGTTCTTTAGATTAAAAGGATTTATATGGGACAACAGCAAAAAGAAGATACGGAATGAGTTAGCTGAAGATTTCTGAATGAATCATGAGTTTAATCTCACTTAACTTAACTTAATTACAATGTCTACTAGTACTTTTTCACTCTAATTTATTTATTTATTTATTATTTTAATTTATTTTTGCATGAATTCTTGAGTAGCTCTTGTATTTTGGGTCCAGTTTAAGTCAGATATATGAATAGGACACGTGTTTAGTCGACTACAACCCTAGAAGGAAAACATCACCCACCACAACACCCATTTTACTTCAAAATAAAAACAGTGTAACATAAAAACATCTTTTCTTTTCTTTCACCTGATCGAGGCTCATGCCACAGACACGGCGGCTCGCCTCTTTCATTTGCCGCGGGTCTGAGATGTTGGTGAGAGCGCTGACGTATTTATTGGAAAAGTAAAAGGCGGAGAAAGCCTACAGAGGAGATAAAATAGTGTTAAATACGCACATTTTTGTAGACTTTGTTTATAAAGTGTCAGGTTATTGTTCAGTTTTGGTTTAGATCTCAGTCTGTCTGGGTTTCACTTAGGGCTGCAACAAGTTAATCGATGAATCACAATTAACTGATTACTGAAATAATTATCAACTAATTTAATAATCGAATAATTGTTAACTGGTCTGGTTTCAAAACAGGCCATGAGCTGAGAAAAGAAGCTTTATGACGGAAATTGAGCCAAAATTGCATGGAAATGATGCAGATAATGAAAAATATACTCCAGCAGGATCCTCAAACGGCTTAATTTCAGTAAAAATTTTCATCACGTGACTTTTGCGTTCTAAAAAACAATTGATTAATCGAAAGAATAATCGCTAGACTGATCGATTTTCAAAATGACTGTTGGCTGCAGCCCTGGTTTAGTTAAGTTCAGTCCTGGTTAAGTCCTGGTTGAGCCGTGGTTGGCCAGTGTTAGTCTGGATTAGTCCTGTATTCAGTCCTGGCCAGTTTTGGGAAGAATTCTTTGGAAATGTTTTTAATTGCAGAATACTGAATACCTGCATTAAAATGTATTTTGTTACGTTTTCTGTTCCATGGTTCAATCAGAGAACTGAATACTTTCACATGTAAACACGACTTATGAGTAGAATTGTCACGATAATTACTATATCGACTTATCGTTCAGTGAATATTAGCTGGAACAACATTTTTCGGGGCTCAGTATTTATCGTGTGTACATTTTCTTTGTACTAGGGTCAAACAAATAACATGAACAACAAATTACAGATGACAAACTAATAGGAGTGAGACGAGACGAAACAAGGCTGGTTTTTTTTTTTCATGCTTATTTTTTATTTTTTATTGAACTTTTTTTATAGCTTTAAAATTTATGTTAGCTTAACTTGTTTAAAAAAATTGGAAAAAGCAAGATAATAAACTGCTTTACTTTGGTAAGTTTTCTGTGTTAGAAATGAAAGAGCACAATTTGAAAACTGGATATTCTCTTAAATAATAATTTGTCCAGTTTCAGTAGTTGCACTGCAAAAGCAATGTATTAAATTAAATCATTCTTGTGAGATTTCTCTGTGGGTGCTCCCCTACTAACTAACAATCTAATGACTGATGTGTTTTATTCAGCTTTATATTTGTTGAAGCACATGTTTTTCAAATATATTCTACATTTAGAGGAGTGTTTACAGAGATTCTGCGACTTAAGAGTTATTGTGTCATAAAGTATTATCGTTTATCGTGATATTTTGATGAGACAACGTCGTACTTCAAAATTTGTTATCGTGACGAGGCCAACTTGAGTGAAAACAGTGAAACAGATTCATGATTGTGGCACTGTTTATTTATTTATCACTGACTGAAGAACGAAGAGCTGTGTTTTCTATATTTTTCTTGATGACAACATGCAGTTTGAAGTTACATGATCAAATACTGCAACGTATTTGTTTGATTTAGGAAAGTAACTGTATTCTGAATTGTACCAGAAAGCAGTCACTCTAAAGTAGTTTTCTGGATATGTATTTTGGTATTTATTTACTTCCCAAAACTGGCTCAGGATCAGGTTGAACATTGGTTGATTGTCGTTGCATTTACAGTAAACATAAGATTATTGCTTGACTTTCTTAAACTTCTATCATGTCATGACAATTTACCACTAAATAAGACAAAACAAGTTACTCTTTTCTTACCATGAATTTCCCCGATGTGGCAGGCTGGTAGACTCCATCAAAGCTGCATTTGGAGAACTTACATTCGTCAAAGGAAAACATCTTTTGAACGGCGGTCAGACACTTTTGATGGTCCCCTGTGCCTTCCAGTCTAACGTCTTGCAGCGGGTCCATGTTTTTAGGTTTGTATTTCTCGGTGCAAGGAGAGTTGAAGACATCTGCCCTCAGGTTTACGGTTGTGATGTAGTTTTTGGGATAGCAGGGGTGGAGCACTTTGGACGGAATTACAGAGGTATTCTGGAAAAAAAAAGAAACTGTCAGAACACAATCGAAACAAAGTCTACATTTGATTTATTGTTTCAGTCTTCTCTCAAATGCTTCAGAACATGTTTAAAAAGAAATGACACATCAATATATCGATTTTTTTCTCTAAAATAGTTCAGTCAAACAGGAATTGTAAAGTAAAATTATGTTATCGTTGCAGCATCAAACACTTGTGGTATTATTATTGTTATATCGATACTGGTAGGTCTGTAGTTGACAAAAATAAAGTTGGTCGACTAAAAACATGCATTGATTAGTCCATTGAAGGGGGCAAGGTGCGACAGCAGGGGTTCCCAAACTTTTCTGCCCGGGACCCCCAAATTAGCCATGCAATCGACTCGGGACCCCCAAAGCAAAATGAAAATGACAGTAGTAATAATTTTAAGTGTCAAAGCGTGTTAAATCAGGTGCCATATTGGTTATTTTAATATAGTTTATTGTCTTATTAGACCCTATTTCACTTAAAGATATTGTTTTTAATTAAAAAAATAGAGCAAGTACAATGTCATATTAATTAAAATGAGATCTTGAAATCATCTCATCACCCCCAGCTCACCCCTTGCGACCCCCCGAGGGGCCCTGACCCTCATTTTGGGAACCACTGGATTAGTCCATTGAAGGGGGCAGGGTGCGACAGTAGGGGTGGACAATATATTACAAATTTTATCGTGAATGTTGTTTTGAAGATAAACAAAATTTGAATACAGAGTAAATCATTTATAGGAAAAAATGCTACAAAAAGAGCTGATTAAAAATGAAAAAAGTTTGCCAGAAGTTTCAAAAGTAAATTTCTCATTTATTTTTGCTGTAGACGTTTAGGAAAATTCAAATGTTAAGAGTTTAAGGATCTGTGGTTCATAAAGTAGTACCACATATATAATTTAAACAGTTCATAAAGTTTTAGAAGCAGATTTCAAGTACAATTATAGGTCTCTGCTCATTTCTTACCACAGAACTGATTAGCCCAGAGCATGCTTTCATACATTTAATTTTTTTTTTTTTTGGAAATTGCTATGAGAAAAATTACTGGAAAATTTACTTCCAGAACCAAGCGGTGGCCAATCACTGTTGAGCTCCATTTTTGCACATTTGTGATACATTTTAAAGACATTTCAGAATCACACATGTTTTATTTCACGTTTGTCTTATAATTAAACCACAACTAATATATTTAAAGACATGCTTTAGCACATTTCTGTTGGATTGACGGAATATCGGGATTATCAATACTCCAAAAAATATTGAGGTATTAATTTCTGTCAATGTCGCCCAGGCCTAAGTGACACTGGTGTATTTGTACTTAAACTGCACTAAGAAGACCACAAGTTCACAGGAAATCACACAGTAACACCTGTTTATGCAGAAAAGCACTCATAAGATGCGTAAGAGTGTCTGTTAAGTGGAAAAGCGCTCTGTAAATAAAAATCTTCATCATATTTGTAATTTGTAACTCGCAATTCACTTCCTAATCTTTTGTTGACTTGTTTCTCCGTTCTGCTGTTCTAAAACGTTGGTCAATTAAGGTCATCAAGACACCAAAACACTAAAGGCTTACGACCCAAGAAGTAAGCAGGGTTTATGCAGGTTTTAGCTACTCAAATGTAACGCTTTTTAATGCAGAATTTCAAGATTTTTAATGCAATAATCAATGTCAAAACAAGACATTTATGCTTTTATCAAGTCAAAACTACTGGCTTGTAACCATTCCACTGGCAGCAGAATGACCAGAAACTATTTTATAATATTCAAAAAGCTAATAAAACATGACATTTAAAACATGTATATGTACGTCTGGGATTCAAAATATATTTGAATGTTAAATTTCAAGATAAAAACTACCTCATGGATACAAGGACTCCAGTAATTACTTGCTCTTCTCTTTATATTTATTGATATGTATTGTTATGATGGATACATATTTTTTGCTTTCTTTCTTTAATGCTTTTTAATGCATTTTAAAGTGCGTATGACAGGTTTTTATGATTTTCTAAATTTGATTTTATTTGGTTTATTAATACCTATTGTACATAAAAAATATTGTTTTACACCAATCAAGTCATGGTTTGTGGAGAAAAGTTGAAAAATTGGTTTAAATTTACAGGAAGTGACAAACTGATGACATCACACTGGGGAGACTCATTCCATCCAAAGTTTATGCATAATTTACCCAAAATAAACAAAGTATTTTACCTTTAAAACATTAATTCAACAAAATAAAGATGTTCACATATATCTTGATTTGTCGGACAAAAAAATCTCCGACATTAGCTGAGTTTTAGCCCAGTGTGCAAAGTAATTTCCTAGTGTGATGTCATCATTTACAACCAGGAAGTGATATGAGAAAACTAAAAACATTGCACAAAATGATAAAATATATAATTATTTTCAGCAAAACTTTAAATATATTTATCTTCCCTGTATTTTAGTTACATGAGTAGTTTAACCTGTCATGGGCACTTTAAGACCTTATCTTTGCCAAAATTCATTCAATGACTTTTAATGCTTTTAAATGTCCGGCAGAAACCCTGGTAAGGAGCTGATGAGGCAACCAATAAAAAAAACTAAAAGAGAAAAGAAAAGGACAATTTTTACGGTGATGAGTAAAGCCAGAAGTTTGCGCAGGAACTGGTCTTGTCCGTAGCAGAGGAAGCTGTGGGTGTAGAGCTGGTAGTTCTGTCCGTACAGCTTCAGGTTCATGGAGGTTTCGGGGCTCTCCGTCGGCACTTCCGTCTGAAACGTAATCTGAGTCGACGCGCCGCCCAAATCCAACGCGCCGATCGTGTCTTTACCGGGATTCAACCAACGACCCACAAAGCCATACTGAAAGACAAGAAGAAAAGGTGGACTCAGCATTTGTTTTGTGACGGTATCTTGGATTAGCACTACTACGAGCGTTGCATTGTGGGTAGAGGTGTTTGCAATGTATTTGTGTGTGTTAAATGCAAATGTATGTGTTTTTAAACCCTCGGTGTTAAATGCAAGAGGGCATAAAAACATTAGATTGCTCTTCTTTCTGCTCCTTTTCATTCATTTGTACTATGTTTAACTCTGTCTTTTTATGTCATGAATGGAATAAAATAAGTAAATAAATAAAATAAATGTCTTAATCGAACATTGTGATTATTCAGGTCGCAATTTAACCGTAAGAGCTAAAAAAGATTCATAACTGTGACTATTTTAGAACCAATTTTAAGTGTTTTTAATTCAATCTATATTTAAGTAGTTTTTAAATCTGGCTTTTTTGTCACATTTACTTTATTTTGTCATTAAGAAAGTTTGATGTCATAAAGCTGATGACAAGCTTGAGGAATAGTAACATGTTAGACATTTGGAATGAAAGAAAAGTGGAAGATTTCATCATTGTATGGTCTTAGTTACATTTTGTATTGTGACATCGCTAATTATGGGCCAAACACTCTTCTTACCAGTGTGTGTATGTATTAGTCACAGAGTGTAGCTGAGGAATTAATTAATTATTCAAATGTAAAGTGATTTTTCCATGTTTTTTAACTTCCTACATGGTGTATAGTCCAAGACATTTGTGTTTCTAATTGTGCTTTTTGAGTAAATGTTTCTATTTCCACTGCAGCTCCAATGTAAAGAAAAGATTGTAAATATATACCTTGATACGGTATTGCGATAAAGACTTTTTTTTTAACAAGACACATTATCCAGTCACCCAAAACAGAAATGGGTCAATTTCCTGTAAAAGCTGCAAAACTGAAAGTAGAGGATTTCCATTTAGGTTTTTTCGAATAAAGACAATTTATGATAAGAGCGGTCATGTTGAAAGAGGAAGGATTTTTGAGAAGTTGACATAATTGTGTAAGTTGTCAAATGCTCTTTGTAAGCAATGTCTGTGTAAAATATCAGAGCCTGGAATCACAAATCTACCTTGCAGACACTGTGTGCAAAAACAAGACTGCAGTATAACGCCAGAATAATAGTTCTTTTGGGGTTGAAGTTTGTTTTAAATGATGAGACCCTTTAGAAATGCGCACACACATACGGCACATTCTAAATTCTGGAATGGAGGCAACTGGAGGCAAAGTGAAGTAATAATGTGATTTCATTGGACAAAATATCACAAAATAAGAAAAATCAAGCCTTTTTGGCAAATGAACATCACTCAGATAAATGTGAGTGATGTCAAAGCCTGTTTAAAGACTTTTAGTTGTATTTTACATTATTTGTTTATTTAATAGGAGATAATGATAGACATTTTTAATGAAAGCAGAATCCTGATTTTTAGGTTTTACTGGACAAATACTTCAATGTTGATCCCACAATAGTGTATCAATTTATCTACAGATATTTTACATATATTACCACAAATTACACTTACAAGCTTAAATGGTATTTCGGGGCAAGAAATTGTAGGTAACACTTTAGAATACCTACACTTTTTTGGGCCTTAATAATAAAGCGTGAACAAAAACTCAATTTATAGTGAATAAATAGTTTAATAAGAATGATTCAGGCTTAGTAACAACTTAATGACTATATTTGGAAAGTTCATTCTGTCTTCTTGTAATTATTAACTTGTGAGATTCTTCAGTAACACTTTATAATAACTACACTTATTCCTGCCGTAGTAAAGCATGAAAAAAGACTTAATTCCTAGTGAACAAAGAGTTAATTAAGAATGATTCAGGCTTAGTAACTACGTAACGAATACTCTAACCATAATTCCTGACCCCAAACCTAACCCTAACCTTAATTAAATAGTCACTAAGCCTGAATCATGCTTCATAAACTCTTTGTTCAGTATGAATTAAGTCTTTGTTCATGGTTTATTAAGGCTAAATAAGGTGTAGTTATTATAAAGTGGTACCGATTCTTCTTCTTGAGTTAAATTAATGACTACCTTGAGTTAACTTAATGACTACCTTACCCTATCTTCTAACCCTAACCCCTTAATTAAGTAGTTAAATCACTCCTAATAAACAATATGTTCATCTTAATGCTTCATAAAGTGGTACCAAATTGTATATTTTCCATCTTTAGTAATAGAGAAGGAAACTAACTGACATTTCTATCCTGGAAATTGAACTCTGTTGCATATTTTGTACTGTAAAAACTTTAAAAATCATACACTATTGAGGTCAGTAAATCATTGAAAGTGTGTTATAGTCACCTTTCATTTTATTTTATTTTGAACATTCTGGCGACATCACAGTTTAACGGGGCCCATATATTTATACAGCTGGATTATTACATAATACCAGCTCGAGGCATTTGGTCTGAAGAAAGAACGTACCTTTGCGAAGTTCTCCAGGAGGTAGTTGACGGTGACCCAGCCAAAGGCGCCCTCCTCCTGTCCGCTCAGAATGGTGGAGCCTTTGAAGCTGAAAGGGTACGACTTCAGTTTGGTGCCCACCTCCTTTAAAACACGCTGGGACTCGGACGCATTTACCTTTCTGTTGGCAATAAAGTGTGGATAGTAACCGTGAGACGTCTTGGGCTGATGTAAAGAGGTTATGAAGGTGACAACACAGATTAATGTACAGTGAGTGGTAAAAACGTATGAGAGTCAATGACATTTTCGCCTGCGCGAAAATGTTATGTTATGATTCCCTTCATTGTCCTGTGTTTGTGGCTCTCCATTTCATATTTGTTTCAATATAAGGCCCTCAGTGAAAAACACCCCTGATCTGGAGTATGATTTTTACTTTTTAAAGAGTTGCATTTAGCTACGAGTTGTGGACATGCACAAATCAAATTAGATACAACTATGTCCCCTTTAATATAATCTATTTATCTAATTGTGATGGTCATTTCATATTTGGAAATGATTATGACTTATGGCAAATCAAATTCCAGTGTCTCACAAGACCACTTTGTGTGTAATGAAGGCAAAAAGACCATTATTTAAAAATGTGTGCACCACTGAATCTACAAAACATTGAAATGACACTGTATCCAATGCTTTGGCCTGTAGGGATGATCTTAACTTGACCTATGTTTCTTACAAGGTTCCTTAAAACAATATGTGTTATGAAGGTGACAACACAGATTAATGTACAGTGAGTGGTAAAAACGTATGAGAGTCAATGACATTTTCGCCTGCGCGTAGGAGCTCAAAACCCAACTAAAATGTAAAAGAGCTGATAATAACAAATGTAAAAGTCTACAACTCTGCTAAATATTTAGTTTGTACCTGACATCTAAAAGACAAAAATCAAGTAAATGTTTGAAGAAAACCAGATAAACAACAGGAACACTGCAGCTACCATCACATTTATCACAGATATAGACTTTTCACAAGCAGTTGAACTCATTATCTTTCATTTCTTAAATAAGATGTTTTTGACTCCAAGTGTTGAGGAAATTAATTGTTGTTTGGTATTTGAATTGTCCTAAAACTGTCATTAGCAAACAAGCTGCACAGTCAGAGCAACAACTGAGAAACTACTTTCAGTTTCCACTTTTTTTCCGCCGTATAAAGTGAATTTGAGTAAAACAAAAGCTCCAAGGACAAAAAATCGCCGAAAAAAGCAAAGAAACACATTTTATCAGTTGTGCTGCTCATAATTCTGCGACTCAGTCAGAATGTTGAGGGGCATTTTTCCAAACTAACAATTTATTTAACCAGAAAAGTCCCTCTTTTTTTGAGGAATCTCTCTTTTATCTTGTGTTTATTGACTTAATAAATACACACGCACGCACACAGGCACACACACACACACACACACACACACACACACGCACGCACGCACGCAGGCACACACACACACACACACACACACACACACACACACACACACACACACACACACACACACACACACACACACACACACACACACACACACACAAAATTATAATAAAATGTATTTTTTGAGCTGCAGAGTGCGAGTAATCCCCCTGTAGAACCGATAAAAGTTTAAAGTCAAAGTAGTATCTTTTCTATGCATTGAGCCACCGAACGACTTTCATTTGTTCGCACATGTTTTGGAATGATTGAGCACTCACTCCAGTAGCCTCATGCCCGCCGTGGCCCCCAGGTACAGAGGGGTTTTACTGTGTTTGCCCTTCGGGATGCTCTGCACAGCTTTTTGGAGACACTCCTCCAGACTTTTAGCCGCTCCACCGGGAACGCCCGCATAACCAGAGATCCCGCGACCTGTGCAGAGACACAGACGGGGAAAAGTAAAGGTTAATACAGCTGCTTAATACAGAGCAAGCAGCAAGACATTTTATAGATTGTTGATGAGAAGATGAAAGAAGGAGGCACTACAGAGTGTGAACAGTGGATGTGGATAGTAGTAAATGACATTGTAGAGGTGTTTGTAGCAGATACAATACAATAATACTGTAACATATTTTCCCTTCTCCCTGCTATTCAGTGATAACCTATAATTATTTTACATCTAACATCTGAAATCACATCTTATATGCCTTAATAATAGAAAATCCATTAACTTCAGGGCTCAGGGCCAAATGTGGCTGTCAGACCAATATTTGTTGACTTACTGTAGAAGTACTTTTTTCAGCTAATTTGGAGAAATCCAGCTATTATAACCCAAATAACAAACATTTAATGTGATAAAGACTAAAAATAAACGTTCAGAGCCTTGTTAATGGTGTGGTGGTTCAGTCAAACCTAAATCAAATGCAATCATATTTGAAATTAGGGCTAAGATTAACTGTAATCTAATCAAAATCACAATTTTAATAGATTCAATTGGCAAATTGCAAAGATGACCATTTTTTAACTCCTTCAACAAACAACAAAGCATCCTGTTTTATTCTGCATAAAACCTGCTAACCCTGTAGTTTACAGTTGTTAAAACATATTCTGAAACCAGCGACAAAAATGTGACTAAAAGCGACAAAAATGTGACTAAAAGTAACAATAATGCAATAAAGTGTTAAAAACATGACTGCAAGCAACAAAAAAGGACTACACATAACTTACAGTGACAAAAACGCGACTAAAAGTGACATAAATGTGCCTAAAAGCGAAAACAATGTGATGACAAGTGACTGACAGTGACACAAACGTGACTAAAAGCAGCAAAAATGTGACTACAAATGATAAAAACGTGACTAACACTAACATAAATGTGACTAAAAGCGACAATACTGCTGAACCTGTAGTTTAGATCTGTACAAGCCTGTTCTCAAACACATGTTATTCTATTTTTAGTTTGTGAATTCATAATCCAATTTCAGTCTTTTGGTCAATTCTCCTGGTTGTGTTTAAAATGTGGACTTTGAACAGCATCCTATAACTAAAACATAAATCGCAAATCTAATCGCAGTCTCAATACTGATCAGAAAAATCGCAATCAGACATTTTTCCCAAACCATGCAGCTTTATTTGGAATGATTCATTTCATTGTCCTGTGTCTGTGGCTCTCTGTTTCATATTTGTTTCAATGTGACACCCCTGATCTGGAGTATGATTTTTTTATATTTGCAAATGATTATGACTTACGGCAAATCAAATTCCAGTGTCTCACAAGACCACTTAGTCTCCTTCTGTGTGTAATGAAGGCAAAAAGACCATTATTTAAAAATGTGTGCACCACTGAATCTACAAAACATTGAAATGACACTGTATCCAATGTTTTGACCTATAGTGATGATCTTAACTTGACCTATGTTTCTTTCAAGGTTCCTTAAAACAATATGTGTTTCTAAGCAAATCTGGACCAGAAGATGAAATGAGAAGAGGAATCACTGCCACTGACAAACATGGCACGGACGAGGATTGAGGAACTAAACTCAGAACTCTTGCGAAATTGAACCTTCACTTTAGATTTGACCATGTCCTGGCACGGTCACACAGAGGAAGTCAAGGGCACACTGTTCCTGGCACGAAAGAGAGGTTAAAAGGTGAAAAAAATAAAATATTACTATAGTTTGGGCAAATCTTATCCTGTATTAATGAAGAATATTGTTACATTTTAGATGCTAAGACTTAGATAACTTACTGAAGATTTACTGAGGATACGTATTAAGATCAGCAAAAGCATAGTGGCTAAACACATGTTATAAAATAGAAGTACAGGTAAATGTTTGTGGTGGAGAAGCATAGATGTATTTATTTAGCCATATACTTTGATATTAAAAGACAAATATTATGCAAATTTGACTTTCTTGAGGTTTTAACCATGTTCTAACATTGTTCCGTCATCAAAAACATACCTGGAGTTGCATTTAGCTTCATTCACATTTGTTTGATGAATACTGGTTTGAAAATCTTTTCCCCTCTAACTGTCAAAATCACCAGTTCCTTCGACGTGTGACGTTTTTCTATACGTCACTTATTTGAGAATCTTCACCTTTTGTAAGTCCTTAAATCATCGCCACACTTGCTCTGAATATTTCTGCCATCTAAACACCATCACTGCGTAATGTGTAATTGCCTCTGCAGCCAGTAGATGGAGCCACAGCTAAGTTAGTATGGCATCTCCCAAGGAAGGGATAAAGTTATATTATTTATTCATTTATTTATTTCTGTTCTAAAACATGAGATGTCAAAGTAAAGATACTCAAGAGCATGTTTAAAGGTCAATAACAATACAAATAATGCATAATTTTTGTCTTGTAATGTAAAAGAAAGTACTGGCCTAATTACATAATACTGAGTTTTCAGAACATTTCTATTTTCACTTACAGCAGACCTGGGCATGCGCTTGGCCCTCCGCAGGTTTTTGATAATAATTTACTCTTTCTGTTTTTTTCTATTTTTTAATTGTCTTGTCTATGGAACAGGTGTCTGCACTTGTGTCCTTCACAAAGATGACATGAAATTGAGGAAATAATACATTAAAAAGCCTATATTTCACAGAAATTTGATTATAATGATGAGAATTTGTTACAACAATGATCGCTGTCTGGATTGTCAAATGTCAGGATTCAAATATGTTCCTCGGGGAAAAAATAATTGCCCACCCCTGAGCTACACCTTATCCCCGCCCACATCCCTGTACTTAGTTCCGATTATTTGAATAATTCAGACTCCGAGTGGCACATGAAGTGTTCTAACATGTCAGGTAGCAACTTTTAAAAAAATGAAAACATGTAAAGGACAATCCAGTGCTTGCAACGCCCTTTCTAGAGATGGACGATGCAAATTAGCCTTGGCTATAAATGTAGTATGTTACATGTTTAATGTGTAATGTACACACTTGTCCCTTTCAAATGAACAAATTAATAAAAATAAAAATGCTACTAAGAAGAGACGGGACTGATTAGTTCTGCAGTTTTGAAAAAAAGTAAATAAATCTGTTTAGAATATCAGGCCGTTTTAAATCAATATGGCAGTTTACAATGGACTAAATCTAAACTTCTAAATCTAAATCTCTTATGTCTCAAGGCTCAATATGATACCTGAAAAATATTATGAAAACCACATGCTGTCTCCACTTTAGTAAAGAAGACTAATCGGAGAAGATGCACAAACTGGTTAAAAATCTCTGTTTCTATCTTGACATTTTGCTCAATTGGTGGAGCCATTTTACACCAGAGGGCGCTCTGGGAGTGTCCTGGCCAAAGGGTTAAAGGTTGCTCCGTTTAGAGCTCAGGTGCAGCGCTGGAGAGGCATACGCTTTTGACCGTGCTTTTTGTGTTACTCAAATACAACAAAATTTGTAAGTTATTATTATTATTTTTACCTACCATTGCACACTTTCCAATAAATGGACTGACTTATCCGACCAGACTTTTAAGTATTTTAGTTTCACAGTTTACAGTAATCACAGCGCGCGCACATCCAACACAACTGCGCCACTGCATCACTAAACCACTGGAAAGATTTTCTGCTTTTCATGTATTTTTTTGCGTTCAATATGAGTCCCTGAACCACAGAAACTTGCCTTCAAATTAGAGATAAAAGTAAGTTTGTTTAATATGTTCATTTGAGTTTCATAACCCTAAAGGACCTGCACATAATAACATTTCCCACGCTCATACACTACACACTTTGGCCACCAGCAATTTCACAGTTTTAACCTTTTATATAAACCGTCTGTCTCAGCATGAGAGGTGTTCAGAGTGGGCCAGGTGTGAAAACGGAACTGCATTGTTATTTTCTTGCAAAACCACGGAAAAAACGGTCTATGCTGGTTGTCATAAGTCGTACCTTTGACATCACATTCGTCGTGCTGGGTGACGATGCCTGTCCCGTTCTGTTTATCCGACGGCCATTTGTAGATGTACATGGACGTGTGGGAGGAGCCCGCATCCAGGACGATCCCAAACTGGAAGAGGCAAGGAGACAAAGATGTTAAGAGACAAATACTATGCCTTATTTTATTGTTATTGGACTTGACTTCTCATGTTTTATCATTTAAAATAGACTGTTTCTACAAAGAACAATATAATTTTGTCACTTCTTTGGGAGACGCCAGAGTAACTTTCCATTTACTGGCTTAAATACACATAGCTTCTTATGCTAGCCGTGGTCCTCCTTGTTTACGCAGTTGTAATGAGCGTGATTAGACGGCAGAAATGTTCAAGTCTGACAATGATTTATGGACTTAAAAACAACACATTAGAGTCTCTGCAAAACTCAAAAAACGTCACTCATTTAGGAAATAGTGTGTTTTTCACGGTCGGAGGGGAGGGGATTCATCAAACTAGCGTGAATGAAGCTAAATGCAACTCCAGGTATGTTTTTGCTGACGAAACAATGTTAGAACGTGGTTAAAAGCTCAATTTTGCTTAATATTTGTTCTTTAAACATGTGTTACAAAATAGTTAGCGCTTTGCCTGAAATGCTCCACAATAGAGCATTACAAGTATAGAATGCAGTCAGTTATTTCCCACGTGAACGCAGGGGAAGGTGATGCGCCAAAAAATGAATGTCACGATTTTTATTTTATCACAATTTATACTTTAACATTCTTATATTGCCTGAAGAGATAACTAAAGTAATATTTCTCTTAAAGTTTACTTATATTGCAACTGATTAAATCCACCTGTCATTGCTGAGCTGGACCAGTAGGTGGTGTGTAAAAAAGAAAAGGTGTCTTTGTTTGAACACAGGGAAGCATTCAAGAAGAAATGTGTTAAAACAGCAGACTGAGATGAGAATGAGATCACAATTCGTCAGTAGTTGTCCCAAATTTCAAGACTGTGTGACACTATATGTGACTATAGCACTACTGTTTACTCACTTAATCCCGTCTAAGGCTTGGTTCATAAGGAAGTGTTGGGAGTCCTATGACCGAACGGGGGTTTGAAACAAAAGACTTAAACTCATAATGCTGAACTTAAAAAACATAAAGTGCACATGACAGGCTGGATGACATGATATTTCACTAAAACAAAGTGAGATTTTGCTTAACATTTTACCTATTTGTTCACAATTTAACAGTTTTTGTAAAGTTTATGATGTTACTTCCTGGTTGAGCTGCAAATTTGACATGAGTAGAGGTAATACCTGATAACATATTTAATTTGTTGATTAAACATTTAAACCGGGGGTGTCAAACTCATTTTGGGCCGTGGGCTGATTTTTAACGCTGAGGGTGGGTTGCGGGCCGAAATTACAATTTCAATCATATCATATTATCAACAGATTCCTCATAGTTATTTTTGGACACAACTGCACAAACCTGCAGCTTGTACAGGACAATTACATAGACTTTCTTTCATTTCAAAGACATGCTGGCTGTTGCTGCTCAACATGAACATATATATTTGTTTTATAGTTTAAGCATCTGAAGCTTATTGAATCAAATGAGTATATTGTGATTGTGTTCTTGTCTGTCACACTAGGACAAAGTGGACACAGAGGACACAGAGCTCACAGCAGCTTTACTTTGTCGTGTTAATGCTTTATATCACACCCTGCAGTGAGACCTGACCCTGACTAAACCCTAACCCTGTGCGTTACCTGCAGATCTGTGCACGTTTTGCTCTTGTTTGGATGTTTTCCTCACAGAGCTGTCATCACTGAAGTTTGTTTCTTGTTGTTAGCTGCACATTACCAGCACTTTTAGCGCAGCTCTAAAGTTCACTAAAAGTCTCCACATTTCCACATGTTTCCCAGAGCCACACGTCGCTTTCCTCCGCTCATGCCGCTCTGCTTAAGTCAATTCTGTAAAGTTTGTTGCGCTATTCGGCCTGGAGGAGATGAGTCGGAGAGCTGTTGCATCCCACGGCAGCGTGTGCAGTGTGAGGGAGCAGCGCTGCTGTAAAGGCTCATGGGACTCATAGTTCTAGTGATAAAAACGAGATGTAGCGATCGAAAATTAATAAATATAAATTAGAAATGTCTTGCGGACCAGATTAAAATCTCTGAGGGGCTGGATGTGGCACCCGGGCCGTATTTTTAACACCCCTGATTTAAACTGTCAGAAAAATGTGTCAGTTGCTGTCACCTACTGATGACATCACAGCAGGATTCTGTTTTAGAATTTAGCACTACTTCCTGTCATTTTAAACTTTTTTTTTCAAACTTTCTTCACAAACTGCAACTTCACAGGAGTAAAACTATAATAAATATTTACTACAGGTTCTATCCCACCAAACAAAGTCATTATTAGAAACATATGAGATCCTGTCATATAGACTTTAAATCCACATAACTGCACACATAACTGTGTGTCTAAAATGTATTTTATTATAGTCAGACTCCATATGTTGAAATATTTATTAGCTCTGAAGCCTAATTTTTAAATCATTCATCAAATGAACAAGGTTCATAAATCTTTCCACAATATTACAGCTTCACCTTTGCTTGTGACATAGTGCAATAATGGCATATGTTTCTACCTGCTTTTTAGTCATCAAAGCCTTGCATTAACTTGTTTTCCAGATATGAACGGTCTATTCTTTTAATGGCAGTTAGTTAGTTTATGAGTTTAACCACAAGTTTGTGCTAACACTGCCTGTAGGACGGTAGGACAGCAAGAAGAAATAAAACAAGTATTTTACCACTTCCTGCAATAATAGCTCTAAGCAATCAGCAGTTTTCAGTTGGTAGTTTCCCCGTGAAAACAAAATAAAATCCAAAACACATTTGTAAATAAAGTTTACACGACAAGCATTTCAAATGAAAATAATATACCGTATCTTTTTTGATCTCAGGTCACCAAGCCTGAACTGTGGTTTTGAACGTGACAGGAAACACACAATACCATACTTTTCTTTTTCATGCAGCTTTTTTGTGAGGCTGCAAAGATTATTTTAGTAGTCAACTAGTCAGTGATTATTATATATATCAACTATAAACGATTATTCGTATTGTACATTGAAACTTTTATGACAGATTTTGACACAAAAAAGAGTTTGAAATAGGTGACTGAAGAGTTATAGTTAAAGACAAATAAATTGATGAAAACCCCAAATGGTTTATTCTATTTTGCCATTTGAATTCAGTAATGCACCGTCTTTGTGATACGTCTTGTGTATTAGACTCTTCATAAAGTTTATAGTCCAGATAAACTACGATTATAGTCGACTAGTCATGATTATTTTTCTTTGCTTAGGTCATGCTTACTGTTTCAAATCTCGGCTAATTGATTTTGTTGCCATTGTATATTTATTTGTTTTGGTCATTTCAAGGTAAATTCTCGTATTTTTCCATTCGCCTATTACTAAACGCCATTCGCTTTACCCTCCAATCAGTTCACCTAAACGTAAATTGCAACCAAACCTCGTATTCTGGCGGCTTATTCATATTCGTCGTCGTAAGGACCAGGAGGAGAATCCCAGTCACCGCCAACAAGAGGAGCACCAATCCGGGAGCAAGGGGTGCGCAACGGAGTCCCATCCTGGCTGCGCGCTACGACGCACGCTGCTGCTCCGCGTCTGTGGTTATTGTGCCTCGTGCGCGGCGCTTTTAACCCCTGACGCTTCAGACAAAACACCCGCGCCGAAGCCCAGGAGCCAAATAAGGGCGTGTGTTCACAGATGCCATGCTGTGTGGTTGGCTGGCTGCAGTTGACGCTTCATGTTTCAAAAAAGATCTGTTTCCTCTCACGTCTTCTGTCACCGCGTAACTTATGATCATAGGATGGTTTTAAATTCGTCTGAACGGCTCAAAAACCGCAAGCTTACATCTTACGAATTCTGTTTCAGCACAAGAAAAATGTTAAAATCTCAGTTATTGATCACTACAACCCGGGGTCTGGGTTGGTTCATATGGAGTTGGTTGTCTCAGTGTTAGGAAAATGGTATAACATGACCTGCGTGATTAATCTTTGGTTTCAATTTTAAGTGTTTGGTTTTGTTTTTACTCTGCAATGCTACACATTTCTTGTATTGGGGGAATTTAAGCAGCATAAACAACACAAATTACAATAAAAATATGCATTTAATTAAGAATATTTGTTAAACAACAACAAAAATCTGTATTTACTGATCAGTAACTATTGAACATAAGATACAGACGCCTAGTGTACATTAATTTGTTGCCCAAGACTATTCCCTGAATTGAATTGTTTTGTTTTTTTGTGAAAATGTGATGTACTAGTGTGACAAACTAACCCCCGCTCTCACTTTGAGTCTATTGTCATACATGATCACCAACTGTTTTACTCACACCTCGGCTTACTTCCACATTTAGAGGCCAATTGTAGCCCAAACATTCCCCTTTACAATAACAGAACCTTCATTCTTTTCACATCGGGACAATCCCATAATGGCACTGGTTGTAAAGCTTTGAACACAGACATTTTTCCTAAACATCTGAAAACCTTCTTTTTGATATTAATGATGATGTCCTCTCACCACAATGAAAGATTTTCCACTACATAAAAAAAAGTTGACTCTTTTCTGTACATTTTACTCCATCTTTTTGAGTGTGACAACCAACCCTTGACACAACAAACCCGGTCTCCTCTAATATAATGGCACGTCTGTTTGTGTTTCATTTTGGATTATTTTATTGCACTGAAAAACATGTGTCTTACTGTGCTTGTATCTCCACAAACCTGACTGTTCTGCTGGAGTCTCCTCCTGTTTGTCTCCAAATGTTGTTGCTTTGAGAGTAATATTCCATGCTGTGGCATAAAATGTATCATAAAATGTAATGTTCCTAAGAATGGTCTTTCTATTTCCAGAACATCATACAGGTGCCACCTGAAGAACGCTGTGTGGTGTTGTTTGATGATTGGATACTGATTCACAGCCTGCAGTGGGCTATTTAACTGTTATTTTTCCTGTTCATCAGTTAAGTTTGTCTTAAGTCTAAGTCTAAGTCTGAGTCTAAGTAAACTCTAATAGAGATCTGAATGGAACATCTAAATGTTTATGATTGAGGACATTTAGCACAATTGGCCAGCAACAAAAAGATTATAGACTAAACAAGATCTGTGGAACAACCTGACTATCATTATCAGGTAAATACTAGTATCACACTCATTTTAAATGAACACCATCACACTCAAGCCCAAGATACGACCTGATGTTTCACATAAGGTGTCAGCATATTTCCTGTACACAATGACACAGTATTTACCTGATTACTACCAGGTAAATACTTGTATCAGACTAATTTTAAATGAACACTCTCACACTCAAACCTAGGATATGACCTGATGTTTCACGTAAAGCATATTTCCTGTCCTCAATGACTCAGTAACACCCACAACCACAGGAGTGTTTTATCGTAAGACAGAACGCCCGGGGATGGCATTGCTTTGCCTGGAGTCCACATTATTAATTCTTAGGCATCCGCATTGACATTAAAGATATCTATCTGACATTTATTCAATGATTTAGGGTTTCTTATTGCTCAATGTTCCCTTGCAAAAACATCAATCTTAAAGCAACGGAGAAAAATGTCAGACGCTCACTTCACTATTTGGTCCTGCAGATGGCGCGGTTGTTTCATCTATAGTTGTTCCTCTTTAGAAGCAGACATGCTTTCTGGCTTTTAAAATGTCATTTTTCTGAGATACAGGATAGAAGGGAGGATAGAATTCATTTAAATATCTGAACTTATGAATTTGAAAATGTTTGCTTTAAAATATATTACGGAAAAGCACATAACAGCACTTCCTTTGTTGTCACATTTTTGGAGGTCTGTCGAGGAAGGGAACGTTACATTTATGGTAGAATTCAACCTCTCAGGTCAAATTCTAACGTGAATTCAGAACAGCTGTCCATTGAAAGGGATGTAACAGATTCTATTGTTTACCTATTTACTTAGTTTGGCGTGATATAACTTCGATCAAGCTAAAAAAAAAAAGAAAAGTTGAAAATTGCAGGAAGTAGAGCTGGGTTCTAAAACAAAATCCCACTGTCTAATCTATATCATCCATAATTTCACCCAAAATGTGCGTCCTTTTTTCCTACTACACAGTTCTGCCAAGATTATCGGTTATCTCACCTGGCCCAAAGCCCTAACCCTTCCAAAATATCTGTTCCAAAACCTAACCTTACCCTAATTGTGAAAAATATATTTTAAAATATCGTGTGGCATAAGTGGGCTGGGGAAAAGTTTTTACACACAGCTGACACATTTTTTCTGACAGTTTAAACAATAGGTTATAGAATCTACTGCTCGTGTTCATTATAAACCTCACCAAAACTGTTAAATTTGGGGAAAAATAGGCACAAATTTGAGTTATTTAAGTATAATCATGTTCCCTGGTAGTCTAACCTGTGTAATGCGCTTTAGACTAATGTGTGCAGCGATGGGCAGTGAGTTGTACGTGCGGGGGGTGAGGGGGAGTCCAGGGGGTGTTTTGGGGAGGGGGGTGACCGCCCGAGAGTTCTGGGGTGACACAAATGGCTGAAAGGTGAAAGGTCGGGACATAATTCTTAAAAGCTCAGAAGAATCAGAGGTGTCCGGGCCGCGCAGTCCAACATAACCAGATAAACTCTCTTCCTGCAGCAGAAGTAAGGAGTGATGAATATGTCAACTTTATGATTTACAGGGGAATAATATTACAATTTCAAGACACTCTTTTACTATTGAACTTGTTAATGTGATTGTTAGAAGCAACAGCAACTAAAATAAAGCAACGTTAGAATCAGAACATCTTTATTGCCATCGTCGGTGAACAAAAATTCAAAAAGCTTTGACAGTTTGATGAAAATATATAGCCTAATAATAGCTTGATATAATAAAGTGTTGACTAAGTATGAAGGTGGACAGAACAGCAGAGAAAACCTGTGTATCTATGCAAAAAGTAGACTTTTGGTGAGAGAGTACATTTTGAAAAATTCATCTGAAAATTGCAATGTGAAACGATTGAAGTGCCTATGACAGGTTGGACACTCATTTCACTTAAATGTAGTTCAGATAAATATATTTAAAATTTTGCTAAAATACTTTACAAATTTTCTTCCGCTTTAGCAATTTGGAGGTTTTTTGTTTTATTTCCTGGTTGTAAATGATGACATCACACTAGGAAATTACCAAGCAACCACGCTGTGAACTGGGCCAAATTCATCTAATGTCACAGATTTTTTTTTAAATTTACAAATAAAAATAAATGTGAACACTTTTTTGGTTGAATTAATTAATTAAAGTGTAAAAAAAGTAGTCTCTTTTGTGTAAATTATGCATAATCTTTGTCTCCCTAGTGTGATGTCATCAATTTGTTTGCCTCCTGTAACTTTCTACAGATATTTAAACTTTTCTTCACAAACGGCCACCTGATTGTTGTGAAACTATAATTTATATTTACAACAACTATTAATACACCAAATAAAGACAAAATTAGAAAATCATGAAAACCTGTCATACGCACTTTAAGGCGTATAAAGTGGAGAAAGTGTATAGTCTAATCTAATCTAATCTAATCACACTTCGAGTAATTTTGTTCATAATGAAATATATCTTACGACATAGTTGCTCCAAAATACATAATAAAAACAATATAGGGTCAAATTAAAATAAGTAAAATGTAAAGTATACAGATTTGCATATTTACAACTAAAGTAAATGCCGTGTTTTGTGCTGATATTGTTCCAGTCTGATGGAGGGTATTAGAGACTTCCTGTTTTGAAAGCGTTTCATCAGTTTCCTCATCGATCCTTTCTTAAGGGACACAAAAGGAAACAAATGACAGTGGGATTGAAATGCAAACGACTGATTAGACGTGATTTGACCCAATACGATTCACTTAGCCAAAACCGTCAATATACAAACGGCCTCACACCTCTGATGTGGCGTCTAATGTGTATTAAACATGTCTGGTTTCCCCTCTGTCTGATCAACACACCCAGAAACTTGTCATTTGAATCCACATTTTTGGCAGGGAGTGGGGAGAGGGGCGCGCAGGGGGCATTCACACCTTGTTAAGTTTTACAACGGGTGCATTTGTCGGTCCTGGGACACTTTTGCCCTCTTGAGCGGGGCTTTGATGTGGCCTGCTCCACAACCTCAGGTGCTGAGAACATTTAGGGTTTTCTCTGTTGAATGTGAACGTGCTTTGTCACTCTGCAGACAATCACTAAAGTGTTCTGATGAGCTACAGAAGTCACAATGACTGTGATTTTTACGTTTGTGCACCATTACGGACACTACGACCAAACTGTGAAATCCTTCATTCACTTTCATTCATGGTTGTGTCTAATAAACCAGCATTTCTCCAATATGTGACCAGCTTTATGGATCACAAAGTAAACTTTAGTGACTAAAAACAGCTAGATAAAAAGCACTTTAGGTTTTTACTGGAAAAAGGTTGAATTGAAATGACTTAATTTTACCTCTAAAATTCTCAAAATTATTTTTTGTTCTAATATTATTGTGACCTGAATAATTACAATGATCAATTTACCAAACACATACCCTACAGTGCATTCATGGGTTCTGTTTTATATTTAATGTGTTTTTTTATTTCTCAGTGTTACATAGACATAGTCATTCATCTCTTGTGCTTGTATTTAGTCAGTGGAGCCTGAAATATTTTCAACACTCAACAGTGTAACACGATTGATGATAAATCACAATATCGCTTCTGTTCTTACAGTACATCTCTCAAATGTATTGGTGAATCATAATATGTCGACGCAACACACAGATGTGCACTAAAGGAAGTCAGATGGTTTGAAGTATATTTTTGTCCAATGAAATAAAAAGACCTAAAAGTATAATAATGGGCTCAAAGGTAAATTCTTCCACATGAATCCTCCTCACATGGTGAAGAGAAAGTCCAAAAAGCCACTGTAACAGAAGACACACTGACATAGAAATAGTAGGAATTGAACTCACAACAATTTTTTTGCAAATTGATTGAAAAAAACACATCTTTTCAATGTTACACATACATTTGTAAAATATAATTAGGCATGGTTTACCTGTGCTATTATTGGTATCACACAAGATTTTCCAGATATTGGTCCAATATCTTGGTTTTGAAAGATCTGTGCCCATGTGTCATTCCTAGTTTGTCCATCCACAATGCAATCAACTTTCAAATGTGTCTTTTTAAACCGTGAGTGAGTTCAAATGGAAATAGAAGTGCTATATTTGGCTAAAGTGTGGCTGTATGTTTACACAATCATGAAAAATGTATATACCAGAGACACAAGTCAAAAATTGATGTACAGTATTAACTTTTCTTCAACTCTACATCAATTTGTGGCCTTTAAAGATTTTGAAATACTGATATGGATATTGGAAAATGTCACTTATTGGCCAGAACAGCAAGACAAATATCAAAAATATCGTATCAGCTGAAAAAACTGAAGACTGGACCATCCCTAAATAGTTTTCCTGTGCAAATTGTGCAGATCCAATAAACCCAATCCATTTTAAACCAAGTGTCTCATCTGGTTCCACATTTCTTTTGAGAAGGATTCCTTGTTTCCTGTAGCAGTGCATGACAGACTGCTGTAAACTGCATGAAGGAATGCTGTTGGGGCGATTAAAGGCCCAGGTGATATTTAAGAGTAGAGCAGGGGGATCTGGTATGTGCAACTGAAAAAAAAAAGGATAAAGAAAAAGAAAAAAAAACGTTGTGAACAGTTGAAATCCCACGCCGCGCTCAGAACAGGACTGTAATGCTCGGTCTCATCCTTTTACACGCACCGACTACTGTTATTTACGTCAACCACTCATCACTCACACTGCAGGAATGGTCCCCGGTCCGCGCAAAAGCCCCGCCATTCATTCACGGACAGGAACGTATCGAGTTCCTCTTTTGGCGATTGGAAAGAAACGAGTATCCTAATATTTTTTATCCTCTGTGGGGATTAGCGTCGGAGGCACCTGAAACAGTGTTGTGCCCACCTTTTTCAATATGAATGACTTTTCTTGTCAAGCTTTGAATGCAGGATTAAGCTTGGAGCACACCCACTTTGTCCCGAAATAAAGGTACCTATTGTAGGACACAGTTTTTTTTTCCCCTGGGGCGCTTACAACCACCACACACACACACGCGCATACTGTCCCAACGCCTGAACTGGCAATTAGACGCTAGAATCAAGACCCCGGCACTCTGGACTAATTGTTTCTATAGTGCTCCATTGTAAAGGGCTGACTTGTTGTTCCCTGCTGCCTCCTTGTGTGTCAGATTGGGGAGGGCATCATTCCAAAAACCTATGGGGGTAGATAAGCCCTATAGGACGTTTTTAATGGGGCAAAGTAGACTTAATTTTCACCTTCCTTTCACGGTTCAGGTGCACTTGTGTATTGAGGCGGATGCAGGGTGTCATTCATCGCTTGTTTCCGGAATGTGTTAAAAAAAAAAAGACAGGAGGGTATCTACCGACGACCAACACTCCCCTCCCAGTGCTACGCTATGTGTGGCTGAAGCAACTGTCCGGACATGAAAACCGATGTTTGAGACGCATGTGGTGGTTAGACGATTCATTATTACAGTTATCTGCTGAGGGAGCTGAGTGATACAATGCACGCTGATAGTTTCACATTTTTACAACAGGCAGTTTTGAGCCAAACGTTAATAGAAAAAGAGGTGTGCATTTCGTAAGGTTGTAGGATCAGATTCAGACTCAGAAAAAGGGTTTATTGTCATTGTCAGTCAACAAAATTCACAAACGAGAAACTTGCTTCGGTGATATTAAAACACACATTCTGCTACAGTGACTTTTTTGAGCTTTAAACCATGTTCTAACAATGTTCCCGTCATCAAAAACATACCTGAAGTAGCATTCAGTTGCCTTCACGCTGTTTTTATGAATGTTTATTAAAAAATCTCCCCCCTTCGAGCATCAAACACACTTCCTGCTGAACGTCAGACTGAATTTTTGGATGTACTTTCATATTTTCCTCTGTTATTAGTCCTTAAATCATCGCCAGACTCGTTCTGAGCATTTCTGACGTCTAAACACGATAACTGCTGGTTAGGGTTTAGGGCTGTAACTAACAATTATTTTGGTAATCATTCAGTCCAGCGATTATTGAATTTTCGGATGTATTTTCATATTTTCCTCTGTTATTAGTCCTTAAATCATTCCCAGACTCGTTCTGAGCATTTCTGACGTCTAAACACGATAACTGCTGCAGCAAACACGCACAATGACGTCTTTTCAGCGCCAACTTTACTAGATTGGATACAGCGATGGCGCCATCTGCTGGCTGGATGCACTCAGTAAGTGTAATTTCATAGTGACTGATAACACCAGTCATAGAATTAATAAGAAACGGTTTTGTTTTTGTTTTAAAACATGAGATGGCAAATTTAAGGCACTCAAGAGCATGTTTAAAGGCTAACAGTCATATGAAAAATGTAGAATATTTTTCCTTTAAAGTTTAGTTTGGAGGGATAGATAAATATTTCTCATGATTTTACATCTGTGAAGTTGTAGTTTGTGAAGAAAGTTTGAAAATTACAGGAAGTCATCAATAAGCGACGTACCATTGAAAACACAGGGACAGTTTAGAGTCCTCGTAAAACTTGCTTGTCCCCTCTACAACAAGTAAATCTGACCAAACATTTTTGTTTTCACCTATAACCTATCAAGATCAACTATAGCATGATATATTGTAAAATGTGTATGCGATCAAGTTTTTAAACATTAACATACGCTCTGAAATTCCTCCAAAATGTGACAAAGATTCTTACACCAAGTGCAACTTAAAAAATAATCAGCTTCAAATCTTAATGATGCAAAATTAGCAAAACACAACAAAACAGAATAAGACAGACTAATGCACCACTAAAAAGATACAATCATACACTAAACATTGCAAACATGTCATTACTGCATGTTAAACCAACATGAGCATTAAAGCTAAAACAAAAATGTATGAGTGAAAGGTGAGTAATGACATTTTATTTTCTTCTTTTCTTTCTGTAAACGCTCAAAACACAACACAAATAGCTGCAACTAACAAATATAAAGATCTACAATTCTGATGAATAATTAGTTTGTGCCTGACATCTAAAAGAAGGAAATCAAGTAAACAGTTGTAGAAAACCAGATAAACAACAGGAACACTGCAGCTATGCTCACATTTATCACCTATACAGACTTTATGATTATACGCAGTTGAACTTATTACTTTCCTGTCCTAAAATAAGATGTTTCAGAGTTTGTTTGTTGAGGAAATTGTCATTGAAAGTGAAAAGTTGAAGAGTCCTGAAACTACTGTTCGCAAACAAGCTGAAACTACTTGAAACTACTTTCGGTTTCAATTTTGCCGTATAAAGTTAATTTGAGAAAAACAATAGCTTGACAGACAAAAAATAAGCCAAAAAACCTCACAAAAACACAAAGTTGGAGGAGCATGAATAAACAAATGTCAGGGCATAACCTTCATTGTAAAGCGTCTTTGAGTGTCCAAAAAGTGTGTAGTCTGTCGCTGAGCCTTAGCCGTTACGCTGAATAAATGCACAAAACATATTGAGAGTAACATCATATTGCTATTACAAAAGTCTCAGTTGGACAGACCGGGGTTTGGGGGGCAGGAGGGGCGCGGGGGGAAGCAGAGGAGGTGCTGAAGTGAAGTTTAGGCACTAGACTTTTTCTCAGGAATGCGGGAGCTCTCACAAGTGACATGTAACTATATCCTCTGTCAGATCTGAGCCTTATCTGCACTGGGCTGTTGACTGCTGCTCCCGTTTGTGAACCCCCCTCCTCTTCTCCACCCCCATCCCCTCCCCTCCCTCCTCCGCCGCCCCCGTCCCAGTGATGGTAGCCGGGTTTGATCGGGACACTGAGAGGAATAAACATTTGCAGAGCCCCTGTGGTTTCCTCGTAATTGTCTGGACCAAAGGGATAGTTAGAGGCACTTAAGGGGCTTTAGGGAGTCCCTACGAGAACAGAACAACTTAAGAGAAGGTTTACAGGTATTAAAGACGTATAGTGCATTGAAGGTTCTCAGTTGGTTCGATTGCATGAGCCAGTTCATGTCTAGATCTCCACGAAGCAGTTCTTACTTATTTTTTAATGTAACATGCAGTTTTTTGATGCATTTCAAGTTGTTTCGGTTAGGGTTTAGGGCTGTAACTAACAACTATTTTGGTAATCATTCAGTGATTATTCTTTCAATTAACTATTTTGTTGATTCAAATACAAAAGGCTTGTGAATATAAGATTTTTACTCTATTTTATCAAGCTGAAATGAAGCCTTTGGAGGACGTCCTGGTGGTGAATATTTATAGATTTACAGTGTGTTTTCATAAAAAATGTACACATGCTCAGTGTCATTTTTGTGTGATTCCTGCTCTGTCTGAGTAAAAATAATTATCACTTCTCTCAGCTCATGGCATGTTATGGAGTCTGTGTATAGACCAGCAACAATTATTCGATTACTTAATTAGTTAACAACTACAGTATTTCTATAATAGTAGTTGTAATTAATCAATTAACTTGTGGCAACCCAAGTTAGTTGCTTATTTGTTGACTACAATAGCCTACTCTAGAGATGCCCAAACGTTTTCCTCCAAGAGCCATAAAGTGAAACAAAGTGGAGGGCCAGAGACTGGAGATAAATACAGGGACCCTTCAAAGGTGTAGATTCAGTAGATGTTAGATGGAGTGACCACATCTTTATTCATGCTTGGATCCATAAAATCAAGTCAGTTTACACAACAAGATGCTTGCAAATAAGGTTTTGTTGGTAGAGTATTTAAATTCAATTAGTTTGGACACCTCTAGCCAGCTCTGTTTGAGCTCATAGAATCAGTCTGGAAGCACAGAACATTTACAATTAATTTAGGAAAGAAATAAACTAACTTGAAAGACAAATAAGTAAATAAATAAATAAAACGACAAATGGTTGCATCCACTAAGCTGTAACTTTGCTTTATCCTCTTTAACCAGGGCATAACTTGATTGTAATATCAATAATAGTTCTATAATCAATGCATACATTTGTTTATACCTTACTAAGGCGACTAAGACCGGACAAAGTGAGATGAAATGACAATCAGTGGCTCCTGATATTTGCTCTTCATATAAAAGGCCTCCTCAGCCAGAGGTGCTATGTTTGCCATGCTATCAGCTGGGCTCATTAGGACATAATTAGAAGGTAATTATTTGCTGGCTAATAGCATGCTAACGGCCTTTTGAAGATGCGGTGGCAGCAGCTCTCAGCTTGTGCTCTTGTGACCTGTTTGAGTGCAGGCTAATGGCGTTGGAGCTAACGTCTTTGACCCCCAGCCGTGTTTGCTCTGCACTTGGGCCAAAGCACATCAAACGCTGTTATCAGAGGAGCACAGATAGGGGCTACTTGAACCCGCTCCTGCAGAAGAAGTGAGACCTGCCCTGGGAAGCAAATCGGCCTGCCACATCATTAGCCGCTAATGTGAGCAGTTTACAGGGAAGATAACGGCTTCTATAGCAATGACTGAGGCTGAAGGTAATATTTTGTCTTAAAGATAATATAACAATGGCTGTTCAGGGATTATCCTAAAGTACAATATTGAGACACACACAATCTTTTTTGGGGAGAACATTAATAAGAGTGAATATATCTGATTAGCTGAAGCAAAAATAAAAGTTGATATATACATAAACATATATATGACAGAAATATGGACAAAAAGTTTTAAGATTGATTATGGAAAGCAGGGATGCACCGATACCGATGCTGGTATTGAATATCGGTACCTATACAGAAACATTTTTGAATAGGGTACTGGCTCCAAAATATCGGTTGTTATTTATGTAGTGAGAACATTTACTGGTCCTTCTTCGTTCTAAACAAACATAATGTTTGAGTTTTTATTCATACAATGCAGTTCTGTAGTTTGATGAAGGATAAATTGAAGTTACACAAACAATTTGGATCGATACAATAATAATAATAAAAAAAAAAAAAGGAAACAAATGCTTTTTTAGTCTTTGCAGTGATAGCGATTGATGTCAGGAGATGCATCTCTGCATCCTTAGTAGAAAAAATAGTATTAATTAATAGTATTATTTATAGGTAACAATCCTGTTACATAACCTGGCCCTGCCATATGAATTCTCGCAATATTTGTTGAGTTCACAAACTCTTGAGAATCCACCTGGACAGTGTCCGGCTGTTGGGGCTGCACCGGGCGCTGTGTGTCGGACCAATCAGCGCACAGCATTGTGAGTTATGGATGAACAAAAGCAAATATGGCAACACCGACTGTGCAGATTTACAGATTATTTTGTTTTAAAAAATGTGCACATAAAATAAAAAGTCTGTGCTTTTCTCTCAACTGGATTAAACAACAGTTTGATTTCTCGGCTTGTTCCGCTGTTGTGACCAAACTGTTCAAATGTTCGTCATGACATTACGCATTTTCCTGACACCTTTTGATGAGAGACTGTCCAGATTGATTAATGTGTAGAATTCAACCCAAAGTGATACACATATCAATCTGTTCAGGTTCCCTGTTACATCCAAATAATACAATTAAAGTTGTACGAGTCACACATTGAGTAAGAGACACTTGTGCGTGTTATATTTTAGCGCTACTTTCCTTTTCACTTATCTTCTTGTCTCTGCTCATCTTTACACACTGGGGTCACATCAGCCTGAAGAGGGGCAGATTAAAAAACACACACACACGCAAGTACACGCATACACACACGCGCACACACACACACACACACACAAATGCACAGAGAACTTGGAGTGCACTAAACCAAATACAAATTGTCAAATACAAACAAACAAATACAAACTGGTCAGACCACTCTTTGTCGCAGCCTACAGCAGGTCAAAGAACCAAATAGGTGTGAACGGCAGCTATAATTGCTAATAAAAACAGCTATATTACATACAACCACACTTTTGGCAAATGCAGATAAGCCTTAAGTAACTCCCTTGCTTTGATCATTTGATATTCAGACATTTTAGGAACTATGTTACTCAGAAGTTATTTGTTTTCTGTAGAGCAAACAAACGCAGTGAAGTTTTGGTTGTTTTTACTTTCACTTTAACACAGCGGACCACAACAAAACCATATCCTATAGTCCACGATGGAGGGTCAGTACTTTGTCATTGCTGCTGATCGAAAATGAGTGAGTACACATCCAAACACATGCATGATATTTTCCTGGTTGTTTTTAGTCACGTGCAGTTGAAAGACCCTCCTGGTCTGCTCTGTTTGATCGAACAGCGCTGTTACATGCAGCAGGAATACGACTACATGCTGACCTCTCCTTTTTGAATCAAGGCACCTCAATCATAGTTACGTGGTTTATATATTGAAAAATTGGTTATCCAGTTTTCCTGCATGTAATCCCCACACTTAGCCTGACCAGCCATTCCCACTATCCCGATATCTTTCAATTGCTCTCGCCTCTCTTTTAAAAGACCAGCATGTGTCGTTAAAACCACAGCGAGAGGAAGCTTTACAGCTACACAACATTTTCGACTGACAGCTCTCTGCTGTTTGACGTGGTGCTGTCGTCACGTCCGCTGTTCATCTGATCGACGCGTGTTTGTTCCGCCCGCTGAAGTTGTGTGGCGGCATCTCCAGACTAATGACAGTATTGAAGAATACATGGAGATTAGAATGGAGGCCGGGCAACCCCACACTATGGCCCCAGTGTAACAGAGCAGACTGGACCTTCCAACCACAGAGGCAAGATCTAACCTCTGTTCCACCACAGAGACAATCAATAACTGGAAGCTTAAAGTGCATATGGTTCTCATGTTTAAATATTACTTTTTTGGTGGGATAGAACATGTGTAATGTGTAGCTTTACACTAGTCAAGTTGCAGTTTGTGCAAGATAAACTTTTAAAATAAAAGTTGAAAATGACAGAAAATAGTGGAATCCCCTGTCTATGTCATCAATAAGCAACATTTAATTAAAAACTGCAGAGACAATTCACACACAGCTGATACATTATTCTAACCGTTTAAACAATAATTTCACAAAATAAAGGTGTTATCAAGTGTTATTATTTGTCAAATCATAACTTTTTGTGTAATCTATATGGATTTTAACCCTTGTTTACAGTATGGTTGCTAGATAACAATTGTTGAATTATCTCTACATGCTCATGTCCAACCAGGAAGTAACATTATAAACATCACCAAAATGGTCAAATTGGGGAAAAATAGGCAACTTTTTAAGGCAAATCTTAAATGTTCACTGCGTTTTAGTGAAATATGTGTTCTGACCTGTAAGTTCTTTAAACAGATGCACTGAGCTATGATTTCTTCACATATTTATGCAAAGCTCGTAATGACCTCAGTTCAGAATTCCGTTTATCAAATAAATGCACAAGTCTCCAAAGCTCCTGCATAGACAATGTATAGACAACCCAGATACCCCTCTGTCCACAGCAACGGAGTCATGGAGGTGGTCCTGAAATACCAGGCATGCTGTTGTGTCACCGGCCGGTTTGTGTTGTAGGGCAGCACTTGTGTTCGCGCGGCGTGGAGGGGGCGGAGGCGGCTCAGGCCCAGCAGACAGAAAATAGAAAATGGAAAATTCCTGTGTGAAGTGCAGGCAGTGTTGATCAGGTGAGAAATGCAGAGGCGGAGGGAGGGGACAGCTGGGACAGGGGCCACAGCGGGGACCAGCGGTGTTAATCGATTCATTTACTACCAATAGTGATTAGACAGGTGGTGAGAGATGTATTGGAAAATGGATAATAGTGATTGTTATTTTGGAGAATTAAAGTAATTAAAAAATACATCAAAAAGAGACCGAAACATCCAGTGTAATCTTCCAAACAAGGATGTAAAGTGATATTTGTACCCTTTTGTGGTTAATTTTATGAATGAATCAGGAAGCGCATCTGATCTCTCAGTATTTTTATTCACCTTATTCTGCCCCGCCCACTTTTGCCGTTTTATGCCACAGATACGCACTTTTGTTGTAAACGCACTTCCGTTTGACGAGAACTCCGTTAAAGCTAATGACGAACGAGGGAAAAGTCTCGCCGCTAAAATGTTACATAAAGTAGACTGATTTGTGTACAATGTTTAATGAACATGAGCAACAATAAGTCAACAACGCTCCGATTTCCTGGGCGGCTTGAAAGTGGCCTTTAGTCCGTGTAGAACTTATTTTCTGTTGAGCTCGTCTGCCCCAAACGAATACAACAGAAACAAGATGGCGACGCCCACGACAACTTCCGGAATAAGGTGAATATAGGTTGATATTAGGCTGGTCACTGTTTTCATATTTGCAAGTTTAGATGGGCGTGATTGACAGATGGATTAGCCAATGAACATAGTCCATCTGTGTTAAAACACTGCTTATTGGGAAAAAAATATCCCAGGGACTGAAGGACATTATGGATTTCTGCAGAATCAATGAGTGAAGCGCAAAAATTTTGTTATGAATGAGAGATGACCAATTATTTTATTTTTTTCACATGCTGAATTAAACTAATAATAAACTAATAAGATGGAGGGAGTTGTGACCAGAATAACTCTTTGTAAGTGAAGAAGAGTAAAGAAGTGTGTATTCTGGACAGGTAAGTAAAACATATGCTAAATATGTAAATCACTGCTCGCTAAATACAGGTGCAAAGTCTTGAGCTTAAATAGGAAGTAATTTTTCAGAAGAAGCCTAGTGATTGGCAGTTTGCAGATGTGCTCCCCGTGGACCACTCTGCACTACTTTACCTCATGCAGCCCGGCTGATTGTGTGTTGTGGCATTTTCACGAATGTAAACTTTAAGAAGAAACTTTGACATTTATTTGTTGTTAAAAAAAAAAGGGGGGGATCACTTGTTCTGTCAAAATTGTCATCTCTTCTTTTGCCAGGGCATCGTGATACGACAAAACATGTATAACAATGTATTTCCCTCATCCTGATTTATTGCAATTTTTGATTCCCTTTTCTTATCTAATGAACAAATATGGTATTCATTGTTAATTCCTTAAACCCACACAATAGACTTTTAACCAATGCCGTTTCCTCTGCTCCAAACCACATTCTTTTACTGACAGGCTTGACTGGAACCTCTCGATTAAAAAGACAAGACCCATTAATTATTGCTCCTATTCAGAAGATATAGTTCTTTTTTAAATTGAAATTCGGAGTAAGTTGTTGGAAGCTGTGGGACTGCAGTGCATTGCTCATGAACCCTTCTCCAGATGTTGGTGCAGGACCTGGACTTTGCAGAAGGATTAACCGGTATTATATTTTTGGTAACTAAAGTACCGGCACGAAACCCAGTCAAACACAGAGAGAACATGCAAACTGCACAAAGAAATCCCCGTCATGCTCCAACATTCAGAAGAGAGGACCTTCTTGCCGTGAGTTACCAACCCCTTCAATACCCGCTGTGGTATTCTTTTGATTTTGGATGAATTCCTTGGAGGTCTCAGACGTGTTTTGACTGCGGGGGCCATGACTTCACCACACATATGTCTGACGTGTTGTGGACCGATGACAGAATAAATCTTGGAAACGGCTATCAATGAGTGGCTGAAATCCCAAACCGGTCAAATAGAATGGGCCGATGTGTCCTCTGGGAGCGCAGGGTCACGTGTTTCTTCAGCCAGAACTAATTTCTAATAAATGGCCACTTTCCCAATGCCAGTGTTCAGGGGTCAAATTGTTTGGATGCTTTGTTTTCTTCACACGACTACAATTTGGCATTTAATGTAAAGTTCTATGCAATAGCAATACGTTATCAGATCCATACATTCACAGACTTCATGGCAACAACTTGACAATACGTTTCTGATACTTATAATTTAAATAGACTTCAATAAAGCCCGATGAGCTTAAAAGCCATTACTTTGATGAATTGGAAACCGTTAAATAGCATGACAGAGCAAGACCAAATGAATATAAATGCATTTTTGGAGTTGTTTACAGTGGGTTCCTTTGCCCTTAAACCCTGAAATGTGACACCCAAAAACAGCAGTGTGCCAGTTCTGGGTGGCACAGAATCCACCCTCACGTGCAGGAGGACAATAAAGAGCCGCCAGTGCTCCTCCGGACTCCTGACTCACGTTTTGGATCGTAAAATGGAGAGAAGACGGCTCGTTCCACAGGGAGAATATGCAGAATCCATTCAGACTGATCAAGGAAACAAACCAGATTTTAATTTTGTAATCTTATAACTGCTTTCTAATTTGGTGAACATAATGTATAGCCAGACATGAAGTAAAACTGATTAGAGACAATTAGTAGAGACATGTTTTTTCTTTTTTCGTGTTATGTTCCAACAACACAAAAAATAGGCTCTTCCCTCAGGAGCCAGGAAAGAGAGATTCTAAATCTCAGTGGGACTTTCGTGTTTAAATAAACGTAAAAAATAATATAATATAAAACGCAATCACATTTGATGTGCCCTTTTCACATTATTAGGTGATGATAAAGTTTAATGTCTTTCCTCGCCGGCCCAAACAAAAAAATCGGCCTATGTTGAGATATAAGTTTGATAGCCGAGACACTAAAAAGTATAAATAACATCTCAATATATCAGCCAACTGTCTATTTCTAACAATTAGCTCCAGTTTCGCCACAAATGCTTCTTTAACATTTCACACCACATGTCATCTCATAAAACATTTTACTTTCAACCACTAGAACTTGACCAAGAATACAAGTCTAAAGCAGAACTGAAGGAGCCTGAATCATTCCCTTCATATCATTTCACGTGGGTCACTATAGTTCTTCAGAGCAGCGGCCCTCGGTGGTGTCTTAATGCGCCCCTGATCTTCTCCTGTTCGCACTTCAAAGCCGCCGTGGCACCATTTACAACAGTCTTTGTCTGAAAAAGTGATCTGGCCTGACCTTGCGGCTCACCCTGATAGATATGCGCCTTGAGCATGTTCACTGCCCGGTGACATTTTGCTCCTTAAAAATAACACAGATGCTGGATGGCCTGTCTGCCTGAGCCGGGCCGGGCAGTGTGAGGCTATTTTCATTAGCGTTCTCCTCTCTCTTTCTCCTTATTCCTTCCCTCCCTACGCCTCTCTTCTTTTGCTTTCATTTTTATGTCTGTTTCTTTCTTCTCTCCCCTTTTCTCTCTCTTTCCCTATCACCTACACTCTCTCTCTCCGTCTGTCTGTTTCTCAAGGTCTCTTCACTTCTTTCTCTCTGTTTCTCTCTTCTCTCTCCACCTATCTCCTTTCCCCTGCTCTCCCTTTTCAGTCTACTCCCTTTTCTCTCATTTGTGTCTGTTTCTCTCTCTCTCCTATATATTTTTTCCTCTGTCTCTTTCTTCTCTCCCTCTCTTTCCTGCTTTCTCTATCACACATTTTACTCTCTCTCTTCTGCGAGTCTTTCTCTCTTACATCTATTTTCACTCTCTCCACCTTTTCTGTCTCTCTTCTCCCCCCTCTTTCTTGTTTGTGTCTCTCTATTTCTCTGTTTTCTTCTTTCTTCTCTCCATCTCTTTTTCTACCAATCTCTTTACTCTCACTCTCTGACTCTTGTGTCTCCCTGTTTCTCTCTGTCCTCTATCCTTCTCATCACCCCTCTCCCTTCTCTCTCTCTCTTTTGTGTTTTCTATGTTCTTACCCCATATATTTCCCTCTCTCTCCATTCTCTCTCTCTTGCCCTCTTCTCACCCATTTTACTCTATTTCTTATGTATGTTTCTCTAGATCTCTTCTCCTGCTCCCCTTTCTCTCTCTTTTCTTTTCTCTCACCCCCATTTCAATTTTCCCTCTCTTTTCCCTGTCTTTCTATCTTCTCTCCCTCTTTTTCTCATTCAACTCTCTGCCTCTCTTTCTCTCTCTTCTCTTTATACCCACCCTCTCTCTGTTTCTCTCTCTTCTCTCTATATCATTTTCTCTCTTACCTCCTTTCTCTATCACCCATTTTTACTTTCGCTCCTGTTTCTTTCCTGCTCTCCTTTCTCTCTTTATTTTGTTAGAGTGTGTTTCTCTCTCATATTGATTTTCATAATCTCTCCCTCCATTTTCTCTCTCTCATCTTTGTGTCTCTCTATTTCTCTTACCCCAATCTATTTTCCATCAGTCCATGTCTCTCACTGTTCATTTTCCCTCTACTCCTTATACTCTCTTTTCTCTTTGCTCTCTTTCCCCTTTTCTCCATCACCCATTTTACGCTCGCTGGTGTTTCTCTAGGTCTCTTCTCTCTTTCTGCCTCTCTCTTGTTCATTTCTCTCTAACCCTATCTATTTTCCATCAGTCCCTTCTCTCTCTCTCTCTCTCTCTCTCTCTCTCTCTGTTTGTTTCTTCTCTGTCACCCATTTTACTCTCTCTGGTATTCTGGGTCTCTTCTCTCCTACTCCCCTTTCTCTCTCTCTCATATCTAGTTTCATTATTTCTCTCTCCCCTTTCTCTCTCTCTCTCTCTCTCTCTCTATCTTCTTTCCTTTTCTCTATATTATATACTCTCTTTTGTGTCTAAGTTTCTCACTTTCTTTTCTACTCTCTCTTTCTCTATCACTAATTTTACTCTCTTTGGTGTTTCTCAAGGTCTTTTCTATCCTGATCCCCTTTCTCTCTCTCTCTTTCTCTTTTTAGTGTCTATCTCTCTCATGTCTATTTTCATGATTTATCTTTCTCTCGTCTGTTTCTCTCTCCCTATCTATTTTCCAGTAGTCCCTTCTCTCTCTCTTTTTTTCTCTGGTTGTTTCTTCTCTCCTTCTCTTTCTCTGTCACCCATTTTACTCTCTCTGGTGTTTCTATGGTTCTCTTCTCTCCTGCTCCCCTTTCTCTCTTTTTGTGTCTGTCTCTCTCATATCGAGTTTCATTATTTCTCACTCCCTTTTCTCTCTCTCATTCATTTCTCACTTACACCAATCTATTTTCCATCAGTGCCTTTTCTCTCTCTCTTGGTTTCTTTCCTCCCTCCTTCTCTTTCCACCAACAGGTTTATTCTCTCTCTCGTGTCTCCCTGTTTCCCTCTCTCCTTCTCATCTCTCCCTCTCTCCCCCTCTCCTCCTCCTCTGCTCTGAGAAGGGCACTTGGATGAGTCACTTTATTAGTTTGGAAGCCTGACATGGTCCCTGTTCCTTGGCCCACAGATGGAGCAGTCAGCGCCTGTCTGCAGCGGGCCAGTGTTAATCGCGGATCAGCAGCTTGGGTTTCACCTGTCGGACGTCCCAGCGAAGGGGGACTCCGGGGGATTTACACAGTCTGGGCGCATGGACACTGCTGTCTGCGGACTATTCGCGGCCATTCATGTTGCTGAGCTCACACACGGCTAATCATAACAAACAGTTAAAGGGGAGCTTGGGGCCTGCTTCTTCATAAGACAATCGTATAAACACTGTGCACAACAAGTTTGACAAGGCAAAGTTTCACAATGTGCAGAGGAATGTGATGAATCAATCTTGCTTGAGAGAAAAACAGACATCCTTCCCATCAACATGTACAAAGTGCTCTCTCTGCTCCTAACAGGGTAGAAAAAAAAGTATTTCTGCTTAAATAGAGCTTAGGTTAGTGGTTCTAAAATTTTCCCATCAAGTGCCACCTAAGACAAGGTTTGGCACTTCGAGTACCAACCATTCCAGGTGTAAACTGGGGCTTAAATCAATTCCTAACTTACCCAAAAGAGGACAAAAATGTGGATAAAACAGACTCTAAATAATGTAAATCTTAGAACTGGAAAGAACTCCATGTACCACGGGTTTGAAAAACACTGGCCTAGGTGCGTCTGTCAGATACGCCATGTTTTGGTCTTGGGCTTCAACACAAATAATGCTGCACATTGAAGTTACTGACGTGGTTTTCTGCAGGGTAAAATCCAGAACAAAATATGACAACAAAAAACCAAGACATTCTGTTCTTTTTAAAAAGTGAAGACTGTGTTGGCCGAAGCGCGTTGGTGCATAGGTTTTAATACTTAACAAGCCAAGATGGAATAAAGGGTTTTTAACTTTTTTAACTAAACAGACGGAGTGTCTTGATTTTTTGTTGTCTAACTTTCTATTAGATTTTACCTTACAGACAACCAATCTTCAATACCGTCAAGTTGAAAAGTAACCCCCTTCCAAAGCGCACCTGTCTAGTACTAGCATTATACATGTTCCACTCTTTTATTTTTGTAACGCTGCACATTGTTTCAATTGGTCTGATCCACCAGTGAAATCGAGTTCAAAGAGAGCAGAGGGAGCGTGTCAAGAGTTTGTGAACTCAGAAATATCATGAAAATTTATCTTGCTGCAAAAAGGTTAGTTCCTGAAGATCTAGATTTTTTTCGGGCGTGAAATTGGAAACATCAACTGAATCCATATTGGCTTGGCTCACGGGAGATATTGCCCTTATATTACACTTATTATAGAAAACAATGTATGAAAGTAAAAAATTGTACACTACAGATTGTATTGTTGCAATAAATTATTTGTAATGATGGTAGAGGTTGGCGATATATCCCCTGCAGATTTTGAAGCTCTGCATGTACGTAGAAGATGCAGAGTTAGTATTCATTCATTCATCCTCTACCGCTTGTTCTCTGAGTGTATCCCAGTGACAGGGTACACTCTGTACAGGGGCCGCCTGTCGCAGGGTTAACAGACATAGACGCACAGACAGCCATTTACTCTCACATTCATTCTTTAGGAGCAATTTAGAGTTGTCAATTGACTGGAGTATCCAAACCCACGGATGTTGGTCTGGCTTGGGAGTCGAACCCGTGATCTACCGCTCTGCCACGTGCACTTAAAAACAGAAAACTATCAGATCGCTTCATGCATTTCTTATATACAAGTTCCGTTGCATTTGTCAAACCAGACATTTAAAGTCATTTTTCCTGTACACATCTGATTGTTTGCAAATCGTTACATGGATAATTCACTTATACATTTTAAAGCAATAGTATACCATTGGTCTTATTATGACACTTCCTTCGGTTTATTGGACTGTTTAGTGCTCACAGATTTGAGCTCCATCCTTTGATCATCACATGGATCTGCTGCTCTGAGCTTGTGTGTGTCCAAAGGCTTTGCTTTTACACTCATTATGGATTAAGGGGGTGGGGTAACCAGTTCAAATTTATTGCCCACGTCAGCTGTGTCAAATTTGGCAAGCTCAAATGGTGGGCTTGCAAATGGCAGGGCGATAGCTGGGGTCAACCTCATGTCTCATAGTTGGACAGTTTTGCAAGTTAATGTAAGTGTTAAAAGTATGACATATTTTCTAGTATTTGATAGCATATTATTTACAGAATGAGTATTGTTTAAATAAAAAAAGGAAATCAGATTTTATAACTTTGAATAGCATCTAATCATAAATTGCGATCATTTATATCATTTTATATATTTTTTAGCTTTTAACAGAGCAAACACATCCAGGTGGATTAACATTTGTGACAAGACACAAAATATGAACTTCAAAATGACATGTTGCAGTGGTCTAAACTACAGGGTTAACGGGTTTAACACACAATAAGAGAGGCAATAGTTGTTTGCAGAGGAAACTATATTTCACTTTGCATAAAACAAAACAGAAAAACACAGAACACTGAACACGACACAGAGAGCAAAATAAACAAAGCAACAGAAATCAAAATATGTGGCATGGAGTTTGTCAATTGTGTCTATTTTCAAATTAAATCTGAATCAAAATATTTGCATTTGCAATTGGCTCATGGGAAATTGTGTTTTAGATATGAATCGATCATGCTTTTAATTTTTGCAGCCCCCCCTTCCTTTTTGATGATGATGTCCACCTATTGGCTAATCACATTTGGCCAATTTGTTGGTTACCAAAGCTACAAAGTCCCAATGTCAAAGTGAAACAGGATTTTTCTTTATTATCTAATTATTTATCATTTTTAGGGGGCAAAAGAATCAGAATCTATTGTTTCCCTTTACCACTAACAATGGCTTTTGAGGATATCAATAGATTTGAAAATAAGAAACACTGAGACCATTTCCAGATCAATTTTAAGTACATTTTCTGTATCATTTTGTGTCTGGTTTGATCGTTCATTCGGGGACCACCCACTTTCTGAACTCTATTTTTGCAGGGTCAGAGCGGAGTGGCCAGTTGCTCTTTACGGCAGAGGTTTTTACGATGTGGTCGAAGCTGTTTGGGACCACCTTTCACTTGTCCCTGTGCTACAGTAGCCCTGATGCACTTCACTGTCCTGAACTCTGCCGGAATGTCACCAACTCCCCGACATGCCTCCGAACCAAATATAGTTCAAATGGGTTTCAATCTGGTGTCCACAAGTGTTTGAAAGCCTTACATTTAGAGCCGGGCGATATATTGTTCACAAGATAATCTAAAAATGGGCATGAAATCGTCAAAAATATGCAAGAAGAGCTGTTTAAAATATGCAAAATCACCCCCAAAAAGTTATATTTGTGGTTAAGGCAAGACACTGTATATGAATAGGAAAAAATCAGTTTTATAAGTTTTCCTCATGTAATGTTTTCATATAGAAATCAGGCATTTTATGTGTAAAAATGGCCAACACTTAAATCTGAAAAATGGAAAGAATCAGGTTTAAATTTCTCTGTTCATTTTGTACACATAATAGTAACAAAAAAGGGTAAAGTAAAAAAAAAAACTGAGGGTACTTTGGATATTATACTTATTTAGTTCTGACTGAAAATTGGCCTAAAAATTCAAATTTGGCACTTTTTTTTTATTTAAAACCTTAATAAATCAGGCTTAGAATTAGATATCAACAAATCCTTTTATACGATCTGTAAATTGTTAAGTACAAGTGCAAGTGGATTAAAGAAATAATAAAACATCTTAAGGAGCAGATTGGACAAGTGTGTTATTTCCACATGAAAGCCAATATGTTAAGAGAGCAAACAGATCAAAATATCACCCACTCCAATTTGTAAAAAATGAATAAAAGGCATGCATTAATGGACAATTGTATATTTTAGGCTCCTTTGCGTCATCAAATGTAGCCAAGAATAGTTTAAGCGGGAGATTTTGGACATGGCATGTGCAGCTTTGAAAGAGACATAAACTACAAAGCCTGTTCTGAAGGGTCAAAAGTTCAGCGACATGGTTGTAAAACTGTGATGATGCTGTAAAATTATGCTTCATGGACACATCTCTGTTCATTGCCACACGTGTTGTTTTTCCCCGACTTTGGTTTAAAAGGTGAGCCCTTCGTTTTATCCTGTATTTACTGTAACTGTTGGGTTTTATTTCATGATATTGCGCTTCCATATTGTTGTCTGCATTGTGATTATCTTTAAAGTGTTTGTTATAATTATTTCTTGTGAAAATCTTGATTCCTATGTTGCTTGATGACTATAAACTCTTGCAAATGCTAGTCTGACAACTGGACAAATATATTAAGGGTGAAGACTCATCAGTAGCTTCTTTAGTTCACCCTGTGTTGAGACAAATGCAGTTCTGTCTTATTCTCTGCTGCAATGCGGACGCAATGCAATGTGCAATAGTCGCGGTTGATGCCACAGTATTGTGACATGACTAGTGCTGTATAGTCGACTTTTTTTTAGTCGACTTCTTGGTCTTCTTGGTCGACTAAAGGTATTCCTTGTCAATCGATTATTTGACTAAAAGAGGTAGAAATTATGGATTACCTCTATGATAATATGATGATAATATCTGACCTAAAAATATAACAACTATTTACAAAAATAGTACTTGGAAACTGTTTATATATATATATAAAAAAAAAAAAAACAACAACTATAATTTAACTAATTATAACTATAATACTATAAAGAAAATAAACAACGCTCTGTCTGCCCTGGAGAGCAGCTTCAGTGACAGACTGATTCACCCTCGCTGTGTGAAGGAGAGGTTTCGCAGGTCTTTCCTTCCTGCTGCTGTCAGACTTTACAATGAACACTGTTAGCCCTGAACATGTGTCAGTCACCCGCTATAATCATGTGCAATACAATTTAACATACTATTAATAGACTTTTACCTCACCATAGTCACTTACTGTATATAACAATACACTTAAGCCACTTTAGCTACCATTTTTACTGTAAATAAGAGTGTGCACTTTATACTTTATATTGTATTTTTTATGACCATGTTTATTTATCCTATTTTTATTGCATGCGCCTATTTCATTCATTTCTGTCCTAAACTGTGTGTTGCAACAGTGGAATTTCCCCATTGTGGGACAAATAAAGGATCTCTTATCTTATCTCTTATCTTATCTTATCTTAAACAAACGATTGCCATGACTGCTATAACTTCTGGTAGCTCACTCCATGTCTAAATAAAATTATGAATTGACTAAAACAAATTTTGGTCAACTAAAACACCATCATTTTTTAGAATACCTTTGAATATGTAATTGTACTTGAGTATAATTTTAGCATGTATTTATAATTAGTAATTTAAAAAACATTTTTAAGCGTCCTTGTGTCTCACTGCTGTATCTGCTTCTTTCTAACCTAAAATAGGCCTGTCACAATAACACATTTTGAAGTGCAACATATTGTTAGAGAAAATCTGTAACCCTAAAGCTGGAAAATCTCAATCTGTTATTTTAAATGTGAAACATGAGCTGCAAGAAATAATCGGCAGAATGAAACACTTTCAGTAAATTGGTGCCGATTGTGAGTCTTTCCGTCACTTATTCCACTCTCCGGAATCCAAATAATATCACAAACAAAGAAAAGGTTCTCCAAAATACAAAAAGGTACACACAATAAAAATGGCTCCCTAAAAATATTGACAATATAGTAATTATTGTGACAGGGCTACAAAGACTCAAGACAACTTTGCATCGCCTGCTCTGAGAATATCTAAATAGTGGTTTGAAACTACTTCTGATTAAATAATTAAACTTCCAATTGTATACAAAATATTGATCCAAAATGCTGTTAAATATGTGTTTGTTTTACTTTTGCACAAGCACAATTTTGGCAACATTACTAGTACTTGTAATTGAGTACCTTATTAGCCATGTAACTGTACTTTTACTTGAATATTTACATTTCTACCACTGTATTTGGGTTTATAACTAGAAACCGTTGAGTGTCTTGCTTCATAATCAAACCAATTCAAAATGGCCGGTATATTTGTTGTAAAATCCCCATGTTCTGGACAGTCTTCCACCTGCTGTCGCTGAACTGCTAACTGTACACTGATACATCTTCATGCGTCCATGCGCTGACCCCACGAGGCCCGGCTGACCCCCCTGACCCCTCAGAGGTACAGTGTTTACAGTAGGACACATCCAGCGAGTGTCGGAGAGGGGTCTGCCCGCGTCGGGACGTGGAGACGGGCTGGTGTCGCTGTCACACAATTTGTTTACACTCTTTGTTTGTGTAGAGCAGGGGTGTCCAAACTTTTTCCATTGAGGGCCACATATTGAAATATAGACCAAGCGGAGGGCCACAAATCAATCACGAAACGTTAAAAAAAGCTGCATTTATCTGATGTTTTAAGCACCAACACATCTACATTCAGTCTCAGTGCCTTAATATCAGGTCTGTGTTGCACCAAAATGTTAGTCATTTAGGTTGGAATTGTAGAAAATCTGAAATGTGCTGTAAATAGTACTTCTCAGGACAATGTGGGCCAGTTCACCAGGAAGCCTAAGGGCCAAGAAAAATTGGTCTGAGGGCCGCATTTGGCCCCCGGGCCGGAGTTTGGACATGCCTGGTGTAGAGCATGTAAACCAGTGGCACTACAGGGAATCTATGAATGCAGCGCTGGAAGAAGTAAGTAAAAGTACAGATACAGGGGCACATAATTACACAAGTACTACCCTAAAAGTATTGAAATATCCAATCAAACAAATCTGTTAGAGTTAAAAGTAAAGTATTTCAGACACATTTTGAGAAGAACTGAAGCGTCAAAAGTCGAGATCTTAAAAAATGGTTTAAACGCGAACAACACACCAATTGATTTCCTAATTTTCCTTGTAATGTGTATTTATTTGTATCTTTTGGTTTGCTCAAAGTTGGGACGCTGAACTCAAACTATGAACGTGCTTAAAGAAAAAAAAAGTAAAAAGTATCCACAGCAAAGTGTAATTAAGCAAAGTACAGATAACTAAAACTTTTACTTAAGTACAGTATTTTAACTACGGCTTCAACAAACTACTTGTAATTGATTTATCTGTTGATGTTTTCCTTCAGTTAATCAATTGGTTACATCACAAAAGGCCCATGAATATGACATTTTTACCAAATTTGACTAAGTTAAGGAGATGCTGCTTGAGAATGTATTAATTAAAACGCAAATTTTACATGTTTCTAGCTAAATTTTGGGTTAAACGCTGCTCTGTGTCATTCATATGGAGTTTGTGTATGGTTCAGAAAAGATTATTTGATAACTAACTTAATTACTAACTTAAAGTAATCAATTAGTTGCAATTAATCCATTAAATAGTTTCAGTCCTATTTTTAACTTTTGTACTTTGTTACTTTCCAGCCCTGTATAAATGAATTGTAATTATCCAACATTGTCATTTTGTGCTATAAGTCTTTCTACAACCTTTTTAAAGCTGCGTCTTGATCAAAGCATCATTTAGACTTTATTTGCATCTTTCAAGACGTAATGGAGCTATTCACCCTTTGACGATTGCCAAACATGCATTTCTGTCATCAAGAAAGCACATGAATAGACTTAACACACAGCAAAGGGTCCTTGAAGAGTAATCAGTTTACAAAAGGCTTTCAACTTGACTATCAATACTGGCATTATAGATAAAAGAGGCATTCATTATGAACATTTAGTATTGATCGATTTAGCTTTAACCAACAATTACTGATTTAATGTTCAGCTTGATGTCATTGCACATATACTTTTCCAATAGTTCAGCAGTTTTATCAACCCAAATGATAAGACTAAAAACCCAGAACATCACGGACAGTCACAGTACAGCTAACAAACATTAGCATGCTAAGAGTAATTACATATTACTGAATAGCTGAATAAATTCTTTTACATTATATCTGTGCTGGAACAACAAAGATTTGACTTAATTACATGCAAAAAATCAGGAATGTGGTCTAGGTCTGTATTTCCCGTTTCAACAGTAAAAATCAAGTACAGCCCCTTTAAAGTATTTTCTAAACGTACACTATTTTTAAAAACATGAGCTAAATAAACAGCAGAATGAAAAGTAAGTTAGTATTAATACTTTGTCATCAAGTTACTTCTTTGACCCCTACAGCTCAAATCTTATCCTACAAAAGAAAAATAACGAAACCATTTCCACTATTTCAAAGAAACACACACATGTACACACAAACTTTGAACCCCAAAAATATTGTTCTAGCTGAAATGTATTGAATGATAAGTTTTTCAAAGTTATAAAAAGTTCAAAGACTTCAAAACCTGTTTCTTGATAAAAGTGTTGTACAATTAATTGATTAATTATAGCTCCTAGCAACTTGTTACAAATCTAATATATTTTTGTTTTGTTTGCAGATATCTTTACAACTACAGCCACAAAGTTACTCCTACAACTACCACTATTATTATGATTAGGTTCTACTTTAGCAACTATCTTCATTTAGTTAAAAATAAAAGTTCAAAGGCTTCAAAATCAGTTTCTGGCTAAATGTGTTGTACAATTAATTCATTAATTATAGCTCCAAGCAACTTGTTACAAATCTAATATTTTTTTGTTTTGTTTGCAGATATCTTTACAAGTATAACCACGAAGTTACTCCTACAACTACCACTATTATTATGCTTAGGTTCTACTTTAGTAACTATCTTCATTTAGTTAAAAGGCTTCAAAATCAGTTTCTGGCTAAATGTATTCTCACCTCACACTAATAAGGTTAAAGAACCTTATTAGCGTGGGGTATCTGTAAAACCAGGCACTCCGGTCATGTGAAGAACCAATCACAAGCCATCCATTCTCCATAAAACACCTTTGATTTGAGTTAAAAAGCGACACAGCTCTGCAGTCTCAAAGTGGCGAGCGAAGCATCTCACTTAAGGCCCATCAAGGGAAATGTGTCCTCCATAATGACATGTTAGTTTTGGTTAAAAGCCTTGTCGTTTGGTTACACCTGATGACTCAAATATCAAAACTCCCTCTTCAAAGACTCCTCCTAATTCAAACAAACAGCTCTGATGGATGTTTGGGCTCCCGACTGCAACAATATTGATGGCTGGGCTAAAACTGATGGATGAGATTGACTGACAGTGAAAAGATGACTGCCACCGCTTCTGCTGCTACCTCCAACCAGTTAACGACAAAAAAATCAACACGTCATGGATGCCTAAGTGCTGCATCTGACCACTTTATTGCCCCGGACTTAGGTGACAGCAGGGTCAAAGGAACGTGAGAAGGGCAGAGCGTGGAGGAGCCAAGACGTTCGCAGCAGCTACAAAAATATAGAAACTTTTCAGTAACGCGGTGGCGCTCACAAAGAAAAAAACATGGCCCTCTCGTCTCTGGGGATGTGGATTCCGAGAGATGCTGGGATGTCAAAACCTGCCTTTTGTCTACATGATTTGTTTGGCAGTGTGACCAGTTAACACAAGATAAAAGCTGGGGAGTTCAAAAAGGAGGGGTTGCTTTGACACCTTATTGCCCCACCCTTAAAGTGCCATAAGAAGACTGACTTTAAAACACACTTAGTTCAGTCTTGGCACTTACTTTGAGGAACACAAGTTGAGCCCAGCTTGTATATAGGTTATGTTAGGTGGTGATAGCCATTTGAACTCTTAACATGTGCTTGTCTTAGTATTAAATCATCATTAAGGGCTCTGTGTGTGACTGTGCCCACCCACAACAGAGACATTTCAGGGAGGGACTAGCTTTTTAACTGAGGAGCAGCCAGAGCCACAGTGTCACACAGAGGGGCTTGACAAAACCTGGAATTAACCCGAGCGGACCTCCGAGGGACACCCCACGTCTTTCGCTTTGCTCGAAGATGATTTGGACGCACGCCAGGCGGTTATAATGGACGGACTTGGATTTTACGCACGGTCGTTCCAAGAGCTTTACGCAGCGTCACGACTTCGGTAAACTTCGGTCAGGATCGGTCACATATGAGAGACTTTGGATGGACAGGTCAAGAGTGCAGTGCGGTGGATTATTTTACGACATCCTTCTGGGATTTATCTGCCTCGAGGACACGAATGAGCGGGTGAACTGAAAGAAGAATGTATGGAATAAACCAGCGCTGTATTTACATGTAAGGCTACGTTACAAAATCACTGCATTTATTAATTTGCTTTAACGTGTCATCGACCTAAATGTATTCTTTTCCTGTTTCCATCCAGATCGTTTCATTTTTTCGTGCTCTGGTGCCACGCACAGGTAAGCGCATTTCCAAAAAAACCTCACTTTTACGCAGAGTAGCGGCAGTTAAACGTCAATACGCCAGCAACGTATTATTACAGATTAGAAAAGACACAATTATGTACTTTATTTCTCCCTTTGCATAAAAAGGGGGAGAATCACCCGTCTCCTAATTTTAACCAGTATGTGAGGAGCCAAGGCGCAGTGACGGACCAGCTGAGCCGCAGACAGGTCCGGGTCTACCAGCTCTACAGCCGGACCAGCGGCAAACACGTGCAGATCCACGGCAAGAGGGTCACCGCCACCGCAGAGGACGGCAACATGTACGGTAAGGCCGCACGGACACGCTCGGCACGGCTTTGACACCCAGGGCGAGATCCGTGGCTTCAAACGATCCAAAAAGCAACGCGTTTTGACAGCAATACTTGATGTCATTGCGCTACAAATAGCAGGTGCAGACGTACATGACTGATTTGGGACTTTAGTTATAATGATGCGACTATTTTTGAGATTGTATATTGCTTTTGAGGGGTTCTGCAAAACACCATCTCGTTTTTATCTGTGCAAAATGACAATACATTGAATTGTGTTTAAAAATAATTACAGTAGGCCTATGATTTCTTTGGTGTAAAACATGATGTCTAACTAATGCCAAATTAATATTGTAGGTCCCTTTCTAGTCCAACTTATTTAGACAGGAGAACTGCACAAAAAAGCTAGATTTATGCATAAAACGCAACAACATCCATTTTCCCTGCATAAAATGAACACTTTTAAGGTGTGACCTACTGATATTTCAATTGCCTTGACTGTGTTTTGGGAGATAAAATTGAAAATCATGACAGTCTTTTTCAATAAGCTTAAATTTCTCAACAAAAACAACTTTTCCCACTATTAGAACTCATTTAAGCGGTGATCCTATTGTATAATATTGTGCATCTTGGATTCCAGCTTAGCTATAGTTTAATATTTACATTTTAACTTAAATGTCAGTGTATTCTATAACAGTATTTAGCATGTTGTCTTTTTTTATTTTAAACATTTATTTTTAATCTAGGACAAGATAACTAAATGAAAAAGCCTCCTGACGACTGAGAACTTAAAACTACTTTTTGAAATCCCTTTCTTGTTTATTCCTTTTTGGGAGGGTTTACGATATTTCTTTAACCTCATCAAGACAATTCAGACATTGCAGATTTAACTCGCTGCACTTGAACCAGTTGTACCTGTAGTTTGTCATCATTAATAAAACATACTGTCCTTTAGAGACATTTGACAAACAGTTTTCTGCCTTATATGAGCGCAGTGATAGAGTTAAACGATTCCTGACAGAACTATTTGGGCCCATGCTGTGGAGACATGTCCCCGGGCCCTGTCCATAGTTTCGGCCCTCCCTCTGTGCACCTTTTCAGCCCTGTATGTAAATTCGCTCCCTGCTGTATCCTATGAGGCCGTCGTCTGGCGTATTAACACCTGATTAGTCCCCGTCTTTTGTTTGAGCTCCTCCAATACACACTGTTGTTGTAATGCCCAATGCCCCCAATTAACTGCAGGATAAAGTCACTTAACAATGTATATTCAGCCCTCTAATGTCCACGGCTAACATTTATTCAATCATTTGGTCATTTCTGAAGCCTCTCCTTGGGCCTGTATTGACACTGCGGCTTATACCGTCAATGGAGGTTTATCTAAACGTGTGATCAGAGCAAAGATCCGAGGCGAGCTCTTATGTTGAGTTAAATAAACAACATCAAAATCATGAGCACTCTGCGTGTCTGAATGGGAAAACGTTGCTTGAATTCCTGTTTTTCTCTTGCAGCTCGACTCTTCGTAGAAACGGACACTTTTGGGAGTCGCGTGCGGATACGAGGAGCAGAAAGCGGGCGCTACCTCTGCATGAACCGGAAAGGAAAGCTGGTCGGAAAGGTACAAAGTTACTAAACGCTCACGATCAAGTCATAGTTTAGACTGATAGATACTTGGTCCCGAGGATTCATGCTGCGTTAAACTTCTGGTAAAAATCCGTACACAAATCAGAAAGTATAGAACAAGTCAGTGGCAGAAAGAATAGAAATGAAACTAGAAAATGCTTAGAAATACGGACGGACAATATATCATATTTTAGATCATGTTGTGAATGTAGTTTTGAATATATGCAACATTTTCATATCGAGTATTTAATTTATAGTAAAAAATGCAACACAAAAGGCATAAAATGAAAACAAACATATGTTGCAAACTTTCAAATAAGGATAAAAGGTTATACTTTGGCACTTTTTTGATTAAATTCACATCGGTCTGATAATTAAACCTCAACGCATACATTTAAGGCATGTTTTAACACATTTCTTTTGGATTGACATAATCGTCTGAATATTGTCATCGGGAAACTCCCAAAAAATACAGAGATATTCAATTCATTCAATAGTTCCTACTTCTGCTTCTGTTTAGCTGCTGTAATGATTTTGAAAAAGACAGAAAGCGAGACTATGACTAATTCCAATTATATATATAAAAAAGCAGATGTACTTTTGTCTATTGCTCTATAAAATAAAGCATACAATTTAAAAGTTTAATGCTACAAACATAAATCAGATGTAAATTTGCAAACTTTTGTCTATTGTTCTTTAAAATAAAGCAAAAATAACATCCAAATTCTATAAAAACACATAACTTAAGGTGTACAATTTAAAAGTTTAATGCTACAAACATAAATCAGATGTAAATTCCCAAACTTTTGTCTATTATTCTATAAAATTATGCAAAAATAACGTCCAAATTCCATAAATACACATAACTAAAGATGTACAATTTAAAAGTTTAATGCTACAAACATAAATCAGATATAAATTCCCAAACTTTTGTCTATTGTTCTTTAAAATTATGCAAAAATAACACCCAAATTCTATAAAAACACATAACTAAAGATGTACAATTTAAAGGTTCAATGCTACAAACATAAATCAGATGTAAAGTCCCAAACTTTTGTCTATTATTCTATAAAATTCTATAAAATTATGCAAAAATAACCCAAATTCTATAAAAACACATAACTAAAGATGTACAATTTAAAGGTTTAATGCTACAAACATAAATATCGCATACTGAATTCTTACGTCTACTGAAATATGATCAAAAGTACCTGTTCTTGCCCTGGCCTTGTGGAGTTGTGGGAAAGTGGGAACCCCTTGCAGACGTCATGCTTTGGCCGCGCACATGTATTCGGTCATAAGTCAGATGGACACTTCCTCTGTGGAAATGGAAAGATGGATGCCCGAGCGCGGCAGCCTCGTAAATCTGTTGGTGCCCAGGGCTGAGAGGTGTCAAAGCAGCGGCCGAGAGATAAGAGGGAAAAATCAAAACAGGGTTAGAATGACACGCGCTTCCTAAAGTAAAGACATACCATCACGCTAAAAGGGAGGAGGGAATTCAGGCTGCCAGTTTGCAAGTACTTCTAGATAAATCGATACTGTTTGAAAGTATCCTTGCCGTACGATCAAACGGGGACAAGGAATTCTACAAGAGGCGTGACTACTAGCATGGCAAAGAAAATAGCTTACACATTCAACGAAAACTAGACTATAGTAAGAGAAGCAGCAACAATTAACTTTAAAAATAGTTCAGATTTAAAGGTTGAATCAATTAGGGCTGCAACGATTCATCATCATTAATCATTACTAGTCAAAAAAGAATAATTAACATGACTATATAGACTCTAAAACACATAGAAAAGAGTATTAAATCAAAATGATTCACCATGATTAATCAATAATTCACCATAATTCATCAATAACACACTGTATTTTAAATAATTCTGTTTTTAGAAGCGTTCAGTTGCCATATTTCCGTAATACGTAACCTAATTGGTCTTTCAAAAGTCTTAATGTTTATTTGAGGTAATTGTTTGACTAGTTGACGAGCTGAAAAAAAATAATTGCTGACTATTCAAGTAATCATTAGTTGCAGACCTTCAATCATGTTGTAATTTATATAAACATATGTTCCCTTATATCCCAATATTACAATAAGGAACATAGATGGAGACAAAGCAAACAAAATTCATGACAGGAATAAACTATAAATATAAAAATCTTCATAGAACTATTTTCAATTAATGGCTGAAGTTACATTTTAAGGTTCAAATTGTGTATTTTTTCAATCATTAAAACTTCAGAGCTAAAGTTTACTCATTAAATCAACATTTAACAACATTAAAGCAGTGCTATTATAATTTATTGAAATGTTCTGTTTTATTTATTAAAGTAACAAAAAAGTAGCACGAGTTTTGAGCTTCTGCCCAAAATCTATAGCTGTTTTGTCACAATTCAATCTCTAGTCTCGTGTGTTGATGAAATGAACCGTCCTCTGAAGAAGTCTTTCACTTTCCTCAGCCCAAAGGCCGGAGCAGGGACTGCATCTTCACCGAGATCGTGTTGGAGAACAACTACACTGCTTTCCAAAACGCCAAATACGAGGGCTGGTACGTGGCCTTCACACGGAAAGGGCGGCCCATCAAGGCGTCCCGGACCAGGCAGAACCAAAGAGAGGTGCATTTTATCAAGAGACTGCACACGGGACCGCCCCCCTTCCCCAACACGGACCACAACAAACACTTTGAGTTTATACGGTTTCCAACGGCGCGCAGAGCGAAAAGGAACCGCAAATCTCGAATCACTTCTTCTTCTTAACGAACACAGCCGCTGGTGAATGGACTGATGAGAGCTGTGATGTACGGACACAGATTTATTTTTGTATATTTTGATAGGTAAAAGAAAAAAAAGTGAAATACCTTAAATCTAAAGTAATATTGTTGTAATGATCAATTGTAAATACTGAAAAAGAGTAAAGCAGATGCATTATTTAATTGACTGGTGTGTGTGAGTTCTATCTAATTACTTTATTATTTGTTTATATTATATTTATTTGTGTAAATTGGTTGGTTTTAATAGATGACCTCTGTAATCTTCTTGCCATTATACACACAATTTGTACACTAAAAGTACATAGATCATATGGAGGCTTAGTCCTGGGCCACTTTTGCCAACCTGATGCACAGGTTACCTGCAAATTTGTTGTGTGTTTTTTAGGCTTGCTTTTGACTTGCACTTTTACGGAATTAAAAAAGGTGATTTTTGCCTTTTTCAGGGCTCTTTCAAGGTTGTTAACAGAGAATTAATATTCTAAAGCTAATGCTATTAAAAATATTCACATCTCATTAGTGCAGCGGTAGCCCACAACACTTTGTGAGCGCCAACCACTCACCACCGTGGAACAGTGAACTACTGATGTGATGACCTTTATATACATGAGGCATGGGACAATACTGAAACTTTTTATCACAATTATCATGGCCGAAATAATCGCCATTTACGATACGAAAATTGCTGGCAGTTTTATAAAGACATGATTACTTCCTCATTATGAATAAGTTAGGTGTTTAAACAAACATTGTAGATTTAATTAATTATCATTATTAAATTTATACAGCACCTTTCATGACACACAAGTGCTTTGCCGTGATTATTCATTCACCCCACACTCGGTGGTGGTACACTACAAATGTAGCCACAGCTGCCCTGGGGCAAACTAACGCAAGTGAGGCTGCCAATCTGTGCCATTGGCCTCTCTGACGACCACCGTCCACCACTATCATACTAGGCATTGTGGGCAAAGTGTCTTGCCCAAAGACACAACAATATTTCCTCCAGCGCCCCCGATTTGCACTTGATTATAAGTGAAAACAACAACATCTAGAAGAGAACTTCAGGGATAAGTTACTTTTTTCTGCACAATCTGGTGATCATTTGGTTGTTATATTTGTTGGTGAATATCATGATTATATAAAATGTAGCGTGAACAATTATTGTCTTACCTATTGTCACAATAAATAACATTATCCCATCCCTAATATACATATAATATATTGTTAAATTTACTAGCCTTTTAGAAGAAGTCACTTTTTTGAGAAATTTGTGAGGTGTCAAATGAGGTATATCCAACAATACCAGGAACGGTTGTGAGGTAAAGTGAGACACATTACACTGGGATGGCCTTTGTTTTTGTTTTGAAAATGTATGTAAATGAATGGACATAAATACATGGCTAAATAATCATTTATAGAATGCAAATCTAATTATTATAGGTGACCATTTAACCATTTAACAGTCAACTAATTGCAATCTAAATGCTCATTTTCTGATCAATACTCACTCACCCCTTCATATGTTCTAAATAAACATGATCTAATCTGTAAGAATGCCAACATAAACACTTTGAGTCTAGAGAAGTCTCTATAGAAGATTATACAGGATGTTCACTGTAACATGTAGGTTTATGCATACGAGAATGAATAAAGTTTACATTGTGTTATTTCAAGTGTCATGGCGCAGACTGTACGCTTAAAGAGCACTTTATCTAAATTGGTAAATGAGTCATGACACACAAAGTAAAAGCAAAAGTACAAAATGTGACCGAAATATCCACAATCAGAGCGTCCTTTCCGACTCAGTCCGGTTTTATGGCAGATCAGAAAGCTATTTGGAGCTGGGCGAACAATGCTGGGCCCTCAAACTCACTAAGTGTGCATTAGCCTGAATTAGCCCTATTATAAATAATTAGAAACTAGTTTATTTTAATGTAATGAGATCTATTTTGGATGTGATGATGGAAAAACAAATACATGACAATCCCAGATACTTGGAAGTCTTTTTCGGTCACTTAAGACCTGACCAGTTCTAAAAAATGTGTTTAATTCTGGATAGAGGTGGGCGAAATACAGTACATCTATAAGATATTATGAAAATGAAAGCTCCAAAGGGTTGTACAAACGAAAAAAAAAAAAAGAAAATGCAATGTTCTTTTTCTTTTTTTTTGGCAAACTTGTTCCAGTAAAGTCTTCGTTGTAGCTCAAAACTGGTTAAGTCTCAGTTTACTCTCTTACACTTGTTTTAGTCCTGATAACTCTTAACACACGCCAACTGGATTTCTAAGACACCACAATGCTTCTGTCTTCTCAAACCAAAGCGGTAACTGGACACTGCCTTTTTAATTTTAACTAAGTCATGGCTTTCCACATTGGCGGTTCACCCTGTCCATGGCAGACACAGCAGTAGGCGGCCCGATTTGAAGTTTAAGGGGAGATTTACGTTCAACACGACTTGCCTTCGGGCCTATTATAAAACTGTAGCTCCTTATTCGGGAGATGAAAGGTGAGGGGTGAAGGGTGTTCCCAAAAGGTCGGGCCATCCCTGGAAAACACTGCACCCACGTGAAGAAGCTGGCCTTGTGTCTTAAGCCTTATGCTGCCAGAAATCAAGTTTAAATTGGACCAGGGCTAAACGGGGAAAACAGACAGTGTCATATTCACCTTATTCTGCCCCGCCCACTTTTTGCCAGATACGCACTTTTGTTGTAAACGCACTTCAGTTTGACGAGAACTCCGTTAAAGCTAATGACGAACGAGGGAAAAGTCTCGCCGCTAAAATGTTACATAAAGTAGATTGATTTGTGTAAAATGTTTAATGAACACGAGCAACAACAAGTCAACAACGCACCGATTTCCTGAGGCCTGAAAACGTCTTTTTAGTCCATGTAGAACTTATTTTCTGTTGAGCTCGTCTGCTCCGTGTAAACTAATACAACGGAAACAAGATAGCAGCGCGTATGGCAACTTCAGGAATAAGGTGAATATTATTTAAAAGGTTGCATGTCCTTACCTGGTGATGAGCTGTGGAGCTGGATTGGATCTAAACTACATCTTGGTCCATGTGTGGTCCTTAGAGAGCATGTGTCCAGGTACTAAAGGAAACAAATGACACATAAATACATATATATATATAGCAATAGCACTGCTTTTAAATGTTTTCTAGACTGCGTTAGTAATTAATTCAACTCAACCTGGTCCTTGAGGTGAAATAATATGTTATTATACAGGGTTTGACTTTTAAGATATTATCATGGTTGTGTATTACTCAATTTATTTTCTTTTTTTTCCATTTATTTATGTTATTAGAAAAGGTTGGTACCAATACAGTTATAACAAACGTTCATCAAATCTTGGTCCCTTTCTTTACATTTTTTCCCAACAAAACAATGAAACACAACAAGGTGGCTTAACTGGGAGTTTACAGTCTAGTTTGATCCAGTAAACAAAGTGAAATCAGAGGTTATTTGTTACATTGCCAGTATTCAACATGTCATACAAAATCGGCCCGAAAAGGAGACACAAACTGGATCCACTTATTCCAAATTTTGTAAAATTTTTCCCTTTGACTTCTTAAAGAATACGTCAACTTTTCCACTCAATTTATTTTCATTGTAAATTGTTCAGACGAGATTCAAGATTATTTGGTAGATACACAATACAGACTAGCCGAAGAATCTAGAATAGGCTTTTTTTTTAATGTAATGATAAAGAATACAGGCAAGCCTAATAATGGCAGGCACCAAACCTTTAAAAATGACGAAATCCATACATTCTTAAAGTGCGTATGACAGGTTTTTATGATTTTCTAATTTTGACTTTATTCAGTGTATTAATACTTGTTGTAAATATATATAATAGTTTTATACCAATCAGGTCGCTGTTTGTGCAGAAAAGTTGAAAAATACAGGAAGTAAACAAACTGATGACATCACACTGGGGAGACAAACTTTATACACGATTTACACAAAATTAACTACTTTTTTGACCATTTAAACATTAATTCAACTAAATAAATATGTTCAAACGTATTTTTATTTGTCAGGTAAAAGAATTGATGACATTAGATGAGTTTTAACCCAGTTTACAGTGTGGTTGCTATGGTAATTTCCTAGTGTGATGTAATTATTTACAACCAGGAAGTGAAATTAAAACGTATAAAACTGCTAAACCGGGATAACATTTGTAAAGAATTTTAGCAAAACTTGAAATATATTTATCTTAACTGTATTTTAGGTAAATGAGTGTCCGACCTGTCATGGGCCCTTTAAGTAAAGCTTGGTAATGAGGTTTGATGGTGGTCAAAAGAATAAGCCACAATATAGAGTAGTGTTTGTTTATGGATTACTTTTAAATAAGGACATCATTTCCAAATATAGTAAATTCACATCATATATTGTCGTTGGTCTGGGCCCATGATGCACTTAATCTAATTCATTTATTTTGTGTATCTTGAGAATATATCCAATTTGAGTTAAGAGATTCACAAACGCTGCTTTATTGACTAATTCACATTTTCGGAGTGTCCTGAGCAACTTCTGCACCAAAAAAGAACGCAAAACTATCACTATGGCCAAATTTAAAGAAGCAGACAGAGCCACTAATGCAATGTAATATTTTCTTAGGAGTAGGTGGTGTGCCGTGTTATCTTTTAAACCCAAAAACTGTGCCGCAACTCAAAAAAGGTTTTAAAAAAGTAATCTAATTCAGTGTGTGAGGGCCTCAGCTGCTCAAGAGATTCAAGTTCTAAAGCAATAAAACGTCTTGTTGTTAAAAAAAAAGGCATTAAACTTAGAGCTGGCCTAATGTTGATGTTGAAGCTATAATTATTTTTTAGTTTAACATATTGTCTAGTCCTAGGTCTTGTTCTGTGCAGGATTACCAACTCTGATTCAGGCTTTGAGCAGTGCAGCAACGCCCCCTTATGGTGACACTCTACTACAGGCATGTCCAAATTATGGCTCAGGGGCCATATTCAGCCCTCAGACCAATTTTTCTTGGCCCTTAGGCTTCCTGGTGAATTGTCCTGAAGTACTTTTTACAGCAAATTTCAGATTTTCTTCAATTCTAACCTAAATAATGAACATTTTGGTGCGATACAGACCTGATATTAAGGCAATGAGACTGAATGTAGATGTGGTGGTACTTAAAACATCAGATAAATGCAGCTTTTTTGAACATTTCACGATTGATTTTTGGCCCTCCACTTGGTCTATATTTCAATATGCGGCCCTCGATAGAAAAAGTTTGGACACCCATACCGCCAGGGAGTGGAACCTGAAACCTTCTTGTTGTGAGGCGAGGCAGGGGTGGTGGGGGGGCACGTCCTCATCTCAGTCACAGGCTGGTGTTCAAATGATCAGTAGAGCTGCAACATGCTGAGGGTAGAGACAAAAACAAAAAAACACAATGTTTTTAGAATTGAGAAATTAGCACAGAAACTGATAAATTGGCAATTCAATATTGAGCTCAGGATCGTGAACCTTCAGTTGGCCCGATGTTAAATTAATGTTGATTGTAAGATGCTAAATACTAAACTTAGCATTAATGATTTAAGTATTTTAAATCGATATATTGACAAATGTGTTTACCAGAAATGACCCAGCAGTTTATCAGGTTCTTCCATAGATGTTTTGCTTACTTTCTTTACATAGTTTTGTGCAAGTTTAACACACCAACGAAAATAATGGTGGATTTCCATGGTAACGGCTGTTTTTTGATGTTCTATCCCGAGATAAAATCAATGTAAAAAAAAAAAAAAAAAAAAACTGAACAAAAAAATCCATGGAAGAACCTGCTCCCTCAACAGGGAATAACTTACAAAAAGTCTGGAAACTAGAATAACTTTCAATAGGTTTGATTAAACCTCTGAAAGGTTTTGAAATGGGATCTATGATTTGTAACCGTTTTGAGTTAACGATTTATTAAAAAAATGTTTGTGATTGTCTAAATGTGTTGATGTGATGACTAATCTGTGCTGCTGCCTTGACCAGGACCCTCGAAAAAGTAATCTCAATGTGACTTTCCTGGTGAAGTAATGGTTAAATAAAAAATAAATGAAAAATATTATTGTCTAAATTGTTTCGAGATTTAATTAAAAAGCTAGTAATTGATTACATGCCTGTGAAAGTGCGGAATGTAAGCTAGCTGCCAAGATCTATCCTTCTCAAAAAAACTCGATACCACCGTTTCATGCAAATATACTCTTTCTTTACCCTTCGTATTAAACATCTAATCTGACAAAAATAAATAAGTCACATTTAGTCATCTACATGCAAAAATAACTTTAAAAACCTGCAGAAGTTTGCCATGGTTGTGCGTTAGCTTTTAGCGCTCTCTGTCGGTCACAAGGGACAATTGCTAAGGGCAGTCACGTGGAAAGTCAGCTGCTCTTCGCACAAACAGGAAGAGGAAACATCCCTCTACACTTTAATCAACTGGTCATGTCACATTAGCCCATTTTTTTTACATTCATTTGACTGCATAAGGGTTTCATCGCGTTTAAAGCATGTTTGCTGGAGACGACGAGGATGGAGATTTCTTATCTCCAGGTGGAGGGTAAGTTTATTTAGCGCTAAAGCTAAGATTATGTGCTTAGGTGGATGTTTGCTAACCTCCACTAGCCCTTGGTACTGCTTGGCACGGGTTTGATGGTCCCGTGAATGGGTTATTTTTGGCAATGTTAATGATGTGTAAACTATTTAATGAAGGAGTTAACATTTCCAACATCGATTTTATTTTTTAAGTATAATCGAATCCAGTAAACAACAAGCCGAGTGCAAAATCAATGCATGAAGAAAGAAATAGTGATTTGATAATGCTTTCTAAGCTCCGGACAGAACATCAAAAAACTGCCGTTACCATGGAAATCCGCCATGTTTGCTGTTAGCAATTAACAATGTATAAAAAAGTGACCAAATCTATGGAAAAACCTGCTGCTGGGTCACTTCTGGTAAATACATTTATCAATATATAGTGTTAGAATACTTTTGAATTAATGCTAAGTTTAGTATTTAGCATCTTAAAATCTCCATGGATTTAACATTGGGCTAAATGAGAATTCTGTTGTGTGTGAAGTCACGATTCCTAACTCAAGTAGTTTAATAGAAAGAAACACAATTTTATTTTACCACTGTAATTGTTTTTTGTTTATTTTTTATTTTTTTTATAATAGTAGTAGTAGTAGTAGTAGTAGTAGTAGTAGTAGTAGTAGTAGTAGTAGTAGTAGTAGTAGTAGTAGTAGTAGTAGTAGTAGTGTAACACTTTTAATGGTTAACTAACTGGTTGTAAAAGACATACCAAGTGGTTGATTAGATATTTGTTTGTGTTTTGGCAAGGCAGGTTTATTTTTGGAGCATCATTTGTTCACAAAGTAATTCAAAGTGCCTTAAATAACATAATAAATGCATTAAAATCACAAAACTGATAAAGACATAAATCATCATTATAAAAATACTTTAAAAGAGAAGAGTGCTAATAAAATTCCTTCAGTCATATGCTTTATATAATAATTACATTATTAATGTTTTATTTTGTCGTATGCCCTTAATATTTTTTTTTCCATTAAAAAAACAAAAACAAAAAACTAATATTATTATACTTAGGTTATTGTCCTGTAACATCTCACGTAAGGAAACTATTGAATACTATTGACGTTACAATGACTACAATGCGGTTTCACAAACAAGGACAATTAGGAAAGCCCAAAGGTTTCTTTCATCTGTGGTTTAGCGTGGACTTCACGTCAGCTGAGAGGAGCATAGATCTACTACTTACATCATAAACATATTACAGAATGACTGAATGTCCCATATTCCTCTGGACTGACGGAGATCACATGCTGTTTTTATGCCCACAGGCTGTGGAACTTTGAGGCATTACTCTTAACTCTGGAATGGTCTCATGTCAAATATATTCCATATTGAGTTAGTTAATAATTACTAGGGCTGTAGTCCTTTAGTCGTTTAGGAGATTAATTGGTCGATGTTGTCTTTATCTAGATTAAATTAAAAACATAAAGTAAAATCTTAAATAAGATAATAAATAAAGAAATAAGCATTAAAATTCTTGATTTGTGGATATTCTGACTGAGGGTCTTTGATTTGTCAACGTAACAAGCATAAAATGTCTTGCTTGACTTAAAATTAGAACGAGCAAAAGAAGAAAAAAAAAACAATTGCGCTTCAAAGAAAAAAAAAAGCTTATTCCATTGGCAAATCTTACTTTAAGATAGTAAAATATACTAAAAATAAGATATATACTACTTAACTCAGGCACTTATTAGCACATTATCTTATCTAAGATGGTTGAATGGTGAAGATTGTTGAGTTTAGCTGAAGATTTTGGAGTGAATCATGAGTTTAATCAGGTATATACATCTAATATGTGTTTATTAGTACTTTTCTGCATAAATAGTTTTTTTTAGCATGAATTTCAGTGCGGTTGTAGTTTTTTGAGTGCAGTTTGGATCAGAAACATGGCCAGACTTCATAGTTCAGATATATTTTTTCCACACCTTAAGTTGATTAATCGGTCGATAAAGCTGGTCTTTAGTCGACTAAAGCCCTAATGATTACTACATTGACTCGTTCAATAAATTAAAGCTGGAACAATATTTTTTCAGGCTAAATAGGCGAAAAAGGTTTTGTTATTTTTGTAGGATAAGGTTTGAGCTTCAGAGAGTCAAGTAAGTAACATGACAAATTATAGATATGAACTTTCTACTACATTCTGCTGCTTATTTATTGCAATTAACAATATTGGACATTTAGAGAAGGGTTTTTGAGGGTTTTCCTGCTTCAAAGTTAGTGTGACATGGGTACAATGTAGTTTCATTATTATCGTTTATTGTGATATTTTTCTGCAGCAATATATCGTACTTCATTCAGACTTTTAATCAGTAACATTTAACACAAATAACAGTCCAGTTTCTACCTCCAAAGTCTGAACCACATCCTGCATTTACTGACAAAGGACTGACTGTAGACCTCAAGATTAGAGCTGCAGTTAATGATTATTTTGGTAATCGATTAGTCTAGCGATTATTCATTTGTTTAGTTGTTTAGAACGCAAAAGACCCTTAAATATGAGAGTTTTACTCTATTTTACGTAGACCAAGCCTGAAGTGAACGTGTCTGGTGGAGAATATTTATAGTTCAACAAGGATTTTAATCAAAAACACAAAATGTACATTACATTTTTTGCATGATTACCGCTCTGTCTGAGTAATATAACCTCTTCTTTCAGCACATAGAATGCTTTAGAGTCTGTGCATAGACAAGTTAACGATTATTTGATTATTTAATTAACTGATAACCATTCATACAATCGATTAGTTGTGATTAGTCAATAAACCTGTTGCAGCCCTACTCAAGATTAAGCGATCATTGACAATTAGGGAAATTCGTTTACAATTTGATTACTGTAAATCCACCATGACATCTCTAAAATACAACTCACTAAAGTTTTCCCTGTATTTTTGATCACACTTACAATGAAACACCTCAGCTTCTTGATTCTCTGGCTGTGGACAAACACGTCCAAACTGACTGCAGCTCTCTTCTGTTTTTGCCCCGTGGCTCTGGCGTGTGGACGTGAGAGGCATGTCCTCGCTGCATGACCGCTGTGTGGTGGCAGCGCTGTGTGAACGGGCTTTTGGCATCACGCTGCAAAAAACAATATCTGCTTTTATATTTTAAAGGATCCTTCCTGGAGATGAGCCACCTCTTTTTCAAGGAGCTCCCCTTTTAATTGTTCATGAGCATGAGGTTAAAAAAGTGATTTGCATCTTGATGTCTGAGTGGTTTCAACATCAAATTCATTCAAGATAAATGATCTATTAATGGAGAAAGATATTTAGATTTATTTAGCTGACCAGTTATTGTTGTGATTCCACCCACCAGTTAGTTAATGGAAAAGTAAGTTAGTTAGTTAATGGAAAAATAATGTAACCCATCAAAAGAAAATTCAAAATAAGCAAGTACAGTCAAAACTAAGACCGATATTTTGAAATCAACTTTTTTTTCCTCATTTGGCGTCCTGGCTTGGCTTGGTCCAGATTCTAGCTCATGTAGCGTAGAGTCCCAGGTTTAATTCCAGCAGGTTTAGGTCCAGCAGGTCTAGTCCTAAATCAAGGTCCAGGTCTTAGTCCCAGGTCTTAGTCCCAGGTCTTAGTCACAGGTTTTGTCTTAGGTCTCAGGCCCAGGTCTTAGTCCCAGGTCTTAGTCTCAGGTCTTAGTCCCAGGTCTTAGTCCCAGGTTTTATTCCCAGGTCTTAGTCCTAGGTCTAAGTCCCGATTCGAGTTTAGTTCCAAGTGTAGTTCTGAGTTTATTTTCAAGTTTCGTTTGCAATTAATCGTATATATAATCGTGATTTCAATTTTTCAATTACAGAAATGCTGTGATCGAAAGTACTTGCCTTCTGTTCAGAGTTATAAAGGCACTTTTCTAACACATTAGTCAAAAATATATTCAGTCTATACTTTCTCTACAGACAAAAATTCTGGCAATATAGAAGTAATTTTAAAAATAATTGTGATTTCAATTACGTGCCAGATAATCGCGATTATAATGTTTTGCCGTAATCGAGCAGCTCTAGTTTCAGGTGGGTTTCATCTTCTACGCAACATTTTGATGGATTTGGATTCTATTTGTGAAGTTCATTCTGTCTTCTTGTAATTATTACTTCTAATAAGACAGGTTCTTTATTTCCAGACTCTTTGGTGTTACGTCGTCACCTCAGGCTGAATCGTAGGTGGTTTTTATTGTGGGTTTGGGTTCTCTTCATCTTCTCCAGACGGCTGAATTCTTTGAGACATTGTTTGCCATAACGCCGCGTATTATACTGTTTTTGCAAAGTTCATTCTGTCTTCTGGTCATTATTAACTTGCGAGTTTCTCCTAATTAGACTGTCCTCTTAACCTTTTGAGGACTTTTTCGTTCGTTTTTTATCTTAAACAATATGACAATGGTCCTAATTTTTCACCCAGGGATAGTTCCAGCCAGGTTCAGTCCCAAATCCTCCCAAAAAATCCCACAGATATTGTTTTTTTTGCAGTGCAGCACGGCATGAAGGAGGGAGGAGGAGGCTAATATGGCGGCTAATTCTTCTCACATGCTGCCTGTTAGCAAAGTAAGTTACATGCGTCTACCACAGCCGGCTCCTGCACAGTTTACCAGACGAACCAGACATCTCCTCCTCCTTTTCTTTTTTGTTGCTGCTGCTATGCCGTTGAGTGTCCAGCACTGGTTTGATTGCACCGGAGGAGCACGGAATAAACGAGAAGAGGCGCATCGGAGACAAGACTCATTAGGATTCGTATGTCCACATGCAAACGTCACTTCAGTGTTTTAGGATCGGAGATGAGGGCCTGCAGGCTTTTAACATGTCTGTTCTGGGAGACAGCAACGATTATCTGTGGAAGGAGTTCCAGGGGTCAGTAAGATGAAAATGTTTTGGGTTTTTTTGCCCAGTGCCGTATATTGTTCTTTCTTTATTCTAAAAAGTGCTGTCTGTATATTTTTCTTTTAATATTTGGTGATTCTTGGCTGAGTTGTTCATCTGTGAAGAAGTGCGTCAAACCAAGCGTGTCCAGTTGTGAGTGGATGATATTGACAAAAATGCGTCTCAACAAACGTCCTAGTATTCCGATAACGATATTCTGTGTCAATCCTACAAAAATGTGTTTAAAAACGTGTCTTTAAATGTATTAGTTGAAGTTTAATCATCAGACAAATGTGAACTGTCTGTAAAATTAATCACAAAAGTGCAGAAATATCACCATATTCCTTTTCATAATACTTTTTAAAATTTATTTTTAATCTGCTCTTTTTTTCACTATAAAAATATAAAAGATATTGACAATTTTCATGTCTTCAAAACAACATTTTTCCCATCTCTATGTCCAGTGTCAGTCCTGTATCTTACATTTTGACAAAGCTCTGGATAGTTTTGTTTGTTTGTAATTCTGGTTCTGGGTTAAATGTAGGAATCTGAGCTGATAAAACCAAAAGTTTTCTACGAATTATGAAGCTAGTTTTTGAGGAAACGGCTTGTGTCACTCAAAAATGAAACATGTTGTTTTTTTTAATCCTTGAACTGAATCAAATAATTTCAAAATGCGTAAAATTGCTTAGCTCCTCCGTCCAAATTCATGAAATTTAAAGGAAATGTAATGTTTTGGCCCTTAGAAACAAAGTACTGGAATGAGAGTAAGACAAAAACGTCTGCATGTCCACAAACCACCTTCAATATATATAAAATAATTGACAGAAATGCCTTTATTCCAGTTCTAGCATTATTTGTGTCTCTTACTATTTAGCTACCATTACTGTTTAGTAAAAACCTTGCTTTCGAAATAGAATCTTAATTGTACGAAACCAATTTTAGCGTGCAACTGTGCATACCTCATGAATGACCAAAGTGTCGAGACATCCCTTCACAAATTTCTCTGTTCTTTGTTTTCCAGACACAAGTAAAGGCTGTAGCTGTTTAACAATGGTGTTAACATTGTGCGACTTACCTCAATGTATGATAGAAAGAACAATATATCTGAGGTTTTCTTTGCATTTCGGTGAACGTCTCTTTGTTTTTTAAGTAATAAAAGTTGCTTATTCACTCTCCATGACACATTATCGACGCCAACTAACTACAAAATTATTTCGTTGTCGTATTTACTTATTGCAGCTTGTGTTTTTTACTGATATTGCAGAGTTTTTTAGGGATTCTCCAGCTGTCAGTCGCATAAAGTCGTTTTATTATCGTTAAATCAGCATCAATATACTCCAGCACTCCAAAATCGGTTATCGTGACAGGCTACTTACCTCACCAAGGCTCAACTTCTTAGAGTTTTGAAGTCTTAATTGAAAGGATTAATTGTGAGTTTAAAAAAAAGCACAGAAATCCCCTTGTTGAAGCCCAGCGCTGTCCAATGCAGAGTGAACCGGCTGCTTACGTTTGAACCGTTTAACACACTTTACATCTGAAACTGGAACTAAAGCCCCAGACCAGGACTCAGCTGTAAAAAAAACTCAACCTGCTGCTTATTTTACACCGCGTAACATTGGTTTATCTGCGCGATCTTTACACTGTGTTCGTCGTGCAGGGCCAAGCTGGCGTCACTGTTCGGACTAGACCAAGAAACCAGTCAAGGCAACGAGTCCTTCCAATACACCGCCCCCAAGCAGCCACGCAAGAACTCCAATCCAGGTACAGAAGGAGTATTTTCACTTCTTTAGATTGTCTTATACCTGTACTAAATATCGTATTGCTCTCATTTTCCAATATTAATACATCATTTTAGATCTTAATGTTGTAAATCTGTAAAAAAATAACAACATTGGACAAGTGTAACATTATAGACAAACTTTGGATGGGTGATATTAACAAAAATGAATATAGTGATTGACTTTTTGGAGTATCCTGATAATGATTTTCAGACGATATGTGTTATGATATTAGTCCTGGTTTTGACCCATTTTGTCTCTGTTTTAGTACTTGGTGAAGACCTGCTTTAGTCTTGCTTTAGTCCTGCTTTAGTCCCTGTTTTGTCTCCGTTTTAGTCCTTGGTTAAATTTTTTTTAGCCTTGCTTTATCCTGTTTTTGTCCTCTTTAGTCCCTGTTTTGTCCCTGTTTTGTCTCTGTTTTAATCCTTGGTTAAGACCTGTTTTAGTCTTGCTTTAGTCCTGCTTTAGTCCCTGTTTTGTATCTGTTTTAGTCCTTGGTTAAGACCTGTTTTTGTCCTCTTTAGTCCCTGTTTTGTTCCTCTTTTGTCTCTGTTTTAGTACTTGGTGAAGACCTGTTTTAGTCTTCCTGTAGGAAAAAAAATATTAATATAACCATTCATTACCTCTAAGACAGTGGGTAGGTTTTATTGTTGATAATAGCACATTGTATTTGAAATTCCTGTCTTGTCATGTGGATTTAATCATACGTTTTGGCAATAAATTCTGTTCCTTTAAAAAATCTGACTTTTTCTTTCCCAGCGCTGTCCTCTCAGAAGGCAGCCTCTGCTCCTGGAGCGCCGGCCGTGTTATTTGCCACAGCAGTACAAGCGTTCAGATAGTGAGTACATTTTATTTATGTCTTTCAGGTTATCTTTTTATAGTGTTTTTTTTTTGGTAAAAATAACAAAAAGTCAAGTATTAATCTACATTTAGATTGCGCTTTCTAGAATGTGGACGGTGGAAATGAGCTTCTTTTACTATAAACTGGTTCAAGTCATCTTTCCCTCTTTCTCCACTGGCTGTGGTTATATGCGTACTCAGAATTGGATTTAAGATTATATGAATGACACGCAAACCACAAAATCTAATGTGAGTAATCTGAAAAAGAATGAACAGAAAGAAATTAAATAATGTTTCTGTTTAAACATCATTTAATAATCTTTTAACTCCAAATATCTTATAATAATCAGATTTTGGGTGTGCATATAACTGCAGCCACTGAGCCCAAACAGATGTAAACAAACATATTTATAAAACTGTTTGTTTGAAATTGAGTAAAGCCATTTTATTATTTCTATTTTATAAAGTTTTGTGAATAGCATTTTGGTGTAATATTTACCGTATTGCATTTAGTCTTTATTGTGAAGAGTCTATTGGATAATCATTAATTTAAGTTTATCTCTATAATACACCAGCACTGGTTTGTTTTATTGAACCACTACACAGCAGGTCATGCAACTAACAATTATTTTGATGATCATTCAATCATATTTTATAAATACAGTATTTTGTCACATAAAGTAGACACATGCACTTTTTTATACTCAATTTGAATAAGATTACGCACCAGTATAAACCTCTTTGGACACTTAATTACTTTCTTTTTAGTCATATTTTATACACAATTTATACTCCTAGTTTTCCTGATAACGATATTCAGGGATTGTTATGTCAGTCTAACAGAAATATGTTTAACGTGCATTTAAACATTTAATTATCAGATAAATGTGACAGGGCTATAAAATTAACAAAAAAGTGCAGATATATCACCTTTACAATAACTTTTAAATTTGTATTAAACTCTTTTTGTTGCATTTCTTACTATAAACAGTATACTCGATATTCAAATTTTGCATATCTTCAAAATAATACTCTTTTCTATAATTGATTACAAGTTTTTAATGATCTTATTCATTGGTACTTTAAAGAACAGTGTCTTATTAGCACCATATTTCCTCTTTTGCAGCATTAACGGCCAATACGCAAACCAGGGCAAGCTCGGGGCTGCCATTCTGGGGACCCACACAACAAAAGAGGTGAGGTTTCAGCTTTGACCAGTCACTCGGTTGAGATTACAGACTTTTTCTTGAAACATTTTTTAATAGTAATCCATTTGTTTCCCTTTTTTGTCTTCAGTACAAGCTCCTTCTGTATCTGAGCCAACAGAAGCAAGTGACCGCTGCCAAGATCCATGCAGGCTTTGTTTTCACGGTGAGTAAACGTCCCAAATATGTGGAGGGGAATTGTAGAGAAATGTTGTAGACTGTAAATTGAGTCATGTGGGTCTTTGATTGAATCTGTGACTCCTCCCACTGTACAAAATGATTTGAAAATATATAGAAATCATGTTGCCTTGGGCCTTATAGTTGCCTGCAGTTTAAAAATGTATGTATAGGAATTAACTAGAAGTAATATAAATGTATGATTTTGCAATAAAGCTACACATGATAATTGGAAAGTTCATTCTGTCTTCTTGTAAATATTAATAAAAATGTATTAATTAATTAATAAATAAAAGTAAAATAAATAAATGCATACAATAATTAAATAAGTAAAATAAATAAACAAGTAAAAGATATAGATGAATTTACCATGAATTTCTAGATGAGTTAAAATGTTTAGATTTCAGGATTTGAATCTTAATTTCCAAGATTTTGACTCGTTAAGACAATTTATTTGATGGAATTTGATTATTTTACTTGTTTCAAACCTCTCACTTCAAGCCAAATTATCTGTCAATGGGTTAAAATTATTTTACTTACCTCACTGGCAAATTTATTTTCTTATTTTACGATAAATTATTGTATAATCTGTAAGAAATACCTTGAAACCAGTGAAATATTCTACGTCACATGAGAAATTAAATCTCATCAAGTCAAAACTACTTAAATCCAAATAAAAATGATAAATTCAAGTAATTTTAAGATAATCTAGATTAAAATTTTTGCTGTGTAAAATCAGAAAAGCATTATTTCTGTTGTCAGGGAACAAAAATAACAAATTAGGAATGTATTTTACTGTTAGTTACTCATGATGCATTTCTTATATTGGTTTGTTGTTTTGTCTCTGGTTTTACAGGTTCAGCCCAATAATTACTGCACTTTTTATGATGATCAGCGACAAAACTGGTCTTTAATGTTTGAGTCTGACAAGGCTTCATCCGACTTCTGTAAAGAGGTAAATATTTGACCACCGCATAGGCCTGTCACAATAAATATGTGTGAAAGAAAGAGCAATATTTTGGGGCTCAGTATTTATCGTGTGCTTCTTCTATGCACTTTGGAGAACTTTTTCTTTGTTTTTGATTAGATTTAGAATAAAATTTGTAAATTTTATGACTCATAATCGGCATCAACTTACTGAAAAAGTGCTTAATTCTGCTAATTATTTATTGTAGCCTATGTTTTTAACAATATTTCACATTTAGAAAGGCTATAATTGGAATTATCCAGCTTTAGGGTTCCTGTGTCAATGGCATAAAGTTGTTTCATTATTATCGTTTATCGTGATATTAACAATATATCGCACTTCAAAACAGGCCTACCACCACACCGTATGTTTTTGCAAATTAAAAGAACTTTTACGTCTAGCTTTTTAGAAAATATATAACTTTTTTTTATTTTTGTTGTGCCATAATTTGAAATCGCTATGCAAATGTTATTTATAGATAAACTTGACCTTGACCTTTTTTTAATTATATTTGGACAGTGTTGAAAGTGTCAAACTAATACAAAAATAAAATGCCTCCCAGAGTTTGTTTGTAGAAGTTTAAACCACAATGTTAGAAGATTTTACATAATACGACCTGTTACATTAGATACATTTCTGTTTACAGAGAATATAATGCATCCTAAACAAAACATATTGATATTTGATGTTGTTTTCTCCACATTTCAGGTATGTCTGGCCAAAGCGAACACTCCCTCCTCTCTGGACTCTGTGGTGTCCCAGGACCTGTGTTTGGGAGAGGGACCAGGGGTGGAGACCGGGGACTCTCTGGAGGTCGTCTACACAGGCTGGCTCCTGCAAAACAACACCATCGGACAGGTTAACACTTGGATCTATTACTAACTAGGGCTGTAGTCGACCGATTAATCGACTAAAAGGGAATGTGGCAAAAATATATCAAAACTATGCAGTGTATCTGACCCCAAACCGCACTCAAAAGACCACAACTGCAGAGGAATTCGCGCAAAAGCAATTTTTTAAATGATAAGTGCTAGGAAACCATGTATTTATATGTTGGACTCCAAAATCTTCAGCTAACTCACTCCATATCTTCTTGTTTTTGCTGTTTTTTGTCGTATAAATCCTTTAAAATCTAAATAAAATAATTAGTCGACTGATAAAAATGTTAGTCGACTAAGACACCATCAATCGATTAATCAACCAAATGACTAAAGGTCCTATTACCAACTTAATTGTTTTATGTAGAAAGCAATAATTCTACCCATATTTTGATTTGAGAGAATAAATAATGTGATTTGTGTGTTTTGTTTTAGATGTTTGACACAAACCAGGGCAAAGATAAATTGCTTCGACTTAAACTTGGTGCTGGTAAAGTTATTAAGGTGAGTCTCAAACAAATGTTAATACTTTAAAAGAAATGGCCCCTTCATTACTGTTATTGAGTAAATGTTTTGTGTCTGACTTGGCCAAATCTTACATTTACATGTTAATTATTCATATCAAATACTAATTTAATAATTAGAAAACTTGGGAAAGAAATATGAATACACGTTGTTTTGCCTTCACTTTTTGATTTATTTCTTTGTAAAATATAAACTATTTACATTCAGGAATCCTTGAGTAATACTGACTAAATGTACTAAATGTATTTGACACATCTTGGGTCTGTGTGGCCAGGGCTGGGAGGAGGGGATGCAGGGGATGAGGAAGTCGGGTCGTCGTCTCATCATTATTCCTCCAAACCTCGCCTATGGATCCAAGGGAGTTCCCAACAGAGTTCCTTCCAACAGTACACTCATATTTGAGGCTGAAATCAGAAGGGTAAACTGGAGTCTGAAATCTTTTACGCTGCTTTTCTTCTTAATAATATGTTCTTTGGCCATTCTTTCTTTTGCTTCTTATGCAAGATAATTTGTTTCATCAGCTTTTGAATTGGAAATACTAGTAAATTTCTCACTTTGAATTTTTTTAACCCTGAAAAAACATGATAGATTTTTTTCCCATTTTGATTTTCAGTCAGTGAATACTGCAGTCTACATTTTCATAGTGTTTTTTTTTTTTTTTTTTTTTTTTTCAGAATTCTACATGAAACCTTTTAAATATTCAATACACACATTTTCAGGCCCTCAAATTTACGGGAGGAAATTTCACAGCAAAAATTCTCTCACTTGAATCAATTGCTACTCTCTTGCTCTTTTAAATTTACAACACATTTTACATTCTGAATTTAATCTGTTGAAGTTGAGGCCTTGAAAATCTATGCATTGACTATTTAAAAGGTGAATTTTTCATTTTGAATTTTTAAACTGAGAAAAGCACAATGAAATGCACACTGCAAAATTCAGCAAATGTTTTTTCAGGGTTAAAAAAATGTGTGAAGTGAGAAATTTGCCACTGTTTAAAATTGAAAATATGATGAAACAAATCATCTTCCATACTTCTTTCATTGCTTTTGATTAGGTAAAGTTTTCCAAGGACAACGGCTCAGACCGAGGCAGTAGTAAAGACTCGGCTGCTCCATCTCCTGCCCCTTCTCCAGCCCCCAGTGTGGAGAGTCTGGCCCCTGAGCCCCTCACACAACCACATCCCACCCCCACGGGACCTGGAAGACCAACGTAAGACCAAAACTACACAGTAAATAATTACCAACATGAACTTTTAAGCTGATTATGTTCTTTTAGGGATCCACCGCTACGAGCAAAGTCAAACTCCCTCAGTGAACAACTCGCGGTAAATGACCACCGTTTATTTGTCTCTCTCTCTCTATATAAGTCCACTAATATTAGCATCCATGTCTAGTCCTATTGTAAAACTGTCAGCTTTGTTGTACTTTTGGAGAATATCCAACCAAGACCTACTAATTTATGTAGTTCTCTAGCAGTGATTTTCAGGTGCATTTGAAAGGCCTGTGTATATGTGACTGTGGGTGGGTTGTTTGGCTGGGTGGGGGAGGTTGTGTGTGAAATGGACATGTGGGAATGTTTTTAATGCACTCTATGCCACTGGTTCCCAAAGTGGGGGTTGCGAGGGATGATCTGGGGGTTGCGAGATGATGTCAAGATCTAATTTGAATATATATGACACTGTATTTGCTCTATTTTTCAAATTAAAAACAGTATATTTTTTGTGAAATGGGGTCTTATAAGACAATAAACTATTCAAATAACCAACATTAAACGTGATTTAACATGCTTTGACACTTAAAATTAGTTTTCATTTTGCTTGGGGGTCCTGAGTCAGTTGCATGGGTATTTTGGGGGCCCCGGCCAGAAAAGTTTGGGAACCCCTGCTCTATGCCACTATGCTTTACGTTCTATGTATGAAAAGCGCTTTAGTTTGATTTGATTTGAATGTATTTCTATAATTCTTTAGGCAACGCCCATGGAATATATGACAATAACGATAATAGTGACAATGCTTTTCCTTCAACTAGCACCCAGATGCCACTAAAGCCAAGCTGATCTCTCGTATGGCGAAGATGGGACAGCCAATGTTGCCATTCATCACTGGAGTGACCAGCCAACCTGAATCCAGTGACTCTGAACTTGAGGTGAGAAGAAGAAGGAGGAGGCGTCCCTGAAAATCTGACAAACTGATGAAGCTTCTCGAATGGGACACAAAACATCTTCGTTCTTAAATTTTACTTAATTCTCTTTTTTTCTTGCTATTGATACCAAGCAAGCATATCTAACTGCCTGCAGGACACCAGCGGCACGAGGCTGAAGGACCGGCCGGCTGTGCCCTCTCCGGTTCAGATGACCACAGCTGCTTCGGGGCCTGGTCTGCACACGGTTCATCCTCAGCCTCACTCTGTCCCGGCGCCTTCTGCCCTGCTGCCTGTGAGCTCTGTCCCCTCGCACGCTCACACGGGGGCTGTCCACGCCTTCCAGGTACTAACATTTATCTATACTGAATAAATAGTGTTAAATATCTCAGGTAAATTATGGTGTGCCTTTGCTTTCACTATTCACCTTATTCCCCGCCCACTTCTGCCTGTTTTTATGTTTATGATCCACACTCTTGTAGTAAAGGGACTTCCAGTTTGACGCTAAGGGTGTTTGCGCAAATGGCGATCGAGGGAAAACTCTCTCGCTAAAACATTATATAAAGTAAGGCAAGGCAAGGCAAGTTTATTTGTAGAGCACAATTCGTACACAGGGCAATTGAAAGTGCTTTACAAAACAGGAAAAGTTGCATTAAAATCACAAAACACAAAAAGACACACAGAATCATTTTAAAATAAAGCGCTTTAAAAAAGAAGAGTGCAGGTAGATCTTTCAGTCGTTTGTCGTTTCAGACTGGTTTTAGTCTGGATTTAAACATTGTCAGAGTGGAGTCTCACATCTTCAGGGAGACTGTTCCAGATTTTAGCTTAAAAAACTGAAATGCTGATTCCCCATGTTTAGATTGATTTGTCTAAAATTTTTAATGTACACATGCAAAAACAAGTCAGCAACGCACCGATTTCCTGGGCGGCCTGAAAACGGCTTTTTAGTCCGTGTAGAACTTATTTTCTTTTGTGCTCGCCTGCTCCATGTAAACTACAACGTAAAAAGATGGCGGCGCGTACGGCAACCTCGGAATAAGGTGAATATGTTGATGCATTTGAATCTGTTTCTTTGTTCTGTGTAGAAAGATATGACCTTCAGCAAATGAAAGAATTACAAGCCCAATCTAATCTATACCTGATTTATGTTTCCTAGCCGTACCCCTACACTCAGCCCTCCACACCCGCCTCCCAGCTGCAGCCTGTGGGCCCAGTCTACCCCCCTCAGACCGTCTCGTACATGGGTGAGGCTCTCTGCACCAGACCGGTACTGTCGACTTTTGACTGTAGCGTTAGAAACCCTGGGTTAATGTGTTGGTTGTGTCTTTAGGCTCCGGTGATGTGACGTCGTTCCTGATGACTGAGGCTCGACAGCACAACACAGAGATCCGGTTAGCTGTGTCAAAAGTCGGAGATAAAGTGGATCAACTGACCACAAAGGTTAATAGAAAAAGTTGTTCTTATTGTATTATTATTTTAGAACATCTTGCAATCTTTATCTATTTGATGTTGTTGATTATTTCAGTGTATATCAATAGTTTGGGGCCTAATTTTGTTCTTTTTTTTTTACAAGTGTCAGAGCCGTTTCTTGCTTTGTCTTGGCTCTTCACACAAATCATTTTGTTTCTAATTTATGCAGCTTTCTCCCTCCACTAAAATCAATACAGATCAAGGGGAAATATTAAGGTAATTGGCCGTACAACTGCACATATTCCCACCGGTGGAAAGAAATGAAGTACAAACGTAAAGTATTGTACTTAAGTGAGTTTTTCACAGTGCATAGATTTAACTTTACTGGACTGAAAAATAGAAAGTACTTTGGTTGATGAACATGTTGATGGTGACTTTCTGCCTAAAGGTTTTGAGTTCAAGTCCCATATTTGAGCAAACAAAAACATACATAAAATTCACAACAACAATTAAGAAACAGACTTGAAATGACCTTTGTTGACTAAAGGTCTGCTCAATTCTTAATCAAAATCAAAACATTTAACGCATGAAACAGTTCTCAAAATGTGAGTGAAATACTTTTGACTCTTAAAGTAAATTTTTAAACGGGTGCGTCAATACTTTTAGTTAAAAAATTAATTGTACTGTCATTTTTTGCCACACATATCCATCATACTTTTATTAAGTAATAAAATTGCGTACTTCTTCTTCCTCCACTGCCTTTTTAACAGATAGATGAGCTGCAGAGACAAGGAAACCCAATGATGGCTGTGCCTTCAATGTCAATGGAAACGTCTATGATCATGCAGAGCATCCAGAGAATAGTCCAGGTACAACGCACAATTTGTATTTATATATATCATGTAGACTTTGGAAAAGGTGAAATATTCTTAAGAGACTTTTACTTTGTAGGAGAATGAATGTCTGAAGAAGGAAGTTTTTGACAAAAGTTCTCGGATTGAGGAGCAAAATCACAAAATTGGTGAGCTCATCAACCAAAACCAGAGGTAAGTACTGCACAGTTTGTCTCCACATTTTATATGATTTGTTTTATTTTACTGGCGTAGTTACAGTTTTGACTTTGATTTTAAAGTTGTGATTTTTGTGAGAAAAACCCATCATGTTTTAACAATAATTGTGAGAATGTGACCAAACATCAGAGAAATCTTTCATTCCCATTGTCTAACAAATTACTATTCGTCAAGTTTGAGACCAGTTTTATGAAGTCAAACTTTCAGAATGATAAAATAAAGTAAATGTGACAATTTAGCTTAAAAAAAACAAACAAAAAACTATAGATCAAATTTAAAATACTTAATATTGCTTTTAAAATAACTGTTTTTTCAGTTCTTACCATCATATTGTGACCTGAATAATCACTAGTTCCCATCACTAGTGCTGAATGACACTTTTTGTGTTGTATCCAGGTACATGGAGCAGAGCCACGTGCTGCTGGAACAGAGGAACGACTCGCTCAAATCCAGCAGTGAACACAACACACAGAGACTGCTGCAGGCCGAGCAGGAGAAGGTGAGCGCACACAATGTTCATGTCAGCTGTGTTATTGTTTCTCTTTACAATATTCTATTAAATCAACACTGAAAATATGTGTAGACTTTTAGGCCTGTAGACATTTAATCGTTTAGTCAATTAATCGGTTGATGTATTATTTGTCGATTCATTGTTTTCTTTATATTACAGTATAAATAATTTCTAGGGACAGCAGAATAGTTAGCTTGTTTTGGAGTTAGCTGGAGTTTTAGGAATCATTTCAGTTTATTATGCATATATTACATAAATGTACAGTGTTTTATAATAATTGTGTGCAGGTTGTGTCAAATACTGTACATGGTCAGATCATAGAGATACTGAATAGTTTTCTTATTGATGCACAGGGCCTGTATTCAGTCGAGCGAGAAATTCATTAGTCATCTCCAGTCCTATACACACCTTTTAAATCTCTGTCATGAGAATGTTAGCTGACTGGGGGCAAAATGAAGGGACCTGTAATACACTTCCAATGATTAACTGACATCAGATTTTAGTCTTTATTATAAAAAACGATTTCAAATTTCCAGCATAGAAATGTCTGTTATTTTTCTTTTCTATTACAAAGGATGGAGAATATACCATTTTCTAACCTCAAAGTTGTATGTGAGCTTCACAAAAATATAATTTGTGGTAAAGTATGTAATATACCTGTAGATAAAAAATGTGGGGGTAACATTCCTATAAGTATTTGTCCTGTAAAACCTAAAAATCACATTGTGGTAATTAATAATGCTAAATAATGCTCCTATTACACAAACAAGTAATGTAAAAAATACAACAGTAAATGTCTGACATCACTAAAATGTATCAGAGTGGTTTTCATTTGATAAAATCACTGTGATTTTTCATATTTTTTGATATTCTGAGGTTAATCCCAGTTCACTTTTTTGCCTCCATTCCTGAATGTAGTTTTTTGTGTATGTTTGAACGTTTAAAGGGTCCATACAGTACGTTTTAGAAGTTTAAATGCGTTCATGCAAGTTGGAATGAATCAAAACAAGAGAAACCGTAAAGTTTCGAAGGTTTAGATTAGAGTCAGTGTCTCCGTTTACAGTTCATTATAAAAGTTTGTAATTAAAATGAGTCGTGAATATGTGTGTAGATGAGGATTAAAGAGGAGGTTTATGGGATGGATGTTTGAGCAGAATTAAAGCAGATATTTGATGGAACTGGCATCAATGACGTCAGGATGATTGAAAATTCTCCACAGACATGTATAATATTGTAAACATATTTCACTTACTGTCTCCAGTGCATTTTTCCAGTGGATTTAACTGATTTGTGTAACTGGATTATCCTTGCATACCTGTTCTATATTTACTGCTAAATTGTTCACGGTAGTTTGTGCCTTATTCTGCCTGACTTCAATCCTTCACTGCATATTTGGCAAGTGTTGTGCAAATGTCTTTTTACTCTGCAAATCATGTCTAACATTTTTATATCTGTATTTTTTCTGCTTGGGACATTGGCAGACGTCTTAATATGACTGTATGAGATGTATGTTTGGCTGTATTTGCTCGTCTCCTCTCTAATCTAATGCTGAATTGCTGTGATTTGCTGCTGCTGCTTTGCTGCTTTGGAGAAACCTAGCGTTTACTGCTCTCTCTTCTCAGCCGCCTCCTCTGGACCTGGGCTTGGACCAGGTGAGCCCCGACTCTCTGTGTTCACCCGCCAGACTGGGGTCAAAATAAATGCTAAAAGTTATAATCACCAAGCATTTTAAGATGCAGGCAAAACTGTGTGTCCTGAGAGTTTAATCATGAATGTATAGCACTTTTCAGTGGTAAATAAATGCACTCAAACTACTGAAAATGTATTAGACCAGCCAGGTGAAAATCCAAATTTGTAACTAGAAGCACATCTGTATAATATAATAGGTTAATTTTATTGTCCCCTTGGGCTCCTGCTGTAGTTGCTTACAGTAAAAGAGTAATAATAATAGTAATGTGTACCAGATACAAGGTAAACATGTTCAAATCAAATATAGCTTTTACTCGTGACAATTGTAGTGTTTTTTTTAATACATAATTATAAAAACATTAAACACAATGGCCAAATTGTTGATGTTATATTTAGGTTTTTTGGTTTTCAAAACAGTTCTCCAATCAGAAAGTGGAATGAGTCTCAAATGAGTCTTGCGTTGCCAGTTTCAATACGTGCGAGCCTCTGCAGCTGAACATGGGACACACGGCCTGAACAAAACTGAGAACTATATGGAGTATCTTTCTGTAGGTTAAGACAATTCAATTCAATTTATTTTTGTAATCCCAAAATCACAACAACAGTTGCCTCGATGGGCCACAGGTATAAAGCAGTCCAAATAAACCAGGCATGTCCAAACTCCGGCCCGGGGGCCAAATGCAGCCCTCAGACCAATTTTTCTTGGCCCTAAGGCTTCCTGGTGAACTGGCCCACTCTGTCCTGATAAGTACTATTTACAGCACATTTCACATTTTCTACAATTCTAACCTGAATAACTAACATTTTGGTGCGATACAGACCTGATAATAAGGCACTGAGACTGAATGTAGATGTGGTGGTGCTTAAAACATCAGATAAATGCAGCTTTTTTTAACGTTTCGCAATTGATTTGTGGCCCTCTGCTTGGTCTATATTTCAATATGTGGCCCTCGATGGAAAAAGTTTGGACACCCCTGAAATAAACATTGTTCAATATAATTTATCAAGTGGATACACAGGCAACACAGGTTCACTTGTGATTGTTTACACTCCCCTTAAGGCAATCTAATGCCAATTTTTTATGCATTTTAGACTTACACTTTATTGACACAGGGGAAAACATAGCATCTTGAAATAAAAAATAAACGAATAGCTAAGAAAAATAAACATCCCATTATAATATAGTACAGTGTCGCTTTATTGAACCAAAATGTAGATCTAATCTTGACCCCAGTCTCTGCTGCTAATGCTAATCACTTTGCTTCCATCGTGCTTCATTAACAATCAAACTAACTTTGTTTCCTCTTTTTCTTTCCTCTTTTTTCACTCACTCTTACGTCTTCACAGGACCATCACATCACTCGCTTTATCCATCCCGGCCTTCACTCATTGACTGTCTCTGAACCGTCTAGACCTTTTCTCACCTTTTCTGTATCCTGCTTTTCTTTCTTTCTCACAAAGTTCCCACTGTCCTTGTGTAATTCTCCTTTAGGTTCGACTCACGGAGGATTTGGCTGCGTCCACGGCCCGTTTGGCTCAACTGCAGCTGGAAGCGTCTGCGCATCAGCAGAAGTCCATAGAGCTGCAAACCAAACTGAACTCGGCGCTGCAAGAAAACGAAAGCCACGGACAACAAGTCACAACACTGCAGAGTCAACTGGAAGGTCTGTGTGACGGGCCAGATGAATTAGATTAAGTCAGTCTTTGGTTAGATAAACATGAAAGCAACCAGGCAGGAAACACAAATTAAAATCCCAAAGGGTTTTTAAAGTCTGCTATATAAATAAAACATTGAAATAATAATATATACAGATTTTTATTCATAGACTGTTGATAAAAACAAACCAGAAACAGAAGCGTACGGTACATAGTGAATGAGCAATGCACAAGCCACAGTTTCTTTGTATATTTGGCATCGCAAATGTTGATTTTGAGTTTTAAATCACAAATCACAAATAATATCATCTGGTTTAGGGCGGCCCGATATTGGAAATGATTGCGATATGGCTATTAAGATCTGCCATATCGATATTATTGCGATATTTATATAGACTTTTTGATTAAGGCTGAAGCTAATGATTATTTTAGTGAATGATTGAGACTTAGAATAAACTAACATTTTTAACCAAATAGATGTTGAAATTTTGGGAATGAAGGCTTCTAGAGAGAGAATATTTATGACTAAAGTGTATAATTGAGGAAAATCAGAAATAGTCTATTCTTTTTTTGCCGTTTTTCTCTCAGTAATGTCTTAAATAAATAAATAAAAGTCTTTAAGTTTGTGTTTTAGAGTCTGTTTAGTCCAGAGAACGACGACCATCATCAAAATACGACTGACATTATTGTTTATAGTCGACTTCACGATTATTCTACTAATTGTTGTAGTCCTGGTTTTGATGCAATAATGTCTGTTGTATTAAAATAATCAAATACAAAAACAGAACATTTCTATCAGATGAAGATTTTGGTGTCACTGCGATATATTTTGTTTGTTTCGATATGGTTATTGTGTCGGCCAATATTGCGATATCGATACTTTTGCAACATATTGGGCAGCTCTAATTTGATTGTAGGGCTGCAACTAACGATCATTTTTTTCTACACAGACTTTTTAAATACGTTATCATCCAAATAAAGATTTAAATATAGTGACTGAAGGCTTCTAGATAAAGAATATTTACAAATGAAGTGAATTATGGATGAAAATCTGAAATACTTCATTCTTTTTTTTACATTTAGATTAAATAATGCCACTGTATTTGTTGAAGAAGATCTTTTTGTATTTGTTTTAGGGTGTGTTTACACTTTTGATCCTAAACTGAGCACATTTTAGTCCTGATGTAGACTTGGCTTGGTCCTGTTCTAGTCCTTGTTTAGTCCTGATCTAGTCTAGTTTTAGTTACAGGTTTAGGCCTAGTTTAGTCACAAATTTGATGTGGTGAATGTGCAAGTGTGAACCTACCCTTACACTCTTTAGAGTGTAAGGGTAGGTTCCTTACACTCTTTAGAGTGTAAGGGTAGGGGTAAGGGTAGGGGTAGAACAGTTAAGATTACCAATATATGACTACGATTATTTATTTTACAGTTGATTCATCGTTGCATGTCAATTTGGTGTAATAAAGATTTCAGTGACGCATGAACGGGAATAGTCCCTCAACTTAAAAAGCAATTTGTTAACTTTATTTTACGTAAAGGCATTATTTTAACTGTCTTCATGCTTTATTGCTGTGTTCTGTATGTTTTTCAGAGCTGAAGGAGGAAGCAGAGAGATACCAGGCCCAGTATCGCTCAGAGAAACAGAAGCGCAAAGAACTGGAGCTCAGGGTGAACAACGTGGAGGAGGAGCTGCAGGACCTGAAGACCGACAAAGACAGTCTGGAGAGAGTGAGTCTGGGACGTGTCCTGTTAAAACTGCCCCAAAGACTTTTATGTGTGCCGACCATATTTTTATCAAAACAAAAAGTCCATAAGTCCTTCCATTAAGGCTTACCTCAGTGTCTTGAAACAGTTAAGGGTTGTTTGTGGTATATTTGTCCAATAGAGCTCAGGATGTTTCTCTATGTTCCATAGAGAAACATTATCAAAAAGTAAACAGACATAAACCTGTTCATCATTACTATATTTGTCGGGATTCAATATTTATCGCGCATATCTTTTCTTTTATGGAAGATAATTTGTTCCATGAGATTATAAAAGTTTAAATACTGCCACATTTCTCACTTCCCACATTTTTAATCCTGAAAAAACATGCTTGATTTTTTTTCTATTTTTAATTTCTGTCGCTGAATTTTGTGGAATGTTTTCATTGTGTTTTTCTCAGTTCAAAATTCACTTTTAAATATTCAAGCCCTCAAATTCAACAATCTCAGTGTCAAATTGGCAGTGAATTTTGCAAAAAAATAGACCCAAGTGAGTGAATCTTTGCCTCTTGAATCTTTGCTGTGACATTTTTCACTGTGAATTTGACAAACTGTTGAATTTGAAAACTTGAGAATCTATTACATAAATTTTTACAAGGTAATTTGTTCATTTTAATTTTTAAACTGAGAAAAACAATGAAAACGTCAACTGCAAAATTCAGAGACTGAAAAAGACGCCAAAAGCTTTCTTTTTTTCCCCTTCCTTTTTAAATTTGGAAATAACGAAGTACAATCACTTACAAACACATTTAATGTCTCCAAATATAAAAAGAGAGCCAATGTTTCTCAGAAGAGTTGTCTTGGTGTCGGCGTCAGAAAATGTTGCTTGGCTGGTTTTCCGCTCAGAGACAGCAGGGGGCGACGGCGGGGGCTTCAAACGCTCCAAAAATACGTTTGCCACCACCACATCAGACTTACAAAGATGTTTAATAAAGTTAAAATGTTACTTAGTTTTATTTTAAAGTTTTTCATTCAGCTGTTAATTTATCAATTCATTCAAAACGTTTTAATGGGATTATGATGCATTTGGGTTTTGGTGTCAGTGGAATTAAGTTGTTTCAATATTATCGTTGTAATATTTTCTGTGACAAAATATTTGTTATTGTGACATGACTTATGGAACAACTGGATAATTCAATCTATTGTCAAAAAATACAACTATTTATTCCCAGACAGCCACCTACTGTAAATAAGAGTGTGCACTTTATACTTTATATTGTATTTTTATTATCATGTTTAGTAATTATTTATCCTATTTTTATTGCATGCGCCTATTTCATTCATTCCAGTTCTAAACTGTGTGTTGCAACATTGGAATTTCCCCATTGTGGGACAAATAAAGGAACTCTTATCTTAACTACTCAATAAGTAATTACTAAGTACTTTTTAATCTGGCTGTTTTTGTCACATTTACTTTATTTTGTCATCCAGAAAGTTCAACTTGTAAAGCTGATCACAAACTTGAGGAATACTAATGTGATTTCTTTGTGTTTGATCATGATCTCAGTAAAGGTGTTTAATTGTGAAATTGTGGTGTTTTTTTCTCACAATAATCGTAACACCAAATGTGACACCGTGACGTTCCTGTTGCAGACTCTCTCGGAGCGTAAGAGGAAGTGGCAGACTGAACGCCAGCGCAGAGACGAGGAGCTGGAGGAGCTGCGCCGGAGCAGTCAGCAGGACCTGGACAACCTCCGCACCCAGCTCCGGAAGGCCCGCAGCAGCAACGACAACGCGGCGTCTGAACAGGTGTGGAGCATCATTAGTTCCATGAGATTTTCAAGTTTAAATACGGCCAGATTTCTCACTTTGATTTTTTTAACCCTGAAAAAAACATGCTTACATTTTTTTGCTATTTTGAATTTCTGTGTTTTTATTGTGTTTTTCTCAGTTCAAAGTTCACTTTTAAACATTCAAGCCCTCAAATTCAACAGTCTAAATTCAGTGTCTCAAAACAGCAGTGAATTTAGCAAAAACTAGACCCAAGTGAGTGAATCTTTGCCTCTTGAATCTTTGCTGTGACATTTTTCGGTGTGAATTTGACAAACTGTTGAATTTGAAGACTTGAAAATCTATAAAATGAATTTTTACACGGTCATTTGTTCATTTTGAATTTTTAATCTGAGAAAAACACAATAAAAAACAAAATTCAGAGACTGAAACTCAAAAGCAAACATGTTTTTCACGATTCAGTGAGAAATTTGCTAGTGTTCAAATTCAACATCTGATCCATAACTTTTTATTCTCCCCATAAGAAAACTGAAAGGAAGGATATGGAAGATAATTTGTTTCATCAGCTTTTGAATTGTAAATACTAGGACATTTCTCACATTGAAGTTTTTTAACCCTGAAAAAACATGTTAGATGTTTGTTTTTTTTAGTCAGTGAATACTGCAGTCTACGTTTTCATTGTCTTTTTTTTGTTTGTTTTTTATTTTTTAAGATAAGAATTTTACATTCCATTTAAAATATTCATTCCCCCAAATTCAGCAGTTTAAATTCAGAGTGTAAAATTCCCAGTGAAAAATTATAACTCACTTAGATCAATTGCTAATCCCTTGCTCTTCTAAATTCACAACAAACACTTATTTTTACACTTTAAACTGTTGAAGGCTTGAAAATCTATGCATTGACTATTTAAAAGGTGATTTTTTTAAACACAATGAAAACACAGACTTCAAAATTCAATGTTTTTCCAGGGTTAGAGTGAGAAAATCGACAATATTTAAAATTCAAAATCTTCAAAAATTCAATAATCTTCCATAACAGGTCACTCGGCTATCGGCGTTCATTTCTGTAGAGTCTCAACGTCCAGCACCTTTTTCCAGTACTTTTAAAACAACGTAAAGGTTTGTGTCACAGTGGAGTTGTTCTTTGTGCCTGTAGTTGTCCCAGCTGCAGACGGAGTTGGAGGAGGAGTGGAGAGGGAAGTGTGACCAGGCTGTGACTGTGGCCCGACAGCAGCACAGCAGAGAGATGAGTGAAGTGACGGAGCAGAGGGACGCCCTGCAGGACCAGCTCAAGCAGCTCCAGGACAAGGTGCCAACTCAAAAGGACCGTCATATATACAATTGGGGATTATAGGTGAAGGATTATTAAGAATTTTAATGGGATCGCACTGACTAATTTGAATGGGTCAGAAAGTTGAGTCCGATTTAATGTAGCTGTTATTTATAGTTGTATTTTAGATCAGTGAGAGTGAATTTATAAATTGTCCTTGCATTTTGGAGAGAATATTGCTTATTGATGACATTGGTAAAGGTAACTTGACTGTTGTAAAATAAATATTCACCTTATTCCAGAAGTTGCCATACACGCTGCTATCTTGTTTCCGTTGTATTAGTTTACATGGAGCAGACGAGCTCAACAGAAAATAAGTTCTACTCGACTAAAAAGCCGTTTTCAGATGCCCAGGAAATCGGTGCGTTGTTGACTTGTTGTCGCTCGTGTTCATTAAACATTTTACACAAATCAACCTACTTTATGTAACATTTTAGCGGCGAGACTTTTCCCTCGTTCGTCATTAGCTTTAACGGAGTTCTCGTCAAACAGAAGTGCGTTTACAACAAAAGTGCGCATCTGGCAAAAAGTGGGCGGGTCGGAATAAGGTGAATAGAATTAGATTAGATAAATATTTCACTCAGGTTCTTTCCCACCCATCAACTACAACCAAAAAAGTAATATTCTCTCTTGTGTCAGTAAAATTCGACATCCTTAGTTTAGAGTGTACATTTTATATATAACTAGTAAAAGATGAAGATGTCAATAAATGGTATAATAATAAAGATTTAAATTTCATTTCATGTTTCAGTTTGCACTTCTAAAACAATCCAAAGAGACCGAGGACCAGACTTTACTTCAACAGGGTCAAGCTGAAGAACTGCACGCTCTACGAGAAAAAGTATGAACGCAATTCATGGAATAAAAAACAATTTACGATACAATTTCTATCCATGTATGTTTTCTGGATCCTGTACCGTTGATTGAATTTATAGTATAAGCGCTTATTTTTTCACACAGTTTACAGCGTTGGAGAAACAGGCGGCAACAGCTCAGCAAAAACTTCAGCGAAGAATCACTGAACTAGAAAATCAACTTGAGGAGACGGGGAGTTCTAGTGATACGGCTGCAGAGGTACAGTTAAATAGAACAAAAAAGAGCTTATCGTTTACATTTATTAGGGTTTAAAGTTTTACAACATATTTGTCATCGTGTTAACAGTGAATTGTCTGGGTTTGCAGGTGAAGCGTGTGATGAACGGTGTTTTCCATTCACTTCGAGGAGAATTTGACCTCAGTGAATCGTACAGTGGACAGGCCATTCTAGCTGTGATAGTCACAACCATTAAAGTAAGTCCTGAACAATTAAAGGACAAATATTAGGAAACATTTACTTTTTTTTTTGCTTTTAACTATATTCTAACATTGTTCCATCATTAAAAACATACCTGGAGTTGCATTTAGCTTTATTCATGCTAATTTGACGAATTTTGGTTAAACTCTGCATTCTGAATTTTCTCGAGCGTGACGTGGCTCTGAGAATTGTTTGTGCTGATTTTAAGTCCATGAGTGGTTGTCAGACTCGTTTAAAACATTTCTCTCATCAAATCATGATCATTACAACTGTGTGACTGCTCAACAAAGCTAAACACGGCTAGCATTAACAAGAAGTATTCATTTTAAATTTGTTTAATTCCCTCTGCAGCCAGTAGATGGAGCCAAAGCTAAGTTGCTTTGGCATCTCCCAAGGCTGTGACAAAGTTATATTGTTTTTTGTAAAAACATTTTATTTTTAGTTCTAAAACATACAATATCAAACTAAAGGTACTCTAAAGGCATGTTTAACGGCCAATAAGAATAGAAATAATGCATAATATTTGTCTTTTAACAATGAATACAATTTGAATAAGTCCGGTAAGGTTAGTTTTTCTACATCTGTAATTTTCCCAACACTTGTAATTACAGATAACTATAAAATGAGTAGGATATAGAACAATTAGTGGAGCAACTGTGTTTATTTAAGCTGTCAATCTCCGTAATCAGAAACAATGCACCGTCAGTTTACTTGATGTGGATGTTGTACTTTCCAGAACGTAACGCTGCAGCTGCTCAGTGGTTCTGAGAGGCCTTCAGTGACCTCCAGTAAAAAGGACGAGGACAGAGAGTCAGAAGAAACAACAGACGAAGGAACGACACAAGACGAAAGTGTCCACGTGAACGGAGAGAGAGAAGTCAGTGAAATGGACGAGCAAGAGGCACAAGAGACGGCGGACGTCGATAATACAGAGTTTGTTCAGAAGAATGAGGTTCAGAAAGTGGAGGAGGTTCAAGAGAAAGAGGTTCAGAAAGTGGAGGAGGTTCAAGAGAAAGAGGTTCAGAAAGTGGAGGAGGTTCAAGAGAATGAAGTTCAGAAAGTTGAGGAGGTAATTTTAGAAGAGAAGAGGACTGAAATATCTAGAGAAGTGCATACAGAAGAAGCTACAAGAAACTTAAAATCTACAACCACTGGGAGCATAGCGGCTGAGAAGGAGGAAGAACAAGAGACGCTGCAAGAAAAAGAAGTTTGCCCACCAGTTCAAACGACAGCTGCAGAAGAATATACGGTTAAACCATCGGAAACTGAAGAGAAACCTGCTCAACGTCCACCAAATGAAGTCTTAATCGAGGCCGTGACCAAAGAAAAGGCAATCGTCGAGACCGATGTGAAGACCGACGTGAAGACGGGGAAAGACGAACAGCGTGTGCAACTTACAAATTCGCCTAAACCCTTTGGACCACCGACAAACCCCCCTCCACCCCCGAATCCACTTCAGGACGGCCCACCGGAGGATGCAAGGTGAGATTAGAGCAGCAGAGATGATACTCACGGTTTGTTTAATAAGTAACTCCACTTTCCTTTTATAAACAGAGAAATACTGGAGAACTGCCACTATGTTATTGAAAGCATGTAACCTAATCATCGCAATAACCCTGAAAAGACTGCTAATTACAACACAAATGATTAGTCTTTACGGAGTTGCTTAATTCATTAGTAAATGTTTTTTTGGGGGTTTTTTTGCGCATTATTTAAACAAATGTCTTTTAAAGGTGCACTATGTATGTTTTGTAATGGATTCAAACCTTCTTTTTCTGGGGATTATTGTTGTTTTTCCAGGAATGTTCCACAGAATGGCATAAAACTTTTCAGTCTCCATGGAGACAAGCAGGAGACACCAAAGACATATATTTAGTAGATGCAGCGTTTGATGCTCATGCTAATGTTCACTTAGCAACTTGACTCGAAGGACGCTGGAGCCAGTTCCCTGTGTTTTTTTCCTCTTGCCATTAGGATTAGCTCTAAAAACACAAATTATGAAAAATCAAGAGGGTTTGGACATCGACCGCATTGAGGTCAAGACTTTGTGGAGTCACTGTGGAGTGTGTAAGCATTTTGGTGTTGTAATTTAGATAATAATTAACGTGTAACCTGAGCTACTGGGTAAATAACTTAATGTCGAGATTTCTGTCTGAATCCAGTGACGACAAAGCAGCCTTTTTTACAGATTATTGGCGAAGATGCCAGATAAATTACATAAATATCATGAAATAAACATGTTATGTACTTAAATATTCATGGGTTTCAGGCATAAGGATTCCTTCCCGGTTGGAAAGATTTGGCATGGCAACTGTCCTGTTGTAAAAAAAAAAGTCTTTTGAATGGGGAAAGGTGGTCACAAAATCCTCCAAATCCAGAAGGAATCATTTTCCCATGAATAGAGAGTGGCTTCACCGTTCTCATGTGATGGAACATTCGATTTGATGTAACTCTGGAGCCTCGGCCAAGTGATCGAGGGTTTTTTGGGTTGGGTTTTTTGTAGTTTTTCCTCGCCGCGAAGGAGGGTCAAAGGACAGGGGCATTCTGGGACAGTTATCTGAACTGCTTTTACCTGTGGCCCATCGAGGCAACTGTTGTTGTGATTTTGGGCATTATAAAAATAAATTGATTTGATTTGATTTGATTTGAGGGGTGCACGGTGGCAGAGCGGTTAGAGCTTCTGCCTCTCAATAAGGAGATCGTGGGTTCGAATCCCAGACCACCCCAACATCGTGGTATTGAATTCTGAACCACCCTAACATCACATGATCTCTCTGGGTGGAGTCTGCATGTCCTCCCCGTGTTACCGTGGGTTCTCTCCGGGTTCTCCGGCTTCCTCCCACCGTCCAAAGACATGACTGTACAGGTTAATTGAGAACTCTAAAAAAATTGTCCCTAGTGAGTGAATGTGAGAGTGAATGGTTGTCTGTCAATGTCCTTGTCCTCTGTGTCAGCCCTGCGACGAGTTGGCCACTGTCCAGGGTGTACCCCGCCTAAGGCCCAAAGTCACTGGGATAGGCTCCAGTCACCCGCGACCCCTAACGGGAATAAGCGGTAGAAAATGAATGAAAAAAATGAATGAATGATTTGATTTGATTTGATCGAGTTCAGGCAGAAATGGAGAATTTCGCTTCTATGAATATCAATGGGTGACTCCACCAAACCAAATACTTCTGGCAAAAAAAACAAAAAAACACCTGATAGATAGATAGATAGATAGATAGATTGTGACTGTGGAACATTCCAGGCAAAGCAATAACATTTTCACGAGACAAGCATTCATAGTGCACCTAAGATTATTCCAGAGCGCACGTGATTATTGTAACATAATCTATTGGTTGAACAATCTAACATTTAAACCGAATAGCCATTTTTAAATGAATGAATGATCGATTTGACTCACCGCTGAGATAGCTTGTACTTCCATGTTTCTTTATTTGTACTGTCAATGATGCATGCGATCCCACTGGTCTAACTGACTTATTGTCTCCTGCCCCTGCTAACCTGTTCCCCCTGTAACCTCACACGCGTCCTGTGCGCCCCGCCCCGCCCCCTGTGCTATTCTCTCAGTCTGACTGGGAGAATGGACGAGGAAAATGGAGAGGAGCCATTTTTCGATGCTCCCGTTAAACCTCGCGAACCGAGCCACGAGGAGGAAGAGGAGGAAGAACTGGTAAGAGGCGATCTGCAGAGTTCAACGAAACGCTCAGATATGACGAACTAACACACGCCCTCACTCTAACTGCTGCGGCTTTGTATTTATGTCACGTTTGTAGATTCAAGAGCCGATTTCAAGTGTTTGACAGTAGCTGAGTGTGTTCTCCTCAGTAGTACATTGAACTATTGATAATAGAACTGCAACAATTAATCGTCTAATCATGATTAGTCAACGATTAAATAATATTCATAGTCGTATTTTGATCATTATAATTGTAATTTGGACTATACAGACTCTAAAAAACCTACAAAGAGACATTTTTAAAACAAAGATGGTGACATAATTACATCAAAATGTCAAAAAAATAATAAACAATTTCAGATTTTCCTCAATATCACACTTTATTCATTACTATTCTCTATCTAGAAGCTTTCCGTCACAATATGTCAATCTTCATTTAGTTGATAATGTATTTAAAAAGTCTTAATATACAATATAAATACTTGTTGACGAATCGAAAAAAACAAAACACTACTACTAAACTAATCATTATTACAGCCCTTATTGATAACATACTGTATGTTTTAAGTAAGAAAATAAAAAGGTTTACAATTATTTTTGAATATTGGATTGTAATTGATGACACCAGGCACAAAGCTCACAGTGTTTGGACGTCATGCACCACAATTTATCTTATAGATCAGTTTTTCTCAAGCTTTTTATACAAAGAACCACCTAAGAAAATATGTTTCCATTCTGAGTATCACCAGATCTAAACTAGAGCTAAACCAAGTCTAAAATTGACCCAAACAGCTGCAATACCAAGGACTAAACCAAATAAAGGACACAAATGTGGATTAAATAGTCTCTTTAAACAAACTTTTTAAACAGCACCAGCTCACAGTCCAGGAACATTGTATTAGATTAAAAATAAGCAGTGAGTATTGTCACTTTGGAAATAAAACATGAGCTGTGTGTTATACTTAAAACCCAAAACAAGAGCATTTTAATAGTTTAAATGAGCAACTTTAGAACAGTGTTGTGGAAGGTTGAAAATTGCAAATCCAAAAAACTTTCTTGTGTGTAAATTAGGGCTGGTCGATACGGCAAAAAGCATTATCACGATTTTCTTGGGGCCAGATCATGATTTTGATTTTATCACGATTCATATTCACTTTGTATTTTTCTATAGCCTTTAATAGAGCTGCACGATTTAGGAAAAATATCTTACTAAGATTTTTCTGACCAATGCGATTGCGATTAGATTTGTGATTGATGTTTTAATAAAAGGATTCTGTTCAAAGTCACATTTTAAACACAATGTTGACACTTTTAGTCGCGTTTGTTTTGTTTTGCTGCATTGAGTCGCGTTTGTAGCCATGTTTTGTCGCTTTTGAGCGCATTTTTGTCGCTTTTTACAGAATTTTGGTGCATTGAGTCGTGTTTGTCGGCACGTTTTTATCGCTTTCGGTCGCGCTTTTGTCGCTTGTTTCAGAACATGTTTGTACAAATCTAAGCTTACAAATCTTAGCCGTTTTTATTCAAATCAAAGCAAAACATTTTGTTGTTTGTGGAAGAAATTATTGCACTTCAAAAACTGCAGCCTTTGCTATTTTCTAATTGCATCCATTAAAATTATAGTTTTGTGTGGATTTGGTTGAATTGTGCAGCCCTGGCCTTTAAGAGGTAAATAAAGTCATCTGCTAAGAGGCTTCAGAGGCTAAACAACAGGAGAAAAAGTGTGTTTGAACAGACAGCTGCATTAAAGAGACAAACAGAGAATCACAATACCACAATTTCACAAAAATAGCAAATTGTCACAGAGAAGAGCTCACAATTCGATTTTTATCACTGCCATAGTGTGAATGTAACAAACGATATAAGTTCATTAATTTACACCTGCATTTGTGTTCAGAGCTTGAAGGGGCGCCCTCCTCCTGCTCCACTGTTTGGTGAAGATGATGATGATGATGATTTAGACTGGCTGAACTGAGACTTCAACACTAGGTTTTGGACATGAAATATTTGCTGTCTCTGAAGAAAATCTCCTGTTCATGAACTTTTTACGTGAAGTCGGACAACAGGAGCAACAACTGCTGCCTTAACTGCATAACGGAGAACAAAACAACTCAGATCTAAGTCTGAGAAGCGATGGTTTAGTATTTTTGAATTAGGATTTATCTTCTATGATGTAAAAATATGGATGAAGGATGATTTTCCAAACGTAGCATGTTCAATTTGGCATAAAAATGGTAACTTTCTACCGTGTAAATTATTCCATAAGTGCCTGATGTTGTTGCATCTCAAAAATACTGAACTATCCCTTGTTTGAAGCATTGACACTTGGATGTAAACAAAACTGTTTTAAACCGTGTCTTTATACCTGCTACAGCTGTCAAACTCTGAGCATACGTTCCAATCTTTATGTCTTTATTTGTAATTTTGCTGCTTAAAGATTCTCTTTTACACAGATTTGCTACTATGACATTAATTATTGAAAATAAATGACATAAAAAGCTTCCTGTCTTCTTGTGCCTTCTTAATTAACTATTTAATTTAGCAAAACCTCTAAAAATGTGCTGAAATATGTTAATACAAACCAGAACTACGTAATGAACAGGTAGCAACACCAAGAGTGATGCCTCAATTATCACCACCACAAGTTTTTTTTAATATTTGTTGATGACAATTCATAAGTATTACCATTTATGTGGGGCTTGTCAGTCCCCCAGGTTTTACTACATTGCTCACACAGTTTTTGTTAACCTAGAGGTGGAGATATATTCAGTGGTGGGAAGTAACACGGTAAAAGTGTTGTACTGTACTTCAGTAGTCTTCTGCAGTAGGTATCTGCACTTAAATTGAGCAAATTTTACAGTGGATACTTTTTACTTTTATTTCACATTTGGGAGCAGGAATCTGTACTCTACTCTCTACTTTTCAGTCCAATTAAAAATGTAATCTTTTTTTTTCATGATTATAGACCTGGTGAAATGACTGAGAGGTTTTATTTTTTATTATGAAATTTTTTAGCACATCTTGCCAACTAACAGGCAATTAAAATTAGATACAAATTACCTGGAAAATTGCTCCTCATGTCCAAAAATCTAGATTCCTCATTTCCAAAAATTCTAGTTCTCAAAATCCGAGTTAATTACTTTTACTCTCTGCTCTTAAAATACATTTTTAAAGGTGTATTTTAACGCTTTTACTTAAGTAGATTATTAATGTAGTACTTTTTTTTTACATGAGGATTTTTTTTTGCTCCTGTATCTGTTCTATTAAAAAAGAGGAGCGCGTCCATCGGTGCTTCTGCTGTAGTTCTCCCTCAGACCAGCAGGTGGCGGAGCTGCTTTGAATGTAAAGTTGTTGTCCCGCCAACTGTAGCCAAGAATCAGAATGACCCGTCTGGATTTCAGTCATCGAGGAAAACTTTAAATCATTTACTACATTAAATAAAGGTAAGTCAAACCATAGACGATTAATAGTTAATTGTAGACTATAATCGTTCAAACCTGAGCTAAACGTCAAATAAAATGCTGTAATTGCAGGCGTTCTCTGGCTTTCATCTTTTTCAGATTTTCATTAGTTGGGTGCTAAAATGTAAGTGGTAAATATTAATCACAGTTTTAGATCAGTCAACACTTTACAGTTTATACATTCATTAAAAAAATAAAATAAAAGCATTGTCTTTATAATTTTATTTGGCCCAAGTTTTCAGAATGGTTGCTAGGTAACAGTTGCTGCCTAGCACGTACAACCAGGAAGTGAAATCATGAACCGCAACAAAATTGTCAAACTAATGAAAACTGGGTGATGTATTGATGATGTGATGTGTATTTAGCAAAATCAAAAATATAATAATAATAATTAGTTTAAATATGTTTTAGTTAAATGGTCTGCAACAATTAATTGACTAATTGTGACTAGTCGACTAAAAAAATTTTTTTCTGGACTATACAGACTTTGTCTTTGTTATAAAATTGTGTTTTTTTAATATGTGTTTAAAGTCTGTAAACGCATATAAAAAAACTAAATTTTATAACAAAGAAAGAACATTATTAAATCAAAATGTCAAAAAAAGAGTAATCAGTGTCTGATCTTCATGAATAATACACTTGATTTGTAAATATTCTAGAAGCCTACAGTATTCACCATATTTGAACCTTTATTGGGTTGATGATATACTTAAATGTCTTAGTATACAATAGTAATAATTGTCTGACTCGTTAACTAATTGAAAAAAATATCACTGACTAATCAACTATTAAAATAATAAGTGACAGTCCTAATGCGTTGTCTAACTTGTCATTTGCGTCTGTTAAGTTAACCCTCGTGTGTTGAATCATGAAATGTGATGAAGGATGTCTGGTGTGGTCCTGGATGAAGTTCACTGTCTGTGGCCGTCCTGCTGTCACACGTGCTGCTGGGAGGCTGAGCAACGCATCCGAGAGAGACGCCCAAAAATACTGGTGGACCCTGACAGCCCCTTCACACGACCGTGTAGAGGTAAGAGCGTAAAAGTATACCACACTTGTCTTTGGTGAAAAGGAAATTTTATATCAAATCTATAAAAATAATCTAATATCTAATAGTTAATCTATAAACCAGCTGTTCTCAAACTTTTCACACCAAGAAAATAGCTGGATTTTTTTAAGTACCACCAGGTCATAACCAGTTAAAACAGGACTATTCCAGGTCTAGAAAAGTCTAAAGCAGGTCTAATTGGACTAAACCAGAGGTTCCCAAACTTTTCTGGCCGGGACCCCCAAAATAGCCATGCAACCCACTTGGGACCCCCAAAGCGAAATGAAAATGACAATAGTAATAATTTTAAGTGTGAAATCAGGTTTAATATTGGTTATTTGAATAGTTTATTGTCTTAGTGGACCCTGTTTCTCTAAAAGATACTCCTTTTGATTAATAAAAAAGAGCAAATACAATGTCATATTAATTAAAGTGTGATCTTCAAATCATCTCGCGACCCCCAGCTCACCTCTCGCGACCCCCCGAGGGGTCCCGACCCCCACTTTGGGAACCATAGGACTAAACAATGACTAAAGTGGCAATCAAGACAACAACATTAACGGACTTAACTATGAATGAATCAAAGAACGGCAATGCAGAGGACACTAGAAGTAGCTTTTGAGAACACTGCTTTAAACAATACATTTCCTGCACAGAAGGTTCAAAAACATCAAATGTGAAATAAATTAACCATTTCTGAACAGGCTTGTGTGTATCAAAGATTTAATTTATTTATGTGTCCAAATTTCAGAAGATGTGTGTCTCTGCTCTGTCATAACTTTGATCACTCCCTACTGGGGCTGCACAATATTTCGAAAAAAATATTGTTATCGCAATACAAGTAATCACAAGTAAGTACGATATGTGCAACGCAAAGATGCACGATAATTTATAATAGTTAAATGCATTCAGTTGCTTTCTTACGTTTCTTACGTCAAAGCTTTTGCTTCAAAATCCTCATAATTTTTTTTTCACTACTTCATACACACAAATAAAAAGTGAATAAAATGCCTGTGTAATGTAATTGCAGAGTAATGAATAAAGCATCTACAGGTTTTAACACTCCAAAGGTCTCCGATGTGTGTGTATTTGTATGTAAGATACTATATTTTAAAGTAAAAGTTGAGTAGTTAATTGTTAGTTAATATGACCTTATTCTGCCCCGCCCACTTTTGCAGTTTTTTGCACTTTTGTTGTAAACGCACTTCCGTTTGACGAGAACTCCGTTAAAGCTAATGATGAACGAGGAAAATGTCTCGCTGCTAAAATGTTACATAAAGTAGATTGATTTGTGTAAAATGTTTAATGAACACGAGCAACAACAAGTCAACAACTCAACGATTTCCTGGTCAGAACTTATTTTCTGTTGAGCTCGTCTGCTCCATGTAAACTAATACAACGGAAACAAGACGGCGGCGTGTACGGCAACTTCCGGAATAAGGTGAATAGCTGGAAAAGAAATTAAAACTATACTCAAATGAGGGGAAAATATTGCAATACCTGACATATACCCATATCGCACTCATTTCCAATATCGTGCAGCCCTTCTCCCCACAGCCAAACCTGTGATCACTGTGTTTTAATCTTATTTCTTCTGTTCTCTCAGAGTCCAGGTTTCCCGTCTATACTTTAGTGGATGCTGTAAACTGGATTGGAGATGACTTCAGCCCGATGGTTTTGTCCAGAGAAGCAGCGTCACAGTAGGTGGATTTTAGTCCGTTTTAGAATTGCATTAATCATTGAATAGCAAAGTTTTACAGGAACATGTGTAACAACCAAAGAGATAATTCAGTCCAATCATCAAAACCTTTATGGAAGATTATTTGTTTCATCAGAGTTTGAATTTTAAATATTGGCAAATTTCTGAAAAGGCCTGAAAAAACATTTGCTGAATTTTGCAGTCTGCGTTTCATTGGGCTTTTCTCAGTTTAAAAATTCAAAATGAAAAATTCACCTTTTAAACATTCAATGCATGGATTTTTAAGCCCTCAACTTCAACATTTTAAATTCAGAGTGTAAAATTTGTTGTGAATTTAGAGCAAGGGATTAGCAGTTGATCCAAGTGAGTGAATCTTTTTTGCAGTGAAATTTAAACTGTTGAATTTGAGGGCTTGAAAACGTGTGTACTGAATATTTTAAAGGTGAATTTTTAATGTAGAATTCTTATCTGGGAAAAAAAAACACAATGAAAACTGAAAATCAAAATGACAGCCTTAAAAAAAAGTGAGAAATGTACTAGTATTTACAATTCAAAAACTGATGAAACAAATTATCTTCAGTATCCTTCCTTTCAGTTTTCTTATGGGGAGAATAAAAAGTTATGGAAGATAATTTGTTTTATCAGATTTTGAATTTTAAACGCCGGCAAATCTCTCACTGAACGTTGAAAAACATGTTTTGCTTTTGAGTTTCAGTCTCTGAATTTTGCAGTTGACGTTTTCATTGTGTTTTTCTCAGTTTAAAAATTCAAATTTAACAAATGACCGTGTAAAAATTCATTTTATGGATTTGAAAGTCTTCAAATTCAACAGTGAAAAGATTCAAGATGCAAAGATTCACTCACTTGGGTCGATTTTTTGCTAAATTCACTAAATGCCATTTTGACTCTCTGAATTTAGACGGTTGAATTTGAGGATATTTAAAAGTGAATTTTGAACCGAGAAAAACACAATGAAAACATACTCTACAAAATTCAGCGACAGAAATTCAAAATAGAATCGCTTTTTCAGGGTTCAAAAAATTCAAAGTGAGAAATCTGGCAGTATTTAAACTTCAAAATCTCATGGAACTAATTGTATTCCATATTAAGTGTGCTGTAACCTTAGCCAAACTACGAAAAAGTCTCAGATCGCACCAAATAATCTGTTTTAGAGGTTTAACATTTCCAACCGTGAACAGAAGATGGCAGCATTTTGTCCCAGAAAGTCTTCTTGACAACTGGCGTGAACTTGTCTGAGCAAATTATCCCGTCAAGTGCGGCTATTTTCCGGTTTCGCTTGTAATTTCCATTTAATAGCCATATTTAAGCATTTATACAGCAATTTAGCTCTCCCGGCTTTCCTTTTTGAAATGTCAGGTCAGGTGCAAGCGTTTTGAAAATGAACTTCTCTCTTTGAAGACGCACATGAGTTTCTGATTGAACCGGGCCCAGGCTCCATTAGGTAAATAAATAAATACCTTTTCTCTCGCTGCAGGAAAGATCGTCACGGCACTCCACCCATGTCAGACAAAATGGAAACCAGCCAGGACAATAAGATGCCCAAAGTAAGCTATTACCTCGTGAACAACAGGGGTTTGGGTTGAAGCTGAGTCTTGTAGAGATGGTTTATTTTGCATCGGTTAATATTGTTTTACAGTGTCTGAAGACTTAATTTTATATTTGTTGTATCTTTGTTTAATTTGCTGTGATTTCCTGCATAAAAATCACAACTATTTCTACTATCTGCACTTATTTAAGGTGAGACGCTGCGGGCGAATAGGAAAAAATCTTAAATTTAAAGATATCAATACTAAACTTGTCCTGTAGTTTACTCACATAAATGTAAGAAAAAAATATATTGCACGTTTTTTATCATGTCATGTTTTCAAGTAGAAATAAAGCATTTTATGTGTAAAAACGGCCAAAAATACACATATATGGGACATTTAAAGCTTAAAAATGGACAGAACCAGGTAACATTTTCTTGATTCATTTTGTAAACATATGAGTTACAAAAAACTTTACAGAGGGGATTTTGGATTTCTTATTTAGTTTTTAAGTAAACAAGATTGCGCTGAAAATTGTCCTAAAAATTGAAATTTCGCCTCATTTTTTTAACTTAAAACTTCAATAAATCAGTTTTAGAATTAGATATCAACAAATCCTTCTGTACGTTTTGTCAAAATACTGTCCCAGAGTCCCAGATTGTACAGTTTGATGTAGGAGATACTTTAAGTGGTGATCTTTATGTCCCTAGAAGAGAAAAATGCATTTTAAGAAAACAGCCCTGTCCCAGAGAAATCTATGGATGACGTGGATTAAATGACACAATAAAACATTTTTAAGAGCAGATTGGACAAGTGTGTTGTTTCCACATGAAAGCTGATATACTGAGAGAGCAAACTGACCAAAAAACAAAAATGGGAAAAAATTGCCTGTAGTGTCTCGCCTTAATCCCAATTGTAGATAGATCGGTGATATCAGGGATGGGTTCATATATCAATATTTTTCTACAGATACGGACAAAAGAGAGCAATGGTGCCAAAAGTTACAACAAATTATTACCGGGAAAATACACTGTGCTATTATTTTTCGCAAAGGGTGAAAGTACATTTGTAAACTTTGCCTGAGCCTCGCCGTAGATCTGTGTACATTGATATATGCAAATATTGCTTATCGATCACAACAGCAAGTCAAGTATTGGACAGAGACTAGGGCTGTAGTCGACTAAAGACATTCTTGGTCGAGTAAAGACCTGTCCTGTGACTAAAAGGGGGTGTGGCAAAAATATGAAGTATCTCTGTGTATCTGACCCAAACTGCACTCAAAACTGCACAGAAATTCATGCGAAAAATAACAATTCACACAGAAAAGTACCAGGGAACAGTGTATTTATGTGTTAGATACAGATTAAACTCATGATTCACTCCACACTCTTTAGCTAACTCACTCCATATCTTCACGTTTTTGCTGTTTTAGTCTGGAGCTGGGCGATATGACAAAAAATGATTATCACGATTTCCTTAGGGCCAGATCATGATTTTGATTTTATCACGATTCATGTTCACTCTGTATTTTTCTATTGCCTTTAATATAATAATCGAATTGTGAGTTTTCTGACAGTGCGATTGCGATTAGATTTGCGATTTAAGTTTGAATAATATGATTCTGTTTTGTTGCTTCTTAGTTTTTGTCACGTTCAGTCGTGTTTGTCATATTTAAATGAGTCTTTGTCATTTTTTGTCATGTTTTTTTCACGTTTGTATCGCTCTTGAGTTGGGTTTCTTGATTGCAGGCGCATTTTGGTTGCTTTTGAGCGCATTTTTATCGCTTTTGTTCATGCTTTTTTTGCTTTTTGTGTCGATTTTGTTGAATTGTACAGCCCTTGTCTATGAGGTGAATAAAGTCATCTGCTCAGAAACTACAGAGGCTAAACAACGGGAGAAAAAGTGACACACAGCAGTATTAAAGACAGAAAAACAATGAATCACGATACGTCGATTTCACAAAAATAGCAGATTGTCACAGGGACGAGCTCACGATTCAATTTTTATCACCATATCGCCCAGCCCTATTTTAGTCGTATAAATCCTCTTGATCAAAATAAAATAATTACCGTAGTCGACTAAAAAGCTGTTGGTCGACTAAAACGGCGTTTCCCAACCAGGGGTACGGGGACCCCAAGGGGTAAGTGAGGAATTACCAGGGGGCACTTGAAATGGTTACAGGTTTTAAATGAAGATGAAATTAAGTGTCATTAGTTGTAAATTTAGCATCTTTTCGGAGTATCTTGGATCATACATATAATTAAAACAAAAAATATAATACCGTAGTAATAATTTACTATATTTGACTAGTAAACCCATTTATTTGCCCAAAACTTAAGTTAAGGGGTACTGTGAGTGTGAGACAAAAGTTAGGGGGTCCTCAACACAAAAAAGGTTGGGAACCACTGGACTAAAACATCATCAACCGATTAATCGACTAAACGACTAAAAGACTACAGCCCTAATACTGACACCATGCTGGGTCTTACAAAGTAGTTTAAATATTTCAAGTTTCAAATAATTCAGCTGAAATTAGGGCTCTTAAAAGTCTTAATCACAATGTTATGGGTCTTACTTTTTACTTTTTAACAAAGCACTTCAGACCAAACTGTACAATCTTGGACGATCTTGGAAGATTTTGTCAAAACTAACTGAAGGATTTTTTGATATCTAATTCTAAAACTGATTTATTGAAGTTTTATGTTAAAAATGATGTGAAATTTTTCAGTCCAGTTCAGTTTATGTAAAAACTAAGTAAGAAATCAACCCCCTCTGTAAGTGTTTTTGTAACTAATATGTAACTAATGAACCAAAAAATTCAAACCTGGTTCTATCCATTTTTCAGTGTTAAATGTCCCAGAAATATGTATTTTTGCATTTTTTCCACATACAATTTAACATACTATTAATACACTTTTACCTCACCATAGTCACTTACTGTATATAACATACACTTAAGCCACTTTATTTGCCATTTTTACAGAATCAGAATCAGAAAACCGTTTATTGCCATTGTCAGTGAAATTCACAAACATAGGAACTTGCTTCGGCGTAGGTGCAACATACAGCAATGAAAAAAATATAAAAAATATATAAAAAGGCATGCATAAAATTAAGAATAAAATAGACTATTACTATTACTATTTACTATTTATTCCCAGACAGCCACCTACTGTAAATAAGAGTGTGCACTTTATACTTTATATTGTATTTTTATTACCATGTTTAGTAATTATTTATCCTATTTTTATTGCATGCGCCTATTTCATTCATTCCTGTTCTAAACTGTGTGTTGCAACATTGTAATTTACCCCATTGTGGGACAAATAAAGGATCTCTTATCTTATCTTATCTTATCTTAAAATGCCTTATTTCTAAAAGAAAATATAAAAGAAAAAGAAAATATGACGATGAAAAACTTATATTACTTATATTACTATATTTTTTTCTTACATTTATGTGAGAAAACTACAGGAGATGTTGAACAGGTATTGTCTGGGAAAAAAATCTACACCGTTTTGTCTTGTGTCTTTGTTTTGTCCGTCATTAAAACACTGTTTGTGTGAATTCCCTGACACCAGCGTTGACACCCAAACAGCAGAGTTCATTACATCGTGTTTGGCGTCTCATGAAGGAACCGCTCGTTGGTCACGTACTTCCTGGGCTTGGCACTGGCCGACTGGAAATGAGGCTGTCAAACGAAGAATGTAAACATTTGTCCTCGTCTACAGGAGGAACAATAATCTAGATTAGACATGCTGTAATGATAGTTACACTGACAATAAACCCCTAATGTAGGAGCCAGCCACAGATGCCTCAGACCAGACAGAAACATCAACTAACATCATTCATTTGGGGCATCTGACACTAACTAGTTTGGTCACTGCACCTTTCAGTCCAAAACTTTAAAAATATGACATGTAAATTGCATGTTGTGGACATAGATGAAAGCTGGAGTATCTGACTTTATTTTTAGGGTTTGATAAATATTTTTTTCCTCCCAAAAATGCAAGCGTTTGAAATAGGGCTGCAACAAGTTAATCGATTAATGACGGCCAATCGATTATAGAAATGGTTGTCAACTTTAATCGTTAACTGGTCTATGCACGGACTCAAAACATTGTATGAGCTGAAGGAAGAGGTTTAATTACTCAGACAGAGCAGGGATCACACAAAAACACACAGGAAACATGTCAATTGTGTGTTTTTGATTAAAATACTTGTTCATCTATACATATTTTCCACCAGAATGTTGTCAAACTCCTTCACTTCAGCTTTGTTTGAGTCAAATTTAGTACAATTGTCATATTCAAGGGTCTTTTCAATTAACGAATAATCGCTATAGACTAATCGATACCAAAATGTGAAAACCTGCAATGTGCCAAATAGCTTTAAGATCACCCAAGAGCTGTGGACCTTTGGTCGTTTACTCGATTAATCAGTTGATGGTGTTTTGGTAAACCAACGTTTTAGCTGACTAATTAATTTGGAGGGATTTTAAAGGATTTATATTCACAACAGCACAAAGGAGAAGGCATGTAGTGAGTTATTTTGAGATTTGGGAGTCAATTGCAGGTTTAATCTACTTTCTTACAGATAAATACACAGTTTGCTAGTGGTTCTCTGTATTAATATTTGTAATTTTGTTGTGGGGCTGTGACGATTAATCGGCTAATAGTGACCAGTCAACTATAAAACATAATCATAGTCGTATTTTGGTAATCGTTATCTGGACCGTAGACTTTCAAACACACACAAAGACATTTTTTTCTAACAAAGACAGCAACAACAATGTCTAAAATAATAAGTACTGATTCTTATAGTACACTTTAACAACTATTTGCTAAAAGTTCTCTATCTGGAAGCCTTCAGGCACCAAATTTCAACCTCTATATGGCTGATAATGTAGTTAAAGTCTCAGTGTAGGATGAGAATAATCGTTAGCCCTACTTTGAGAACAGATACACAGTCAAATCGATACTGAACAGGTTGAGTGTCCCTGCACCTTTTACTCGAGCAACTGATGCGCAGTCTTTAGTCGACTAAGAATGTCTTTAATCGACTACAGCCCTTCACTCAACTTGTTTCATTCGTTTTGTTATAAGCTTTTATATGAAATGTGGGGCTGGTTGCAGACTGGAGCGGCTCACTTAGACTGGGAGAGCAGCTTGTCCATCCGAGTGTTTCCTCCTGCAGACTGGATGTCCCCTGGTTCTGATGTGGAGACACTGACACGGTCTGAAGTCCACTCCCCGACGCTCAGCACAAGCTCAATCTGCAAGGACGTGGGGCCAACGGACACTGGAGGTCTGTCTTTGGATATTATCAACTGTCAATTACCTTGTTCAAAGGTTATCCGACATAATCAGAACTATTCCATTGTTACAGTTATAGTTAGATGTTCTATAACAGGGCTATTCATTTATAAGAAACTAAATATAGAAATGAAATAAATAAATACACAATACTAGATCACTTTCAATAATGATGAAATAATTACCGCTATATAGACCTTTTAAAAGTTTGTAAACAAAAACATTCTAAATTCGAGAATGGAGGCAGTTTCACGGGAGAAACTGGGATTAACCTCAGAATATCACAAAATATAAAAAATGTAGATGATTTTGTAAAATGAAAACCCCTCAGACACATGTGAGTGACATCAGAGCTGCTTTAAACACATTTATTATTGTATTTTACATTATGTTTTAGGAAATTATGATAAACTCTTTGCATTTTTGATGAAGGAACAATCCAGATTTATGGATTTTACTGGAAAATTACTCACAGAAATGTTGAGCCCACAATCATTTTTCATTTTATCTAGAGATATATTAGACACTATTCCATAAATTAGATTCTTTTGAAGCTAAAATACAATTTTAAGGCTAGAAAGTTGTATTTTGTTTATCGTTTGTTATAGAAAAGCAAACTAACTGACCTTTATACTCTAGAAATTCAAATGTGTTGCTTTTTTACAACACAAACTCTTAAAACCAGCAGAATTTAGATCTAATCTGAGCTAATCATTGAAAAATTTACAGTCAACTTCATTTTGACTACAGTTGCCTCCATGACATCACATTTTAAAGGGTCTATTAGATAAACAAAATGCTTCTTCCTTTACAAAATTCCCAAACATCCCAAAGATCCCAACATCCCAAAGATCCCAACATCCCAAAGATCAAACCAGAATTAAACAAGGACTAACTCAGGACAAGGACTTACTTCTTACCCAGAATTAAACCAGTAAACAAGAGAAAATACTGTATATGTTTTATTATTTGGAGGCTGGGTCATGGGCCGGATCAAATTGTTTGGGGGGCCTGATCTGGCCCCTGGGCAGCATGTTGAATAGGTCTATAATAAGAAAACTATCAAAAAGATACAAAAAAAGATTCAAAAGAATAAATAAATAAAAAGAACAGAAACTTGTAGCGTAATTGTTGTTTTTGTTTCTCAGTCCGTTCACTTTTCGTGCTCTAATTGTCATTTAAAAGCACATTTTACAAGCAAATGCATAGTTTCTAATTGCATTGTTTATGGGAGAATCCAAAGAATATTAGAATACGTCATTTTTTCGCCCTCAGTTAATACTATTTTCTTTTTGCTCTCACACCTTCTCCAAAAGGTCATATTATGAACACTAAATTCAGACGCAGAGCTTTCAAGAACACTGACATGCAGCTTTCACGGCAGATTTTCCAAAGATCTAAGCGACAGGTAAGTACGACATTTCCCTTAAAACTGTAAAGTAAACAATAATCTATTCTGTTAAACATCATTGTTTTTCTTCGCCAAAGGAAGCGAACATTCAAAGTGACTCAGAGCTGGTCATCAGAGGCATCACGGCTCCTTGGAACTCCAGACAAAGCTCCCTCGCATCAAGTACAGTGGAGCTGAACCAGGTCGGGCATTGATAAGGCATGTCTGTTGGATGTAATTAGTCATTGGTATCATTCATTCATTCATTTTCTACCGCTTATTCCCGTTAGGGGTCGCGGGTGACTGGAGCCTATCCCAGTGACTTTGGGCCTTAGGCGGGGTACACCCTGGACAGTGGCCAACTCATCGCAGGGCTGACACAGAGACAGACAAGGACAGACAACCATTCACTCTCACATTCATTCACTAGGGACAATTTAGAGTTCTCAATTAACCTACACAGTCATGTCTTTGGACGGTGGGAGGAAGCCGGAGAACCCGGAGAGAACCCACGGTAACACGGGGAGGACATGCAGACTCCACCCAGAGAGATCGTGTGATGTTAGGGTGGTCCGGAATTCGAGACCACGATGTTGGGTGGTCTGGGATTCGAACCCCGATCTCCTTATTGAGAGGCAGAAGCTCTAGCCGCTCTGCCACCGTGCACCCCTCATTGGTATCATTCTCTATAAATTATGTATTTTTTCCATGATTATCAGCGACACCTGGAATGCTAGAAAACACAACTGAACCGCCAACGCCAGCATGGATCCGCCTCCTGTCAGTAGGTCCTGAAATTTAATAAACTAAAATCTAGTCATTGAAATCTTACCTGAAATCTTTGGATATTCTTTATTGTTATTCACCTTATTCCGCCCCGCCCACTTTTGCTGCTTTTTCTCCGTTAAAGCTAATGATGAACGAGGGAAAAGTCTCACCGCTAAAATGTTACATAAAGTAGGTTGATTTGTGTAAAATGTTTAATGAACACGAGCAACAACAAGTCAACAACGCTCCGATTTCCTGGTCAGTCTGAAAACGTCTTTTTAGTCCATGTAGAACTTATTTTCTGTTGAGCTCGTCTGCTCCGTGTAAACTACAATGGAAACAAGACGGCAGCGCGTACGGAAACTTCCAGAATAAGGTGAATTGCATTTTTGTTGCTCATAGTCACGTTCTTTTTTCACTTTGTCATTTTTTGTCACAATTTTGTCCCCTTTAGTCAATTTTTTGTCGCTTTCAGTCAAATTTTTGTCGCTTTTAGTCCAGTTTTTTCTCACTATATAGAATTTTTCCGCTTATGGTCATGTTTTTGTCGCTTCTTGTAGGGTTTTTGTCACTTTTAGCCACATTTTTTTCACTTCTTGTCGTGTTTTTGTGCCACTTTTTATTCACCTTATTCTGCCCCGCCCACTTTTGCCGCTTTTTGCCACAGATCACACTTTTGTTGTAAACGCACTCCCGTTTGACGAGAACTCTGTTAAAGCTAATGACGAACGAGGGAAAAGTCTCGCCGCTAAAATGTTACATAAAGTAGATTGATTTGTGTAAAATGTTTAATGAACACGAGCAACAACAAGTCAACAACGCAACGATTTCCTGGTCAGTCTGAAAACGTCTTTTTAGTCCATGTAGAACTTATTTTCTGTTGAGCTCGTCTGCTCCGTGTGAACTAATACAACGGAAACAAGACGGCGGCGCGTACGGCAACTTCCGGAATAAGGTGAATAGATATAGTCAATTACGTATCATATAAGGGGGCGTGGTTTGCCGTGGGGGAAAACTCTCCATTGATTCAATAGGAAACACAACTTTTTCACTTTTCAAATATATTTCCTGGCAAATTATGTGTATTCTAAAGCACAACTAACTCAAATCAAGTCACAGCTGAGAATTAATCGAGGTTTCTGACCTGGCGCTTCCTCAAAAGTAAACGTATTGTTCTGTAGATATTAAAATACAGCAGGCAGCGCTAGCATCGTGGTAGCTATTAGCCTACAGCAAACGTTAGCGTTCTTGGATAACAATACAAGTCTGGGCCGTTCGACCACTTTTTTCTTCTCCATGTCTTTGTGTCTGTATTTAGCACAATAAAACCCCTAAACTTGATGTTTGCTCTTGTAGTTGTTGAACAGTGGGTGAAAGAGCAGCTCTGATACTTTAAAAATAATGGATTCTTTCCCCCACAGTAGGGCTGTAACTATTATAGAACGGTCGTCTACTAATTAAATAATCGAGTAATCATTAACTGGTCTAAACACAGACTCCAAAACATTGCATGTGCAGAAAGAAGAGGTTTTATTACTTGGATGGAGCAGGAATGACAAAAAAACACACAGGAAACATGTAAATTGTGCGTTTTTGATTAAAATCTATAAATATTCTCCACCAGGATGTCATCAAACCCCTTCACTTCATCTTTGTTTGGGTAAAATTTAGTAAAATTCTCATATTCAAGGGCCTTTCGCGTTCTAAACAACTAATCGATTAATCGCAGGAATAATCGCAGCCAGACTAATCGATTACCAAAATAATCGTTAGTTGCAGCCCTACCCCACAGAGATCGTTAGTGTCGTCCTCTCAGATGCCAACTGTATCTGTTAGTTAATAATCCTTAAAAGTAGGGCTGGGTGATGAAAGACAACCTTATGTTATGATAGGAAAAAAGGTGAGGGCATTACTAATACTCAAACAAAAAGCTGTAACAGATGTTGTTTTTAATTGCTTAACAAGTTTTGATGGATGGGTCCTCGAGAACATGACAGAAAGTTACTAAGAAGTCTCACTACTAATGATGATGATAGAAACTACCTTTTTTCTTCAAACAAAATGTATTTATTAGAATTTTTGTCGGTTATTATTCTGTTTTGTGGTTTGAGACAATGATTAAAAAGAATAGGTCCAGTATAGAGTCTCGTATTGCTTTTGTGCAAGTGACCGGAGTTTTCCAGAGGATATTGGAGAAGAATAATTAGTCATGATTTGCATTTCAGCACTTTTAAGTCAATTAATATTTCCCATGAGATTCAATTCGAGAATAAGTGGACTGAGCTAAGCAGTAGACACTTTAAGCTTAATAATGCCCTGTGGCTATAAAGATGCACAAAAGCACTCACTGAACCAATTAAACCAGTGATATGCAGATCAGCTGTGGACTTACAATGCTCTGTGGTGTTCAGGCTATTCCTCCTTTTACAGAAGCATCCTCGCAAACACTTTATTTGAATGAGCTTTTTTAAATTAATGGTGAAATCCGGGAGAAATCTTATAGACCTCTTTTTTGTATTAGTTTGTTGGATTTCTTACAAGTAGGGCTGTTGGTTTTTAGTCGTTTAGTCCTTTGATTTTCAACCAGAGCGACGGGGAACACTAGTGCGCTTTGAGCTTCTGCTATTGTACCTTGAAAAAAATAGATATGATTGAAAACTTTATCTTTTTGGAAAGTCCTGGGCAAACAGCTGATCGAACACGGAAAGTAAGAAGTTACCATTCTCAACTTTGTACCGTATTTGGACAGTATTTTCCACATTATATACCACTTTTTTCCTGGAAAGGTGTGATTTGATTATATTCAGTTTAGTTGATGGTGTGCCATGGAATCTTTTCATCCAAACAACTGAGCCATGACCCAAAAATGATTGAAAAAACCCTGGTTTAATCGGTCGGTAGCATATTAAACTACCAAAATTTGCAGTAGTCGTCTAATTATTTTATATTTTATTAGAAGGATGTGGACAATAATATATATTGTTATATATTAATATAACAATAATATAATTATTATATATTAATATATATAATTGATAAGGCTGGAAGATTTTACAGTTTAAGCCTCCATTTAAATATTAATACATTGTTTCATAGTACTTTTCTGCATATAGTGTGGTTGTAGTCTTGTGAGTGCAGTTTCGGTCAAATACAATGTTGGATCATAGAGATGCTGAAACGTTATGAGAGCTTTTGTCAGTTTCACGCCAGTGTATCTTCATAACCAAGAATCTAATTATTACCGTCCTACTTTCAAGTGTTAATAGCCTTGGTCATGTTTAAAAAAAAACACTCTAAACTGAAACAATTCATTTAAAAGAAAAAAATATTCTGCATTTTTCATATTGCTGTCTGCCTTTAAACATGCTCTTGAGTACCTTCAATTTGCTATCTCATGTTTAAAAAAAAGAAAATGTTTCTTATACATTCAACAGTTTCGTCAGTCACTATGAAATGACACTTACTGAGTGCATCCAGCCAGCAGATGGCGCCAGTGCTTTATACAATCTAGTGAAGTTAGCTCTGAAAAGTCATGATGCGGTTGGCTGCAGCAGTCATCGTGTTTAGAGGCAGAAATGCTCAGAACGAGTGTATCGATGATTTAAGGACTTAGAACAGCAGAAAATTCGCGGATAAGTGACGTAGATGATCCGAAAATACGTCCCGGATGGAAGGAGTTCAGGAAGAAGTGTGTTTGACGCTCGGAGGATGGAGGATTTTCTAATAAACATTCCTCAAAACAGCATGAATGTAACAGAATGCTAATTCAGGTGTGTTTTTGATGACGGATTATTGTTAGAACAGGGTTAAAAGCTCAAAAAAGTCACTGTAGCAGAATATGTGTCCTTAATTCGAATCACATCCGTCAGCAAAAAATGTAAATATTATTTTCTTCTTCTTTTTTTTTTGCCAGAATAAGTGGTGTTTCTGAAATTTCAACCATGACAATCTGCTAAATACAGCTTATAAGCCGCTCAAAAAATATATAGAAAAGCAGGTTTTTACTTTGGTTGAATGTCAAATGCACTTTTTGCCCACTTGTCCATAAAGCACCGGCACCTTTACATGACTTCCATATAAGCGTATAGTAGGAGCTGTCAATGGGATAATGAATGAGTGTTGCTGTTGATTTGTCTGTTGCTGTGGTCAACGGTATGATGTAGTCTTCGACCTGCTGTTCTCATACGTTGTTTTAGTCACGCATGGTTTTTACAGTCCGCTGCCAGAGGATGTTGTAATGAGGCGAACTGAAATAAGCGCGTTAATTTCCTATGCCAGAGTCGTAGTTAAAATTCAGTGCTATTGTGTCAGTCAAACATTTAGTTTAAAGTGCATATGACAGATTAGACTCCACATTTAACAAAACTATTGTAAACATGATTATATTTAAGATTTTACTAAACATTTTGCCCATTAGTCCCCAGTTTGACAGCATTTGTGAAGTTTATAATTGCACAGCAAATATGACACAACTGTTACCTAGCAACCTTGTAAACAAGAGCCAAAATCCATCCATATAAATTGCACTATAGTTAAGAATTGACAATAAATAATACACGATAACACCTTTATTTTGTTGCATGATGGTTCAAACGGTCAACAAAATGCGTTAGCTGCTGTAAATTGTATTGTATTGTAAATTATTTTCTGTTTAGCTCGTCTGCCCCATGTAAACTACAACGGAAAAAAGATGGTGGCGCTCAGGGCAACTTCCGGAATAAGGTGAATAGAGCGTTTTATCCTATGAGATGAGCAGGAAGTGTGCCGTTAGCATGCTAATGTTTGTTAGCTTTACTGTGACGCTCTGGGCTCAGAAACTCATGTAAAGTGCTTATAAACTGATGGCGGTGAATCTTTTGGATGCTGGAACTACATTAGGAAAGTGAGTGATGCATGTGACTGATTAAAGACTTTAAAGGAACTAGTCCTTTTTTCACTTTTCAAAACAGTAAAAATCAGGTACACCGTCTTTCATTTTTATGTCTATGATGCAATTGGTTAGAGTACCACCAAACCTGTTTTTATTCACCAATACACAAGTTTTGAATATCATGCAATTGTTTTTAGTAACCCACCAATTTTAGCTGTAACAATATATAGACCACCGAAAAAGTGCAGTCTTTTTATTTCTCAATTTTCAGATTTTTTATCAATCTTATACAATTCTTATAGCCATATTATTTTAACCAGTGATTTTAATTTACACATTGATAATAACTTAGACCCTGTTTCAAATGAGTTTTTAAATATTCTTAATTACATGGATTTTACCCAGCACGTCACACAGCCAACTCACAACAGAGGACACACTCTGGACCTGGTCATCACCCATGGCCTGTCCACCAGTGTGTCCTCTGTTGTCGACTTGGCTGTGTCTGACCATTACTGTGTGTTTTTAATATCACTGGTTTTATTCAGCGAGAGACCTCTGTGAGAACTGTGAGGAAGCGCCATCTGACCCCTGAAGTGGCTGCAAACTTTATTGAGGTTTTAGAAAAAAGTCCAATTGTTTTACCTGCACCTTGCGATTTTATTACGGACAATTTTAACAGGAGACTACAGATAGCACTTGATCTCGTTGCCCCTCTTAAAACAAAAACCATTCGAACCAAACCTGCACCTCCTTGGAGAAATGAGGACCACAGACAGTGCAGAGCAGCAGAGAGAAGGTGGAGAAAAAACAAAACAACAATAAACCATTAGCTATTCAATTATCAACTAAAAATATACAACAATGCAGTTCGAAATTCAAGAAACAACTACTTTGCTAAAATAATCACCACTAATAAAAATAACCCCAAAATCCTATTCTCAACAATCAACAACATTTTAAAGGTCCCATATTCTGCTATTTTCCCCTTTACACTGTCTATTCTAAGGGCTTTGTTGATAAAATTTTGCGTTGTACAATATCCATAACATAACAGTTTCCAAAAAACACCCATCTCTTGGACTGGCCCCCCTTCTTGCAAAAGCAAACGGCTCACTCTGAGATCTAACCCCCCGAACAGAGAGCAGGCTGCTCCCCCGCCTAACTCGCCTAACTCGTGCCGAAGCCTAGAGCGGAGATAGTGCACATGCGCCGTGTGCTCCGGTAAACAGCGATACACAAACACGGGAATAAACCTTTTATCCGTCCTGACGGTGCGTCGTGCTGAGTCCTACGTCCTGGATCTGACCTGGAGTTTGACGTGCTCCAGTACCTCGACGACGGACGTTGCCGTTTGGTAAATAACAAGCTAACTCTTCGATCTGTCGTATCCATCGTGTAATTACTGTGTAGCATTAGCATTAGCTGTGTTTATTCTGCGGCTGCGCGCTTCCTGGAGGTGTGGCTTAAACACCGCGTCATCCTGGTGAAGCCGCGTCATCTTAGTGAGGAGCCCCCGTCCGACCATTTTTAAGTAAAATTTTAGAAAAACTTGTTTTTACTCAGCTTAATTTTTTTTTTAATTCACACAACATCTTTGAGAAATATCAGTCTGGTTTTAGGGTAAACCACAGTACAGAGACAGCCTTGACAAAGATTTTAAATGATTTTAGACTAAGTTATGATTTTAAACAGGTGACAGTGTTGGTTCTACTGGATCTAAGCGCTGCCTTCGATACAGTAGACCACACTATTCTTTTAAACAGACTCAAACACCTGGTGGGCCTCTCTGGTACTGCACACAAATGGTTTACTTCCTACCTCACAGACAGAACATTCATGGTAAGTTTAGATACCTGCTCCTCCAAGGTCCATAAAATCGCATGTGGTGTGCCCCAGGGTTCCATTTTAGGTCCTGTACTTTTTAACCTCTACATGCTCCCTCTTGGTGATGTCATCAGGAGACATGGAGTCAACTTCCACAGTTATGCTGATGATACGCAGCTTTACATCTCCATGTCTCCTGATGACACCAGGCCAATGGATGGTCTTTTTAATTGCATTTTAGACATCAAATCCTGGATGGCAGAAAACTTTCTCCAGCTTAACCAGGACGAAACTGAGGTTTTAGTCATCGGTCCTGAGGCTCAGAGAGAGAAACTTTTATCCAAACTGCAAGCACAGTCTTTTAATCCATCCAAGTAAAAAACCTGGGCGTTATCTTTGACTCTGAGCTCACTTTTATTCCACACATCAAGAACATCACAAAAATAGGTTTTTATCACTTAAAGAACATAGCCAGAGTCCGCCCCATTCTCTCTCGGGCCAACACGGAGACGCTGATGCATGCTTTTATCTCCAGTCGTATAGACTACTGTAATGCCCTGCTCTCTGGTCTTCCCAAAAATAGCATTTCAGGTTTGCAATTATTACAAAACTCAGCAGCACGTGTCCTGACTAAGACCAGGGGGCGGATTGATTGATTGATTGAGTATTTTTGGTCAAGTAAAATGTAAATCCTGAATAAAGTTAAAACTGTTTTGTTCATATGTTTCAAACTAGCTTAAGCCAATGACTCAAATTGTTTCGAGAATAAAAAAGTGCCTGTTTTATGGAAGCCAGTAAAAAAAAAAAAAAGCCCCACAGGAAGTCATAATTTCGAGTTTTAAAGTCATAATTTCGAGTTTTAAAGTCATAATTTCGAGTTTAAAAGTCATAATTATGACTTTTTTATTCTCGAAACAATTTGACTCATTGGCTTTAAAACTCGAAATTATGACTTTTAAACTCGAAATTATGACTTTAAAACTCGAAATTATGACTTTAAAACTCGAAATTATGACTTTTAAACTCGAAATTATGACTTTTAAACTCGAAATTATGACTTTAAAACTTGAAATTATGACTTTAAAACTCAAAAGTATGACTTTAAAACTCGAAAGTATGACTTCCTGTGGGGCTTTTTTTTTTTTTTTTTACTGGTGGAAACGGGCTTCCATACTGTTTGCACCCCGATTGAGGCCGTGCTGGTGCGTTTTTTGTGTCAATAGACAGTCATGCTGTAATAAAGACTTTTAATTTTTTTCTAAAATCACAAAGACCCTTGGGTTTGTTTCTTTGGGAATATTTAACATAGACATTTTGCTAATCATCTTTATCCAAATAGAGCGGTTTTCTCTTGTAACTCAAAGTGTGTTGTGTTGTGTGCGGATAAATAACAAATATAGGATAAATCAAGAGTTAGCTATATCAAACGGTTTATTTTTGGCCTATTGATTTGGCAATTTTGATTCAATTTTGCTTTTTCTCCTCAAAAACAAATAAAAATGTCTTTTAGTACAGTACATAAACAAGATAGACATTGAATCAGTGCCATTTAATACAAAATATGGTAAAATGTCTTCCTCCAAAGTCTGAACTCTGCTTCAAAACACATGCTTTGACTGAAAGGATTAACTGATCTCAATCTCGGTAAAAAATTGATTAATTAAAAACCTTAATCAACGTTCAATTGTTGACAGCACTTATCCAAATTGTGGTTCTTTATATCTTTTTAATTGTCCACTAGGTCAAGCCTATTATCAGGGTGGTTTTTAGGTACTGTTCTGCAAATTTGAATTTATTTTAATGTCCATGAGATCTAAATTACAAAGTGGACTATATAAGCAGTTAATGAAATGCATTAAAGTTTAATGATGGCCAGTGGCTACATCATCTGCTCTCCCTTAAGTCAATGGGATTGTGTAATTACATGCAGGAACTGTGGAGTGAACATTTGCACATATGTAGTGTGACTCTAATCAGGTTAATCCAGTGGTTCTTAAACTGTAGAATAGGTATCTTTGGGGGGATTTGTCTTCTTTGCTGGTTCGGCCTTGTTTTGGATTGGATATGGTTTGTATTTTTGTTTAAACTTGATTTAATCCTGTTTATTTCCAGGTTTTGTGATGTCAAGACCTGTTTTAGTCAGGGTTTAGTCCCAAGTTTAGCATTTTCCTTACTTTAAGACAATGCAGCCTCATTATCATTAGTGTAAAATCATCAAAATAAATACGTCAACTGTTGTTGCTAGGGCTGTTGCCTGGGATCCAGAATATACACTTCTTGAACTCCAGCCTGGTCACCACGCCCTCCGTCACACCTTTAGTCAAACTCAAACAGAACTGTGCAATCAGATTAGTGTATTTCCGAGCCACATGAAGAGCTCATTGACCATCTAAAGCATTTAAAACTAAATTAAGCTTCTCTAACCGCTTCGCCCTTTGATTCCGCAGAAATCCGTGATGTTTTTCAGTCTTGTTATATTTTATTCCTTTCTTTTTTTGTCATGTTTGTTTTGCTGCTGACGTTCACATGTGTCCCTGATTGGCTAATCCACCTGTCAATCACAGCCATCTGAACCTGAGCCTGTTCAGGTTTAACCACAAGGCTTACCATCTGAGCCTGTTTAAATCCAGGCTGAAAACAGTTTTGTTTAGGTGTGCATACGGAAGATTTATCTGCACTCGCCTCTTTCAAAGCGTTTTTTGTTTTTTAAATTCTGTATGTCTTCACGTGTTTTGTGATTTCAATGCAATTTTGCCTGTTATGTAAAGCCCTTTGAATTGCCTTGTGTATGAGTTGTGCTCTACAAATAAACTTGCCTTGCTTTGCCTTGCTTTGAACTCACAGATGAAAACAGTGACCAGACTGATATTTATCTGTATGAAAAACAGAGAAAGATATCATTCGGGATTTTCCAGGAAACTAAGGCTGCATGATTTGGGCAAAATATGTTAGTGCATTTTTCTGGCCAGTATTTTGATTGCGATTAGACTTACAGTTAATGTTTTAATAATAGGATTGTGTTAAAAGTTCAGATTTTAAACACATCCAGGAAAATCGACTATTGACTAAAATAGACCTGTAAGTGACAAACTAAGAAAAGAATCACTTTTTCAGACTGTTTGCACATTTCTAAGCTTAAGTATTAGCACTTTTTATGCAGAATAAAGCCCTATTTGGACAGGATTAATGTGACCTCTGGACCTTGTGTAGATTGTAATGATTACGAACGTCGCCTGTTTTACTATTCTCGCGCAAATCGTCCATGTCTGTAAAAATGTCCGTCGAAACCCTCTTAGTTATACCTTCTGTATTTCAGCAAACTCAGATTTTAGTCCCGTCCAAATGTTTGTGATTTGGAATGTTTTTAGCCCATGCGTAGAAGCTCATATCGATTAAAAATGTCTCTACTTCTATTTTACATCCTAATCTGAACTAAATTAATATTATTTATTCACCATAGAACCTTCGCCAATCCAATTATTGTTTTTTTCCCCTAAAATATTTTGTTGTTTGTGAGGGAAACTGCGCTACTTCAAACATTGCAGCCTTCGCGATTTGCTAATTGCGTCCATTAAAGTGCGTATTTCTAATTTTGATTTTTTAATACGTATTGTAGATATAAATTATTGTTTTACACTAATCAAGTCACGGTTTGTGGAGAAAAGATGAAAAATCAGTTTAAAATTTACAGGAAGTAAAAAACTGATGACATCACACTGGGGATACTCATGCCATCCTTATTTTACCCTTAAAACATGAATTTAACAAAATAAAGGTGTTCACAAATATTTTGATTTGCCGGACAAAAAAAAATCTCTGACATTAGCCAAGTTTTAGTCCAGTGTTCAAAGTCATCTCCTAGTGTGATGTCATCATTTACAACCAGGAAGTGATATTACAAAACTAAAAAAAATTGCTAAAATTGACAAAATCTATAATTATTTTTAGCAAAACTTTCAATATATTGATCTTACCTGTATTTTAGGTACACGAGTAGTACAACCTGTCAGAGGCACTTTAAGATTGTGATTAAACTTGCAGCCCTATTGGTACTTCGAGTTTCTGTTAAAGTAAAAACGCCATGCTCCAACACAGACACTTTCCCCCATCCACTCCTCCCATTGGTCAGCCTCCATCGTGAGTGACAGGTGGATTTAACCAACCTCAGGGAAGTGTGACCTCGCAGAAGAAACAGATGAAGCTTCAACGCTGACATGAATCGTGACGTCGACTCTGAGCAAACCATTGTATTATTTTTGTCCAGTTTACCCGGCGTATTATAAAAAGCGGTCATCCTCGATCACTTTGAAACACCTACCCAGACCTTCTTTCACATCCAATACTCGACGCACTGTCAATGTTTTCCTAGCGAACTTCAGGCACAGTGGCTTGAATGTGTGAGCGCCCCAGTTCCCGTAGGAGAGCCCTGGAACGTTTTCTGTTTACGGGCTGACTGTGATAACATTTTCCCCTCTGAATCACAGGCTGCGCTCTGTAGTGGTGCCACCTTCCTCCCGCTAGCTAACAGGAACCCTCTGTCAGCATGGCTCCCACACTAAAGTCCCTTTGAAATGCCAGTTTGTTTATGCTACGCTGCTAAATATGCGGCGCGCAGTTTGCCGAGCCACAGGTCTAACTGAATCTGTGTGCGCGCCTCTAGCCTCTCTGTCATTTCCAGTTTGGTCCGACTTCTGCTCCGGTTTTTGGTGCGACGTGTTTGTGTTAGCTTGGCTTTGGTGGAGCTGTTATCAATGTGGGATGCTCCTCTCCCTCGCCCCAAAGTTCACCCTGGATTTACTTATGCTATGTCCACACACATGCTAAAGTGGGAAGACTATTTTTACCGTTCTATAAATGTCTCGACTCTGGGAACATGGGTGGATTTGTCCCAAGAATGTTTTTAATAGGTTTGTTTGTGATACTCAGTTTAGGGGGTGTAGTTTAAGTAGATGCAATAGTGAACAAAATGCAGTTGGCGACACTAGTAAGATTATATGGTGTTTTATTATAGGTCCTGAAGTACAGTTTAGATTATTCTATAATATATTTTGATGTTTTCATCACGTTTTGCTTCAAACTGCTTGAAATGCCTTGATAGTAGGAATGTAATGGCAATATCAGTCTGAACTAAAACAAAGTAAATCATCTACTAACTATAATAAGTAGATTGTAGATTTTTTGTTTGTTTGTTTGTTTTTTTAACCAGGAAAGTTCCATTGAGATTTGGAGATCTCTTTTACAATGGAGTTCAGGCCAAGAGGAATCAACAACACACTGTTTAGTCAAAACATTTTATATACAAACGAGCAACATATTGGCATTTATGTGTTTTTAGCATGACATTTCATAACTACTGTACATGTATTACTCTGAGTCTTAATCTTTCAAATAATCGCATCTAAACACATATGGATGTGGGCGGGGATAAGGGCTAGGTGAAAATAGTTTTCAATTTTCTGAGCACTCGAGCCTCAGTTGCAGGACAATAATCAAACATGCAAAAGAATCCATCAAAATACAACATGGAGTATGCAAATAATGAGGAAACACTGTTGTCAATAAGTTAAAAGCTCATTAAAGTTGATTTTGGATAGTACTGTATGTAATTTAGTTCAATATTACGATTAACGCTTATTATAAAGTCTAAGCCGCTCGTGTGTGTGTGTCCAGGAGGTGTGTCTGTATCAGTATTTGAAGCGTCCCGGGGCACAGCTGCTCGCGGCCGACACAAAGGCCAGGTTATAGCTCGTCAGGCTGTGGCCGTTTATTGCTGCGTGTGCTCCCGCTGTCATCGCCCCCATTAGGCCTTCAGGAGGAATGTGCTGCTTCCCTGTGACTCTGGGCACCTGCCAGCTCCAATCACCGCTGTACGGCTGAGAGCGTTTGGTGCGTGCGGCCAACGGGACACAGGACACACCTGCCCTCAGCGCGTGGACCATACGACTGCCCAGGGCTGGGTGATATGGTGATAAAAACCGAATCGTGAGCTCATCCCTGTGACAATCTGCTATTTTTGTGTATCGTGATTCACTGTTTGTCTCTTTAATGCAGCTGTCTGTTCAAATGCACTTTTTCTCCTGTTGTTTAGCCTCTGAAGCCTCTGAGCAGATGACTTTGTTTACCTCTTACAGACTAGGGCTGCACAATTAAATGAAATCAACGAAATGTCTTGCTTTGATCTGAATAAAAACTGCCAACAATGTAGTTTGGATTTATACAAACGTGCAACAAAATCAAAGTGATAATGCATTTAAAACTACAAAAACATGCCTACAAACTACAAGACATGACTAAAAGCAACAAAAAGGCAACTAAAACAACAAAGACGGAACCAAATGTGACAAAGACATGACAAAAATATGACACAACAACTGAGCATGACAATAACGCGACTAAAAGTGACAAAAATGTGAAGTTGAACAGAATCCTTTTCCTAAATCGTGCAGCTCTATTAAAGGCAATAGAAAAATACAATATGAACAAAAATCATGATAAAATTGATAATAATTTTTTGCCATATCGCCCAGCCCTACTACTGCCCACTACATACTGCCCCACTACCCATTATTCATCATTCACTGTGGATTTAATGTAGTTCGGCGGCGCTGTGGCATTTTGGTCTGTGCTTTATTCTCACCAGGTTCTATTCCCAGACAGGGTGGGAATATTCTGTGTGGGCATAATCTCCCCATGAATATAAGATTCCATTGGGGCTTTCATAGATGCCAAAAATTACATAAGGTTAGGGTTTAATAAAAGAGTTCGACAAATAGGGATGCACCGATCCAGCTTTTTCAGTTCCGATCCAGATGCTTGGGCTTTGTGTATCTGCCGATGCGATATCCGATATCAGCCGATATGGGGTGACTTTCTGCAAAACTAGTTGGACAAATTGCTTCTAAACACTTCGCATAGTATAGTATAACCTTGTTGTTTAAGTCTTTTCTCTTGTTATCAGTTATTTACGATCATGGGACCTCATCACGTGGTTGCCGCTCTTTTAAAAGCACTTAGCATCTTTTTAGTCGCGCATGTCCTGAAGAAGTTCAAGTCTCGTTCAGTGAAAGACTTTTAACGGAGTCTGAGTGCCTTAGATTTTTCTTTTGTATCTAAGTGATGTTTTTACTGTGATCCTGTAAGAACCTGACCTGACACGTCGACCCACTGAAGCGCTCATCTTTCTAATCGATTACACTAAAACTAGGTTATTTTAAGACTAACACTGAACCCCTCATTAGATACTGTAAATATGGGATTTAAACTGCTGACTTAAGTACAATATTTGTAAAATAAATCAATAAATTAACCTTGACATGTATATTGCAGTTTAGACTACACATTTCACCAAAACATAGAGAACATGATTATATTCATTTATAACATTTTACTAAAACTTTTCCCCAGTTTGACTGTTTTGGTGATGCTTAGAGTTTACTTCCTGGTTGGACATGGACAGTAGGTATGACTGTTACCTAGCAACCAAACATAAGGGCCAAAATCCATAAAAAATGATGTTCTGATTATGGTCTGACAAATAATAATGCCTGATAACACCTTTATTTTGTTAAATGAATGTTACATTATTATATTATATTTTGAAATGTTTAACTTTAATTTATTTTTATTTTCTTCCCAAACTGCAACTTGACTAGGGCTGCAACTAACGATCATTTTGGTAATCGATTAGTCTGCCGATTATTCTTTCGGTTAATCGATTAGTTGTTATGATTGCCAAAGGCTGGTGAATATAAGATTTTTTACAATATTTAACTGAGAGGAAGCTCTGAAGATGTTGTCAAGCAGCATATGCAAGCAGAGTATGCTCTGCTCAGAGTTTGCGATTACTCGATTAACTTGTTTCAGCCCTAAACTTGACTATGATAAATATTTAACTATCCCACCACCAAGTCATTATTACAAAAAAACATGAACATAAAAACTCCAAATGTGTTTTTTAACCATGCTGGCTAGAAAGTATAAGTCAAAAGTAAAAAAGTAGTGATTACAGCCCCAATTCCATTATGATAAGACATTTTTTCACACATGTAGAGTTGGTTGTTCAGACTTAGACATTGCAAACTGAACCCAGTTTGTAACCGATCCTTGTTTTATTGCAGAGAGAGCCTAACGCAGATGCCTGTTGCCAGTCAGGGGCATCCGAACGCACCACGGAGCATGACATAATCCCCTCACACTCCTCTATGAAATCCAATCCTGCGCCCGTACAGTACAGAGGAGTTTGTTATGAGCGGGTAAACCTGGCTGCGGGATGAATGATGGCTGCGGAGTGCTGGAACGCCACAGACACACTGGTATGAGGAATGCAGCGCAGACGTAACCGGGAGAGGGGCTGTCGTGACTCGCACACGGCTCTCACTCAGCTGATAGATCACCCACTTATCTAACGGACAGTGCACCAGGGTTAGCTGTTGCAAAAAATCTACTGTTTCCATACAATTCTAAGACAGTGGCTCCCTACTCAAGCCCAGGGTTTCCAGGACATTAAAAAGCATTACATTTGGGCAAAAATAAGGCCTTGAAATGCATTAAAAAGCATTAAATATTGGGGAGTGTGGGTAGGGCCAACTGTGGGTAAGGCCAACTATTAAACTAACAAAGGCAGGCCAATTATCAAGTTTCAGGTGACACTAGACAAACAATTTTCCAAACAAAGACAGGGTTCAGTGACTCCTCCCTGGGGGCAGGACTCTCACTACTTAGAGTAGCATATAAGCCTGAGTTCCCAGACCAGCTCTCTGATTGACAATGACTTTTGGATAAAAGTCGAAACGTCTCGATCTTCAAACAGCGTCTGGATGACAACCCCTGAAACCCTTTCTACGATGAATCACACCTGGACGAATGAGGGTTTACATCGACGAGTCCCCACAGGCATAACATCTAAAAAACAGTTTGACGAAAAAATATTTGTCCATCAGAGCAATAAATATTAATGTAATAAAAATAAGAGCAAATAAATACTGCAGTGCGTGTCTCCCCAGAGCCGCTGTATCAACCAGTCAGAAGTGCGAGTCCATGAAAGTAGTTTTTACTTTGAAATTTAACAAGTCAAATACATTTTGAATCCCAGGTACACTGGTTTTGTTGAATATAGTGTGAATATCTAGAATATCTCTGTTTTTGCTGTGACTGTGCGGAGCTTAGGATGCTTGTTTGCTAACAGGAGTTGGAGATTTAGGAGACTTCAACTTCAGCACATTTTTATTTTCCTCGATAAACAAATTCAAAAACAGCTTATTTAACCCCTTTTACTGAAGGCATATTTTTCCTAAAACGTCCGACTAAAATGAGTCCCAACTCAAACTGAAGCTGTTCTTGAACCCTTCGGAGCACAAGCAAATAGCTGGACTCTTTGTGACTCTGTAGTTTTGACCTCTGATCCAGTCATCTAAAAAGTAAAAGATAGGGTTCACATTTGGATGCTTTAACTTTCATGTAAATTATCTTTTTGAATATTATTAAGTAGTTTATTATATTCTGGTCATTCTGCTGCCAGTGGAATGGTTAGAAGCCAGTAGTTTTGACCTGATAAAAGTGCAAATGTCTTGTTTTGACATTTATTGTGGAATTAAACATTTTGAAATGTGACATTAAAAAGCATTCAATTTGATTTGCTGAACCTGCATAAAACTGGCAAGCCACTTCGATGGATTTTTCTGACATTGCAATAGAGGTTCTGCACTGACGTTCTTAAATTTTTAAAATACTATATAATAATTGGCAGAATTATGAGCAGCACAGCTGACAAAATGTGTTTCTTTTCTCTTTTTGGCTTTATTTTTGCCGTTTGCTGTGGCAAAATGGAAACTGAAAGTAGTTTCTCCGTTGCTGCTCCGACTGTGCAGACCTTCGCTAGCTTGTTTGCTAATGGGAGTTGGAGATTTAGGACACTTCAACTGCAGCACATTTTATTTTCCTCAATAAACGGGCTCAGAAACAGCTTATTTAACCCCTTACGCTGAAGGCCTGTTTTTCCTAAAACGTCCGACTAAAATGAGTCCCAATTCAAACTGAAGCTGTTATTGAACCCTTCGGAGCACAAGCAAATGGCTGAAGCTGAGACTCTGTCGTTTTGACCTCTGAAGTCTGATTTACTCTAATTACAGGTGGAAACATTTGTACTGTCCTGACCAAATAAACCAATAAGTTAAAACTGGTGTCTGGAGGTTGGGCTGGATTGACACTAGTTTTGGGTTTTGACAACATATTTTTAAAGGCTGGAGCTAATTTCGCTAAGAATGAGTTCTAGGGACTTTTACAGAATCTATATAAAAGTCCTATTCATTTTAACTTTTGGGTACTTTTTTATTTGTCTGTTTGGAGAACAAACTGACTCTGATGGTTATTTTGACGAGAATTAAGAGGGTTACAGCTTTCTTTTTATGTCTAACATTTGTAGCAGCTGGATAGTTTCCTTTTATCAGATGGTGGACAAAATGAAATAAATAAAGAAAAAGTCCAATGTACCACCAGTGGACCATCTTCAACTTATTAAGGACCAAAAGATCATAAGTTCAACTGCGTATTATAATAAAGTCAGCGATAAATGTGAGCGTGCAGTGTTCCTGTTGTTTATCTGGTTTTCAACAACAGTTTTCCTCATTTAGATGTCAGTAAACAAACTAAATATTTAGCTAAATTATTGACTTCTATATTTGCCGTCAGACTGAAGCAGCTCTTTTAAAGGTGTTTTGAGCTTTTACAGGACATTGCGGAGGACAAAATGGAGTACTTCTTCTAAAATTGCTCGGAAAAGTAGACTGTTGCACTGGAAATTTGAATTTAGCTCAAAAAGGGATAAAAGTATGGTCTCTGAGTAAATGTTATTACCCACCTCTGGACCGCACCTGTCAAACCAACACATGATGAATTCTTGAAAAATCCACATCTCATTCCTCTCAAAACTGTGATTTCCAGTGAACTGATGTGTAGCCTCTTTTTCACACACACAAAGATATTTTAATTTGCATTTTTCATCAACATTTTATGAAATTTACATTCTATAGTATCACTAAAGCAAAATTACAGTGTATTAATATGTTTTATGAATCCTACAAGACGTTTCCTTCATGACATTTGACAAAGTTGCATAACCTGAAACAAAATATACGCTTTTGAAATGTTTTGGGGCTTTTTACGCATAAAAAATATAGATAACCATGCACTGTCACCAAGATTTAAACATCATATTAATATATCAAATTATAATGTCAGATAAAAATGTAAAATGTGAGCCTCTGACAGAAACATGCCTCTATTATAGTCAATCTGTGAGAGCTCTTTTGGAGTTAGATTTACGGTAAAGTCCACATGAAACTGTATCTGAGCCGTGATTATCGGAAAAACTAGAGGTCAGGACAAAACAGGAATTTTTCTGAGGTGACGGTCAAGGGGAAATTTGAATGCACGAGTCATTAAAATAATTGGGCTTTATCCTCAGAGTACCGGGAATATGACTGGAATCAGGATTTAACATGGAGAGATAAGATCAAAGTATGAGGGTTATTTGCTCCTTTTTGGTTTCGCTGTGTAGTTTTTAGTAGAGACCGACACCAACTTTAGAAACACTTTAAGGCTTTTACAAACAATTCAACAAACAATTCATAAACAATCATTAACACGAACTTCTGATAACAACAAATGATAAACATGTCTTAATGATTTTGTTGTTGTTGTTGTGTTTTCTCATGCTTAAGGCGAGACATTACAGGCAAAACTCTCCTTTTTTTATTCTTCATTTTTTTGTTTTTTTGTCACTTTGCTCTTAATGTATTTAAAAACATCAACATTATCCATTCTGCTCCTAAAGATGTTCTATTATTTCATTTGATTCACTTGCATCAATAGAATTATATGGCACATTTTAACTTCAAAGAGACATTTTCTGAAAGTGTATTTTTCTCACATAAATGTCAGCTCCTACACACCAAATTTTACAATATCGTACTCATTAAGATTTTGACAGAGTGTACAGAAGGATTTGTTTACGTAATTCGAGGTCTGATTCGTTAATGTTTTAAACCCTAAAAAATGAAGCAAAATTCGTAATTTTATGCAAATTCTAAGTCGTTTACTCAAAAACTAAATACAGATACAAAATCCCTGTGTATTTTTTGTGATCTAAAATGTGAAAAAAATTAAGCGAGACATTTATTTCTATAGGAAAACATTACATGATGAAAAACTTGCAATGTATTTCTTTCTAACATTTATGTGCGTAAACTACAGGAGAAGTTTCAAATTGATAACTCACTTTAAAGGATGCACATATTCTGCTACAGTGACTCAGAAAATCCTCGCCCTCCGAGCGTCAAACACACGTCCTGCTGAACTTCCGGGATTTTCTGATGTATTTTCAGACTTCACACGTCACTTATCCGAGAATCTTCTGCTGTTTTTAATCCTTAAATAATTTCTAAACTCTGCCTCTGCCTCTAAACACGATACCTGCTGCATCAAATCCGCATCATAACGTCTTTTCAGCGCTAATTTCACTAGATTGTATATAGCGCTGGCGCCACCTGCTGACTGGATGCACTCAGTAAGTGTAATTTCATAGTGACTGATAACACGTCGTAGAATTTTTACTTTTTTTTTTCTTTTTAAACATGAGATGGAAAATTTAAGGCACTCAAGATCATGTTTAAAGGTTAATAACAATTTGAAAAATGTGCTTTAAATTTAAGATTTTTTCCTATTCACCTGCAGGGTCTTGTCTTATAAAAATTGATAAACTCTTTGTGTATTGACTCTTTGCACCTACGTCACATGATCACGTGGGCGCGCCACGTCGAACGGCAGAAAACCGTGAATGCAATGTCATTTATTTATATATTACTGACCAGTTAAATCCCAAGATTTTTTGTATTTTTCCTCCTAAAGACCTCACAGTAAACACGTGTTGTGCAATCCAATAAAATGTGCTGTTCAATTGCGGAAGCAGCACACACCGAGCCAAAACATTCAACTCAACGCAAAAAGGGCTCGTCAAAAAAACCCGGAAAAATAATTATTATGATTTCAGGTTTCTCGATGTTCATTTGAGCAATCCCCTCCGGCAGATATCTTGCTCCAAAAACAAACAGCCTGAGCGTGATGGATCATTGGGAGACTTCTGACCTCCGCGTGTTTTGGAAGTGTTTGCCTGGCGCACAAACAATGACTGGCAACCGTCCAATCTGGCAACCCCTCAGACAACCACCCCCTCCACTCCTCCATCAGTGTCCGACGCAGCGTGGCCAGAGCACACATCCTGCCTTTGTGGGCCAGGAATCTCAGGAATCCAGACTGCTGCCCCCGACAAGGTGCACTTACCCCCCCTTCATATACGTATACATGTAGCACCTGCTTCTGGGACCTGGGTGTTATGGTTCAACTTTGACCTTGTGCTTTCAACATGTCATATATAGCTGAACACAGTACGGGGCGGAATCAAAGAAGGACAAAGCCTGTGTTATTAAATCGCTCCTGGACGTATAATATAGAATAAATGACCTTGCCCTATACATAAAAGATTACAGATGGCTGAATTGTAATGGGTTTAATCGTACCCGTAATGCATATTGAAAAGTAATGAAAACTGAAGAGAAAATGGGATATGTGTTATTAGTGCATGCGTTTTGTTAAAGGTTATATTATGTAAAATCGAATGTATGTGTCAGGGCTATTCAGCGTTATTTCATAGAGGGAGGGACGTTTCAGATGGTTTTGTCCTCAGCGTCAGAAACATGTCCAACGCTTTTGAAATATGAAATAAACATAATACGAAAGGCTTTGACAGCGTCTGCAGAACTGAACCAGGTCTAAACCAGGTCTAAACCAGGACTGAACCAGGACTGAACCAGGTCTAAACCAGGTTTAATTCAGGACTAAATCAGGACTAAACCAGAATTAAACCAGGACTAAACCAGGTCTAAACCAGGACTAAACCAGAATTAAACCAGGACTAAACCAGTTCTATACCAGGACTAAACCGGGACTAAACCGGGACTAAACCAGGTCTAAACCAGAACTAAACCAGGTCTAAACCAGGACTACACCAGGACTAAACCAGAACTAAACCAGGACTAAACCGGGACTAAACCGGCCAAAACCAGGACCGAACCAGGTCTAAACCAGAACTAAACCAGGACTAAACCGGGACTAAACCAGGTCTAAACCAGAACTAAACCAGGTTTAATTCAGGACTAAACCAGGACTACACCGGCCTAAACCAGAAATGAACCAGGTCTAAACCAAGACTAAACCAGATCTAAACTAGGTCTAAACCAGATCTATAGGTCTAAACCAGAACTAAACCGGGACTAAACCAGGTCTAAACCAGAACTAAACCAGGTCTAAACCAGGACTACACCAGGACTAAACCAGAACTAAACCAGGACTAAACCGGGACTAAACCGGCCAAAACCAGAACTAAACCAGGTCTAAACCAGAACTAAACCAGGTCTAAACCAGGTCTAAACCAGGACTAAACAAATATCAAGAGATCAAATATTTTCTATATTTTTTGAAGATGGTTGCGGGCCGGATCATATCCCTTTGAGGACCTGGTTTGGCCCCCGGGCCTTGAGGTGAACAGCCGTGACGTTATGCAAGAGACATCACCACATTCAGAATGTTAGCAGTGGGAGTCGATGGTGAGTAGTGACAGTTTTCTCCTGTGAAAGCTCAAAACACGACTAAAATGTGAATGAGGTGCTACAGTTTAGCTTGGACCTGACATCTAAAAGAAGAAAATCAAGTTGTACAGTTGTAGAAAACCACTTTAGCCACGCTCACCTTTATGGGATCACATTCAGCTGAACTGATTATCTTTCTCTTCTCAAAGCCCCACTGTGTAAGATTCAGTCAAAAACAGACTAAAATAAAAACATTTGGTTCATTATAAATGCTTTTATTTCACTTAAAAACACGCACCCTTGCAGTGAGGAGGCTTGTCTCTTCACAAACCTGACTTGTAACTTTTCCACTGAAGTATCTGCCATCTGCTTGTCTCCATGGTGATGTTCCTTCTTTGCCTTGAACATTCAAAAAAAAAAAAAAAAGAAGAAAAAGTGTAATACGGATTGTAATAGCCGAAATTGGGGTTTCACTCATTCTACATTGCTAAGGTTAACTTTAACTTTAACTTAGTCGTATCTGGTGTTTGTTCCGCCTGGCCGGAGCCCATCTGACCCAGTTCGCTTATTTAGATAAATGTCATCTATGTCATAAGTTAACCTTCCTCCTTGTTCTCATGTACTATGCTTTGACTATTATTGTATGTTGTGTCCTCATGATGTGTTATCTCTGAGTATAAAGCACTTATACTCTGAATGTGTTGTACGCGTCGTGCAGGGAGAGATTACTCTGTAAAGGGAAAGGCGTTTATTCACTCTGGTACCAGTGAATAAACAACTCATTGATCAGACTCATTCTCTCTGCATTTTTACTGTTCAACTTGTTTTAAAGAAATCCACAACTGCAATTCTCCCGTAACAGTTGGCGTCAACGAACAGCGGCCTTCGCCCGGTCTGGGTTCTCTCCCGGCGTGAGTCAGCGTCTGGCCACCTGGATCTTCCAGCCTCTAACCTCATCTGCTTTCTGAGACGGAGGGCTGTCTCACGGGGACAAGGACCACCGGCGCAAGGTTTCCGAACCAAACATCCTACTTTGTTGTGGTGAGTGAGTCTGCATCTTTAAGTTTTTATTAGTTGTATAGGCGTTTAGAGCCCTAAAATTGTCCTATTACAATCTAATAAAAGTAAAGGGGGAAATTTAGTTTGATTTTAAAATTAATTGCAACTTGAAAACTTCTAGGAGTAATACTAAATAGTTACTAAAGCATTCCTTCTGTTTGTCTGCCGATTGCTTGATATAGCTCTGCTAAATATATTTGGTTAAATATCTGAAGGGGTAGGAATCCTGCCTTGGACCAGACTGGACAGGTAGACCTTCTTGGGGGTCAGGCTGTCGGGAAGTCCAGACGCTGAAAGGGAGTCTGGCTCACTTTTTCCACTTAACTGAGCAAGAAATCTTGATTTAAGAGTGAGCTCTGTTTAAGTTTGTGTCACATCTTAAAGAAAACGAGAGGTTGGGTTAAGAGTAATCTATTGCAAGACCTTTGGCCTTTAAAGGGAAGATAAGTGGGCATAGATCTCTTCGGGGAACCTTTAAAAGAGTTTTTAGCTAAAGCGGGCTAAAAATACCTCAGAGTACTTAATTTATTGAATTGAATACACTAATATTGTTATTAAGTGACACATTAACCTGGGAATTTAAAGGAACCCAGCTTAGGAAAAGTGAAGGGAACTCTTGGGGAGCTTCCCGGGACGTAGTGGTAAAACGTCTTAAAAGATACACGCTACGCAGACGTGCGTAAAGCGGTGAAAGGTGCGCACTACCATTTTATCTGGGAGATAAGAAATCTGGGAGATATTAAATATCTGGGAGATAAAATATCTGGGAGATAAATGGGATCAAACCAGTCAGTGGTGGAGGAGGCCCTACAAGCCCTTTAATCCAGGCCATGACAGACAAACACGGCAAGGAATGGATTTAAGTATTAACTGTGTGGTCCAAGAAATATAGCTTTCCTGAAGTAGAATCACTGAGCACTGATTTCTAAGAAAAAATTAAAGCAAATTAAAGTTAAAAGACTTATTATAACGTAAACATTGATAACGTTAAAGAAGGAGACCTGAAAAAGAGAAAATAATAATAATAATATATATATATATATATATATATATATTTTTTTTTTTTTTTTAAATTGAAGGAATAGAAATTAAGCAACAGTAAAGAATTACTCTGCACACATTTGCACTCACACGTCACTCATTATCTTTGTTTTTGTTTCTGTTACAACCTCCCTCTGACTGCTGCGAGCGCCGGGCTCCAAACCACTGCACGAGGGTCAACACGCTCTGTCCAGCCTTGTGGACCAGACCCTGTGGACCGGACTCTGGAGAAGATCAAGCTTAATAAGACCCACACCATTGCCACACCATTCCTCCACCAACGACCCGGATGCCCTCTTGTGCTACAAGCTGCACTAAGCTGGGCACAAATGAAACGGACTGCCATTATCTCAATGACATCGCCCAAACAAATCATTGCATATTGGACAATAAAGCTAACACGGGTGGATGAGTGCCACCTCAAAGAAGATTTAGTTCAAAGACAATGACTGATGTTGCTGAAAGTTGCTGAGAAAGTCACATCTGAGAGACATTGTTTACAAAGCCACTATCAGGACCCAAAGAAAACAAAGCTGGCAAAGGAGAATCGGCCAAAACAAAACCACTATGGAGTTTTGATTCGTACTTTGCGAAATTTCACACAATATGGACCTAACTGTGGAGGTGCTCCTGCAGGGCATGGATGTGGGTGAAGATAAAAATCTGAAGCTACTGCTTAAAGGCAGTGAAGAGGACACTGAACAGAGTCTGGGCCTTCAGCGTGACCCTCTGACAGCAGCAGTGGTGGAGCAGAGCCCGGCCGTGCAGCAGACAGACAAAAAGGAGAGGTAACATCACACAGCATTAGAACTTTAAAAGCCTTTTTTAATGGAGAATGCATTTCCTGAAAATCAGTCACGTCATCAGCAGCACATACACAGCACATACACAGCACATGCTCTCGCAACGAAGAAATGCTTTGCACTGATTCACTTTAAGAATAGCACACGATGCATTTTGATATGTCTGATCGTCTTATCGTAAAAGTTTTTGGTCTCCGTATAAACGCAGTTCAAACCTGCTTACAGCTTAGACTGAGTGACATAATGAATATAGAGCTACATCTAAGAAGAAATAAATAGCTATATTAAAAGAGAAATATAGAGCTTTGTTTTGCAACTGAATATTGTTTGGTTTGTTTGAGTATGTTTTTTTTTTATGGCAAAGATTTTTTTTGCGCACATTTTGTTTTGACAAGAAGTTTAGGCGGAAACCCTGCAGGACTTTAATAGGATCTGGTTTTGCTCCTGTTTTTCGATTTTGAATTTTTGGTTGAAATGAGCTCATCTTTTTTTTTCTGTAACAAACAGTGGTTTTATGGAAATTTTAATGGATTTGATGTTTTTGAAAGAGTTTAAACCTCCCCAAATTCACATCTTGGATGTTCCAAATAGTCTAACATAACATTTTGGTTATAAGAATTAGGTTGATACTGTTTTCTTTTTTTTTTTCCTTCACGGGACCCTGTGTGCCTGTGAACTAGAAAAAAACCTGACTCCTCACAGGCCACAGACAAAACAGAGATAAAGGTGGCAGCTGTGAGAGAGGTCATCACAGCAGATTCAAACACAATACTGACATTGGAGTATTTAAAGTATTGAACAAAGAGACATAGCAAATTTACAATTATGTTAACATTGCATGCACAACTAATATTTTCTTGTGTGAGCGCTCTTATTTCCTGTACAGGCTCCTGCTGTCGATCCTTGACCCCGTTCCTTTTCACCGCCTGCTCTGCCTCCGCTCTCTGACCGACGACTGGACCCAGCTGAGGCCACAACGGGAAGTACTGATTATTTAAAGCTTAAATCTTAAGTACGGCCAGCCATGGAGCTGGTTTACCTAAATAGTATTTAAAATTATTACATGTTCTAGAGTCGTTTTAAGTTGAACTATTTTACAAAATTCATGCAAGCTCTTGGAATATATTTCACATGAGCAAATTTAACATTTTAGATGATTAAATAGCTTAATTAATTAAAACAAATAAATAAATAAAAGAAATTGAGATCTGCCAAATGCTGAATAAGAAACAAAGATGAGGACATGGTTTTAAAATAAGACATCCCAAATAAATTAATGCCTTTACTTTGTTTGTTAAAAGTCAATCTATAACTTGTAAAAGAGGCAGGAACACCCTCTTTCAAAACTTTGTTTGCAAAAATATAACATTAAAATGGCATCCTTTACCAGGCCCTCCAGGTCATTTCATATATTTATTTAGTTCAAACTAAGATTTCAGATCCCAAAGTGTTTTCTGTGTGGTTGGTGCTTTAGCGCATGATGGTGATTTTTGTGTTCCTTCTGAGACTTTTGCAGAGAAAACTGAGGTGCCACACGGCGACCGAGATCAAATGTGGATGGAGAAGCTCCAGGTCACAGCGGCTCAGAGGGCGGGGCAGACGGAGGGGATGAGGAGGTCAAGGAGCAGCGGGAGGACATCGCGAACGGTTCGGCTGACGCAAAGGACACAATTGAAAACTGCAAGGAGTATCACCCAAAACCAGGTGACGTAAAAAACATACACAGGTCAGTTATAGATGTGGACATTGGTGGTGTTGAATTTTAAAAAATAAATAATTGGGGGACATGCAAATAGGGAAAAATGAACCAATAAACTCAACAGCGTGTCTATAACAAAAAGCAATATCAGAATGATAACAAACTAGGAAAACTCAATTGGCGTAAACTTAATTATGGAGAGCTCCTTAGATTATTACAGAGTGAGAGTAGGTTTGATGAACAGTCATCAAGTCTAAAGGATTTATTACACTTGTTGCAACAAGAGAGAACTAACAATTTTGATTTTGAAACATGGTCTATGTTACCTGGGAATGTGATCACAGACAGGACACTTCCTGTACCCACACAGTCACAAAAATGTGTTTTAATATGACGTCATTTTAAAGGTTGTGCACAACTCAAACTATGAACATGTGACATTTTTGGACTTGACGAGTAAAGCTCTTGGACTAAAGAAGCTTCACTAACGTCTGTTTGTGTGAATGTGTATGAATGAATTAACCACTTTCTACTTTGCTTTGATTATGGACTTACGCATTTTCTGAAGTTTTTATAGATTTCTTTTGGCATAACTAAGACAAAGGTTATTTTAATCTCAAATTTACAGGTTTCAGCAGATGACCCAAAGGAGCACATACATCCAGAGTGGATCTGTGTGTACAGTGGAACAAACAATTATAAAGTAATACTTTAAATGTGTGTCTAATTTGATTATTTTTCTTCTCAGGTTGGTAATGATAATTTTTTATGGGAGACTGACACAGTACAGGTGGCATTTATGCACTGAGGACCTGAGCCCGAAACAGGGGCTGGTGTAACAGTCTGTGTGTTATTTGTGATGTTTCCTATTTACCAGAAACAACTATGGACCAAGAAGATAAACCAGTCGAAGCTGGTTGATTGTAATGCATGAAATTATTCCTCCACAGGTTTCCTGGCAGAAGATGAAAATGTATGTTTGTTTTTGTTTTGTTTTTTTTGTTTTTTAAAAGGCTATGATATAATTAGACAAAATTTCAGAATATATATTTTCATTAAAGATATTAAAGACATTCATATGTGATCTTTGATTTGAATTTGATTCAGAAAAGGCCCATTGAAATAATATATATATATATATAAATCGAATTATAATACTAAGGTATGAGTGTGGCAATTAATATTTAAAATAAAATATTGTTAAAAGAATAGTAATAGGAAAAGAGAAAATTAGACAAGAGAAGGTTTTTTTTTAACGCACATTTTCCATATTTGGTCTATTGATATGAATTAAGTTTTGTGTTTAGTTTGTCTGCTCTGAGCCTTTAATTAAGTCGCCTGTAGCTGGTGCACTTATGGCTCTGCCCAGCCACACTCAGGCCAACTTAGCTTTTGTTTGACCTGGTGGGACGGTAGTCACGTTTTCGCTTTTATTTTGCTCAGATTTAGCTGGGGATGGGTTTGTCCTTAGGTTGGTAGTGGTGTTGGTACTGGCTCCTACGGCCCTGTATAGGGTTGGCCCGGTGTCACATCATCTGTTGGTTCTTTTTCGCCGCCCATCAGGTCCACCTTTCTGTTCATTCCTTTGTTTTATATTATTTTCTCCTTTTGGGAAAGGGAGGGCAAATTTAACTAGCGGCACTCACAGGAAAAAAGGGGGGAGTGCACTTTGTTTTTGTTTCTGTTCAGGTCAAAACACGGCTGAAGCTGCAGAGCTGGAGCTAGACCTGGTTTTGAACATAGGAGGCAACGCTGGTTGTCACCCGACATCGCTGTGGGACAGCCGAGGGGGCACATGGATCCATGCTTCACACTGTGGCAATGGACCCAACGCTCACGAAACAAAACAACTTCCTGAGCCGCACGGAGCGTGTGGGGAGACAGCTCCCACCGCTGGAACCACATCTGCTCTTCCCCTGGAAGGGGGGAGGAGAGACGTCAGAGAGTAAGCAACCCACTGCTGGAGGACCAGGGTGAGCTTATGGTGAAGAAATTGAATCTCCAGATTTTGTTGTGTTTTCATGTGTGCCTTATTTCTGACAGTTTTGATAATATGGTTAAGTTTGATGCCTGGTTTCATTTACTCAAATAAAAATGGCGTGAAACGAAGCACCCGTAGTCTGACTTCTGACGAGACGGCCTGGTTAGAAGCATTGACTAAGTCTTACAACCACTCGACTGTCCACACTTTAAATTACTGGTATCAATATGTAAAGAGTCACAATTGATCTGATCGTCATCTGTGCACATGTTTGCCCATAGCTACAGCAGCAGCATAGAATCTTGCCACACATTGGACCCTGGTTTAAAGTTCCCGACAATGCCGGTCGTGAACCTTGATTTGGGCCGGTTCACATCAAGCCCGGTTCTAAGTTTTTTTTAATTTGTTGCTGACATTTATTGTTCTGTGAATATGTTTTTCTGTGTGGATATCAGATGTGTGGATGTCTTCCGGTGGGTTGGGCTGGATGTGCGGCCGTGGTCTCCTCGGAGCATTCATACATCATATCTCCACACCCACACTCTGATCACAGACCTAAACGCGAATTGGCTCCACATGACCCGATTTGGGGATCTGTTGTGCCAGACGACCGCAGCCTCTGGACTTCAGGTCAAAAGGTCATGCTGGCCCTATTCCCCAGCATGGGGGATAGGCAAGTTAATGTTAAGGGTTTAAACTCTCAGTTAAGTGTTCTCATCATTTGTTAATAACACTCTCTCTGTTTTAGCCTCTACGAGGGAGGAGTTAACATGCCTTACGCTCTGTGGCTCCTCAAAATCGCCTGGTGTTAGATCAGATAACCACTAGCCAAGGGGGGGTCTGTCAGACCTTGGGGAGCACCTGTTGTACCTGCAGACCTGCTAATGATAAAGGGGGTGGCGATAGCACGGGCATAGCTAATCTCACTAAATTACGAGACCTGATGGAGGGTGAGACTGCGAAGGGCTATTCGCTGTTCACTCTCGATTGGTTTCTCTCATCCTGGAAGGAGTTGTTGATAAATATTGCATTCTTCTTTATCTTAGTTTCCTGTCTTGTTCCCTGCATTCTTAGAATGGTGAATAATCTAGTTTCTTCCCAGTTTTTGTTTCTGCAGAACCGAGCAGAGGCCATGAGCCTGACAGTTAACTGGGACTTGTCTAGTGAATTTGACCTGGACTTGGACAGAACTGGACTATGAGGCTTGGGTTGTTTTCAACATGTTTATTCGAAGGCATCTTTACATTTAGGTGTTTTAAGTTTTGACTACAGGTTGATTAACTTGATTGTTTGACACATGAATGAATAAAGATATGTTATTCTAATGATTTAATTGATTACAGATTTTTGGGTGTAACAGTAAAATGCTTTTATCTGTGACATGGGGTGGACTGTAATAGCCGAAATTGGGGTTTCACTCATTCTACATTGCTAAGGTTAACTTTAACTTTAACTTAGTCGTATCTGGTGTTTGTTCCGCCTGGCCGGAGCCCATCTGACCCAGTTCGCTTATTTAGATAAATGTCATCTATGTCATAAGTTAACCTTCCTCCTTGTTCTCATGTACTATGCTTTGACTATTATTGTATGTTGTGTCCTCATGATGTGTTATCTCTGAGTATAAAGCGCTTATACTCTGAATGTGTTGTACGCGTCGTGCAGGGAGAGATTACTCTGTAAAGGGACAGACGTTATTCACTCTGGTACCAGTGAATAAACAACTCATTGATCAGACTCATTCTCTCTGCATTTTTACTGTTCAACTTGTTTTAAAGAAATCCACAACTGCAATTCTCCCGTAACAGGATCTATCTTTGTGGAGAATGTTCCAAAGTTTGGTTAAATAAGATGTTATGTTATGTTATTATAAGATGAAATAGTTTGTTGTGCGGCAGTTGAAGTGTCCTTTATGGACACTTCCTGCCGTTACCAAACAAGCTAGCTAAGCCCTGCACAGTCGGAGCAACAACAGAGAAACTACTTTCAGTTTCAATGTTTGCCATATAAAGTTAATTTGATCAAAACTAAAGCTCCATGGACAAAATATAGATAAAAAAATGAAGAATAAGAAGCACATTTTATCATTTGTGCTGCTCATAAATCTGTCACTCAAACAAAATGTAGACGAGCATTTCTCAAATAATGTAATGTCGACGCAGGTACGTTTTGTTTTGACGGTTGTGAATGGGAAAAAGTCCTCAAAAGCTGAAAGTCGTGAATATTAATCACACCAAAGTCGGACTTTTGTGCAACTCCAGTTCTAAAAATCTTAATTCCTTCACTTTGGCTGTTTGGATATTTATGTTCTGTGCAAATTATGTAAGCGACAAATGCTCGGTGTTCAAACATTGTTCATTGTGTAATCCAGAGCATGAGAAAAACATCCATCAGGCTTGTCAGGACTACATTTCCCATGATTCCCCACAGCCCAAAGCCCCCGAGCAGCTTCTGTGGCAGAGATCTCATTATTCTGCCACACTTAAATGCCCCTGTTTGGACAATAGAAGTGTTCTTGTTCCCTGTTTCTGAGAACGACAACTAAAGCCCGTGTTTCCTGGAGCGAGGCCCAGGAGGAAAGCGATGGAGAGAAAGCGGATGTGGCGGAGCAGCAGTGGCTCTCATCACCTCGTCCTCTGTTCTGACGCTGAAGTCAACTCCCTCCAACACCTGCTCTGCTTCAAGCTCCCCAGCGACGTGCGAAATATGTAAGTTTAGCTATTTTCGTTTGATTAAAAGTCAAGGTTATATTAGTTTGAATCAAAAGTTTTCGTAAGCGCAACATTTTGTAGTTCTTTTTGTGTATGGTGGGGGAGTTTCTCTTCTTGGGTACCTGCTCAAAGTTTATGAATATCGGTTTGTTTTGTTAATTGTTAAGGATCAGATGGAACCGCCCAGATGAAATAACTAAATAAAAAAATAAAATTGGTTAAATAAATAAATAACTAAAATGAAACAAATACACATTAAATACTACACTGTTACTGTGTTGCACTTGTAGCGTAATGCACCTCAATAGACCCATCTCATGACCTTGTTTTTTTTTTTTTTACACTCTTATAGTGTCATAGAAGAAGGTCTTTATTTGTAGTTGGCCATTTTTGCTTAAAGTGATTTAATTTACTTTTCAGAATTTCTAAACTTTAAGACCTGGTCAGATCTATGAAGCTAAGCAGGGTTGGGCCTGTAAATACTTGGATGGGAGACCTGCAAACACCAGGAGCCACAGAGGGGCAGCAAAGGCTCTGGTGCAACCTGCTGTTGTGTCCTTAGGCAAGACTTCACCCACCTGTTACTGATTGGTGGTGGTCAAAGGCCACAGGCGTAGATTGGCTTCAGTAGTAGTTCACCCACCAGAATCAGAATCAGAATCTGTTTATTGCCATTGTCAGTGAAATTCACAAACGTAGGAACTTGCTTCAGCGTAAGGTGCAACATAAAACAATGAATAAAATATAATAAAATATATAAAAAGGCATGCATAAAATTAAGAATAAAATAGACCGTTTGCACATCTGCCAACTGTACATTCTGTATATAGTCTTAGTCTATTTTATTCTAAATTTTATGCATGCCTTTTTATATATTTTATTATATTTTATTCATTGTTTTATGTTGCACCTTACGCTGAAGCAAGTTCCTACGTTTGTGAATTTCACTGACAATGGCAATAAACAGATTCTGATTCTGATTCTGGTGGGTGAACTACTACTGAAGCCAATCTACGCCTGTGGCCTTTGACCACCACCAATCAGTAACAGGTGGGTGAAGTGTCTTGCCTAAGGACACAACAGCAGTTTGCACCAGAGCCTTTGCTGCCCCTCTGTGGCTCCTGGTGTTTGCAGGTCTCCCATCCAAGTATTTCCAGGCCCGACCCTGCTTAGCTTCAGAGATCTGACCAGACCAGCCATCGTCAAGGTGATGTCCCTGTAGCGTGCCACGATTATTATAAACAAACATGATTTTCTTTTTTTAAATCATGACCTGTCAGTTAAAAGTCATGAACAGTTGCCAATATTACCTAAAGACAGTTTTGGACTTGTATATTTGTGTTTTTAGGGTGATTTTATATTACATAAAGACTATACTTGTAATATAAATAATACCATTCATGCACAATTACACAACTCTTCTTTGCAGACACTTTGTCCCTGGTGATGTCATGGAGGGGGCGGGGCCTGTGTGTCCATAAGTACAGGCCGAGTGCAGGGAAACCTCTTTATGAAGTGGAGCTCAGAGCTGGACTGCTGACTCTGACAAACTTCAGCGAAAACAGAACAGACTGGTGTGCTCCTCTGTGCACGGACGCTCAGCTGTGGATACTGTCACTCGTTCTACTAACAGACAAAAAACTTTCCTCCTCTCTTGAAGGAACGGACAAACTTTACTTTCAAGGATTTGCTCCAAAATGCTGCTCTCTCTGACTTTGCAGTGGATTATTTCATCTCTGGTTGTCCTGTGCAGTGCAGCAGTTCTGGTAAATCCAGCTACATTTCCTTGAGTATAATTTGTATTTTTAATCTTCTTTCGCTCTCTACTCTCTACTGAAGTAACGATACTCTAATTTCGGTTACATGTTTGGTTTCTCAGTCTATATTAACGACCTATAGCGAGATAATTGAATGTGTTACTGTAATTATGATATCTGTTTGCATGTAAATTCAATTGTAGTATTTCTTGTTTTATCTTACATTACATACTGCACTTCAGATTATGGAAGCATTTTACAGCACAGTAATAAGACGATGGGTAACTAAAGTTGTAATAATAGTAACTGCATGTTAATTTCTCTCTGAAAAAAGACTATTATTCTACTTTATTCCACGGTAATTAATCCTTACCCTGCCCTCAACCCAGTATAAAGTCTTCTCTATGTAATAATATGGAAGAGTGGCTGAAATTACATGTATCTTCCTAGTTATCAGGACTATTCACATCCTACTATAGTACTGTAGAGTAAAGTACAACCTTAATACTTCATCAGCCTACAGTTTGAATTAGCAGTGGGCAATATATTGAAATTTAGATAATATCATGAATGTTGTTTGCGAAATATGAGCATCAGGTTTAGTATTTATTGTAAAAAATGCTACAAAAAGATCTTTCAAAAGGTGATTTTTCTGCACTTTTGTGATTAACTCTACACACATTTCACACTTGTCTGATAATTAAACCTGAAAACATACGTTTAAAGACATGTTTTAACACATTTCTGCTGGATTGACATAATATTTTCTGAGTATCGTTAAAATATCGAGCTGTTTGTTTTTGTCAATATCGCTCATCTCTAATTGTAGGACAGTTTTGGGCAGTAATTGCACCTTGTTATGCTGTTTTTTCTGTTGTTTTTTGTTTTTTTCAGTTCATTATTTTTTAAAAACATAACATAAAACACAGAGAGAGAAACTAAACAGTCACAAGACATTTAAAAGAGAGAAAAGGAAAAGTTGTGGCACAAATTATCCAACATTTATGCCCCATTTAGTCCAAAGTCTGTTACATAAGTCATTTTTTTTCAATTTTACGACTTTCAGTTATAATTTAAATCCAGTCTTTGATTGTTGGCTTTCTTTGTGATTACCTTTTTCAGCCAAAAGTACGCTCCAAAGGTATCCATTTATCGTGTCCATGGTAGAAGTTTTGAGGCGAAAATACATACAAACAACAGTCTGCAGTGCTTTGTTAATCTCAATCTAATCTCTCTGAACACTAAAACATGGCGTATGTTTGTCCACAGGCGGAGAGCGAGTGCCCGGCGGAGTGCTCATGCCCCTCGTCGCCCCCGGCCTGTGCGCGAGGCGTCAGCTGGGTGTCGGACCACTGCGGCTGCTGCAAGGTCTGCGCCAAACAGTTCAACGAGGACTGCAGCGCCACCGAGCCCTGCGACCACATCAAGGGCCTGAGCTGCCACCTGGGGGCCGGAGGGGACCCGCGCCGAGGCCTGTGCAGAGGTCAGTCATGCAGAAGTCAATGCAGAAACTGGGATTGAGCTCAGAATACACTCGAGTGAGCCTGGTTTAAAGACGTTTTCTGTTGTATTTTGCGTCATTTATTGATTAGATTTGTGGTTTTACTGGACAAATACTTGAAATGTTAACGCACAATAGTTTTTGGGTTTTGTTTTCAGTTTATCTACAGTTATATTACAGATTTTACCGCAAATTATACTTTTTGTTGAGCTCCAATACACGTTTGAGTCTACAACATCTATATGTATCTTTTTTAAGGGAGAAACCAACAAACAAAACAAAGTAAAATCATAAGCATTTAGATGTGAGATAGAGCAGTGTGTGGCAAAAATGCAGTCCATGATGAGTAATCCTATGAAAACATGACTAAAATGTGAAAAGGATGCTGCTGTCTGAAAACAATTATATAAGTCTACAAATGTTTAGTTTGTATTAGACATTTAAAGGAAGAAAATCAAGTAAACAGTTGTAGAAAACAAGTTAAACAACAGGAACACTGCAGCTATATTGATCTTATTACCTCAGTCTGTTGTTCTGTAGTTAAAGTGTCCTAAATCTCCAACTGAGTATTGTTACTTGCGTAAAAGTTTTGGTTTCTCTTCCCCAAAATAATTGGACATTTGTGTTTCTTACACTCATTCAATTTGTGTGGTCTATCTTTTGAAATATAGTATAGTATAGTATTATTTTCCCCAAATAATTTTACTCTTACATTTCTGATCCATGACCTTGTATTTCCACTTTTTTGAAGTGACGAGACTTATTGAAGTACAATTATTGGTTACTTCTACCCACTTCTGCTGCTACTGTGTAATAAAACTTTAATCATAGCAATCCTGGCCTTTTGCGTCCAACTGTGAGATTGTGTATTATTCAGTGGACTAAATGAAAGCTGCATTTATCTTTTTGCCAAACCCTGTTGACTCATAAGAACAACATTCACAAAGAGCTCCAATCACTCTTGTGTCATCAGTTCATAACCTTTTAAGCTAAAGTGGGTGTACAGACTTTTTCTTCATTTATTCATTTTTGTCTGTCGTCTGATAAAAGAACCATGAAGCTGCTGGACATTTAAAACGTGAAAATAACACCCTGGAACCGTCTTATTCTGTATACTCTGTACTCCAAAACCACAAATACAAAAATTAAATGAAAAGGTCTTTTATATGGATTCCGCCTGGACTTTTTAAAAACTTTATTTTAAGTTCCTAAATCTATTTGTTAGTGAAATTAGCTTCAGCTTTTAAAGATGAATAGTTAAAACCCAACAAATGCCCACACGATCAATCAGTCCATACTCAGACACCAGCTTTACTCCTCTTAAATCAGACTTCAGAGGAAACGTCTCAGCTTCACAGAGAGTCCAGCCATTCGTTTGTGCTCCACAGGGTCCAGAAACAGCATCAGTTTCAGTTGGTGCTCATTTTAGTCAGGTGTTTTAGGAAAAGGCCCTCATGGTCCGGGGTGCAGGGGTAAATCTCCCCTGATCCGCTCTAACGCTGTGCTGTGTCCGTCTGTATTGTCTGTTTGACCACAGCTGAGGCCCTGGGTTTGCCCTGTGAATTCAATGGGCGCATGTATCAGCACGGGGAGCACTTCCAGCCCAGCTGCCAGCACCAGTGCACCTGCATGAACCGCGTGGTGGGCTGCATGCCCCTGTGCCCACACCAAGTGCCCCTGCCCGACTGGCGCTGCTCCCGGCCACAGCTGCGCCGGCCCGAGGGCAGCTGCTGCGAGGAGTGGGCCTGCGAAGACGACAACCACATCAGTGAGGAGCCAGACGGACCAGGGCTAACCACTCTGCCAGACGCGCTGCTCCTGCCCAACCACATCAGTCCACTGGGGCAAGACCAGGCCGGGAGGAAGACTTACAAAGGTACATCAAATAAATAGTCCACCACACTGTATGCACGCTCAACCTTAATGGGCCGCCGCAAGTGTTTCATGTTTGTGTACAAAGACAGGAAAAGACATCAAAACTGCTCTGGCCAAAGTCATTTACTCAAAGCTGGTCTGGATCTTGTCCCGTTTAAACCTGTTCTGACCAGAATGTGTCAGTCAGTCCAGAAGGAGCTGGATCTGAACACTGAATACAGGGCTCGGGTTTCAGTGAGGAGCAGAGGAAAAAAAAGTGAGGGCTGGACACCTCACAGCTTTAATACTATCAAAGATTATGTTCACTACCAGGTCAAACTATTTGTAATGTCTACTTACACTTAGCTTTTTTTTAACTTATCGATTTTACTTTTAAGCTCTATCTATATGAAAACTTCACATCATTCCAGTTTTTGTCACATATCGTTAGCTCATAAGATGCTGGTGAACGCTTGTCCATCTTAATCCTTTTTTTTTTAATTTAAAGCAAATATTTAAATTACAGTACATTACCCCTTTAGATCTATTTTCATTGAAAGAAGTCAGGCCTTTATTCATTCTCTAGTTTTTCAAAATGATCAATGATAACTGATGAGTTTACTTGAGATGGCAAGAAAAAACATTGGTGCTAATGTTTATTTTGCTAAATATTGTGTAGCAGATCATAAATGGGTAATAGTTCATGATATTTAAGATACAGAAGAGACGATATACAAGGATAAAAGAATGTTTGCTCAATCTTAAACTGTGCCATCATTAAAGGAGACATATTACGCTAAATGTTTTTCCCCTTCTTCAGCTTAATTGGAGTTGTATTTGATTCTTGCACAAATACACGTAATCATGTGCTGTCCTGCATTTGACGCTGCTCGGAAATAATACGTTTCCTCCCAAAGCCCTGTACTTAGATGTGCCTCTTTGAAAAATGTGCAATCGGGGTAGTCCATACACGCAGCGTTCAAAAATGTGCAGACAGACGTGTTAGATTTGCACTTCTCAGTCGCCTTTGTGTCTCAGTCAGAGGCTCAGTGCAGCTTTAGCAGGAGGATTTATCAGGTTGAGTCAGCAGGTCATGTGTCAAGGCAGTTTGACGAGAGTAACAGCCCTCAGGACAAAATACCCCTCAGTGTCCAGCAGCCCGGGCCTCACAATTAGAAGAACCAGGTGAACTTAGGAGGAACAACAGGAAAGCCCTCCTCCTCCAGCCTCGCTCTTACTCCACTCGGTTTGGTGATGAGGCGGGACGCTCCCTCGAAGTAATCACTATTGAACTTCTTCTTAGTGTAAAATGGAACAAAATAAGGGATATATTGGACATTCTACCTATCCATTATGTGTTTGGAAGTAAAAATACAACGCTGTAAACATAAATCCACAGCTTTCTACGAGGTCAGCGGCAGAGAATTGGTGTGTAGTTGTGACTATGTAGGTTTATTATTAAATACCAGAGAGAAAAAACATAATTTGTCTTTTGCATTTAGAGGTTATGCTTTGATTTTCTTTAATTAAGGCGAGACGCTACAGTCAGTTTTCTCTCTCAACATATCAGCTTTCATGTGGAAACAACAAACTTGTCCAATCTGCTCCTAAAGATGTTTTATTCCTCCATTGAATCCACTTCATCCATAGATTTCTCTGGGACATTGTAACTTCAAAGGCCGTTTTCTTCAAATCACCACTTAAAGTAGATCCCACACACACCAAACTTTAAAATCTGGGACTGAACAAGATTTTGACGAAACGCACTGAAGAATTTTTTGATATCTAATTCTATAACTGATTTTTTTTAAGTTTGATGTTAAAAAATTAGGTGAAATCTGATTTTTTAGTCCAATCTAGTTGACTTTAAAACTAAATAAGAAATTCTTTGTACATTTTTGTAACTCATATGTTACAAAATGAACCAAGAAATTTAAACCTGGTTCTGTCCATTTTTCAGATTGAAATGTCCCAAATATGTGTTTTTTTTTGGCCATTTTTACACATAAAATGCCTAATTTCTACATGAAAACATAACATGATGAAAAACTTCATAAATTTTGTTCTTACATTTATGTGAGTAAACTTCAGGAGAAGTTTAATATTGATATTTTTAAATGTAAGATGTGTTCCTATTCACCTGTAGTGTCTCACCCTAAAAAAACTGGCCTTTAAAATGTTTCCAAAATCATGGGCAGCACAACTGACTAACAAAATGTGTTTCTTTGTGCTTTATGGCTTCATTTTTGCACAGATTTATTTAATACGACAAAATGGAAACTCAAAGTAGTTTCTCGTTGTTGCTCCGACTATGCAGAGCTTAGCTAGCTTGTTTGCTGGTGGCAGTTTGAGTTTAAGACACTTTAACTTGGACATTTCCTCAGCAACAAGACTGAGAAACATTTTTTTTTACGAACAAAACGTTGAAAAAGTTGAACTGATCTCAAAGTCTGTATCAGTAATAAATGTGTTCCTGTTATTTATCTGATTTTCTACAACTGTTTACTTGATTTTCCGGTACCACTTTATAATAACTACATCTTATTTTGCCTTAACAAAGCATTAACAAAGACTTAATTAATAACGAACATATCATTTATTAAGCATGATTCAGGATTAATAACTACTTAATTAAGGTTAGGGTTATGGTTGGGGTAAGAATTTAGGGCTAGATTATTAGTTAAATAGTTACTAAGCCTGAATCGTTCTTAATAAACTCTTTGTTGACTCTTAATTAAGTCTTAGTTTCTGCTTTATTAAGGCAGGAATAAGTGTAGTTATTATAAAGTGTTACCAATTTTCTTCTTTTAAATGTCAGATACAAACAAAATATTTATCATTTTTTGAGACGTTTATATTTGTTGTAAGACCGTAGCAGCTCTGCCACATTTTAGTTTCGTTTCAAGCTCTTAGAGAAGAATTTGTGTGCCACTTACCCTCCATACTGAGTCATAATCACCCAAACTGGCCTGCCTGTGTGTCCTTTGCGCCGCAGAGATGTCGTCGTTCCCGGTGTCAGAGGTGCTGCTCGAGCCCAGGTGTTTCCCGCACTCGACCCCCTGGAGCCCGTGCTCTGTGACCTGTGGGATGGGCCTGTCCTCCCGGGTCACCAACCACAACCCCGAGTGCCAGCCCATCAGAGAGACCAGGCTCTGCCAAATCAGAGCCTGCGAACAGCTCCTCGCAACTGTCAAGGTAGGAACGCAAGCGTGGAGTAATAAATGTGCAGTTTGTACTTATTAAAGTGACAGGTTGGACGAATAATTTAACTAAAATGCAGTTAAGATAAATATATTTCAAATTCTGCTCAAATCTTTACAAATTTTACCCCAGTTTAACTACTTTTTTAGGTTTTTCATTTTACTTCCTGTTTGTAAATGATGACATCACACTAAGAAATTACAGAAACCATCCTGTACAGTGCGCAAAAATTCATTTAATGTCACAGATTTTTTCATTTGACAAAGAAAAATACATGTGAACACCTTTATTTTGTTGAATCAATGTTTAAAGGGTCAGAAAAGTAGTTTATTGTGTGTAAATTATGCATAACCTTTGTCTCCCCAGTGTGATGTCATCGATTTGTTTACTTCCTGTAATTTTCAACATATTTTTCAACTTTTCTCCACAAACAGCGACCTGATTAATAAAAAAAACTATAATTTGTATTTGCAAGAGGTATTAATATACTGAATAAAGTCAAAATTAGAAAACCATAAAAACCTGTCACACGCACTTTAAGTTTGATCATTTCTTTTAAATTTTCTTGCTACAAAAATATATCTGGAATGTATACCGGATACTACACAAATTACTTTAGATTTTCCCCTATTCATTCATTCATTCATTCATTCATTTTCTACCGCTTATTCCCATTAGGGGTCGCGGGTGACTGGAGCCTGTCCCAGTGACTTTGGGCCTTAGGCGGGGTACACCCTGGACAGTGGCCAACTCGTCGCAGGGCTAACACAGAGAGACAGACAAGGACAGACAACCATTCACTCTCACATTCATTCACTCGGGACAATTTAGAGTTCTCAATTAACCTACGAGATTTTCCCCTAATCGAGTTAAAATACCATCGTTGTACCTTGTCTCATTGGTGGAAGAATTACTCACGTTTGAACAGATACAGGGGCAAAAAGATTATTACTAAATTAAAAGTATCACTTAAAAGAATATACTCAAGTAAAAGTATTGAAGAACCAGTGGAATAATGTACTTCTGGTAGATTTGAGAACATTTAAAGTGTTGTTAAAGAATTGTGTTGATTTTAAAGGTTAAAGTAAGCGACTGAATGGATAACTAATAATTATTACTCAGTTTCTTTAAGCAGGATGTCATCATGGCTATTTCAGGGGCTCTCAACCCGTAGAGAAATCTACTTTACTTTTCAGTCCAGTTGAAAAATGTGGTGCAGGGGAAAGTACAGATTCCTGCTCTCAAATGTTGTGAAGTAAAAGTAAAAAATATCCACTGTAACAATGACAAAAGTGAAAGTGAAAAACATGAAAAAAGTACAGATGCCTAGTTTTTTTTACGTTAAGTATAGTACTTTTACTTCTGTACTGTGTTATTTTTCACCACTGCCTTCTCTTCTCTCTACAAATAAAGAAAAGAGTCTTTTTCTTTTGAGAGTTGGAGTTGTACAGTGGCATTTGACATCAATTCACACCAGAGCTGTCCTTAAGCATTCAGTTTCAATGTGGAAATGCATTATTACTGCTTTGTTAAATGTTTTTTTCTCCAGCACTGCATATACATTGTTGATTATTCTATGCGAAAAGTAAAATGAACACCTAAAATGAAAATCCTACAAAGTTACACAGTTACTTCCAAACTCCATTTCAATAGAGGAATTGGCTCAATACTTCATGAAGATTTTTATATTATTATTTTTTAGACAACAGAGTGTAGATTTATATTACTTTCATTATGTTACCATGTGGTCTAATACTGAATACTGAGTTCTGAAACTCTTAATAAATGTCAAATGTTGTTCATTTTTTGTTGTATTAAATGCTGTTTTATTCAAATGAGCATCTAGTTTTGATATTAGTTTTAGTAATGATTAGTATCTGATTTTCGATTGACTTTGACAAACCTGATAATTTTTCTTCTTTTGGGTTTTAGTGGTAGGATCTGGCAACCCAAACTGAGGAGCCCATTCAGCTTTTTGTATCAGTTCAATGCTTGATTCATCAGAGAACACAGATTGATAATATATTCAAGACAAGTACTGGGTTATACTTTTAATTGTTAAAGTGCGCATGACGGGTTTTTATGATTTTCTAATTTTGACTTTATTCAGTGTATTAATACTTTGTGTAAATACAAATTATAGTTTTACACCAATCAAGTTGCTATTTGTGGAGAAAAGTTGAGAAATCTGTTGACAATTACAGGAAGTAAACAAACTGATGACATCACACTGGGGAGACAAAGGTCATGCATAATTTACACAAAATAAACAACTTTTTGACCCTTTAAACTTTGATTCAACAAAATAAAGGTGTTCACATGTGTTTTTCTTTGTCAAATGAACAAAATCTGTGACATTAGATGAGTTTTGGCCCAGTGTACAGTCTGGTTGCTATGGTGATTTCCTAGTGTGATGTCATACTTTACAACCAGGAAGTAAAATTTAAAACCTAAAAAAACAGCTAAACTGGGGTTGAATTTGTAAAGATTTTAGGAGAAATTTGAATATATTTATCTTAACTGCATTTTAGTTAAATGTGTATTTCAACCTGTCATGGGCCCTTTAACCAACTGTCCCCGTGCACTTTCAGAAAGGAAAGAAGTGCCAGCGAACGAGCCGTCCCCTGGAGCCCGTCAGCCTGGTGTTTGCCGGTTGCTCCACGGCCCCGCGCTACCGGCCCCGCTCCTGTGGGACGTGTGTGGACGGGCGCTGCTGTAGCCCCTCCCTGTCCCGGACCGTCCGGCTGCGCTTCCAGTGTCTCGACGGAGAGGACTTCCACCAAAACGTCATGTGGATTCAACGCTGCAAGTGCTCCCACAACTGCCACGGCAACCCCTTACTCAGCATCTACAACGACATCCACAACTTCACTCACTGAGCCGAGGGGCGGGTTGTGCTCACGGCATTCTAGAAAAGATCATTTCAGATGGAGGGCAGGGGTCTGGTGTAACTACAGACGGGTCACTGTTTTGGAAAGAAATAATCAAGCAAACAGTCTACGTTTGTTAGGAATTGGGTCAAACTTGCCGCAAATACTGTAGTAAGCCACGATTCAACCGGTTCACTTTGGAGAATCTCGGCCGCTTCTGTTAAAGCGCCTCTGACAGGTTGGACTACTAATTTCACTAAAATGTAGTTAAGATAAATATATTTCAAATTCTGCTAAAACCTCCACAAATGTCACCCCAGTTTAGCTATTTTTTTTAGGTTTTTAATTTTACTTCTTGGTTGTAAATGATGGCATCACGCTAGGAAATTACTATAGCAACCACACTGTACACTGAGCTATAACTCCTCTAATGTCACAGATTTTTTTATTTGACAAAGAAAACTACATGTGAACACCTTTATTTTGTTAAATCAATGTTTAAAGAGTCAAAAAAGTAGTTTATTTTGTGTAAATTATGCTCAACCTTTGTCTCCCCAGTGTGATGTCATCAGTTTGTTTACTTCCTATAATTTTCAACAGATTTTTCAACTTCTCTCCACAAACAGCGACCTGATTGGTGTAAAACAATCATTTATATTTACAAGGTATTAATACACTGAATAAAGTCAAAATTAGAAAATCATAAAAACCTGTCATACGCACTTTAAAGGAGCTGTACCCGATTTTTACTGTTTTGAACAACGTGAAAAACAGAACTAGTTTATTTTAAAGTCTTTACATCAGTCACACTTACATAATGCAGTTCCAGCATCATAAATATTCAGAGCGTTGAGTTTATAAGCACTTTTCACGAGTCTCTGAGCCACGAGTTTTGCCATCACGGGTAAAGCTTGTAAACATTAGCACGCTAACGGCGCACTTCCTGCTTCTCGTAGAATAAAACGCTCTATAAATAGATGCAGAGAAAGCGCTCTGGTCTCATTTTCACCCGGATAGATGCTTTCACTGTGTATCTGTGCTGGGGCAACACAGATTTGACTTTATTACATCCAAAAAATCTGCCACATGAACTAGTTCTGTTTTTCACGTTTCAGAAACAAGGTAGAGCCCCTTATGTGTTTCCGTGCCAAGGGCCTGACTCGTCACCCAATTTTAACTAATGTTTTCATAATAAATAAAATCTAAATAGTATTTTTCTTCATAAGGCTCAGTTTACAAATAGACGTTTAGTTTTTCTAAGTTTGTGTCGCTGTGAAACGTGGCTAAAGCTAAACAAGAAACGACTTCTAGTTTATTGACAGGTTTCTGCATTTCTTCTGCATTACACTTCTCTTCGGCCTTTACACCTATCCTTTATTAGTTTAGTCGATTAATTAGCAGCATTTTTATCAGTCGATTATTTTATTTAGATTAAAGGAATTTATATAGAACGGTAGCAAAAAAGGGAAGATATGGCGTGAGTTAGCTGAAGATTTTGAAATGAATCATGAGTTAAATCTAACTTGTGTATCTCTAACATATAAACACACAGTTTACTCGTATTTTTCGGTTCAAATAATCGTTTTGCATGAACTCCTGTGCAGTTGTAGCCTTTTTTTGAGTGCAGTTTGGGTTAGGTACATGAAAGCTTTTGCCAATCGACTAAGTTTGTGGCTCAGCATGTCTTTAGTCGACCAAGAATTTCTTTAGTTGACTACAATTTTTCACTTTTAATTATCTTTGCTGACGGAGAAGACATCGACGTTTATGTTTGGTGTGGATAGGACCAAGTAATTACAGAGATATTACCAAAAAACAACTCTAAACCTCTATAATGTGACGAGTAAAAGGCAAAGTCTGACCTGCCCTCCATCTCAGTGTTATGGGAAGTAGAATGTTGTGACCCAACCTTGTGTCCAAAAAACTGGCAAATTTCATCCAATTACATGCCGTTTGGGAGAGAAAAGTGGGATTTCTGAACTTACTCCTTCCAAAAACAACCAAGAAAATATGTTTGCTTGCACTTTAAGCTTCCTGCCACAAAATCAGTGAGCCCCGACTCTACGCATCCAACTTCTAGAGAGGGTTTTACTGAGGACTGTGATGGCACAAAATGACTGAAACTACTATTATTTATTTGAAACTTCCCTCCGAGTTGATGGGGGGGCGACGTAGAGCGAGATACAGTCGTGGATCTTTTTGTATATCGACAAAGAAGACTCTCAAGCGCACGTATACGCATCAGTGGTCGTCGCAAATCACTGTTAGCTTACATAAAGTATCTGACAAATGCACCGTTTGTACGTCATGCAACCGCCGATACCAACAATACTGAAATATTTACTTTTATAGACTTCACTCTTGAACGTGGAGTGAAAATATCTAGGATCACCTCATTTTTCGGGGTGTGATTTTGTGTGTTTTTAGTGTAAATAGTGCCTTATTTGAACGATGAATGTATGCTTTCTATATATTTATGTTATTTCTAAGTTGTTGTGCATGTAATAAAATTGTTCAACAAGTTATTTAAACTGTCCTACATTTGTTTCATTGATTTTTATGTGGGCTTTCTTCTCCACAAGCTCCTCCAGACTTACTCAATGCTTCTGCTGTAAGTCCAGACCTCAAACATTGCGACTTGGCACTAAATTCCTCACGTTGGCCTCTGTCTCATTCTGAGCAATGAGTTTTCTGATTGGCTGAACCCTTCGGACTTCCTGTTGTGGGATACAAATCTTAAAGAGAATATGTCATGTTTTTGTAATTATTACTAAGTTTGGTGGGATTGAACCTGTGGTAAATATTTATCATGGTTGAACAGTAGTCACGTTGTAGTTTGTGAAGAAAATTACAAAAATAAAAGTAAAGCTGAGGTGTAAAACAGAATCCCACTGTGATGTCATCAATAAGCAACTTCAACAAAATAAAGGTGTATTTTTGTCAAATTATAACTTTTAATTTAATTTAATTTAATTTTTATGGATTTGGTTATGGTTGCTAGGTAACAGTTGTGGTATTACCTTTACGTTCAACCAGGAAGAAACATTATAAATGTCACCAAAAATGTTAAATTGGGGGAAAAATAGGCACAAATTTGTGTAAAATCGTGATCACGTTCACCACATTTGAAAAGCTCTAATCCGACCTGAATGTAGAAATTGTGTTCTTCCCCTTAACTTTCATTGAAAGGTGCACTGTGTAGATTTTCTGGTGGCGTGCTTGCTACCTGTTTGTCTCCATGAAGATGTTATTGCTTTGCTTGGAATGTTCCACAGTAGGGGATTATACATATCTATCTAGCATTTAGTTTTGGTGTTTTTAATAATCAAAAATACCTTTAAAACATGCTTTCTTACTGTAAGTGGACTCACCTCTCAGATCTATGGACACAGATGAGATCAATGCCATACATATTATTTTAAATTAAATTAAATTAAATTAAAGTACCAGTCAGCACTTGGGCCCAGCTGAGTGGGCTTTTGAGACTCACTAGACCAAAACTGGGCAGATGCAGTCTCTATCGCAGAATAGAGCCATACTCTGCTGTAACAGTTTTGACGTGATATGAATCAAAGACTATTTGTATTACAGAAAGCCCTGATAATAATCAGGGTGACGACTCTTCATTTACGAAAAGAGGGAACCTGCTGCTTTAACTCTGGACCCGCGCCAAGAAAAAACATAAATAAATAAGTCAATTTAAAAATGGTGACAAACTTTAAGTTGGAGTAATTTAGACCACTTCAAGTGGCCAATTAACGTAAGTGCATGACGTGAGAAGAAGTAACTGCAGCAGTGGAAAACATGCAAACTCCAGGCTGTCCAAAAAGTCCTACAGACTTCCTGCTGTCAGAAAAGAGCAAGTGTTCTGTCCATGCACCGGGCAAAAGCAGAGAGTTTAGTCACAATCCTTTATGACGGCCCAAAAGATAACACAGGCTTCTAGATGTCACAGTGTCAAATCATAAATGAACAATTCTGAGAAGAGATTTAGTGTGTGGATGACATTTAAATTAGATTTTATTGCTTCTATCTAGGGGTAGAGGCAGTGCAGGACACCAAATATACATATTTTTGAGTAATTGTATTCTGGGGCTCTTTATTCTTTCTTTTAGTGGTATACACGACACAATTATTCATTCATCATTTTTACACTATAATATAATGAAACTCAAAGTATTCAAAGTGTTCAGAATGCAGTACTCTGATTAGACAAAGTGACATAATACGTTACAAAATACATTTCACTAGCAAGGACCACAATCTCAAGCTTGGATGCAGAAGTTTATTGACAAACAAGAACGATAAAATACATGAGAGTAGATGATAAATGCCGTTTTGGGTCTTCTAGCGATGAGGGCAGCAGGCTCCCGGGCCTCGATACCCCCCGACTAAAGGATCAGACAGAATAATTAGAAGAGGGTGGGAGGGAGGGGCACGAAATGATGAACACTGGTGTGTGTGACCGGGAAGCTTAAATAGAGTAGTCACCGGAAGGGGCGTGGTCCTGCTCCCGATCTTCAGATAACAACTTATCTCCATTTAATGCAGGTATTCAGTATTCTGTATTTGCTCTGGGACAGGGACAACAAGGGCAAGCACTTTAGGAGCTACAATTAATTAAGTCTCTGTAACACAAAGTTAAAGACTAAATTAAGAATATTAATCTTATCTTCTTAATTTGAATAGTTTTGTTGTTGTGTTTTGTTGATGTCAAGGTAATTACATTATCTCTTAATCTCTTACCTATTGTCTGATATAAAATTAAAATTAAAGACTCTACTATTGTGTATATCATTTTATTTACATTTAAGTTTTGACAGGGGGCACACAAAACTTTATTATCACAATTAATTATCAAATAATAAAATAAATTCATGTTCTCTCTGTTTTAGTGAATTGTGTATTCAACCCTTTCATATGCGTCGTAAATAATCATGGTAGTTTTAGAAATTTAGAAAAATAAAAGTTGAAAATTACAGGAAATAGAGTTCTAAAATGGACTCCCTCTGTGATGTCATCAAAAAAGCGACGTACCATTGAAAATACAAAGACGATTTACAGACAACTGGCACAATTTTTTAACAATTTAAACGGTTATTCAACAAAATAAAGGTGTTATCAGGTATTATTATTTGTCAAATCATAACTATTGTGTAATTTATGTTGATTTTGGTCCTTGTTTTCAAAATGGTTGCTAGGTAACAGTTGTGGAATTACCTTTAACTATGTCATATTTGTTGCTCATGTCCAACCAGGAAGTAACATTATAAACTTTACAAAAACTGTCAAACTGGGGACCAATGGGCAAAATGTTTAGTCAAATCTTAAATATAATCATGTTCTCTACGTTTTAGAGAAACGTGTCGTCTGACCTGTCATACGCACTTTAAATGCCTGTTATTTATTTTGCATATTTACCTACAGCGGCCGAGGTCATTTTCAGTGGACATTCTCGGCCGGTTCACACGGATTCTTGTCCCGCGCCCCGTCCCAGGAGCCGCTGCCCTCACCATGGACACTAATGCTCCCGTCCACGTCACAGACCTCAGTGACGCGCTCTGTTTGTGAAGCCGTCGGTCGCAGGTGTCGTGTCGTGTCACGGCGGTAGGAAAGTGGTTTACAAGTGAGTCGTTGGGGTAAGTGTTTTAATTTAGGGCACTTCAAATTTGTCCCTGTTCTGGCCAGTGGTGGAAAAAATACCTAAATTCTGTCATGGGGGAAATATAAGCTCATCTGCAACGCCTAGTTAAAGTGCCCCTGACAGGTTGGACTCCTCATTTGACTAAAATGCAGTTAAGATAAATATATTTCAAATTTTGTTAAAATACTTCACAAATGTTATACCGGTTTAGCAGTTTTTTGTTTTTTGTTTTGTTTTACTTCTTGGTTGTGAATGATGACATCACGCTAGCAAATTACCATAGCAACCACACTTTACATGAAGCCAAAACTCATCTAATATCAAAAATTTTTATTTAACAAATAAAAATACATGCGACCGCCTTTATTTTGTTGAATCAATGTTTAAAGGATCAAAAAAGGTGTTTCTTTTGTGTAAATTATACATAACCTTTGTCTCCCCAGTGTGATGTCATCAGTTTGTTTACTTCCTGTAATTTTCAACATATTCTTCAACTTTTCTCCACAAACGGCTGCTTGATTGGTGTAAAACTAAAATGCATATGTACAACTGGTATTAATACACCAGATAAAGTCAAAATTAGAAAATTATGAAAACCTGTCATACGAACTTTAAGAGAACGTCAACATTTTTGTGTAATGTCTTGTAAAAGTTCTGAAGGCGAGACAAGCAAGCAAGAATGATTTGTTTAAATTTTTGTTTATTTTGGTCAGTTTGCTCTCTCAATAGGCTTTCACCTGGAAACAACACAACTGTCCAACCTGCACCTAAAGAGCCATAGATTCATATCGACATTGTTACATCAAAGGTTGAGTTCTCAAAAGGCATTTTTGTTCCAGAGACATAAAGATCAGAACTTAATGTATTACCTTCACACACCAAACTAATCCATCTTGTACTTAACGAGATTTCGATGGAACTTACAGAAGGATTTGTTGATATCTAATTATAAACCTGATTTATATATGTTTTAAAGGAAAAATATTATGCATTTTTTATATTGTTATAAGCCTTTAATAATAATAATAATAATACATTTTATTTATAAGCGCCTTTCAAAACACCCAAGGACACTGTACAGGACAACAAGTAATAAAAACAACAGAATAAAACCCACAAACAGAACTGGATGATGGTGTTGGAGTGACTGAGTTATGTGGTGTAGGATTGTCTGAACAGGTGAGTTTTGAGTCTGGATTTGAAAAGTGGAAGGGTGTCTATGTTGCGGAGGTCAGGAGGGAGAGAGTTCCAGAGCTGAGGAGCAGAGCGGCTGAAGGCTCTGCCCCCCATTGAAACAAGACGGAAAGAGGGGACAGAGAGCTGGAGAGAAGAGGAGGACCGGAGGGAGCGAGAGGGAGTGGAGATGTGGAGGAGGTCAGAGATGTACGGTGGAGCCAGGTTATGGATAGCTTTGAAAGTGGTTAGGAGAATTTTGAAGTGAATCCGTTGTTTTATGGGGAGCCAGTGAAGTTGTTGGAGGATGGGGGTGATGTGATGGTGGGAGGGCGTCCTGGTGATGATGCGGGCTGCAGAGTTTTGGAGAAGCTGCAGTTTCTGGAGGGATTTATTGGGGAGACCAAAGAGGAGAGAGTTACAATAATCGATCCGGGAGGTGACTAGACTGTGGACAAGTATGGCTGTGGTGTGAGGAGTGAGAGAAGGGCGGAGACGAGAGATGTTGCGAAGGTGGAAGTAGGCAGAACGGGTGATGTTGTTGATGTGGGAGTGGAAAGAAAGGGTGCTGTCGAGGATGACACCCAGACTCTTGACTTGAGGAAAGGGGAGGACGGTGGAGTCATTGATAGAAATTGTTAAACTGTTTGATTTTGAGAGAGTGGAAGGGGTGCCGACCAGTAAGACTTTAAACATGCTCTTGAGTACCTTTATCTCATGTAAGTGTTAACATGGGTTAATGATAAATGCTGGTTAAGGTACTAGTTACAGTTAATGTGTTTAGACGTCAGAAATGCTCAGAGTGAGTCTGGCGATGACTTAAGGACTTAAAACAACAGAAGATTCTCGGATAAGTGACATCTCAAATCTGAAAAACGTCATCAAATCGAGGGGAGGAAGTGTTTTTGACGCTCAGAGGAGAGAGGATTTTCTAACCAGCATTCCTCAAATTAGCGTGAATGCAACTAAATCATAGACCGTATATAAATCACTGGACTGTTGGAGTGTGACGTCACCCACAGCGTGGGTGACCCAAATGAAGCCAATCGTGGCTAACAGTTATAGCGGCTAAAGTGGAGCCAGACTCCATATTTGGACATCCGAGTGCGTATCGTGGCGAGAGGAGACGGTGGCAACGTGCGGCGCTAGCTGTCAATCAAACCTTTTACTAACACGAGCGAAACCGGCCCCTGGAAAAGGAAGCACCTGATTGGTCAGTGATTATTGCTAATAACTTGATTTATGAACAACCTAATGAGAAAAAAATGCTAGTGTCATGTAGAGTGTGTCAAAACAGACATCTTAGTTCCAGATGGTGAGTTTGACCGAAACAGTTACAGAGTAAAGGGCACCAGTGTCACAATAGAAAGTGAATGGCAGCTCGGCTTTATGGAGCCGGTACAGCCTCGCTGCAGCTACTTCCTATTTGGAATGAACTTCAATAATAAATAAGAATTTTCAAATTGATTCCTACTTCCTTTGCCCGTGGAAACTTCTGGAATAGGATGAATAGTGCTTTTCAGAGTAACTCAACCACACTTTACACAGTTAGAACAAACAACAAGGAAAAGAGACAAAAACATGTCACGAGGAAAAGCCGTCATTAGCGGGGGCCGCAGGCTTCGAGGAAAAGGTGAGTTTTGAGCTGTTTTTCGAAGGTATTCAGTGAGTCCCAGTTCCGTGGAAGGACAGCTGAGTTACAGAAAGTGGGGGCAGCGCTGGTGTATCCTGGCCTCTGATTGTCTGCACTCCTCACTGACCGCTCTGATGCTCCTCCGGGGTTTACTTTGGCGCTGGACCCGGGCTGGAGCTGCAGGTGTCACCTCCCCTCACGAACAACTGCCAGTCTGACACAGGAACAGGAAATGTGAGGCGGAAACGGACAAATCTACAGTCCAGAAGGAAGCAGCCACTTTCCCCTCAAAACAGAGAAAAACAAGCTCGTTGAGTTGTTATTGGCTTGTCCAGGTTTAACGGCTGGAATATTTCTTTTCAAAGTGCCAAGAGTGCATTGAAGCAGAGTCAACACTTGTACAAAGGGTTAGTTTAAACAAGAGAGGGCCGTGACGTCAGCAGCTGAAAGCATGCAGCCACCTCCATTACAACAGCAATGTATGAGTGAAAACGGATTTTTTACGTATTATTAACTTTTATTTAACCAGGTAAGAACCCATTGAGATCAAAACCTCTTTTACAATGGTGACCTTTTACATAGGCCTAATAATTAAAACATTTACAAATCTACACTAAAGAAGAGACCGTACACAAATATAAAACATTTAGAAACACTGTGAATTTTCATAGGATTTAAGCTTTTTCTTTTTTTGAAATTGAGTTTAATCACGCAATAAGACCAGCTCACACAACCTCAGTTCAGCTTGGAGACAATTCCAAGCTGATGGAGCAGCATAACAGGCTTGCTTACCCCAATCGAGTCTGAACCCGGGGACAAATAAACAATAAACGTCTCGTGAGTGCACGGCATAGTGACCTTCAGCTCTGCACAGAGGCGTACAGAGATAACACTCAACCACAAATAAACTCACGGATTAGAGACACTCAGCTCACAGTGATGGGTACGTCTAACACAACCTGTCACAAATCTTAATGCACAACGACAGTATTTAAAGATTGAAGGCATTTTATTGTTGCATTAGTATAAAGAACATCACCATAATCCAACAAAGGCAAAGAGGAAATGGATACCAGACGTATGTGGGTTTGGAGAAATACAATCTTAATCTTCAATTTTCAAACCAATTTTTGCTATTGAGCCTTAAAAGAGAGCTCCTTGCACGGGCGTAAAATACGGGGGGGATAGGGGGGTTACAACCCCCCCAATATTTTGATCTAGTACATTCAACCCCCCCAATATTTCAGACCATTTTTAATATTAAATCATATACTATATGTTATTTGTTAAAAAGAAATCTCCAGGAGTAGTTAAAACAATTAAATCAACAACAAAAACATTACTTTTTGACTAGGCACCCCCCTCTCAGCTGTAGATGTGGTATCGTCCACACCGAGGCCGCGCTCTCTCACCCCTCCCTCTCCTGTCTCTGTCAGTGCGGCGTATGTCTGTCGTCAGTCAGTTTAACAAGTTGATAGTTTTGACCATGTTTTGACTGCTATGAGGTGAGGGCGTAGTGCTTCACTGAGTCAAAGGACTTCACAATATTCTCTCGCATTTGGAGACCAATGTTGCAACAGCGTTTGGCGTTCACAAACACTTTTATCAAACTAGAATTCTACAGTGACACACACCTCCCCTCGCCTGTAGAGGCGCTGCATAACAGAATTGCACAGTGAAACATCGAGGAAGAGACTCGACTTCTCCGTTGGCCTGGTTGGCTTCTGCATGATCCGCGTCACAGCTAAACAAATACGAAGCGGGGCTGCAGCGTTGTTGGACTTTATATAGTTTTTGTTTTTATGGATCTATCCCAAGACCAACCCCACATGTGTGGGCTCAGTGTGAGCGACAGAGAGATAATCAGTGGTCCACAACCTTTTTATCACCGCGGACCGGTCAACGCTTGACAATTTTACTGCGGCTCGGAAGGGGAGGGGGCGTTTATCATAATAAACGTGAATCCACTGTGTACCTGCGTTTTTCTTTAAAAATAGTCCAGGGGCTTGTCTTTTAATCCAGGGGGCTTGGTCTCTAAGTGAAGCAGCTTTGAAGGCTTCATTGCCTCATTAGAGCCGTAGGATTCACGTAGGATTCACGTAGGATTCACGTAGGATTCACGTAGGATTCACGTAGGATTCACGTAGGATTCACGTAGGACTCCTGGTATTGTCTTGTTTCTGACTCGTTTTGTTGCTTGTGGGTTAAATTTTAGCTCAAGTGACCGAGATGTAACCATCATCGGGCCAAAAATTCAAGCCCGACCCGCTGAGCCCGCGCGCGTACTGTCCGAGCCCGAGTCATTTGCTGCAAGATTCGACCCGAACCCGACCCGGGACCGCGCGGATACTGTCCGAACCGACCCGGGTCCGCGCACGTGTAAAAGCGGAGTTACGTAAACTCTGAGTTCCTGCAGAGTTTTATTGGCAGAATAAGCGCCTGACAGGACTTCAAGTGTTTAGTGTTCTACCTGCACCAACGGGACGCGCCTGTTCCTCCGCTGACCCTGGCCCACATGAGCTCTCCCCTCGCTCCTTTCTCTCTCTCTCTCTCTCCTCCGCTCGTGCAGCAGCCGCGCTTTCATTAACGTCTTTTCTCACGTCACATATTTTGACCACTTTATTTGAGGATGAGGAGGAGCATCACAGCACTGGCTGCTCACGCGCTCTTTCGCCGTGGAGCGCATGTTACGCACGTACGCGTCTCTGCCCCCTGGGCCGCCCGACTCAGCCCGACAGCAGAGCGGAAAATGTGGACCCGAACCGGCCCGAATTGCGGGTCGGCCCGGTCCAAATTGATCCACGGACCGGCCCGGGACCACTGAGATAGATGACATAGAAAGGAATGTTTTGTCCGATACACAGCCATTTGCCTGTAGCCTCTCGACCCCCCCAAAGTTGAAGCCAAAGTTACGCCCTTGGCTCCTTGTCTAGTACAAGTTACTTAAAGGTACTTAAACTTGTGGAAAACTCAAAATGGGTACTCTGAGAAGTCGAGATCAGAGGGATATCATCTGGTAGCACACATCCACGCTTTAGTTTTTCTGAATTCAGCTCTAACTTCAGGGATTGCTATTGAGACAGCAGACTGTAGTGACTCGATGGCCTGTTCCAGGGCGAGCGACATGAGTTACCGACTGTACCATTTGACAGATCGACACAAGATTTTAATACAATTTGAAAATAAAATTGGGCCTAAAGTGGAGCCCTGAGGTGCTCCCTTGGACACAACGAGAAAAGAGGAAGAAGCCCCTGCCAATTTAACACATTGTGATCAGTTTAAGGCTCAGTCAGGGATGTATGCTGCTTTAGAATCAGAAGCTGAGGGTCAACAGTGTCCAAAACCTTCAATAAAGCGATGAAACACAATATTTTTCAGATCCAGGGCTTGCAGGAAATTGTTTAGAACCTTAAGAGCAGCAGTGCAATGTTTCTCTCTAAAACCAGACTGAAGATTTGATTAAATATCATTCAAGTCTAAAAGAAATGAACAACTGAACTGCTTTTCAAGGATTTTGGCTACGACACAAAGAAATAGGCCTTTTGTTATTTATTCACCAAGGTAAGTTTCAAAGCTCCTGTTGTTGCAAACCACAAATTTCCATTCACAAATCTAAACTTTCAATATTCTAAACTCACATAGAGCCTTGGATTTTAATCTTTGGAAATGTTCTATATCAGTTTTGCAGCTCTTTTTTAAGCACTTGACAAAGATAAAGCTGTTTTTTCGTCCATTTTCTCCAATTCTCGTCAATATTTACGCAGCACTCCTCATCCTTTCCATCATTAATACAAAAATCGAAACTGAATTGTTCATTGCTGTGGCGCCGGTGCACATTTTCATCATTTTAAAACCAATGGATAAGCTTTTCGTGTAGTTTCTAGCGGTCAATGGCACGACTTTCCCCAATGGCCAGTCCCTAAACGTGTCTGGAAACTGTGTGCGAGCTGAGGCCACCGGCGCTCACGTTACATAAGAGGCCACACTGACAGCAGATTTTAACGATTGGATCATTTATTACTTCAGCTTCACCTGGATTCGGCCTGAAGTGACTGACTGTTCCCGGGACCCAGCGTCAGACCGGGGTTTGTCCAAGTCAACAACCTGCTCTCTGTCACCGGGCGAGGCGTGACTGCGAGGCAACTTCTGCAGGATAAAAATATTTCCACCATTAAATTGGCGTTTGAAGAGTCTGGCTTCAGGCTGCATTTGCTTTTTTTTAAAAATATTTTGTACGAACTGAAGATATGGCAGGAAGTGAGTCAAAACTGTAGACATAAGCGTGGTTAAATGTTAATTATTTTTGTATTTTATTTTGTTGTATTTTATTTTGAAGGTTGAGATGACTATGTCGAGTAGCCTTTACTTATAAACAAACACTAAAATGTACTTTATATACCCAATTAAACCTAATTGAAATGGGGTTCTTCTGTGGAGTAATTTACACTGAAATGATGATGATTCTGGTAGGATTTACTGCTAAATGCTGCCCTCTACTGGATGCCATATGGAAATACAAGGAAAAAATGTGGCTATCTTTGCTTTTTGTCACAAACCTAGGTATAAAACAAAAAACAAAACAACACAAACGCACTCTCGGAAGCTTGGTTTTCATGTCATAACATTCTTTCATTCTTCATAACATTCATTTCCTTTTTGTTACTACTTTCCTAACCTTAACCTAAGCTCCATTCTTAACATTAAATGACGCTGTTTGGCGCAAAATAAATGTACGTCTTGAGAATGTGTGTTCAGATTGAATCCCCACAATGTCATTAATAACTGCCCACACACACACACACACACACACACACACACAATGCAAACATTATTAAAATGTGTTTAATTATTATTAATGGTTAAAATATGGGACAGGTTGTTGTTTAAGATCATGTGTTTGTATTATCGCACAGTAATTGCGGGACAAAGAAATGACCTTGATTTGAGTTTGAGCTCCAGAATGGATTCTGAACTTTTCAAAATGGGAGCAGTTTTGTTTGGATAAATGGGCCTGTTTTACTCATCACACAAGAGACAGGACACAACAGACACAAGTACAATACATTTGCTCAAGGAGTCTGTGCAACATTTACTCCCTCTCTTGTTCTTTATTGTGTAATAATCAATAAGAACTGTACTAAAGTTAGAAACGGCCTTACATTGCCTGTGTGCATCGTGTGGATCTGTATATCTTGTTAAAAAAAAAAAAAAAAGGTTAGATGTTATACATTTACCCCATTACATAAATTTAAACACTACTGAAAATAAGCATTTTAATATTTCCTCAAATTGTTGGCCTGTGTCAGTGTTTCTCAAACCTTTTCTCAAAGCAACAACTGTCTGTAGATACATGTGATCTTTTATTGCATGCGCCTATTTCATTCATTCCTGTCCTAAACTGTGTGTTGCAACATTGCAATTTCCCCATTGTGGGACAAATAAAGGATCTCTTATCTTATCTTATGACCCAAACGTCTTACCAGAAGCTGAAGCCTTATGAGGAAACATACAATTATTTTCTGATAAATAAAGATCTTACAAAACAGTAATGGGTTATAAAATAATTTATAGGAGAAATTATCCTTTCATCGCTTCATTAATATTCACACAAACTGTTGGACATTTTTTCAGTGAACCCCTGAGACCCCAAAAAAATCTACAGGGATTGTATTTGCATCTCAAACCCCAGGGTCAAATGATCTTTGAAACACTTTGGAATAATGCCCGACCTAATTATTTGTTATTCTAAATACATTTTTCCACACTCCAAAAAACTATATATAAAACAAAAGTAAATTCCGTTTAAATTCCCGGTATTATAATAAAATAAACCGCCTGTATTCACTTTAACATCCACACTATAATTATCCACCGAGCAAACACGACACACCACCGCTCCATCTCATTCCAATCCGACGTGCCAGCTCGCCCTAAATGCAGTAACAGCGTTTGGTCTGGGCATGGCAGCACAACCCACTCTTTCCACCTCCTCCTCCTGATTCACGCCGTGTCAAAGTGTGTCAAGTATAAATCACGTCCTGTACTATCACTTGTTTTTATAGCTGCTTTTCATTTGGGACTCGCACACACGCGGACACGTTGTGAAAACATGTGGGCAGCTTTTTTGGGAAGAGGACGTGAACGCGCACATTAATAAGCCACTACAAACCCATAAATCATCTTGACTCTGGCCGCGCCCCCGCCGGCTCCCATTGGCCACGGCGCGCCCCACGTCCGCTACGTCCCTTCTCTATAATTTAAATAGCTCCTTGCGCAATTTGATGAATAGTGTCGCTGACTGTCAAAGGCGCACGGAACGACGCGGGGAGAAGGACGCGCGGTGACGGACGCGGAGAGATCGGACAGCTGTGCGTCATGCGCCCTCTCCAAAGCGAACTGTAGTTTTGGGTTTGTTTCAAGCGGGATTTCCAGGGACTTTTCTCCAACTGTTGTCCTCAGTGTTCCGTCTCGACTGGTTTTGCGGCTCCAAGACGGACAAAATGCCAAGTTCGAGCGGGGTTTCGAGGCTGTGAACTGCGTGGTTGTCCGTGAAATCGCCGTCGCCGCAAACTTCAACGCAGGAGCAACACGTTTGGCTCAGAAAGGTAGCGTGCCAATGCTTTTTTTTTTCGTCTCCTTCTTCTCTGCGCGCGCTTTGCTAAATCGTGTTTTTTTTTTCTTCCACCGTGTTCTTTACGCGCAGCTTGGCGAATGTGCGCGTAATGAGGAAGCGTTTTCGTATCTGTGGAGTCGCCCTTCATTTTTAATCAAAACAGCATTTTCATCTCAGACCTGGCGTCGTTCCAAAAGTGCCATTTGGTGACTTTTTAACCCAGTCTCTTTGTAAAACACGAGCAGCGTTTGGCACCAAGTTTGGGCTCATTTTCCAAGAACATAACTTTTACGTGCGTGCGTAAGTGGTTGAGTTTGCGCCGTGTGTTTGGTTACACCTTTTCGTCACGCATTGTTTATCTTTCCAACACCTTTTCCACTTTTGTCCCGGTAATTACGCCTCATTCTTCCCAAATCACTGCTTTTTGTGTAACAGACGTGCACTGTAAACAAAGTGACCGTCAAAAAAACTGCACAACTTTCATAATTAGTGATTAATAATGTGCACACATTAATTTCTAGATGAGTTTAAATGTCTAGATTCCAGGATATTAATATGCATTTTAGACGTTTTGACTTGTTTAGCTCAGTTGAAACAATTTTCTTGATTATTTTACTTGTTTCTGACTAGTTTTAATACATTACCTCTCACTTCGAGCCTAATTATCTGCCAGTGAGTTAAGATAATTATACTTACCCCATTTGTTTTCTCATTTTATCTTAAATTATCGCATGATCTGTGACAAAGAACTTGAAACCAGTGAAATATTCTGCATCACATCAGCAATTTCTAGCAAAACTATTAAAATTCAGATAAAAAACACACATTCAAGTCATTCTGAGCTCGTTTAAATACACATTTCTTGCTGTGAAGGGAGCAAAACAATCCAAAACGCTGACATTCATTCATTCATTTTCTACCGCTTATTCCCGTTAGGGGTCGCGGGTGACTGGAGCCTATCCCAGTGACTTTGGGCCTTAGGCGGGGTACACCCTGGACAGTGGCCAACTCGTCGCAGGGCTGACACAGAGAGACAGAGACAAGGACAGACAACCATTCACTCTCACATTCATTCACTATGGACAATTTAGAGTTGTCAATTAACCTACACAGTCATGTCTTTGGACGGTGGGAGGAAGCCGGAGAACCCGGAGAGAACCCACGGTAACACGGGGAGGACATGCAGACTCCACCCAGAGAGATCGTGTGATGTTATGGTGGTTCGGAATTCGAGACCACGATGTTGGGGTGGTGCGGGATTCGAACCCACGATCTCCTTATTGAGAGGCAGAAGCTCTAGCCGCTCTGCCACCGTGCACCCATCTGACATTATTGCTTCTAATTTGCGTGCACACTTTACAAGCCTATTATTTACGTGCAAACATGGAAGGATCGACTTCAAATTGGCATGTGCTCTGAAGATAAATGTTCCGATGCCCTTTACAAGCAGCAGAGCAGGTTGTGGAGGCTTGTTAACAACACAATGGCACATGTTTTTATGACACTGATTGTCGGAGGAATGCTGCGTTGGACCGTCGCTGTTCTGGCGGCAAAACAACACTTAAAATGGAATAACGACGTTCAAGTTACAAGTGCAGGTAGAACAGAGCAGATGGAATGAACCAGAGCTGCACGATCGGGGGAAAGTATCTGATTTTTCTGACCAGTGTTGCAGATGCGATTAGATTTGTGGTTTATGTTTTGATGATGGGATTCTGTTCAAAGTTCACATTTTAAACACAACACAATTGGCAAAAAGACTGAAACATGAACAGACAAAGTGAGTACTGAGTGAGTACTCATGAGTAGCATATAAGGCCCAGGTTCCCATACCAGCTCTCTGATTGACAATGACTTTTGGATAAAAGTCGAAACGTCTCGATCTTTAAACGGCGTCCGGATGACAACCTCTGAACCCCTTTCTACGATGGACCACACCTGGACGAATGAGGGTTTACATCGACGAATGAACAGACAAACTAATAAAAGAAGCACTTATTGTCACGTTTTTGTCGTTTTGAGTAGTTTTTCCTCACTTTTTGTTGCGTATTGTCAGTTTTAGTTGCGTTAAGTTGCATTCGTTCGTGTTTTTGTCTCTTTTAGTCACATTTTTTTACACTTATAGACACAGTTTTGTCACTTTTAGACAAGTTTTTGATGCGTTTTTGTCACTCAGAACATGTTTTAACACATCTAAACTACAGGGTTGGCAGCCTTTGCGATTTGCTAACTGCGTCTATTCAAGTTTCGATTCGATTTCGATTAATTGTGCAGCCGTAGAATGAACTGTAACGCTCTCCTGGACTCAATGCAATAGTTTCCACATAACGTTAAGGACGACGAGATGTAGAAACAGCAAAGACACAGTATAAATACATTCATTCTTAAGAAAAAAAGATTTAAAAATATCTAAAATGACAACGACAACAAAGAAAGCACATGTGATGTTAAATGTGTTCTGCTTGTTTAAGATGTTTCGAGTTCAGTAGTTTAGTTAATTTTGAGATAAAAGACAGTTTGAGAGGTTTCGATTTGCAGTTGAGGAAAAATAGATGTCAACAACTCGACATGCCACGATTAAGTTTGTCAAAAGTATCGAAAATCAGACACTAATCGATACTAAAAGCGAAACTAGATATTTGTTTGAGCAAGAATCGATACAAAAAATCACCTTTTTACAGGACAAAATTTGACCTTTCATGAACAGTTTTAGAATGATATTGAGCTTTATCAGAAACGGGTAAGACCACAATAAAGAAAGTACTGTTATTTAGTGTTGAAAATGTCAGTCTTTTGTCCGATAACCTTGACCTAAAAAATAGTATTTGTAATTGTCCTTGTGGTATTGAAATCAGTTGAACGATTTTGTCAAAATTAACGCTTTCATTGTAGAATTCTGTTTAAAGTTCACATTTTAAACATGTCCAAGAGCATGAACACTTGACAGAAAACTGAAATATGAAGTACTAAAATAATAAAAGTGATCGTAGAGGTCGAAACTAAAGAGTTAGAGGCTTTCAGACAGAATAAGACGATTTGGTAATTGCGATTTTGATTCGATTGCGATTGATCTTGCAGCTCTAGAATCGAGTTTGATATTTTTGTATCTTGACCACACTAGCCCTGATTGCGTTGCTTTGATTTGTTGAGCCAGTCTTCAGCCAATCCTTAAAATAAGACCTGAGATAAAGTTAAAAGCCTGTGTTTCAGTTTACAGTTCACAGTAATAATATTTAAAAAGGGTAAGTCTTAACATATTTATTACACTGTTACAATAATCGTCTAAAATGACATTAAGTAATAGCGTTTTATCACAATACTAACACTGCAGACTCGATTCGATAACAAATAGACTCAATCCTCGATACTGATTTTGATCCCACAAGGATCATTACAAATCCTCTTTTTAGGTCAAAGTTTCAGACAAAAAACGGACATTTTCAACTCTAAATAATTGTACTTTTGATAACGCTTTAGAATAAGGTTCTTATAAGCACTAGTTGTTTGTTTATGCATTTATAACACTTTATACATGTTTATAATCCATTAATCGAAACATATTTTGTTAATAAACTGCACGTATAGAGCATCAATGAGCTGCATATTAAATAGTTTTCAATTATCATGCAAATAAATGCTTGTAAATTCCTTATAAGTGTGTATAAACACATAACAAGTGCTTATTAATGCTTTAGATTAAGGTACAAAGGAACCTTAATCTAAAGCGTTATCGTACTTTCTTTATTAAAGCTATTAGTTGTCATTCTAAAACTGTTCACAAAGGGTCACATTGGATTGTTCTAGTATCGATACCGGCTCAAATGAGTATCTCGTTTCTATCGTTTTCGTATCGATCGGTATCTGATTTTGAAACTTTTGACAACGCTACCAAGTAAAGATGGAAAAAAAAACATCCTCGTTTTGCTGGAGGCTGCACCAGACAATAACGTAGATTGCTCCAGTTGTCAGCGCTGCATATTTAATAATTAATGCCACGGTTGTGTAAACAGGTGAGCAGTTTTGGACGAGCCATTGACTCGAGTCAGATGTTTTTATAATTAGTCACTGAAGTAGAACGCCACATTTTACAACCAAGACTATTGCAGTTTTGTTACTTGTTTGTAAGCTTTAACTATAAACTTATTCAATCCTTGACTATTGAGCATTTAGCTTAGTTTAGATAAATATTCCACCTTTTAATGTTTATTTAAACATTAAATGTGCAATGTGGGAGAAGTGTCTTGCCCATGGACACAACCTTTTGGGCAAAATCGACGAAATACTATTTATAAACTCCACACATTTACTTTAGTTTAAATGCCAATATATTTCTACACAGAGCATTAAGAATGTCAAGATTATTGGGTTAATTGATAATCGTCGGTCACAATATAATCGTTAGGACCGAAAATTAATAATCGGGACAATTTTAGAAGCAAAAGTTAATATTTTTACTTTAATCCATGGTTTATCTGGTTGTTTCTGTCATATTTTAACTTTATTTGTCATTCAGAAAGTTCAGTTTCTTGAAGCTGGTCACAAACTTGAGGAATAGCAAAGTGTTTGACGACAGGAAAGAAAATTAGATGATTTAACTGTTGTTTGGTTTGTTCTCAATAATTGTGAACCATCGTTAAATCGTCGTCTTCGTTCTTCTTACAATAATAGTAACACAAAAATTTTATATTGTATCTTTACTTTACCGAATGAAACGCTGACCCCAAAACCTCAAGTTGTCCATCTTTAACTCCACACATTTACGCCAATATTTGTCTATTTCTGTCTAATATTTAAATGCATTAATCTAGTGTTTATTGCGCGGCCAAAGTCGTTTTTACTTTTGACCAATCAGATGCACCCTTAAATGTTTAACCCCAAAAGCGCTGTTTTGCGAAGTACAGACACAGCAAGTCAATGTTTAAGTGTGTTTTGTTAAACCTCTTGCTTCAAAATCCTCTTAACTTTATCCTCTATTTTACACAAACATAAATGAAGGTGAATAAAATGTTTAAAATGCTTCAGAAATGTATTTTTATGGTTTGCAGAGTAATGGACAAAGCAACTCCAGGTTTTAACACTTCAAAAGTCTCTAACGTTGTGTATATTTGTGCCTAAGCAACTATATTTTAAAGTAAGAGTTGAGTACTTTATTGTTATTCTTTTATACCTGGAAAAGAACAGAGAAATCTATGCAAATGAGGAAAAAGTATCTCCATTATATCGTTCCAACACTCAAAATCATGCAGCCCTGGTTACTATTATTGTGACAAGAAACATCACGATTTCACGCCACTTGAAAAACAATCTTTAATTCTTCTTTAATCTTTAATTTTTGGACACAATAAACTGATACCATTGGCACGTACGACTGGCTGCAAGAAAAAATGGATGACAAACCGAACGAACTATTCTTTGTAATACTATGGACTTTAAAAAAAATGTTGTTCTATGATAAGATTTGAGCGATAGATGGTTGAATAAATGACTTGTTTGACTAATTATAGGAGCAAACAAAGTACTGAAGTGTCTCATTCTGCTATTTGTTTATCGCTGCTCATGTTTTTTAACAATAGATTGCATTTAGAATAGTTTTTTGGGGTTAACCTGCTTTGTGTCAGTAGCGTAAATTAGTTTCTATATTATCGTTTATCTTCTACAAGTTTGTTGTCGTGACAGGCCTAGAGGACGTTTTTGGAAGTGTTTTCTTTTTTCCGTACGTACACTTTCAGTAAGAATTCCACATTAAGTTTAATAAATGAGATCCTTGGACTGATATAATAATAGAAAAATAGAAAAAAATTACATTCAGGCTTAATTTTGAAATGGACAAACTCTGGACTAAATGAGATGTTTATGTTGGACGAGACCAGAGCTGGCACTAACGGTTATTATAGTCGTCGACTGGTCAGTGATTATGTTTTAGATTAATTAACTCAAATGATTATTTCCATTGTATGTTTAAACTTTTTGAAATACATTATCAGCAAAATATAGGATGAAATATGGGACTGAAGGCTTCAAGTTAGAGAATATTTATGAATAAAGTGTATTATTGATAACAATCAGCAATAATCTGTTATTTTTTAGACATTTTGATGTGTTAATGGTCTTTGTTAGAAAAGGTCATGTGTTTTAGAGTCTGTTTAGTTCAGCTAATGATTGGTCGATTATCAATGTTTATGGTTTATTATTTTTCGTTGAGTCGATCAATCGTTGTAGCCCTATGTTGCTTTTGTTGTTTATGTTTTATTGCATATGTTCAAAAATTGGAAAAACATAAAATATTTATTTAAAAAAAACTGATATAATCCACTTTTATTCACATTTATGAAATCAAACTTTCTTAATTAAAAAATAAAAAAGCAATGCCTTTTCAATAATCAACCAAATAAAAGAGCACTAGACATTTAGGTTTACTAGTTTGGAGTGCAGTTTGAATATAAATGACTTATTTTTGCTTCTAAAATGTTCACAATTATATATATTTTTGCTTTTATGATCCTTCCTTACTTTCTTATGGAGACAATAAAGTACTCAGAGACACTGCAGGTGAATAGGAAAAAATCTTAAATTTAAAGATAATTAGATTGGATTAGATTAATATCAATTTTAAACGTCTCCTGTAGTTTACTCACATGAATGAATAAAAAATGTATTACAAGTGTGTATATATAAGTCATCATGTCATGTTTTCATGTAGAATTAAGGCATTTTGTGTGTAAAAATTTGTAAATCTGAAAAATTGACAGAACCAGGTTTAAATTTCTTGATTCATTTTGTAACATATGAGTTACAAACAATGTACAGAGGGGATTTTGGATTTCTTATTTAGTTTTTGAGTAGACTAGATCTGACTTAAAATTGTCCTAAAAATTCAAATGTTGTCTATTTTTTTTTTTTTTTTAATATAAAACTTAAATCCTTAGGTACATTTCAACAAAATCTTGTTGAGTCCAAGATTGTAGAGTTTGGTGTGTGTTGGATCTGCTTTAAGACTGATCTTTATGTCTTTGTGGGAGAAAAATGCATTTTAAGAAAACGGCCTTTGAAGTTACAATGTCCCAGAGAAATCTATGGATGAAGTGGATTAAATGGAAGAATAAAACATCTTTAGGAGCAGGTTGGACAAGTTTGAAAGCCGATATGAGAGAGACCAAACTGACTAAAAAAACAAAACTGAAAAAGAGTTTTGCCTGTAGTATCTCCCTTCTTGATCATCGATTAACCACACAATGTTGCCCTCCCTCCTCACCTCTCGTGTTTCCTGCGTGTTGTTTTGGCAGCATGGTGAACAGCCAGGCCTCAGGTGCGCCCGCCGTCCCCCGCTCGTGTGCCGGATGTGGGGGGAAGATCGCCGACCGCTTCCTGCTCTTCTCCATGGAGCGCTACTGGCACACGCGCTGCCTCAAGTGCTCCTGCTGCCAGGCCCAGCTCGGAGACATCGGCACCACCTGCTACAGCAAAGGAGGCATGATCCTGTGCCGGAGCGACTACATCAGGTGAGGCCTCGGGGGACCGGAGGGGCTGACGGGGAAAACACTGACGCTTCTGTCAAAAGGTTTATGTTACGTCGCAATTAGAGGCGAGCAAAATGTTTATCGAAATGTAGATTACGGCAAAAACTGTCATCACGATTCGGTACCACTTTATAATAACTACATCTTATTTTGCCTTAATAAAGCATTAACAAAGACTTAATTAATAATTAATATATAGTTTATTAAACATGATTCAGGATTAGTAACTACTTAATTAAGGTTAGCGCTTTGGGTGCCTATTAGGTGCTCTATAAATGAATTCTTCTTCTTCTTCTTCTTCTTCTTCTTCTTCTTCTTCTTCAAACTGGGGTTAGACTATTTGTTAAATAGTTACTAAGCCTGAATCATTCTTAATAAACTATTTGTTGATTATGAATTAAGTCTTTGTTCATGCTTTATTAAGGCAGGAATACATGTAGTTATTATAAAGTGTTACCCACGATTCTTTGATTTCCTTGATTTTCAACCAGTGCGCCTTGAGGTTTTGCCAGGTGTGCCTCGGAAAACTGTCCAATTTGAGTTGACCGATCAAAACACGTGGATGTGACTGACTAATTTTCCATTCTGAAGTGTCCTGAGCAACTTCTGCATCAAAAAAGAATGCAAACTCTGGTAACGCTTTAGATTAAGGTTCCTTAGTAAACTATTTATAATGCATTAATAAGCACTTGTTATGTGTTTATAAGCACTTATAAGGCATTAACAAGCATTTATTAGCGTGATAATTGAAAATAATGTGATATGCAGCTCATTAATGCTCTGTACATGTGGTTTATTCACTCAAACATGTTTTGGCTGATGGATTATAAACATGTATAAGGCGTTATAAGTGCATAAACAAACTATTAGTGCTTATTAACATAGTATAAATAGTTAACTAAGGAACATTAATCTAAATCGTTACCCAAAATCTGTCAAATTTAAAGAACTTGACAGTGGCACAGGCATTATTTGGCTCATTATACACCAGAATTATTATTATTATTATTTTTTTGTAGTCGGTTTGAACCCAGAAAGTGTGCCGTAACTCAAAAAAGGTTGAAAAACACTGCTTTGGCTCATAGTTGAAATCACAAATTACTTCGATATTGTCCAAACTGTTCTGTGGAGAAAATATAGAGCGAATATATTTTATTAGTAATGTTTTAGGAAAGTGCCTTTGCTCCAGCTTTTCAGGCACTTTTAACTCTGAACAGAAGGCAATTGAGCTTCGATTTTTAAGATGCTAAATACTAAACTTGGTGTTAATTCAAAACTATTCTAACACTATATTTTAATAAATGTCTTTATCAGAAGTGACCCAGCAGCTTATCAGGTTCTTCCATGTTTTTTTCTTTTCACTTTTTTACATCGTTTTGGCTTATGTTTCTATGTAAGTTTAACACACCAGCTGCAAACATGGCGGATCTCCATGGCAACGGCTGTTTTTTGACGTTCTGTCTCCAGCTCTATTCATTGTATTTACGACGGTGGTGGAAAATAATGAAATATAAACGTAAAAGTGCTGTAAAAATTTGAGATATCTGTACTGTACTTCAGTGGTTTTTTCAGTGGATAGTTGTTCGTCCAGGCGTGTTCCTCTTTTCAATGGATACTTCTTACTTTTACTTCACTACATTTGAGACCAGGTAGCTGTACTTTTTACTCCACTACATTTTTTAACTGGACTGAAAAGTATTTTGTTTGAGAATTATTTTTAGCACGTTGATGGCGACATTCTGCCTGAGCAAGAAAACAAAAATATACACATACAATCCTATACAAAAATCAAGAAATTACTTAGAATAGACCTTTGTTGACCAAAATTAAGCAAAATTCTTTACCAAATTTACAACATTTAATGCCTAAAACTGGTAATCTGCACGAAATACTTCAGCTTTTACTTAACAGGTACTTCAAAACATTGACTTAAGTAGATTTTTTTAATGTGATACTTTTACTTTTCCTTGAGTAATTTTTTTACACGTATCTGTACTTTTATTTGAGTAACAAGATTGAGTACTTCCACCACTGAGGTACAATTACAATATTTTTGTAACTGAATGGAGTAATAATTGAAATCTCAACTAAATACACGATAATTGCACAGCCCAATCGAAATGTACATAATATCGTGAATGTGGTTTTGAAGTATTTGAATATCGAGTAGGAAAACACATGGGACAATATTGAAATTTTGCATCACGATTGTCATGGCCAAAATTGTTTAAAATTACAATAATATCATGAAAATTATTAAAATAACTGTTGCTGTTTAAAAATGTTTTGGAAAGTAGGAGAATAGGTTCCGTAAGAGTTGTTACGTATAAGGGCGAGTATTCTGCCATTGGTTCAATAGATTTTTGTAACGTTTTTTTCGCTTCTAGTCATGTTTTTGTTGCTTCAGAACACATTTTAATGAAGCTAAATTACAGGGTTTGCAGTTTGTATTTTCTCATTTGTCTTATTCTGCTTTTTATTTCTAGCAGCTCTTGATTATTATTAGATTATTAGTCGCAATATTATTATTTATTGTGATATTTTTCTGTAGCAATAAATAAAACTTCACATTTGTTATCGTGACAGGTCGACTAACAGTTACTGTAACGACAGATAAATGTGTTTTTACGACATTAAAGCCGTTTCATTTGATACAATCATAGCTGAGCATTACAGTTCTGGTGGCAAAATGAGTTTGATGAGGTTGTAGAGCTGGATTTGTCACTAATGATCAGGTGAGATGGGGCCATTAATCGAATTTTAATCGAGATCGAGATTCAGTCGTATCTAATTGCATGCTTAAAAAAATATATGCTTTGGGATTTTCAATTGAGACGTCCACAGTTGATGCTCCGTCAGTAAAAGCATGTTGTTCGGAGCAGAGTTCAGACTTTGGAAGACGAAATCTCAGAATTTCCCCCCATATGGATCGATCTCAATTTTCAATCAATTTTCTTCCATCTTATTCTCACAGAACAGTTTTTATTTTGTATGGCTGGGACCAACAAACCCAGAGAAATCTGCAATTACATTTTGGACTAAGCCTATACCTGTCAGCAACAACACAAGCGGGTGTCAGACCCAAACACCTGACCTCGGGTCCTGTGCCCTGCTCATTGAGAGCGCAGAGCTGAATCTTTAAAGGGGATGTACCGGATTTTTACTGTTTTGAAACGTGAAAAACAGAGCTACTTCATGTACCTGATTTTTTTTTTTTTTTTTTTTTGCATGTAACAAAGTAAAATCTGTGTTTCCCCAGCACGGATTTATTGTAAAAGCATCTGTTCAGGTGGACATGAGACCACGGCGCTTTCTCTGCATCTCTTTATAGAATGCTTTATTCTACGAGAAGCAGGAAGAGGGCTGTTAGCATGCTAATGTTTGTTAGCTTTACCGTGACAGCAAAACTCACTCTGTGCTCAGAGGCTCATGAAAAGCGCTTCTGAACTCATGGCAGTGAATATTTAAGATGCTGGGACTTAAAACAAACTAGTTTAGTTTTTCACATTTCAAAACAGAAAAAAACAGGTACAGCCCCTTTTAAGATAAAAAAAGATCTGGTCTATACTGTAAAAAAAAAGACTACATTTCCTTCTAAAATCATCACAATTCTTATTTCTTTAGTTCTTACTACTGTTCATTGTGACCTAAATAACCCTGCCTATCAAATAACCTAATAATCTTGACCTGCTGGTTGTAAAAGTGTTTGTACAATCGTTAATCCCACACAGTCTTGTGCTGCTCGGCTCACACATGCCTGAAAGCTTGTTGTTTTATTCTGTCTGCAGACTGTTCGGGCACAGCGGGGCGTGTGTTGCCTGCGGCCAGTCGATCCCAGCCAACGAGATGGTGATGAGGGCGCAGGGAAATGTTTACCACCTTAAAGTAAGTCCCCCCGATTTCCCATCAGCCACCTCTGTCCCCTGCTGCTCGTTTGACAGCAACATCTGGGATTTGGAGTCGAGACGGGGGAGACGGAGAGACACTTTAATGTGGAGAGCGGCTGCCATGCTCTGCTTATGTTCATTAGCGTTACGGTGTAGTCTCACAAAAGCTGTCTGCGTTTTTGTAAATTAGGTTAATTCGGTTCATCGATAATTGGGATTATCAGGACATAATATGATCGTAAGAAGTAGATTTGATTTAATTGTGATTTTTCTGACTAGAATTGTGATCGTGGTTAGATTTGAGTTTTGTTTTTCAATCAATTAGGGCTGTAAACCTTTAGTTGTTTTGTCGATTAATCGGTCGATGGAGTCTTATTTTTACATTTTTCTTAGTTGACTAATCTTTTTTTTTTCCTTTTCTTTAGATTAAATAGATTTATATGACAAAAAAAGCAAAAATAAGAAGATGTGAAGTGGGTTAGTCAAATATTTTGAAGTACAACATAAATTCAATGTTTCCTAGACGTTTTGTGTGTAAATTGTTGTTTTTCCTGTGCATTTTTGGCCTTTTGAGTGCAGTTTGGGACAGATACGTGGAGATTCTGCAGAGTTTGGATACATTTTTGCCACATCCCCTTTTAGTCGATTAATCAGTCAATGGTCAGGTCTTTTGTCGACCAAGAATTTCTTCAGTCGACTACAGCCCTGCAATCAATGACCGTATTCTGTTTGAAGTTCAGATTTTAAACACGTGCAGGATAACTGAGACAAACTCTGAAATATAAACTGACAAACTGTGTATTTCAGAAAGTGTTTGCACAGATCTAAATTACAAGGTTATGGATAAGACAGAATTTCGTCTTTTGTGGAAGAAATTATGGCACTCTGTGAGAATCGTATGCAGCAAAAATGAATAATTTCAGTTCAATCTAAACTCCAAAAAAGTAAAACTAAGTGTAAAGTAGGGCAGTAGTCGACTAAAGACATTCTTTAAGAACCCAATATGTTTTAACATTTCTTTCTTTGTTAAACCACAACCTGCACAAACTTAAAATGAAATACACAAGGGCTGCAGCTAACAATTTTTTTTCTGTAATTGATTAGTCTAGCGATTACTCCTCCGATTAATCGATTAGTTGTTTAGATCGCAAAAGACCCTTGTGCATGAGAATTTTACTCAGTTTTACCCAGATAAAGCTGTTTAACGACATCCCCGTAAAGTATTTTAATCAAAAACACATAATTTACACGTTTCCTAAATGTTTTTTGTGTCGTTTTTGCTCTGTCTAAGTAATAAACCCTCTTCTTCAGCGCAGAGAATGTTTTGGAGTCTGTGCATAGCGATTGACAACCATTTCTACAATCGATAAGTTGCGATTACTCGATTAACTTATTGCAGCCCTTAAATACACTCATTTTAATAACCAAAACAGTGAATATGTCAAATGTTTTATGTAAACAAAAAAACACTACAGCTCAGAACTTATTTACAAAGGAAAATAACAAAACAATTTCTGCTGTCGCGCAGAAAATTTGCACAATAAATACTGATAAGTCGATCGTAACAGGCCTCGATTGAAGCCCTGGAAGTTAAATGCTCCTTGTTTTATGTCAATATTTTTGCTATTAGTTAAAATATAAATTCTTGTTCACCTGAAAATGTCACAGAATCTTTTAAAAATCATGCAGACTTTTGTCCTTGGCCTTCCGTTTCTCTTTATTGACAAAACGTACTACAGATATGATCAAAGTACTCTTCGCTAACAGCATTCTTCACATCGCACTAAACGCTGGCGCAGGGCTATGATGTTTGTTTTAAATTCCTCAGACTCCAAAAGGCATGCCTTGCTTTGTGGCTGTGTAATTATTAATGCTATTAAGCTGAATGGTTGAACAAAGGACCAAGGGCGCATTGTGTTTAGGTTTTACGAGCCGACTCGTTTGCCCCGGCAACATCACGTAAAGGCAAAACTTTGGAATTCAAAAGTATGTGTGCAATTTCAGCCATGCGTTAAGTGCTAAAAGGGTTGTGAGCTGCCATCAACAAAATTCAAAAGGTAATGATTTTTGAATGACCTTTCAAATCCATTACTTTGACAAAAGATGAAAACGTTTACCTTTTGATAAACGTGCACCTGTAACTGTAACCTGTCTCCTGCTTGTATTCAGTGAGATTAGACACAAAAGATCTGACCTTGAATAGACAATTTGTTTGTTAAATACTCTTAAAGGCGACGTATTTGGAATTTTGTGGCACTCATTTTTGAACTACAACATGAGTAGATCGTTATTTTACATTTTGTTCATTTTAAACGGTAATATTGATCTAAAACAGTCTGGAAATGGAAACGGGTTCCTTGACTTCCTGTTCAAAACTGCACAACTGATAAGCTCTGCCTTTTCAAAGTGACATTTCATCGTAATAAACAGCAAATTGTCATTTAAGTTTTGATTTGTGACATTTTAGAACCTACAGTCATGTCCAAAAGTCTTCACACCTGAAATTTTTCCACAAAACGTATTGCAGTTCCACATTTTTTTGCTATACACGTGTTTATTTCCTTTTTGCGTATAGGAACAATTAAAAACAAACTGAGAAAAAGAGCTAATTTGACATAATTTCACACAAAAATATGGAATTGCGATACGTTTTGGGGGAGAAATACTTAATTTTGTCGAAAAATCTCAGGGGTGTGAAGACTTTTGGTCACCAGAGTCTTATTTTTTTCTTTTCAATTAATCATAATTAAGTACAGAGCAGTGGGCGGGGATAAAGGTTGAGTGAAAACAGTAATTTTTTGAGCACATGGGCTGCAGGATGATACAAAACTGAAACGTGCAGAAATCAATCAAAATACAACTCTGAGTAAACTAATGATAAGGAAACACAGGCAAACACTGGTAAGGTTGATTTAGCATAATATGTCCCCTTTAAAGGACAAATGAGTCAGTCTCTTTCTAAAACATTTCAGAACTTGTGAATAATCCATGGAATGGGCTGCTGGTACCATAGAAAACTATTTGTGGTACAAGAGGGGAGAAAAGGGTAATAGTCTCCAAGTCTTTACACAGAGGTGGGTAGAAGAAAGTAAAGTTAAGCACAGATCAGTAGAATGTTTAAATGGAACATAGAAATATTATTGTTTGTATTTGGCTTTGTTTCTTGACAAAGATGAATACAGAATAAATAATTACATTTTATACCAAATTGTTTTTATTGTAAGGCAAGGCAAGTTTATTTGCAGAGCACAATTCAAAGTGCTTTACACAACAAGAAAAACTGCATTAAAATGACAATCCCATCCTGTAAACGTTAATGTCTTGTGCGAGTATTAACTTCAACTAAAATATAGTGTCCACTGCACGATTCTAGCTGTCTGTGACGTAAGATTTTTGATCGTGGGCAGAATCCTGAATCGTAGTTCAAAATCGTGGCTCGTAGATCGTAGAATGTGACAGGGACAAAGACCAAACTTAGAACCGTGGTACGACCAAAGACGAGCTACGATTGATAAAACATGTTTGATATTTTGGAATCTATGATCAGTCTTTGTCAGAAATGTAAACACAAGCGCATCGTAAAGTAACAGCAGTGGAGCTCCACCGCACACGGGACGTTATCTTCTCATTTCACTGTCTTGGAGTAACTTTTAAAAACGCAAAAACGCCGCTAGCAGGTCGCGCTAACCTCCGCTAAAAGCATGGATGTATTAAATGAACTGGATAAGGTACGCCCCCTCTGTCTGTGGTCCCAGATTGATTAGTGGCCGTGCGAGGTACTGCAGCCTCTTGGAACCAGCCGTTTGCTAAAATGTCACATTATAATTGCAGACAGGACTGAATTATTATCGGTATTTAAATGAAATAGAAGGAAATGTTCTTCTCTACCGTTTCAAAAATTACCGTTTTACATGAAGTGGGGGATTGTCGTCACGTGGCGCCCTAAAGCAAAGATGGCAGCCTCCGTATCAGGAAGTAAAACAAAGATGTCAGGAAGTAAATGCGGAAGTAAGAAACTTTTTGGGGTCATGCGCCAATGAGCACACTCCATAGGGATAAACATGGCGGCCATTTTGGATTCATCTTCCAGGTTTTATTATAGTTCTATGGCTAAAAGGTACAGCTGCAGTGACTTACAGATAAATACAAAGTGAACATGAATCGTGATGAAATCTATAACGATCTGGTCCCAAGAACTGTTTCTAACCTGCTCCACGTTAAACCTTGTCTGTGTGCAGTGCTTCAGCTGTGCCACCTGCAGGAACAGACTGATGCCGGGCGATCGCTTTCACTACATCAACGGGACCATCTTTTGTGAACACGACAGACCCGGCGCCGCCCTGATCAACAGCCACCTGCCCCCGCTGCAGAGCAACTCGGTGCTCGCGGACCAGAAGGTGAAGAAAAGGCCAAACGAGGAGTGTTTCTGGTGGTTTTTATGGAGCAAGTGGGATGTAGGACAGTGATTATGAACTCTTTTAGCACCAAATACCCGGTCTGTGAATGTAGGGCTTTCAAACTATCTGCGTTCACACTTTCTTGGTGTAGACCTGGTCCTGGTCCTGTTCTAGTCCTGGTTCTGCCTTGGTTTAGCTCAGAGTTTTGTCCCTGTTTAGTTACAATTTTGAAGTGTGAATGCGGCATAAAATGTAGTAAACTGGGGCTTTTAATACTAATTGAAATCATGACTAAACTGAGCTAAATTAGGACTAAACTAGGGCTAAACTAGGGCTAAACTAGGGCTAAACTAGGGCTAAACTAGGGCTAAACTAGGACTAAAGTAGGACTAAAGTAGGACTAAAGTAGGACTAAAGTAGGACTAAACTAGGGCTAAACTAGGGCTAAACTAGTGCTAAACTAGTGCTAAACTAGTGCTAAACTAGTGCTAAACTAGTGCTAAACTAGGGCTAAACCAGGGCTAAACTAGGACTAAACTAGGACTAAACTAGGACTAAACCAGGACTAAACCTGGACTAAACCAGGACTAAACTAGGACTAAACTAGGGCTAAACTAGGGCTAAACTAGGACTAAACCAGGACTAAACCAGGACTAAACCAGGACTAAACTAGGACTAAACTAGGACTAAACTGGCCAAAGAGCAATGTATTCAAATTGTAATAAAAAGCAGAATATGCAGATTTGAAAATGTATAAATAGTCTGCATAAAATGACGATATTGACAAAAATATCTTCATATTTAATTTTTGAGTGTCTGACAATATTCTGACGATATTATGTCAGTCTAACAGAAATGTGTTAAAAAATGTCTTCCAACATATTAGCTGAGGTGGTCTGTAAAACTGATTGACTGAAATACTCTTCTAAAAAGTTTACTTTTATCTTTAATCAGCTTTTAAAAAAACTATAAATCATGAACTTGGTTACATTTTTAATATCTATCTGCCTAAAACAACATTAACAGTATTATCTAAATTTTGATATATCCACCAGTAACTTTGTCTCATTTTCTCTTGACAACAACAAAGTGTATTTCTTCTGTAAATGGATTTGGACACAAGATGTTTCCATTAAAAAAAAAGTTTTAAAAGTTTTTAAATTAAATCGATTAACAAAGGTGGCACTTCATCATCTCACAGTGAAAATGCTCAATGGCAAAAGAACTCAAAGTTGAATGCTTTAGATGAGGTTTAGGGTTTTTCACTCAAAAGGGAAAAAAAAGTGATAGAAGTTATATTTTGACTGTTTTAAAATACGACTGCCAATGAAATAAGCATAACATATCTTACTTATTTACCTACAATAAGAAAAAGACAAGCATTTTCTAACTTGAAATTAGAATTAAAAATGCTTCTGCACTTAAAAAAGACATAAATTACACCACTTGACCTAGAGGCAAGTCTTATTCAAGATAAATACTACATAATAATTTATTTAAGATTCTGTTTTTCTTCCTGAGGTTTTAAACAGGTTGTAATGCCTTTTTTTCTAGAAACTCTATGTATTTTTCTGCAATTTAGAGATGTATGAATGTATGTATGAGTCAATATTTAAGATTTGTTTCTATAAAAATCTTACCTGGAAAGCCAAATATTCCCGATAGTGTTAAAAGTTTGACAGTCACTGGTTTATATCGTAGTTTTGAAAGTCAATCTATCAGCCGTAACTACACCTGTGGGAAATAGAAAGCAAAGTAATAATAATTTCAGAGCCATATCCTGTAGGTTATAAAAAGCTTAACTCATTAAAATAGTTGAATGAAATGGCATATAGAGGAAGTGTTGATGTAACATGAGTGCATAAATAAATCAAATCAAAATAAATGACTTGGCGGGAACCAAATCGATCAAACAAATTGGTCCCATGGGAAACGGGAGAGACGTCTGCTGTAGGTGTTATATTTGAGTTTTGTGCTAAAGCAAAGCAGAGAAGTAGCGATAGCAAAGGCGTATTGAAGGAATGGAGCGGGCGATATTGACAAAAATGAAAATCTGAGTGTTCCGATATGATTTTCAAATGTAAATCCAACAGAAATATATTAAAACGTGTCTTTAAATGTGTTAGTCGAGGTTTAATAATCAGACAAATGTGACACGTCTGTAAAATTAATGACAAAAGTGCAGAAATATCACCTTTTGCCACATGACTTTTTTGAATTTTTATTTTCATCTTATTTATATATTTCTTTTAATCCTACAAAAATGGCTGATTACTCCATTAGAGCTGCGAAATATGGTAATAAAAATCGACTCCCCATCTCATTCCTCTCCCATTTTGGTAAAATTGACATATTGTGACTCAGTATTTTTCTTTTAAATATGAAAAATGTGTTGAGATTTCTTGGATGGCCATGACTTCTAGGACACTTTTACAATATTTGGAGTTGCAAATAATATCCACTCACTAGATTTGTTTGAAGGATGATAAAATTACTACTACTTCTAGATTAGATTTTATGGGAAGATAAAAAATCTAATATAGGACTAACCCCGAATCAAACCAGCCCTAAAGCGAAATTAAACAAAGACTAAACCAGGACCAAAAAGTATAAACTAGCACTAGCCCAGAATTAAACCTGGTAAAAAGAAAAAATGTGTTTTAAAGGACACATATTCTGCTACAGTGTCTTTTTTTGAGCTTTTAATCATGTTCTAACAATGTTCCTCATCAAAAAAATACCTAACATTCAGTTGCTTTTCACGGTGTTTTGAGGAAACGACATCAAAAACACCTCCTGCTGAACTTCCTTGTTCTATTTTCTAATAATCTACGTCACTTATCAGAGAATCTTCCACTGTTTTACGTCCTTAAATCATCGCCAGACTCGTTCTGAGCATTTCTGCCTCTAAAAACGATAACTGCTGCTATTAGCTTGATAATTGCAGTAGCACATTCGCTTCAAGTGCTTGGCGCCATCTACTGGCTGGATGCACTAAGTACACATTAGACGAGTAAGTGTCTTTCCAGGCTGCTGATAAAAACATTAATAATTATATAATCCACTTTTTTTTTCTTTTCTCAAACATAAGATGGCAAATTAAAGGTACTCAAGAGCATGTTTAAAGGCTGATAACAATACAAAAAATGCATAATATTTTCCCTTTAATCTTTGGAGGCTGGTGGGCCGGATCAGACTGCTTGGCGGGCCTGATCTCGCCCCCAGGCCGCCAGTTGAATAAGCCCGGTTTACATTGTCCTCTTTGTTATTTTTCCGCAGGTGTGCTGAGCAACGACCGCCATTCTTCCCAATCTCCAACTCTTCTCCTGCTACTTTGAAAATCATCGTCGGGCCTCGATTTTGACTCTGTACTTCCTCGTTTTCTCCGAAGAGATCACGCTTTCCACCAACCGCATCAGCAAATCATCTTTCATTTAATTTGTGCTCACTGTTTGGAAGTTGTCTGTGCACATTTTTGGGACCGGAGTTGCAAAACGCTCCCTGTAGACTCGAGTAAAGCCGGAGCAAAAACAAGGACTATAATAATGATAAGAGGCTAAAGCTATGAGCCGCAGAATGGGGAACAAAGGACGGTTGAGCGAGCTTTTGATGGACTGCTCTGAAATGACTGTCAAAGCTGCAACATGTGGCATTATTTCCCCCGAGCTTCACTGTTTTTAATGAACTCCTGATCTCTTCTGTTGTCTATGTTAATCTGAGATCCTACGCACTGAGGTTGCCATATTAAAAAAAGTGAAATAAAAAAAAATATACTGGGTGTAGTGCAACAAAATGTCCAGGTTGTTTGCTATTGAAAGATGCCATAACAGTGACACAATGGTTGGAAGATTACAGTGATTCTCAACTGGTGACATCATTTTGGGACCATATTTCTGCTTAAATTTACTGCCTGAATAAAATACTTTGAATGATAATACGTCAGTGGTGAAAGAAGTACACAATTTTGTTAAAAGTACAGATACAGAAGCAAAATATATGCTCAAGTAAAAGTATCTCATATAAAATCTACTGAAGTATGAAGCATATGTTTAAATGTTTACTTTTGGAGTAAAAAGTATGTTGTGTAGATTCCAGATGACTATTAAAGAGTGAAGAATTGTCCTGATTTTTAGTCAATTTAATCAATTTCAGAATCATAATCAGTTTTATTCATACCCAAGGAGAAATTATTTTTGTTACAAACATGTAACCGACCAGAAGAAGAAAACAGAGGTTCAAAAGACTAAACTTGTTCAAAATAACAAAATAAATAAGTATCTCAATAGAATAAAATTAATTAGATCTGTTTTATCAACTAAACACCCAGCATAAACACACAATTGACATTTTACCTTAACTTATAAAGTGTATAATTAATTTACTAAACCCCAATATGAACAGACAATTGACATTTACTTACCGGTAACTTAATATATATAAATATATAATATATATAATATAAATATCCCTCACAACCTAGTTACATAATTTCTCAATGTTTCTAGACTCTTCATAATATGTATATTTGTTGTTCAAAGCCAAGACTTGAACTCAAAACCTTTATTCAAACCATAAACATGCTAAAAAAAAATCCTCAAACCAAAAAGAAAGTACTTTATAATTTTCAGTCCAGTTAAAATAATGTAGTGCAGTAGAAAGTTGAGATTCCTGCTCGCAAATGAAGTAAAAGTAAAGTATCCAACGTAAAACAGACAAAAGTAAAGCACAGATACCTTGATTTTTACTTAAGTACAGTCATTTTACTTTTGTACTTTGTTGCTTTCCACCACTGTAAGACACGTTCATATTTTTGTGGATAAAAATTTAATATTTCTGTACTTCAGGCAACACTTACTCGTGGCAAGAAGGTTCTGGGTTTGATTATCGAACCGTGAGGAGGGTTTCAGGGTGCATTTTAGGCTGCGTTCACACTCGCAAAATTGGGACTAAACCTGGAACTAAACCTGGACTAGACCCGGACTAAAGCAGTCCTAGAACAGCACCAAACCAAGTCTACATTTTGACTCAAACTGGGCTAAAACTTGGCCCAAAAAAGGACAGGTGTGAACGCAGCTTTATTCATGTTTAGGTGGGTTTTCTGTCCTTTAAGCAGTAACAATATTCAAACTGCACTGAGGGTGAAGTGTCTTGCCCAAGGACACAAGAAGAAGAACAAGAACTACGTCAGAATCACACAGAATTGTTATAAACTACATTTTTGATCATGGCCATCAACATGAACCAAAGTAATCCATTTATATTTCAATCTGTATGAATCTGATTTTTTTATCGCAATGACTGCAACAAACGGTTGTAATTTATTAATTTATTGACACATTCCTGTTTAACACAACACTGTACTTCCTTCACCACTCGCTCATGATGGGTTGAGTCCCGGCCCACCAGTTGAGAACCGCTTCAGTCCCACACTTTTCATTTGTATCAAAGCTTAAAGTGCATATGCCAGGTTTACATGTTTTTATAATTATGACTTCATTTGGAAGGATGGAGCCTGTGGTAAATATTTATCATAGTTTTATATTAGTCCAAGAGGAAAAATGAACAAAAAAAGTTGAAAATTACAGGAAACAACACTGATTTCTCTGTCATCGATGCACAAAATGTCATCCAACTCAAGGAACACATTTTTCAGACAGATTGAACGTTCATTTAAAAACATAAAGCTGCTGTCATTTACAATTATCTGTCGAATAATAGCTTATGCTAATTAAGCGAGCTTTGGTTCTTGTTTACAGTTTGGTTGCTAGGTAACGGGTATAGAATGACCTCTACATGTCACATCTGCTGCTACAGAACCAGGAAGAAACATTTTAAAATATAAACAAAATGTGGAAAATTGGGCAGTATTCTTAGAAAAATATATTTATGTTAACTACATTTACTGAAATGTTGCAGCTACCTGTACGAAATTAACAAATCACGACAAGCTGACTATTAAAAAAATACTATTTGTCGCCGTATTTTGATAATCGTAGTCGTTATCTAGACTAAAACACATACGAAAAGAATAAAGAATTTCAGATTATCATCAATAACACACTTCATCTGTAAATATTGTCTATTCAAAAGTCTTCCATCACCTTATTTCAACCGTTATTTGTTTAATAATGTATTTAAAAAGTCTCAGAGTACAACATAAATAACCAATCCAGCTTTTTTAGTTCCGATACAGTCATTGCCGACATTAAGTATCTGCCGATATCTGATACCGACCGATACCAGTCACTAAAAATAGCATTTATTCCCTTAAAACACAATTAAAGTTTTAATAAAATGGATCTAATTATGTAACCGTTATTTATTCTTACAGAAAAGCTTTGTATAAATAAAAGTTCAAGAGATTTTCTGGGTCAGTAAATATTCTTAATACATTGCTTTAGCGACTCAAACAGGATTATGGCTAAACCGATATCACGGATCACCGATATTTTGCCGATATCGAAAAACATCATTGCTCCCTAAAACAATCACGAGTCGCACCTCTAACCTGTCATATGCACTTTAAAAAACACATCTGACATTTTGTTGTTCGTGTGTAGAGACTACGTATATTCCTTTATCCGATGCCTGTCGTCCAGTGTGTGAAATAAACATTGTGAAATATCCTATTAAAACAATTTTCCTGGACTGTGGATTCGAGGGCATTGAACCAAAGCCGGGTCAATTCTTAGCGGCATTACAGCGGCAGCGCGTTACATGGTACCTACTGGCATTTGCGTTGGATATCTCCGTCTCCCGCGCGCGCTACTTATCCGTGTATGGTGAAAATATGCCTGATTACCCCGAGGAATGGTATTAAGGGGGTCTGAGCTTTTGACCATTTACAGAAGCAATTAAACATGAGCTTTGTGTGCATCTACGGGAGGAAAACTCAGGCTTGTCCCGTGGCAGGCTGACTGTTTGGCTCTGTGCCCATGTGCCGTTAACAATAATAATAATGGTATGGGCTAATCTAAATGCTGCCTAATTAAAGGGGAGTGGCCGCCTGCCTCTCTGTCCTGGGCATTAGAAACAGTCGGATGTGTTTTATGTTTACCACGTTGCAATTAAAGGCCACACGCACTCGATTATCCATTAAGGCGAGACACTGGAGGTGAATAAGAAAAAATATTCAATCTAAACTTGTCAAATGAAACTTCTGTAAATAATGTACGGAAAAATGTGTTACAAGTTTTTCATCATGTCATGTTTTCATGGAGAAATAAGGCATTTTAAGTGTAAAAACTGCCCAAATTGCACATATTTAGGACATTTAAATCTGAAAAATAGACAGAATCAGGTTTAAATTTGTTTTTACAATTTATTTGGGGATATTTTATTTATTTACTTTGTGAGTGAACTAACTGAAAATTGGTCTGAAATTAAAACATATATACAGTATCTAGCTATATATAGAGACTTTAATCTTTTATAAATCCGATTTAGAATTAGATCAGATTAGATTACAATTAGATTAGAACAAATCTTTCTGTTTGTTTTGTCAAAATCTTGTTCAAAACAAGATTGTAAAGAGTTGTCTTTGATCTTTATGTCGCGAGGAGAGAAAAATGCATTTCAAGAAAACGGCCTTTGAAGTTACAATGTCCCAAAGAAATCTATGGATGAAGTGGATTACATTAAGTAATAAAACATTGTTAGGAGAAGATTGGACAAATTGGTTATTTCCACATGAAAGACGATATGCTGAGCGAACAGAAAAAAAAATAAAACACAGAAAAATTTAACAGAAATAATGAATTTGCCTGTAGTGTCTCGTCTTAGACAAGTTAGACCTGGTTCACGGTTTAGTCCTGTTTCAATCCTGGTTTAGTTTTGTTCGTTTTGTTCAATCGTGCTTGTCCTCAATGCAAGTTTAGACCAAATTTAAAGTATTAAAACTAGGAAAAAACCCCGAACTAAACATGGACAAGGCCAGGGCTAAACCAGGACCAAACAATTACAAATGTGAATTAAAGCACTGGCTACCAACATTTTTAGTCTCCGAGTGCCCCCTAAGCTTTGTCTCTGAGTAGCCTCTAACTCAGGTAAATAGATTTAAAAACAATGATTGATTGATTAATCTGGCCATTTTTTATTTAGATTAATCTGTTGTAAATATCAGGTAAGGTCTGTTAATATGAGATTTTAAAAACATTTGACTGAGGTGAAGCAAGAGTGCTGCCGTTTGAGAACATCTTCATAGAGTATGCGCTTCTTTTTTCATTAATAACACAAATTTCACACGCTTCTTGTGTAATTATAGTGTAATTCCTGCACTTTCCGCATCATAAAACCTCCTCTCAGCACACGGCAGGTCTTGAAACTGTGTATAGTTCAGAAAACGACTGATTAAACTTGAATTTCACCTGAAACTATTCTCAACATCCCCAACTGTTTCTATTCCCGTACCCCTCGTCTATAGCTTTTTCTCTCTTTTTAAAACCAGATTTAGTCCCGGTTTAGTTCTTGTTTAGTCCAAATCAATAGTACACAAGTGTTAAAGTTCCTCCTTCCTCTGCCAGTGCCGCACGGGTCTTGCTAATATAATGCTTATCGGGCTTCTGATTATAATTCCTAATCTGAAAGCTGCCTAATTAAAGGGGAGTGGTCTCTGCCTCTCGTCCTGGGCATTAGAAACAATCTGATGTATTTACTGTTTACCATGTTGCAATTAAAGCCCCCACAGTAGCTTGTTTGTTTTCCCATCGCAAGCTCTTTGTTCTCCACCACGCTGGTTTTAAATTAAGTTCAAGTCGAGGTTTAGGTTACAAATGCGTTTAGAAGGTGCAGAATTTCAACGGCAACCAATGCCAACGCTTAAAATGAGCATATGGAAATTAGTTTTCAGGTTTTTTTCCAGGAATTGATTGCAGTGTTTGGATGGTGAGGGGAAAAATCTATTTAAATACAACGAGACTGTAGAGAACAACCTTTTTTTATTTGTATTATCAGTATTTTGGTGTTGTTAACTGAAATAAATGAGAAAGACATGGATGAGTTTATGATAAATTGTGCCAAAATCTCATCACGGGTATCTAGAGTGACCAGATTTTCAAAATAAAAACTGGGACGCACCTGAGTTGGAGTGGGCAGTAACAGTAAAATAGTAAAATAGTGGGTAATTATGTACATTATTATACACTTGGTCCATTCACGACTTAAATACAGTATATGAGAAGCTTTTTTTTGTGTTCTGGTCATTTTCAAGGACGGTTTACTTTATTTTCGCAATTTATTCCTCTCTTTGTTGTTGGCGGGTATCAAATTGGTCAAAAACTGGGACAAATAAATGGTTTTGGACACATCTTCTGGGACATGGGACACACGGCACAAAACTGGGACTGTCCCGGGTAAAAAGGGACGTCCGGTTACCCTACGTATATCTGGTGTCTCATCCCAAATGTCACTCTACTGTCGCTCATCAGATGGTTCAGAATTCTACGTTTGATACAGTCGGCATCTGAGGAAACGCGCACAAAGAAACAGCCATGAGGGAAACAATCCATTTTAATGTGTCAGCTGCTCTTTCACCCACAGTTCAACAACTACGAGATCAAATGCTGAGTTTAGGAGTTATATTGTGCCGAATACAGACACGAGGAAGAAGAAAGTCGAACAGCCCACATGTTCATAGTTATTTAATGCAAATGCTAGCTACGGGCTGAATGCTACTGCGATGCTAGCACCACCTGCTGTATTTCTAACATCATCCATTTGCTTTTCTGGCATTACGACAAGTCAACAACATCCGTTAATTAGTTATACACATATTTCACCAAGAAACAGAAATCAGAAGAGTGAAAAAGTTGTGTTTCCTTTTGAATCAATGGGGAATTTACCCTCCACGCCAGACCACGCCCCCAAATATAACGGGTTAGTGGCTATAGCTATTGACGTAAACTTTATATTGCCTTTAAGATTAAACTAAAGTCATCTATTCCTTTTGAAAATGCACGCTTCATTGCAATTTATTGAACCCACCTGTCAGGCTGACAAATGGGAGGAAGAAGTGTCTTTATTTCAGAATAAAGCTGCATTCAAAAGAAAATCACTGAATCATGATGTCTGTTTTACTGCCACAGGAATGAGATCCCAATATCATTCATAGGGAAAAAAATATACAAAAAGAGCTGATTAAAAATAAAAAATAAATGAAAAAAATGTTCTAAACTTATGGTAAAAGGTAATATTTCAGCACTTTTATGATTAATTTAACAGACATTTCACATTTGTCTTATTCACCTTATTCCGCCCCGCCCACTTTTGCCGTTTTTTGCCACAGATCCGCACTTTTGTTGTAAACGCACTTCCGTTTGACGAGAACTCCGTTAAAGCTAATGACAAACGAAGGAAAAGTCTCGCCGCTAAAATGTTACATAAAGTAGATTGATTTGTGTAAAATGTTGCTCGTGTAAAAAACACGAGCAACAACAAGTCAACAACGCACAGATTTCCTGGTCAGTCTGAAAACGTCTTTTTAGTCCATGTAGAACTTATTTTCTGTTGAGCTCGTCTGCTCCATGTAAACTAATACAACGGAAACAAGACGGCGGCACGTACGGCAACTTCAGGAATAAGGTGAATAATTGAATACGTTTAAAGATACATATTTTAACACATTTCTGTTGGATTAACATAATATTGTCTTAATATCGTACATAAAATAATGTCAATATGTTAATTTTCGTCAATATTGTCCACCCCTAGATCAAAATTCGAACTAGAGAACTTTAAATTTACCGTTGTCAAGGCTTTACATTTCCTCTGGGTACAATATTATAGGCTGCTAATAATAAATCCTAATCTGAATCCGGCCTAATTAAAGGGGAGTGGTCTCTGCCTCTCGTCCTGGGCATTAGAAACAATCTAATGTATTTACTGTTTACCACGTTGCAATTAAAATCCCCTCCGCATATTATTTATTCCCCACAGTGCAAGGCCTTTGTCTCCATCACTCTTTCTGTCTCGCTCTCTTTCTGGGACATTTAAACATTTTTTTCCACAGTCCAATCCACTCCGACTTGTGCATCTTTTAATTACACATAAAAACTTCGCGATCGGAGGCGGGAAGGTGATCTTTTGTGCTGAAGTCGAAGGCAGCGGTAGCAAAAGACGATAGCATCTGTTAGTTTCTCACCTTGCCAGCGAGCGCGGTTCCCATCAAACTTGCACCTTAATGCGCTTAGCTGTTTCAAAAAAAAAAAAAAAAAAAAAGAAAAAGTCCCACTTGTCATGGTTAGGTGCTGATACCACATCAATTATTTATTCCACGTCTGATCAAGGAGCGTCACGCAAATTCATTAACGTATGCAAATGATCACAGTTACAATTATCTTTGTATCGAGAAATAAAAATCTCTGCGAGCTTTTTTCCTCCCTCTCTCTTCCCCCTCCGCGTCCCACAAGTTACACTCTGCATTCAAACTAATCAAGCCTCATCTGCCTCCTTCTAATTAGCCAGAGCGTTTTCAGATGCCAATTAGCAGGTCTGCTGAAAAGGCTCCATGCCACGAGGCGTTGTCTTTTATCAGGACCAATGCAGGTGCGCGGCTCACCATGTAGCCCGTGTCATAGGAAAGTGTTTATTCTCGCTAATTAATCATATTAACACATGCAGATGAGTGTAATTGCCTGCTCTCCTCCACCTCTCACTGTGCGAACGGAGACACGAGGCGATGCCAGGATATTTTTACATGACGAGGAGGGTGAAGATGAAGGAGAAGACGGCGAGCGCGAGAGACCGTGCAGGCAGGGTCCCCACTTAGAGACGCGAAGGCTGTGATGTAGATCCAAGACGGCGGGAAGGGGGACTGTTTGGTGGAGGAGAGCAGACGATTAACTTAAAGTGGGTATGACAGGCTTTCATGGTTTTCTAATTTTGACTTTATTGATACCTCTTGTAAATATAGATTGTAGTTTTACACCAATCGGGTCGCTGTTTGTGGAGAAAAGTTGAAAAATGTGTTGAAAATTACAGGAAGTAAACAAACTGATGACGTCACACTAGGGAGACAAAGGTTATGCACAAAACAAACAACTTTTTAAAAATCTTGTATACGTCAATTCAGCAAAATCAATTTATTTTACAAATCATGTATCTAGATTTGTAAAATAAAAAAATCTGTGACATTAGATGAGTTTTGGCCCTGTGTACAGGATGGTTGCTAGGTAATTACCTGGTGTGATGTCATCGTTTACAACCAGGAAGTAAAACTAAAAAACTAAAAAATTGCTAAGCCGCGATAAAATCTGTAAAGTATTTTAAGAAAGTTTGAAAAATATTTATCTTAACTGCCTTTTTGTCAAATGAGTGATCCAACCTGTCATACGCACTTTACAAATTGGCAAAATGTTCAATCAAACCTTAAATACAATCATGTTCACTACGTTTTAGTGAAATGTGTTGTCTAACCCAATGCTTCTCAAACTTTTTCAGTCGCGACAATAGTTCACATTCGCAACCCCAAACACAAAAAATAGGCGATGCGCAAAGTGATAAATTAGCCTTGTATCTAATGTTTGATTTTATTTTGAGAATATAGACCTAGAAAAATGACTTTAATAGGCCAACAAATAGGAATCTACATTTAGCACTGCGTTTGAAGGGTGTCAAGCCTTGTTTAAGACTATTGTATCAGTTTTTCCCATAGACTGTAGATATCAGTGGACCATGTTAGCATGCTAGCCGCCGTGTTCCAAATAGGAAGCAGCTATGGAGGCGCTCCTGGCTCCATAAAGCCGAGCTGCCATTCACTTTCTATTGTGACACTGGTGCCCTTTACTCTCTAACTGTTTTGGTCAAACTCACCATCTGGAACTAAAATATCAGTTTTGACACACTCTACATGATCCTGGTGTTTTTTTCTCGTTAGGTTGTTCATAAATCAAGTTATTAGCAATAATAACTGACCAATCAGGTGCTTCCTTTTCCAGGGGCCGTTTTCGCTCGTGTTAGCAACAGGTTTGATTGACAGCTAGTGCCGCACGTTGCCGCCGTCTCCTCTTGCCGAGGGGCGGAAACTGTTTGCAACCTCGCTCCTGATTGGTCCATGTGGTTGCCACGATACGCACTCGGATTTCCAAATATGGAGTCTGGCTCCGCTTTAGCCGCTATAACTGCTAGCCGCGATGGGCTTCATTTGGCTGGAACCAAACACTATGGGTGACGTCACAATCCCATAGTCCACTGATATGTATGGTCTATGGTTTTTCCCCATCGTCTGGGGACCCCTGGAAATCATTTCGTGACCCCCATTGGGGTCCCGACCCCTAGTTTAAGAACCACTGGTCTAACCTGTCATAAAGACTTTAAATATACGAAGGAGTAAAGCTGGAGTCTGTAGATAGTGACTGATTGATAGTAGTTTGGGAATTTGTTGGGTTTTGGCCATTTCTTTTCAAAGCAGAAGCTAATCTGACAAAAAAATGATTTGTAATAAAGTTATAAGCAAGTCCAGGCAGAATCCATACGAAAGTCCTATTAAATTTTTCTGAATTTTAGGGTCATTTTTGTTATTTGTGGCTTTGAAGTTCAAACTAACTCTGATTTATCCCAGAATGGTTGATTTGACTGGAAATGAGAGGGTTACAACTTTCTTTTTAGGTATAAAATTCTCAGCAACTTGATAAAAAATTGATAAGCAAGTTTCTTTTTATCAGTTGGCGGACAAAATGGAATAAACTAAGAAAGGGCCTGGCACCTATATGACAGGTTGGACAAGTCATTTAACTAAAATGCAGATAAGATAAAGGTTAGTGCTAGATATTCAGGTCTGGAGGAGTGGAAGTGATCTGGTTGCCATGGTAACGAGTTAACTTTGTTTGATAAACAGGCCTAGACTGATATATTTCGACTGGTTTATGTTTATTTTACAGCCAAAGAGGAGATAAGGCTAGTAGGTGATAAATTTGTTTTTTGAAAGTCATTGCTGCTTACATGTTAACCTAAACTCTAACCAAACCCTTTTCTAAACCTTACACTTTACCCAACCGTGAAAATGTACAACAATATTAAAACGTCATTACTTTTTTATGTTTTTAATGCTTAGCTTGTGCCATATTAATTGTGTTTACTTTGTTGTTGATTGACACTCCCATTTTTGGGTAACATTTCATTTAATGTCATTCTTTGTATGTGCCCTGACTGGTATTGTACATGTTTTTGTTAATTTAAAAAAAAAAAAATCTTTACCCAACCCTTTTCTCTAATCCTGCGATGATATTGTTTTGTTTTGCATTTCCCTTCCCTGGTCAGCTTCCATCATGCTCTGAATAAGTGACAACTAAAATTATATGACAGGTCAGACCACACATTTCACAGAAACGTCGTGTACATGATTACATTTAAGAATTTACTAAACATTTGTCCTGTTTGTCTCCAGTTTAACAGTTTGTGTAGTGTTTATAATGTTACTTCCTGGTTGCACATGAGCAGCAAATGTGACACAGGTGATTTCACAACTGTTACCTAGCAACCAGACAGTAAACAAGGACTAAAACCCACAGAAATGACACAACAGTTATGATTTGACACTAAATAATACCTTATAACACCTTTATTTTGTTAAATGATGGTTTTAAACTGTCAGAAAAATGTGTCCGTTGCATTTAAATTCCCTGTATTTTCAGTGGTATGTCGCATGTTGACGACATAGATGGAGGAAAAGCTCTACTTCCTGGAACTAAATGAATGTAAAAATATGACAATATTTACCATACGTGCTATCCCACCAAACTAAGTTACAATTAGGGAAAAAAAAAACAAAAACGGGAGGACCTGTAACCAATCGTATTTAAGTGTGTGGGGTAGAAAAAAAAAACTATCTTTAATAAGTTAAAAATGATTGAATTAAGTATTATTTATCCTGATTTTAATACATTTTGACTTTCTTAAAATAAGATTTGCCAACAGAACAGTAAGTTTTGTTCTTATATCAAGTGTAGTAGCATTTATTAAGCAGCAAATGTTATTTCTTAATAGCATACATTAAGATATTACTGCATGATTTATGTTAAAAGTGTGGTCTTTGCTCCAAAAATTACAAAGAAATCGTCCTAATATTGTTGTTCTGGCATATCAGGCAACCCTAATGCAACCTCTTTTTTATTTATTATTGACCTTATTCTGCCCCGCCCACTTTTGCCGTTTTTTGCGCTTTTGTTGTAAACGCACTTCCGTTTAACGAGAACTCCGTTAAAGCTATTGACGAACGAGGGAAAAGTCTCGCCGCTAAAATGTTACATAAAGTAGGTTGATTTGTGTAAAATGTTTAATGAACACGAGCGACAACAAGTCAACAACGCACAGATTTCCTGGGCGTCTGAAAACGGCTTTTCAGTCCATGTGGAACTTATTTTCTGTTGAGCTCGTCTGCTCCATGTAAACTAATACAACAGAAACAAGACGGTGGCGCGTACGGCAACTTCCGGAATAAGGTGAATAAAAATAACGAAAATAAAGTGTATAGTCCCATTCAAAACATCCTAATTTTAACAACACAAAACATTTGAAACCAACTTATAGGTTTGCCACAGCAGCTTATGACAAAAACTGAATGAAAAAGACTCACTCAAGTTCAAGTCTTGCCTGTTACAACTGAAATCAGCACAGTTTGACACATTATAAAAAAGGCACATTATCCCAGTTCCAATGATATCATCCATGTGCCACTCATGCTGTCTCTCTCTGAGTAATTAAGCACATTCTGAAGCAAACTTAGACGTGTTAATTGGAATTACATAGACTTTGTACAGTGTGAGAGCAGACAAGGCTTTACTGAAGCTGCGACTATTCCATCAACATCATCCGTCTCCTTTACAGTAACTACTATGCAGCATTTATTTATTTATTTAAAGCTGCACTATAAAACTCAAATAGTAATTTATTTATCCTCCACTGATCCATTCACGATTCTTATTCAATTACACATGATATTTAGCATTTTTTAATCAGAATTATGACGAACAAAACACTGACTTGATTTGTTTTTTATTTTATTTCATACAATGTGTGTGTTTAAAGTGCGTATGACAGGTTTTTAGGATTTTCTAATTTTGACTTTATCCAGTGCATTAATACCTGTTGTAAATATAAATTATAGTTTTACACCAATCAGGTCACTAATTGTGGAGAAAAGTCGAAAAATCTGTTGAAAATTGCAGGAAGTAAACAAACTGATGACATCACACTGGGGAGACAAAGGTTATGCATAATTTGCACAAAATAAACTACCTTTTTGACCCTTTAAACATTGATTCAACAAAATAAAAGCGTTTGCATGTATTTTTCTTTGTCAAATGAACAAAATCTTTGACATAAGCTGAGTTTTGACCAGTGTACAGTGTGGTTGCTATGGTAATTTCCTAGTGTGATGTCATACTTTACAACCAGGAAGTGAAATTAAAAACCTAAAAAAACAGCTAAACTGGGGTATAATTTGTAAAGATTCTAGCAGAAACTGAAATATATTTGTCTTAACTGCATTTTAGTTAAATGAGTAGTTCAACCTGTCAGAGGCCCTTTAAGTGTTTTGCACAAGTAGCAGTAATTTAAAACATACTAAAAGTGCTGTTAGAATTTGTAAATAATAACAACAGCAATTTCATTTATATTAGGGCTGTAGCAGACTAAAGAAATTCTTGGTCCTGCCCAGTCGACCGATTAATCGACTAAAAGGGGGTGTGGCAAAAATATATCTAAACTCTGAAGAATCTCTCTGTATCTGACTGCACCGAAACTGCACAAAAATAACAATTTGCACATACAATTACTAGTAAACAGTGTATTTATGTGTTTAGTCTAAAATCTTAAGCTAACTCACTCCACATCTTTTCGTTTTTGCCACATAAATTTGTTAAATGCAAATAAAATAATAAGTCGACTAATAAAAAGCTTGGTCGACTAAGACACCATCGACCGATTAATTGACCAAACAACTAAAGGACTACAGCCCTAATTTAAATACTGTTTTTTATACACTCAAGCTGCCTTACTTTGTGTTGAAGTTCATATGAGACTAGACATTTCACTAAAACGTGTGAACGTGATTATGATTACGATATTACTAAAAATATTGCCTTTTTTTCACCAGTTTGACCGTGTTGGTGATGTTTATAATGTCACTTCCTGGTTGAACATGAGCAGCAAATGTGACACAGCTGTAGTTACCAGGCAACCTTACTGTAAACAAAGGCCAAAAGCCATTTAAGTTACACAATAGGCATGATTTGAGCTAAGAATACCTGATCAATTTTGGTGTTAACAGTCAGAAAAGTGTGTCAGTTGGGTGTATATGTATAATTGTCATTTTCGACGCAATGTCAGTTTTTGATTTCATCACAAAAGGATTCTGTTGTAGAACTCAACACTATTTCCTGTTCTTTTCAACTTTTATCTTTTAATTTTTCTTCACAAACAGTAATTTGTCTGATGTAAAACACAGGTTGTATCCACCAAACACCACTAAACTAATAAAAAAAAAAATAGAGAGCCAAACAAGAGAACCGATCATGGACTTTAAAGGTGCTCTATGTAAGTTTTCCAGTTGAGGATCCGTCACCTGATTTTCTCATGACGTTGTTGTTGTTTTCCCTGGAAGCTTCTGGAGTAGGTCACAAACTCATCTATATTTCATTTGTCCAGTTAAATAATAATAATAATAATATCCAGTTTATTGCCTAAAACTACTCGGTTTGCTGCTTGTCTCCAGAAGATTGCTTGGTTTTAGTCCATTTAGGAGAAAAGAAAGTCCACCAGCAAACTACACAGTGTCCCTTTAAAGCGCCTCTGACTGGTTGGACTTCTCATTTAACTAAAATGCAGTTAAGATAAATATATTTCAAATTCTGCAAAAACTTAACAAATTTTACCCCCGTTTAACTTTTTTTTTAGGTTTTTAATTTTACTTCCTGGTTGTAAATGATGACATCACACTAGGAAATTACCAAGAAACATCCTGTACAGTGCACCAAAACGTATCTAATGTCACAGATTTTTTATTTGACAAAGAAAAATACAAGTGAACACCTTTATTTTGTTGAATCAATGTTTAAAGGGTAAAAAAAAGTAGTTTCTTTTGTGTAAATTATGCATGACATTTGTCTCCCCAGTGTGATGTCATCAATTTGTTTACTTCCTGTAATTTTCAACCCATTTTTCAACTTTTCTCCACAAACAGCGACCTGATTGGTGTAAAACTACAATTTATATTTACACGAGGTATTAATACACTAAATAAAGTCAAAATTTGAACATCTTAAAAACCCGTACAGCTGTCCTGAGGCAAACTGACAGAGAAGTGGCTGCTAAAACACGCACACAATTGGCCAGTTCGTGTATTGCACAAGGTCAAACCACAGTATGCACAACCCGGCGCTGGGATCAAACGACCAAACACTCTTGTCTAAACAGGACCAAAGCCTGAACTGTGCACTGCCATTTTCTAAAAACCATTTGTGTTTTGTCCCACCAGATGTGCGGCGTGTGAACAGCAGGGGACAGGGGCTCAGTTTACACTTTAGTTAACAATGGTGTTAAACTTTTAACAAGACACCGGTGACTTTTACTGTGCGTGCTTGGCCATGGTGGGAGGTTAAGTGAAAAATCAGAACCAAGAAAGAGGGTTGCACCTTCTTCGAGACTAAAACAAAGTCAAAACATACAAAAGCAACTTGCAAATGTGTAAAAAAGCAACTAAATCAACGTATTCTAACTACCTATGGAGGATTAGCAGGGTTAATGTTTTGGGGTGAAAGAAAAGATACACAATAAATACTAAGCACCTACCTATATAGTTCCATCAATTATTTATTGAACTATAGGTCAATGTAGTAATTATCGTAACAAGCCAGCATCAGAGAATATTATATTGCATTTGAACTTTTATTTATAATCTAATCAAAGAAGTATTACAGTCATTTAACCTCTAACCCTAAGAGCTTTTAACAGCATTCCAGCTAATAGCTTCAGAGTTCAAGTTATGCTAATTAATCGAAAATGTTTAATAGAAAATAGACACAATATCCTCACTGACCTTCAACAAAACAGAAGGTTTTAAAAAAAAAGACTGGATTTAAAACTTGAAAAATACTATTCACAACCTTGAAACCAATGGAAAATTAAGTTCTTCATGCACATTATAGATTATTTTGACCATAGCAACTTTTTAAATGTATTTTTTTATAACATATGTATATTTAAAAAAGCCCTGAATGTTTTTGTTTTTATGTTTACGCATGCACTGTATCGTTCGTCCTTGCAAATCCATTGTTTGGGTGTATCCCGACTGACATAAGCTGCAGCAACTCGAAAAGCCAAAGATGCAATCGTATGTACTTTCGAAAATGTTGCGTACCGTTTTTATTTGAAAGAACAGCGGCAACGTGGATTGAACACAAGGTTTGATGTGAAGACTGCTTGGGTAAGACTGTTAAAGGTCCCATATTCTGCTATTTTCCCCTTTACACAGTCTATTCTAAGGGCTTTGTTGATCAATGTTTGCGTTGTGTAATATCCATAACATAACAGTTTCCAAAAAACACCCATTTCTTGGACTGGCCCCCCTCCTTGCAAAAGCAAACGGCTCACTCTGAGATCTGACCCCCCCGAACAGAGAGCAGGCTGCCTCCCCCGCCCAACCCGTGTGCCTCCCCCTCCCAACCCGCGACAAAGCCTAAAGTGGAGATAGTGCACATGCGCCGTGTGCTCCGGTAAACAGCGATACACAAACACGGGAATAAACCTTTTATCCTCCTGACGGTGCGTCGTGCTGAGTCCTACGTCCTGGATCTGACCTGGAGTTTGACGTGCTCCAGGACCTCGGCGACGGGCGTCGCTTGGTAAATACCAAGCTAACTCTTGATCTGTCGTATCCATCGTGTAGTAGTACTGTGTAGCATTAGCATTATCTGTTTTGATTCTGCGGCTGAGCTCTTCCCGGAGAGCATGGCTTGCTGTCATCCTGGTGAAGCGCGTCATCCTTGTGAGGAGCCCCCGTCTGCTGCTCAGCCGAGGGGGACGGAAAAGACAGTTCTCTAGAGAAAGCATGCGGGAATCAATCAAAAAACCACTTTGGGCACAACATCTGAGGCCCAAATAGCACTGTAGGAAGGTTAAAACCTCTGAAAAGTCGAATTTGCATGTTATGGGACCTTTAAGAGTGGAGTTTGCATTTATTATCCTCCAGCTGCACTCTGGCTGGAGATTCTGTCCCGACTGTACCACTTCTGATGCTGCTTCTACTTCTACTACAACTACTGCTACGACTGGAGGGACTCAGAAAGAGATAAATGGATGCACTGAAGCAAATTAAAGCTGAGGTATCCAGCTTTTCCCCCTCATAATTAGTACAATTTCCTCCGCAGAAAGTGTATCATGGAAGCAGAACTTAAAATAAATCATATCTCAAGCTGTCTTCATGTCATTTATCGTTTCAAACTCAAATAGTTCAAACACAGAGCAACATGAGAGCTGATTGGCTGAGGAGGGATAATACTCCTACTTCACTATTGACCTTATTCTGCCCCGCCCACTTTTGCAGTTTTTTGCACTTTAGTTGTAAACGCACTTTCGTTTGACGAGAACTCTGTTAAAGCTAATGACGAACGAGGAAAAGTCTCACCGCTAAAATGTTACATAAAGTAGGTTGATTTGTGTAAAATGTTTAATGAACACGAGCAACAACAAGTCACAACGCAACGATTTCCTGGTCAGTCTGAAAACGTCTTTTTAGTCCATGTAGAACTTATTTACTGTTGAGCTCGTCTGCTCCATGTAAACTAATACAACGGAAACAAGATGGCAGCGCGTACAGCAACTTCTGGAATAAGGTGAATTGGCTGTTCTAAAACTGTGCTAGCGGCCCAGGCATACATGCATGTGAAAACCAGTGACAAGCCAAAGGGTTTGTGAGTGCTAGCAATGAATTATAAAGGTTTACATACCGACTTCCTTAATTCACTATTTTAAAATTTGGTGCTTTAATACAGTGGTCCCCAACCTTTTTATCACCCGGACCGGTCAACACGACAATTATACCGCGGCCCAAGAGGGGAGGAGGCGTTAATACTAATAAACATGAATCCACTGTGTATTCGTATGCAACTTTATTAGCAGCTTCCTCGTAACATTGCACCAACAACATGAGTATAACATCAAACTGCTGGCTTGGTGTGTGGGAATCACCATAGTTCAAGTAGGACTGCTGGTATTATCTGTTAAAAGCTTTCCTTTTCTTTGAAGTCGTAGGCTCTTGTTCTGTCTCTTCTGGGCCTTTTCCCCTCAGCAAAGAAACTTTCCAAAGACGTCTTTTTTGTTACTCATTTTGTGCGCTTAGACCATAGCATTATAATAAAACCTGGAAGATGAATCCAAAATGGCCGCCCTGTTTATCCCTATGGCCTGAGCTCATTGGCGCATGACCCCAAAAAAGTTTCTTACTTCCGCATTTACTTCCTGATACGGAGGCTGACATCTTTGTTTTACTTCCTGATACAGAGGCGGCCATCTTTGCTTTACTTCCTGATACGGAGGCTGCCATCTTTGTTTTACTTCCTGATACGGAGGCGGCCATCTTTGTTTTACTTCCTGATACAGAGGCGGCCATCTTTGCTTTACTTCCTGATACAGAGGCGGCCATCTTTGCTTTTCTTCCTGATACGGAGGCTGCCATCTTTGCTTTAGGGCGCCACGTGACGACAATCCCCCACTTCATATAAAAACGGTAATTCCGGTGATTTTAGAAACGGTAGAAAAGAACATTTCCTTCTATTTTATTTAAATACCGATAATAATTCAGTACTGTCTGCAATTATAATGTGCAATTTTAGAAAAAGGCTGTTTCCAAGAGGCTGCAGTACCTCGCACGGCCACTAATCAATCTGGGACACAGACAGAGGGGGCGTACCATATCCAGTTCATTTAATACATCCATGGCTTAGACCCTGGCAGGGAATGACCAGCAATGCATCAAAATACAAATATTATGCCTTATTTTTATTGTTATGGGCCTTTAAACATGCTCTTGGGTATCTTTACTTTGATATCTCATGTTTTACAACTAACTAATGAAATGTTTTTACAAAGAACAATAAAACTCTATGGCTGTCTTGGGAAACGCCATATTAACTTAGCTCCATCTACTGGCTGCAGAGGCAATTACACACATTTGTATATCCACAGTGCTTTGTAATGCAGCAGTCCAGAGAGGTGTTTGATTTTTATGACATGAATAAAATGAATAAATAAATAAAATGTAACGGGGTTGTAATGATCGCGATTAAACAGTAGAAGTGCTCAGAGCAAGTGATGATTTATGGACTTAAAAACAGAAAAGAGTCACAGAGACCGGATTTTCAAATCGCGCTTCATCAAACTGGCGTGAATGAAGCTAAATGTAACTCCAGGTATGTTTTTGACGACGGAACAATGTTAGAACATGTTTTTTTTCACAATTTTTGACCTTTAAGTCAGTGGTTCTCAAACATTTTCAATCGCAACAGTTGGCATTTGCGTCTCCAAACACAAAAACTAGGTGAACCACAAAGCGATAAAGTAGCTGTACGTCTTACTATTTTGAGAATACAGATGTAGAAAATTACTTTGGTCGACCAACAATTAGGAATCTATATTTACCACTGCATTTTTCGGTGTCAAGCCTTGTTTAAGACTGCTAAGACTACATTTTCAATTTTCCTCCATATCATCCCAGGTTGAGAACTCCTGCTTTAAGAGATAGAATTCTTTTTTCTAAGACACTGGTGGTGGTTAAAATTAAAATTAAAAATTAAAAATGCCTGAGCCTGCATGAGACAAGCACAGAGTTTATAACAGAGTGCTGACAGTCTTGTGATCTAATTTTGTAAATAAACAAAGACACACAGAAGTGGCTGATATCTTTGTATCTCTTTTGTACACATTAGGGACGAGTGATATTTTGAATGATCGGGACATATATGCAGATGAGAGAGGCTCAGAGGTGGGGGTTAGAATGTATGGTAACGCTTTAGATTAAGGTTCCTTAGTTAACTATTTATAAGATGTTAATAAGCCCTAATAGTTTGTTTATGCACCCATAACGCCTTATACATGTTTATAATCCATCAGCCAAAACATGTTTGAGTGAATAAACCACATGTACAGAGCATCAATGAGCAAATATTACATTATTTTCAATTATCACGCTAATAAATGCTTGTAAATGCCTTATAAGTGCTTATAAACACACAACAAGTGCTTATTAATGCATTATAAATAGTTTACTAAGGAACCTTAATCTAAAGCGTTATCGAATGTATGAGCTAAGAATGGATGTATGTTGATTTTGGAATTATATTTGATTGATGTGTCACGATTCAGTTAATCGATAATCGTGATTAAACACATAACATTTCCAGCGGATTCTTATCACATGCAGTTGAATTCATCTCCTAGTCTGCTCCTGTCTTTGCGTTTTAATCAAATACACTACATTTACACATTTCCCACATAATTTTCATTCAATTACAGCTACATTTGAGTCCTAAAACTTCTTTTCTGAGCTCATGGCATGTTATCGAATCTGTGTAAAGACCACGATTATTAGATGACGATTATTACAAGTTGCGACTGATCAATTAAGTTGTTGCGGCCCTAAATAGATTCAGATTTTTCTTTTAATACTGAGAACACAAAGAAAAACAATAAAGAGAAGAAAAAGAAACAAAACAAGACGTACGGCTGTGCTGAAAGATTTATGGTTCGACTTTATTCCTTATCAGTTATGCTCCTGCACTCACTAACCTCACTACATTATCAATCACACCTGTCACACACATATTTGCACAGATCCGCTGCTTTGACTTCTTAATGAAAAGTGTGACACAGCCGCTCAGAAGTTATCGGGGGAAAGCTCTAACCTGTTAGACCGGTCTTGTCCAGCCCGAGGCACGAAGAACAAAGTAAGTGTTAGCAATAAAGAAGCCATCTGGATGTCAAAATCTCCTTCCTTGTAAATCCTCTGAATGATGTCTTTGGCGTTTAGTTATGCACATCATCCTCTTGTTCAGTGTAGACCTGCAACATTTGTTTATGGTAGCCTTTGTCTTTGACTTTGAGAAACTTGCTGCTACAAAAACAACTTCCGCTCCCACTGAACTTCCAAATTGTAAACCAAAGATCTCTATCACAAAATCAGTTGCTTAAAACAGATGCATCTTTCAGAAAATGTCTTGATTCTCTAATTGACAGAAATGTATTGTTTAATTCAAAATGTTGTCATGCTTTTCTTTATTTAATCTTAATCCCACTTTGTTTTGGTCTTGATTTAGTCAATGTTAAGATTATGTATTTGACAGGTAAACCCTAAAGCATCTACAAAAATGAATATATCTGTGTTTTTTGGAGTATCCTGATAATGATATTCAGACGGTATTATGTTAATCCAACAGAAATGTGTCTAAACATGTCTTTAAATGTATTAGATGAGTTTTAATTATCAGACTGCCTGTAAAATAACTCACAAGAGTGCAGAATTATCACCTTATACCCTTATTTGAAAGTTTACAGCGTACCTTTTTTCATTTTAATTTAAAGCAGTTCAATCAATAAACTTATATTAAAGAAGATTAAACTGTTGCATATGGTAAATGGTCTTATTTTAAACAGCGCTTTTCCACCTTCGAGGCACTCAAAGCGGTTTACATCAAGGAACCACTCACCCATTCACTCACACATTCATACGCAGACCCTGGGGGCAAGGCGGGTTAAGTGTTTTGCCCAAGGACACAACCGCAGTATTCATCTGGGGGAGCTGGAATCGCACCGCCAACCTGTGCACAGTGGATCTGACCGCTCAACCAATATACTCAAAAACAGTCACAGTATTATCTGATATCGATATATTGCCCACCTCTATGCACTAGTTAAGTGTAGTCATGCTTCTAGACCTGTAGGGGGCGGAGTGGGGCAGAGTGGGGCGGAGTGGGGCGGCCCGGGGTATACGAAGGGGGCCTTTAGATGTACTAGCCCTCTTTAGACCCATGACCTGGTGTAGTACAAGATGATTGGACGAGAGAGAACACTGACTTGAGTGAGAAAAACACGTAATCCTTCCTCACAGAACGCTGACTTTATCTGATGAAAGAACGGCGTATTCTCAGTGATGATAACTTTTTTTTGCGGCGACAGCGAAACAAAGCTAGTATGTGTTAGCATCAGCTGTTTCCTGTTTATGAATTACGGCACTCGCATCAAGACGGTAAGTATTACATTTCCAGTGCATAATGCATCTAATATTCACCTTATTGTGAAGTTGCTGTGAGCGCCGCCATGTTGTTTCCGTTGTAGTTTACACAGGGCAGACAGACTCAACAAAAAATAAGTTCTACATGGACTAAAAAGACGTTTTCAGACTGACCAGGAAATCGGTGCGTTGTTGACTTTTTGTTGCTCGTGTTCATTAAACATTTTACACAAATCCATCTGCTTTATATAGCATTTTAGCGGCGAGACTTTCACTTCGTTCGCCATTAGCGTTAACAGAGTTCTCGTCAAACAGAAGTGCGTTTACAACAGAAGTGCATATCTGTGGCAAAAAGAGGCAAAAGTGGGCGGGACAGAATAAGGTGAATAAACCCAGTTTTGCATTTTAAAAAGAGAGGTTAAATCATGGCTTAGAAGTTTTTCTTGTGTTTTAGCCACATCTCACAATGACACAAACTTAGATCGGTCTTATGAAGAAAAAGTATAATTCACATATGATTTAAATTTTGTTATGAAGAAATACTATGTTTGGACCTGTAGATGGAAACATAAACAGCCATTAACAGAAGTGAACCGGTCTGACGGACAAGGGCCAGGAGTTATTCTGTCAAACTACTTACACTCTATTGTATAATATTCATTTTCTGAAAGATTTGAAACACAAACGTTAAACGAGACATCATAACATACGAGCTGCACAACATTTCAGAGTCGACGCAGATTCCCATTTTGTGGAATCCAGAGCAGCCGTTGGATGATAAGCTCTACCAATATTTTGAGGGCGATATGTAGAGCTGCTTTTAATCATTTTCTGCATGAAATAAAATTACAAAACACGTTACTCCCCATACGGCGCCCTACAAAAGTGTAATTGCGGTTACCATTTCCCACAAAGGCCCAGACTGACAGAACACACAATTGCATCAGTCTTTGAGAAACACCACTGAGTATTTTTGCATTGAACCGCATACCTGACATCGTATAGAAGACAGCGCTCAAATATGCAAACCTGCGCCTTCAGCTCGGGAACAGACAACCTCCTCCTGTAATAATGACAGAGAAACGACTTTTACAACAACTCCAAAGAAAAAAGAAAAAGAGAGAAAGAAAAAAAAAGCGCCTCGCCGGAATGTCAGGGAGGGGAGAGGGAGGCAAACTTCTCCTGGCCAATCGCAGCGCTTTGAATAATTAAAGTGATCGGCTTAATTAGCTCAATTACGTTAATTTGACCACGGAACACGGCCATATGGTGAAAGGAAACAAAAGAGGGGGGAACTAATTAAAAGTAAAATAATGAGGATTTTAATTAACTAGCTCCCTAGACGGTGGAGCGCGGGGATCAGGAGCCTGCTACCAATAATTAAAGTGCTGTAACGCTCCTCTCCTCTCTCCTCTTTTTCTTATATCTGTGAGGGCTCTATCCATCTAATTAAATCTGTAAATAAATTAGCAACATTGAGGGTTCTTGCTTGACTTAACACCGCGTGCAATTCACAATCCACCCCCCCAACAACAACACAGCCTCCTCAATAACACGCTCACCTTACTGCGAGCACAAGGAGGCATCTGTAAAACAAAGGTGGGGCAAACGTGCTTTTGAACAGAAATAGTTTGGAGCGAACAGTATGTGCCATCGGAGCTGAAAGACTGCTACGATGGACATTTTAACGGCCGCTGTTGTCGGCAAAAGCTACATTCTTTATGATAATGTCATGTCTATAGAACAAATTGCCTCGTCTCTTGAGGTCTTATTATGTGCGAAGCCCGAACAGCGAGTTTCACGCAGATTTCTGTTGTGACTTTGATGGTGCAGGCGATCCTTATTCAAAGCAGTTTTAGAAGTAATAATGTCATCGTTTTAGGTTGTAAGTGGGGTGTAGTACTGTTACTAGTTGGGTTAATTGTAATCTAAGTCGTTGTAGCAGTGTTCCCCATAGATTCTGCGGGGATTATATGGCGACACATGCAATCAAAGTTCTATTATATATAAATGTTGGAGTGTAAATGTCACTTATTGCCTCTAATTAGGGCTGCACAATATTGGAATTTAGTGCGATATGCGATAAGGGTGTCAAGTATTGGGATAACGATATTATTGCAATATTTTTCCCTCATTTGCATAAGTGGAAACAAAATTATGAGGATTGTAAGAAAGAGCTTTAACAATAAAAGACTTTAACATTCACTTGCCGTTTCTGTACTTCGCAAAACGGCACTTTTGAGGGTGAACATTTAAGGTTTAATCAGTAGCAGTTATGCATCTTTGCGATACGCATATTGCACTTGTTGTTATTGCGATAACGATATTTTTTCAATATATTGTGCAGCCCTACCTGTAATCAATGTAGTGTCTTTTTAATGTTGACAAAAAGTATTATTTGTCATATTGGTTTAATGTTAAGCTTGTTTTTAGACTAAAATTAGACTATGGGATAGGGTTGCACAATATATCATAAAAATATCGTGATCGCACTTGTTATTATTGTGATGCATATCACAAAGTGCGCGATAATTTGTAATGGTTAAATGCATTCATCTTGCGTTTCTTGTGCGCCCGAGCTTGTTTTTATTTTTGACCAATCAGGCTCAAATGTTCACCCCCAAAACCGCTGTTTTGCAAAGTACAGACACAGCAAGTGGATGTTTAAGTGTTCTATTATTACTGCTTCATTATTACTGTTTCATACAAACATAAATGAAGGTGAATAAAATGTTTAAAATGGCTCATTAATATATTTTTATGGTTTGCAGAGTAATGGACAAAGCAACTCCAGGTTTTAACACTCCAACGGTCTCCAATGTGTGTATATTTGCACCTACGAAGTTGAGTACTTAATTGTTATCCTTTATACTTGGAAAATAAAAGAAAAATATATGCAAAGATATTTATATATAAATATATCTATATCACATATCGCACTAATTTCCCATATCGTGCAGCCCGACTATGGGGGGAAAAAATTAGACTATGAGGGAAAAAAGTAGACTATGTAGAGCCACCGTAGTCTGCCCTATTAATGGGAAACACTGGTTGTAGACAAGGTTTGAGAGGTAGTCATCTGACGAGTTTTAAAAATCAAGATGTTTTGGCTTCCTTCTGAAAGTCATCTGCGGAACTGGACCGCCTCTCAAACCTTGTCTCGTTCATCCAGGAAATCACTCCTGGACAAACAAGGGACTACACCCGCTTGTTTATAACACAAAGTAGAAGATACCACAATGATAATAAGAAACACTAAACAGTAGTTCTTCATTCACAGTTACCATATGGACTTTTACATTAGTTCTGACATAGCTCAAGGTCATCATGTTATTCAAGGATTGTCAGAGTTTGTCGTGTTTAAGTGATTTTCTTTTCAGTACCAATACTTGTTTAAATGAGTATAATATATATTTCAAGACTACATTTAGTATATCAGCAAATATTCATCTTATTTTTAGTCTAACGGGAGGAATTAGACTTTGAAGGAACACTATAATCTCAATTAATGGGACAAAATGTTGAAATTTTGACCTCTACAAGCACTACATGTGAATCTTGTATTAGCTCATCAGTTTAAAGTTCTATTTCTGATTTCTTTTTATGTTATTACCTCTGGGTCTATTAAAAGTTCACTGAATCTTGATCTTTTGATATAATAACATTACACTTGATGCACTTGATACACTTGAAGCTGTGTAGCCCACAGTGGTGGATGAAGTACTACATTTTGTTACTCAAGTAAAATTACAGATATAGCAGAAAAAAATATACAAAAGTAAAGCATCACATTTTAAAATCTACTCAAGAAAAGTATTAAAGTACTCCTTAAACGATGTACTTTAAGAATAGAAAGTAAAAGTAATTATTTTGGTTTGGAGAACAATTAAAGCATCGAATTGTAATTTATTCTGTTGAGTTGAGGCTATTTTGTTTGCTCAAAGGTAACAAGGAAAAGAAAATCAGGCAGGATGTCGCCATAAATGTGCTAAACAATAAACCACTCAGGCTTTTCAGGAGATCTAAAACCTTTAGAGTATATACTTTTACTTTTTAGTCCAGTTCAAAAATGTAGTGGAGAAGAAAGTACAGATACATGCTCTGAAATGTAGTGAAGTTAAAGTAAAAAGTATCTACTGTAAAATGTACAGATACCTAAAAAAATTACTTAATTACGGTCATTTTACTTTGTACTTTCCACCACTGGTCGCCAATCTGCCCTACGTACGGAAGCGAGGCGGCCAATCTGCGCCTTCAGCCTCCGACCAACACCAATCGCACGCACAAAACAACTGTCAATCTAACCACTGAGCCACCGCATCTCCAACACTCACACAACGACCCAAAATGTGTCATCGCTCTCCGTACCACTCTCCCTGTGTGTGTTATTGTTGACATTATCTTTAGCGCTGACACGTATCACAGAAGGACATATCCAAGGTGACGACAGCGGCACCTCCACGTGTGATCCTTGTTTCAATTACATCCATGTTCAATAGCAGCCATCTGGACCATAACACACCTCTTAATACAACGAGCTGCTGTCGACTCAAACGGGCTCCAATTCAATTACTCCACAATAACACCAGCCTTTATACTCCTCTCTATAGCGCTGTACTGTAGCTAGAGTAACCGGTTGGGAGTAAAATGCAGTAATTGTAGGGCTAAACTATACGCAACCATAACGTAATTGCTTAATAGGTCGTCCTGTTGATGTTTCAGTCACACCTATCAACTCTTACATGCAAAACAGAACATAAATAAATCAATGTAAATAAATCAATTGTTGTTTGAGAATAACAAACAGTTATTTCAAAAGAAGTTAAAGCTTTTCCTGTTTACACAATAATGAGCTTTAAGAAATATTGGGTATGGATTTATTTGCTAGAATATTTCTTATTATAGCTTTAGTGATAGAGAATATATAAGTGATGGTGATGGTTATTTTGGTTATTCTTATTATTATTTATGTTTGCTTTAATATACATGTGTTGTTTACTTGTTTGTCTACATTGGGCTTTCATGTGTGTGTGTGTGTGTGTGTGTGTGTGTGTGTATGTATGTATGTATGTATGTGTATTGTACACTAAAAATGTATGTAATGAATTTGAGGAGACCCCAGGAAGAATAGCAACTGGTATTCAGGAGCTAATGGGGAGCTTAATAAACTAAACTAAATGTACAAAATAAAATCATAACTTGCAGATAGGATGCACTGATCCTGGCCTTGATCCAGGAAAAAACTACTGTATCGGGTATCGGTTCCAGGATGAGGTTTAGTTTGATCAATTCATGTAAAAAGATGAATTGCAGCTGTCTCATCAGTTTACAAAGCATAAAATTGTTTTTGCTTTGTTTGGAAGAATCCACAGTATGGTAAAAAGTACTTGGTTTGCCGCTTGTCTCCAGGAGATTTCTTGGTTTTATTCTATCTCCAGGAGAATAGATTGTTTCACACCCTCCACCAGCAAAACTACATAGTGCCCCTTTAAGTAGTCACTAAACCACACCTGCCTGTCAAACGCCTGATCCTGTCAGATCTCAGAGGCTAAGCAGGTCAGGGCCTGGTCAGTACTTGGATGGGAGACCACTGGAACATCATGGCACCTGGTGTTCCAGCGGTCTCCCATCCAAGTACTGAGGGGGGATGCATCTTTTCCTGTTATGTAAAGCACTTTGAATTGCCTTGTGTATGAATTGTGCTCTACAAATAAACTTGCCTTGCCTTACTTAGGCAAGACACTTCACACACATTGTTCAGTATGAAAGGGGGGGTGAATGATTGGTAGCGATCGGAGGGGCCAATGGCACAGCTTGGCGTCATCACTTCCGTCAGTTTGCCCCAGGGCAGCTGTGACGACAGTAGTGCCTTCCCACCGCAGAGTGTGGAGTGAATGAATAATCCACTGTAATGAGCTTTGAGTGTCATGAAAGGCACTATATAAATCCAATGATTAATTAAAGCCTGATAAATAAATAATAAATAAATAAACTCGGTACCACTTTATAATAACTACACCTTATTTTGCCTTAACAAAGCATGAACAAAGACTTATTTCATACTGAACAAATAGTTTATTAAGCATGATTCAGGATTAGTAATGATTTAATTAAGGTCAGGGTTAGGGATAGGGCCAGGAATTTGGGTTAGAGCATTAGTTAAGTAGTTTATAAGCCTGGATCACTCTTAATACATTCTTTGTTCACTATAAATTCAGTCTTTATTCATGCTTTATTAAGGTAGGAATAAGTGTAGTTATTATAAAGTGTTACCATAAACTCTTGTGTTCATTATTGCAAGTCTTTGTTCATACTTTATTGGGGCTAAACAATTGTAGTTCTCATGAAGTGTTACTGATTGGCTGGTTAAATCCCAATTAATAATCAGAGACTGACTGAGTGGGTGGCAAATAGAGCCTTTGTTTATGAATATGCATTTAACAGGACAGCACTGAATCACAATCTGATGTTATCACCAAAATACAGTGCAGCAGATGGTCAAAGGGATGAGATCATGACACATGGGGATACAGAGGCTCAGGTGAAATAACTAGAAGGTTGATGATTCAAATTGCACTTCATGTTTATGGACAGGACAATTCTTGACTAAAAAGTGCATGGTAAAACGTTTAGCACCTTCATTTATCGCGCTGTTGTTTCTTTAAAATAATATATATGTCATTTTTTGTTACCCGTGACAAATTGTATATCCATGGTTACATGGTCAACCCGCACCGATCACAATCCCACAGCACATTTCTAGCTGCATCCTTTTCAACAAAATGGCATTCAGATTGAAAAGAGGCTCATTTGCATAATAAATTAACGAGCACTTAGGAGTTTTGTTACGGCACCAGCGAGCGTCATTACCCTCGGCTGTCAGTGAGGACACGCTTCAGGAAATGGAGGATTCTCTGATTTACAGACACACAAAGAGATGGATGGAATGCACTAATCGTCACAAAATCTCAAACTCGATCTTGACACTTACGAAAATGATCTTATTTCAACACAAACAGTGGTGTAAGCAGAAAATTCTAAGCCCTGGGTAAAAAAAAAAAAACTACAATAAATGCACATTCTGGGCTTTTTGAGGGTCTCATATTCTGCCAAATCAGCTTTAATGATCTTTTAATCTTGTTACAACAGTGTTTCCTCATCATTAGTGTTGTCAAAGTTTGATTCATGCTTGTTTGAAAAATCCCATGTGGTGTGCCCCAGGGTTCGATTTTAGGTCCTGTGCTTTTTAACTTGTACATGCTCCCTCTTGGTGGTGTCATCAGGAGACACAGAGTCAACTTCCACAGTTATGCTGATGATACACAGCTTTACATCTCCATGTCTCCTGATGACACCAGGCCAATGGATGCTCTTTTTAACTGCATTTTAGACATCAAATCCTGGATGGCAGAAAACTTTCTCCAGCTTAACCGGGACAAAACGGAGGTTTTAGTCATCGGTCCTGAGGCCCAGAGAGAGAAACTTTTATCCAAACTCCAAGCACAGTCTTTTAATCCATCAGCACAAGTAAAAAACCTGGGCGTTATCTTTGACTCTGAGCTCACTTTCATTCCACACATCAAGAACATCACAAAAATAGGTTTTTATCACTTAAAGAACATAGCCAGAGTCCGCCCCATTCTCTCTCGGGCCAACACGGAGACGCTGATGCATGCTTTTATCTCCAGTCGTATAGACTACTGTAATGCCCTGCTCTCTGGTCTTCCCAAAAAGAGTATTGCAGGTTTGCAATTATTACAAAACTCAGCAGCACGTGTCCTGACTAAGACCAGGGGGCGGGACCACATTACACCGGTTTTAAAATCACTGCATTGGCTCCCCGTGTGTTTCAGGATCGATTTTAAGGTTCTTTTACTGGTTTATAAATGTCTTAATGGTCTTGGGCCTTCTTATCTTTCAGAACTGCTTTTACCATATGAACCCTCGCGGCCCCTGCGGTCCTCCGGCAGCCGGCTCCTAGTCATTCCCAAAGTCAGGACACACACTCACGGCGAGGCGTCTTTCCAGTACTACGGCCCTCGTCTGTGGAACGGCCTGCCGGAGAACCTCAGGGCCGCAGAGAACGTTCAGGTTTTTAAGAGTAGGCTCAAGACCCACCTTTTTAGTCTAGCTTTTGATTAATATTTAATTGTGTATTTATTTATTTATGCTATTTATTGTGTTCACTTATTTTAGGCTTACTATTTTAGATTACCTTATGTCCTAGTCTTACTCTCTTTCTACCCAATTCTTTATTTATTTCTTCATATTTATTTATTTATTCTTTTATTCATTTTAGACTCCAGTGTTTCCTCTGAGGGGCCCTCTGTACCGGGAGCGGTGTTCATCTGTGGCTGCTGGGCCCTGGCTCATGGGCCCCTGGTGGAGGTTTGGTGTTTGCCGGGTCTCTCCCCTGGGCCCTGAGTCTGTGTCCTGCAGCTGCAGGCGACGCTCTGCTCCTGGTGCAGACGGCTCCTCTGATGGTGCTTCTTCAACTGGTGTATCTGTACTCAGCCTCATGTACCTCAGGGAGAGAGAGCGTGCGTGTGTGTGTGTGTGTGTGTGTGTGTGTGTGTGCGTGCGCGCGAATGTACGGGTATGTATTGGTGACTATCTGTGTGGGGGTTTGGTTGTGTGGGGTCTGGTGGTTGTGGGGGAGGTTGGGAGGGAAACGACATGTGGGAATGTTTTTAATGCACTGTAAAGCACTTTGTGTTACATTTTATGTATGAAAAGCGCTATATAAATAAAATTTGATTGATTGATTGATTGAATAATCCTGTATTGTCCTGCACCTAAGGCTTTACTGCTCAGTAAATTCCTGTGTTCACCTACTCCCTGTCCCCGCCCACATCGCTGTACTCAGGTGTGATTATTTGAAAAAAAGACACTGAGTGACACATGCAGGTTCTAAAATGTAAAATAAAAGGAGCCACTTTTCGAAAATAAAAACATAAATGACATTTGCTGCTAGTTGTGCTGAAATGTGACTATGAAGAGGCGGGGCTTATCAGTTGTGCAGTCGTAAACAGGAAGTCAAAGGATCTGTTTCTATTTCCAAGTTGTTTTTGATCAATATTGCGATTTACAATGAACTAAGTGCAACATTATGATCTACGTATGTTATATTTTAACACTAAATACTTGAAAAAAGCTTAATATGTCTCCTTTAATGTCACCATATTGTTCTTCTGATCTTCTGATATAGAGTCAAAGAGCTCTAAAACTATTAAGAAAAGGTCTAACTTTCCTGAATATGTCCTGATAACTGCTCAAACAAGTATCTTATTTTGAATCTCGTTTTAGTTTTATTAGTATCGCTTATACAAAACATTACTAAAACAGATTTTAGGCTTGAAATGAAAAATTATGCGAGCAATTATGGCTGATAAAGTAGTATTGTTTTTCTAAACCAACAGTAGGTTTTGCACACATTAGATTATTTCCTGCTCACCTCTGATGGGGTTGTGTTGATTCAGGCTGGGTTTGTCTACAGAGGAGGCGACCTGACAGTAACAGGCCAATTAGACCCGGCTTCCCGTTGTCTGAAAGTAGCAGCAAAGTCATAGCAGATAACAATGGCTTCACAGTGATTCAAGCTTTAACTGGGGCAGGAACGCTTTGATGTTTGTTGTTCTAAACACCTGGGCCCTGATCTACAAAACTATTTATCGAGTGAACAAGTCCAAGACATTTTGAATTAAATATAATTGCCTCTAGCACAGCTGCAAGCGGAAAGACATATGTTTCCTGCAAATCACTTCAAAAACATAGGGTCTGTCTGTTACCTCAAAATAAAATCTAATTGGATTTATAGCCTTAGTGTCAAGTGTGCTCCATGATAATACAGTCAACTCCTTCAAAGCAGAAGGTCAGTGGTCTGAGTCTTCAAGCTCAGATGAGGCTCAGACCTTCATTATTAAGTCAGGACATGTTAATGCACAAACATGAACAGACTGTAGCCCTGGGCTGATTTCCATCCATTGTCCCGCACAAACACTCTCATTCACACACCAGTGTCCTTCACCACTGGAGGCAAAGATTAAAGTATCTTGCTCAAGGACACAATGACAGTGTGCACTGGTCCAAACGGGATTCAAATCCACCGAGCTTTGATTACTGGACTGTACGAGTCACTGCTGCCCCGCTGTGGCCTCTAGTCTGCTCAGCGGTCTCCCATTAAAGGGCCTATGACAGGTTGAAATACACATTTAACTAAAATGCAGTTCGGATAAATATATTCAAATTTCTACTAAAATCTGTACGAATTTTACCCCCGTTTAGCTATTTTTTAGGTTTTAAATTTTAGTTCCTGTTTGTAAAGTATGACATCACGCTAGGAAATTACCATAGCAACCACACTGTACATTGGCCAAAACTCATTTGATGTCACAGATTTTGTTCATTTGACGAAGAGAAACACACGTGAACACCGAATTATTGTTTAAAGTGTCAAATAGATAGTTTCTTTTGTGTAAATTATGCGTAACCTTTGTCTCCCCGGTGTTTTGTCATCAGTTTGTTTACTTCCTATAATTTTCAACAGATTTTTCAACTTTTCTCCACAAACAGCGACCTGATTGGTGTAAAACTACAATTTATATTCACAAGAGGTATTAATACACCGAATAAAGTCAAAATTAGAAAAATAGTATAGTAAATAGTAAAAATATACACACTTTAACTTCTGAAATCAGACCAGATCAGGCGTTCTCTAGATGGTGTGTCTGTAGTGTGTACCACTGCTGAGTAAATACAGTTATTGAAAATGATTGACAACTAACGATAAGTCATGCTGGAAAAGACGTTTTATTAATAGTAAATTTGTAAAACCTTTCATGAACAGTACTTTACATCAAGGACCCATTCACCTGTTCACACTCGCGAGCGCGGCAACATTCATACACTCCAACGTACTCCACACTAGAGGAAAAGAGGGTTAAAGTGCCCATGACAGGTTGGGCTACTCATTTAACCAAAATGTAGTTCAGATAAACATATTTCAAAATTAGCTAAAATTCTTTAAAAATTTTACACCGTTTTCGCAATTTTTAGCTTTTTAATTTTACTTCCTGGTTGTAAATGATGACATCACGCTAGGAAATTACCATAGCAACAACACTGTACACTGGGCCAAAACTCATCTAATGTCACTTTTTTTTTTTTAATTTGACAAATAAAAATAAGTTAACACCTTTATTTTGTTGAATTCATGTTTAAAGGCTCAAAAAAGTAGTGTATTTTGTGTAAATGATGTATAACCTTTGTCTCCCCAGCGTGATGTCATCAGTTTGTTTACTTCCTATATTTTTCAACAGGTTTTTCAACTTTTCTCCACAAACAGCGACCTGATTGGTGTAAAACTATAATTTCTATTTACAACAAGTATTAATACACTAAATAAAGTCAAAATTAGAAAATCATAGAAACCTGTCATACGCACTTTAAATCACTTGCCCAAGGACACAACAGCAGAGCAAATAGAAGTGGGACTCAGACAGCCAACTTCTGGTCTACTTTGATACCACAAACCACCATTGTTTATCTATTGACAAAGCTTTTTTCTTCAAATACAGTTTAGTAATTGTAACCAAGTAGCAAAGGAGCACCTCAATCTTCAACCTTCAGCCCAGACCAATTAGAATGATTATGGAAAGTGTCGTCTCAAAACGTCACCCTTTGCCGCACGATAATCCTCCCGAGACTCACGGAACACGCTCAAATTAAAAAGCCTAAAATCTTGTGAATCTGCTGATGCGGTTCACACTTCCCCAGATCACACGAGACAGCCCTCTCCAAACTGAGCCCTGCACCCACGGGACGCCTCTTCACCTGGGACAGCGAGGACAGCTGCGGTAAGTGTTCGACGCAGCCTCTTCTCCCAATAGTCCGCTCTCATTAGTTTAGCCTGTCGTTTGTCCTGGCCTTTGCTTTTACTCAGAGGATGTTTAACAGGTGCGCACCACTGTAGCTGCGGGTCTCTGTTGACTGCTTAAAACGCAAAGATTTGGGAATTGAAAATAATGAAAACATTGATGTAGGTGAGTTCATCAGTCTTATACAAGGACGTAATTAAAATTTAGTCAATTTAAAGTGTATTCACCTTATTCCGGAAGTTGCCGTACACGCCGCCGTCTTGTTTCCGTTGTATTAGTTTACATGGAGCAGACGAGCTCAACAGAAAATAAGTTCTACACGGACTAAAAAGCCGTTTTCAGACTGACCAGGAAATCGGTGCGTTGTTGACTTGTTGTTGCTCGTGTTCATTAAACATTTTACACAAATCGACCTACTTTATGTAACATTTTAGCGGTGAGACTTTTCCCTCGTTCGTCATTAGCTTTAACGGAGTTCTCATCAAACGGAAGTGAGTTTACAACAAAACAGCAAAAAACGGCAAAAGTGGGCGGGGCAGAATAAGGTCAATAAAACAGAGCAGAAAAACACAAAAACAGAACGTGACTAGCAGGGGTGGACCAAGGAATTTGGGGGACCAAGGCAAAATGAAGTGCAGGCCTCATCAAGTATGATTTTCTATTGACCTTATTCTGCCCCGCCCACTTTTGCCGTTTTTTACACTTCCGTCTGTAAACGCACTTCCGTTTGACGAGAACTCCGTTAAAGCTAATGACGAACGAGGGAAAAGTCTCTTCGTTAAAATGTTACATAAAGTAGATTGATTTGTGTAAAATGTTTAATGAACACGAGCAACAACAAGTCAACAACGCAACGATTTACTGGTCAGTCTGAAAACGGCTTTTTAGTCCATGTAGAACTTATTTTCTGTTGAGCTCGTCTTCTCCGTGTAAACTACAACGGAGACAAGACGGCGGCGCGTACGGCAACTTCAGGAATAAGGTCAATACATTTTCTGTTGTGTCTCTTGTTCTTGAAGGAAGCTTTTGCTGTTTTTGTTTTGTTTGTTCCATTTTAAAGCTTACATGTTCTAAACAGTTTTAAACAGGGGGTTTGGGGGACGTTCTCCAGAAGAAAATGTAAGCAATCAGACGATATTTCCTGTTTGTTGGTGCATCCTAACTCAGCTGATTTAAATACATGCTTTTCATTAGAAATTTGATCATTTGATATTTTATTTACTATTTAGTTTTGTTTTGTTGGTCTTTTTCTAGTTTAAAAGTACACTGCACTACTTTACTTTGATATTATATACAAAGAGAGAAAAGCAACTGTTTCCTTGAGTCTCTGATGATCGGGGGCATCTGATTGGGGGCCCCTTCAGGTTGGGGGCCCAAGGCAATTGCGGCCTGTTGCCTAATGGTAAGTCCACCACTGGTGACTAGAGAGAATTTAAAATTAAAATAAAAAACTTCAGTAAAAGAAAATTAAAGTCTATGTGCAAAGTTTTTCTAATTATGACCTAGTTTGGTGGGATGAAACCCGTGGTAAATATTTATCATAATTTTACATTTGTGACGCTGCAGTTTGTGAAGAAATTTTGAAAAGTTTGAAACGACAGGAAGTAGTGCCGAGTTCTAAAACGGAATCCCTCTGTGATGTCATCAAAAAGCGACGTACCCTGGAAAACACGGGGACGATTTACACAAAACTGGTACTGTTGTTTGTCAAATCATAACCATTGTGTAATTTATATGGATTTTGGCCGGTGTTTTCAAAATGGTTGCTTTGGTAACAGTTGCAGAATTCTCTCTATGTCATTTGCTGCCCGTGTGAAACCCGGAAGTACAATTATAAACACTACAAAAGCTGTCAAACTGGGGAAAAATGGGGAAAGGTTGTTGAGTAAAATCTTAAATATAATCATGTTCACTACGTTTTAGTTAAATGTGTCTAACCCGTCATTTAGAAACATACTTTATCTGTGCTCAAACCAGGTTGTTGCTGTGCTAGTGCTGGTAGAAGTAGAAATATAAATAATAAGCTAATGCAGTCATTCTCAGGGGTGCCCAGTGGTTCTTATTAAAGAGGTTCTCACTACATTGTGTGAATTTTAATGAAGGGATGGCATGTTAATTGCTTCTTTAAAGTATTTCTAATCATTACCGTTCTATAACATAGACCTTTTTATGAACCAGAAAACAGTAGCTTCTGGAGAAGGATGTTCTTCTACTACTTTATAAAATTCAAAACAATAATTTATATGGAAATTAAATCATGCACATGTATGTTCTGATCCCAATCTTTTACTTTTTAGATGATTTTAGATGGTTTTACAGCGGCTCTGGGGAGATGACAATTATTTGCTCTTATTTTTATTTATATACATTTATAGTTATTATTCTTATGGATAAATCTTTTTTTCAAACTTGTTTTTAGATTTAATGTCTGTGGGGATTGTTTTCAATGCTTTCCAATGCATTTAAAGTCAAATTCTTGCCATAAATTAATTTAATAACTTTTAATGCCCTGCAAAAACCTTTTTATTATGCTTCAAAATTAGCATTAGCGTTAGAATTGACCCACAAACACCGTCAGCTCACCGTTCACTGCCTGATCTAAATGTGTTTATTAATTTTAGTGCAACTCTACAAAAAAAAAAGACACAATTGAACAGGATGTACTCAGTATAAAGAGCTAGCCATTTTAAAAATAAACAATCAACTGAAAGTCCATGCACAAAGCCCACTGAACCTCACCCACTGCACCACACAGATTCATCCTGGTTCAAGGCTGTGGACAGAAAAGATAAATAAACTGTCATATAGTGTTCCTAGTGGCACTTTTCCTTTGAGGGAAGCAGTTGTTCTGTAACATATTTTGCACAATATGGAACAAATGTATAGGCTCTCATCACTAGACCTACAATACTAGACCCTCATCGCCTAATGGCAATGACGCAGGGCAGAAATCAAGTACAGTTATTATTATCATGTTTTTGTAAGTATAATGGACCTGAGGGACCAAATGCAGTCTGAAAAGGAGAGATGCAGAATGTAGTTTAGAGTGCACTTTATCATTTCATATTTAATGGCAAATAAACTTGATAAGGACGTTGTTAAGAGTTTGATGGCGTATTTGTAAAAGATAAATTTGATAGGTTCATGTAAAGGGAACGGTACACAGCGGCGGCACAGAGAGAAAAGAGTACAAAGGTTTGGACAGACAGTAAATGCAAGTGTATTTTGTTGATTTTTTTTACTAATTATGAATGAAAACTGTGACGTTAAAAAAGCATGGACCTAAGAGCTGCGATGTTACATTTTATCAACGTTGCCTCCCATTTTTCTGCCGTTTTAGAGGTCATAAATATGTCACAAAAGTAGAGCTGCTCGATTATGGCAAAAATTATAATCATGATTGTTTGTCTGATAATTGGAATGACGATTATGTCTTACAATTACTTCTATATTGTCAAAATGATGTATAGACCAAATATACTGTATTAATAATGTTTCAGAAAAGTGCCAAAAGGAGTGCACTCATAACTAACAGAGGGCGATTACAACATGTTTGTAGTTATTTGAGAAATAAATGAACTCTTGATTATATATTACACGATTAATTGTACAGTCCTATGTAGAAGAACTATGAAGAACTATGTATAACGCAATATTGGCTGATGCAGTAATCAAAATGATGATAATGAAAATGTTTGTTTTAAGATTAAAAGGGAGTATTTGATTTAACTCATAAATTTAAACATTAACAAGACACAGAGTTGCTTTTAGAACAGGGGTGTCCAAACTTTTTCCATCGAGGGCCACATAATGAAATACAGACCAAGCGGAGGGCCACAAATCAACCGTGAAATGTTCAAAAAGGTTGCTTTTGTCTGATGTTTTAAGCGTCACCACATCTACATTCAGTCTCATTGTCTTAATATCAGGTCTGTCTTGCACCAAAATGTTCGTTATTTAGGTTAGAATTGTAGAAAATCTGAAATTTGCTGTAAAAAGTACTTTTCAGGACAATGTGGGCCGATTCAGCAGGAAACCTGAGGGCCAAGAAAAGTTGGTCTGCGGGCCGCATTTGGCCCCCGGGCCTTAGTTTGGACATGCCTGTTTTAGAACATATCTGTGCTGGGGCCAAACAGATCTTACTTGTGTGCGGCCCCTCCAGAGACAGTGCAGTAAAATCATCCAGAAAAGTTACATAGTGCACCTTTAACATCAAGGCCAAGGAACCATTCACCTCTTCAAACCCTGTGGACACAGGCAAGTGTCCTGTCAAAAGACACAGCAACATAATTAGTTAAAGCAGGCAACGTCAAGAGGGAGCTGTTTAAGCACTACTGTTCTTCCTTTAGTCACTATTCATGGTGATATATTGACAGAAAACCACCAAAACCAAATGATCCCATTGTCCCAGTTATTTAATAATAAAAAAACAACCATTAGACAGGTGTGCACATCTTTAACCACGAGCTATCACCATGGCCTGGGAACAATATATTGGGTTGAGCTCATTGTCAAACGACTTTCACCTTGTTCTGAAATGGCTGCCTTCATTTGATTAGAGTCCTTGGCTCCACTGAGTCAGCTGAAACCACAAATAAACTAATTTAGACCAATGAGACTAATTTAACTTGTTCTTATCTCTGGGTTGTACAGGAGGAGGATAACCTTGGGTTCAGATTTAATTTACGAATAGGTTCAAATGCAAGGGAATAAAAACCATGCTGTAGGGCCACACAATTAATAATTCCATCATAATTATGGTCACAAAAATACTGGTAGGAATTTACTTAATGACAAAGGCTGGACATTGTTTACAGTTTTCCACAAAAAGAACAAACTCTGCAGTCAATAGTTTTGCTGTAAAACATTACCCTGTAAATTCTGCAAGTAAGTAACACTGTTCATATTGTCAACAAAGACAAGTTGATGTAGTAATATGATAATGTCATCAGCAGCGTGTGCAGTTATAGAACCATTGAAGATGGGAGTTTGGGTATCTCAAGTACGATGTTGAACTCATTTGATATATGATAGAAAGAACAATATTTTTTAGGGCTTATTATTTGTTGTGTGTACCTCATTTGTGTTGAACCTAAAAAAGAAAGTACAATGTCTGAATTGTACTTTCTTTTTTAAGTTTTATATATATATGCATATACATATATTTGTATATATATATGCATATACATATATTTGTATATGTGTGTGTATATATATATATATATATATATATATATATATATATATATATATATATATATATATATAGCTGTTCACTCTATGTTCACTCTCAGATAGAGAGGTACATTAGGAGACCATTTTTGTACTCATATAACCTTGTGGACAATTACTGGACCTTTAAGATACATATTTGAACTGCTGAAAAAGCACATAAATGTTCCATTAAGTTAAAAAGGTACAAAGTTTCCGATTTGATGCACAGAGGGTACAATAATGTTGCGTAATGGGGTCATTTAGAGATACAGATTGAGGAATGACTTTGATACAAGGGTTTTATTTGTATCCCACATTACAAATATGGACTTCAGAGGGTACTGCCCCGGTGACAAGAGATCGTGCCCCAAGAAGAACAATAGTGTACTTTCTTTTCTGAGAGTGTTGTAACAAGGTTAAAAGCTCATTAAAGTTGACTGCAGATTATGTCCCCCTTAAATATTTAATTACTCAAAGATGTGTGAAAAAAACCCAACCCAAAACATACCTAAACTAACTCATTTTGGGTGTGGAAACTGCATATTAATAATAAGTAAATCCCTTTTAACCGTCCAGCTCTGCCTCGAAGCCTGAGCCTTTCCCATGTTCACAGCCTGTAATGAGTCTGAGTCTGCAGGTACAGACGCAGTAGGAGCTTCACCTTCATTAGGCTGTTGTCATATGAGTGTCTGGGGGTTTGTCTTGAGATTGTTTTCTTTCCTCTTTTTGCGATGGTAGCGCTGGGAAAGGCCAGACCCCCACACTCCACTGAACCAGGTGGAGCGCACGTGCGTTCATTAGCGCCCCGTAACAAGGAGCAGATGCAACAATGGTCCGCCGTGTCTCACTCACTCAAACACCCTCAGCGGCTGTTATGCCACTCATACTGGATATTGTTGTTGGAAATAGTTTGAATTAATGATAAAGTAAATGGCAGGAAAATCTCATTAATGCCAATGCGGAATTTGAACTTTACTACTTCTTTGCGTATGACAGGTTTTTCTAACGTTGACTATATTTGGTGTATTAAAATCTGTTGTTAAATAAATTATAGTTTTACACCAATCAAGTAGAAAAGTTGATATATCTGTCCGCACAAGAGAGATTCAATTCCATCCAAATGTTACGCATAATTTACACAAAATAAACTGTTTAAACATTAATTCAACAAAATAAAAGTGTTCACAGTATACAGAGTGGTTGCACAGCATTTCCTAGTGTGATGTCATCATTTACAACCAGGAAGTAAAATTACAAACTTTAAAAATTTAACCGGGGTTAAAAAAAAAAAAAAAAATCTATTTTAGCTGCATTTTTGTTAAATACGTAGTCCCATCTGTCATAGGCACTTAAACTATGTTCCTTAATCCTTATTTTAAAATATAATTAATATAATTATGTAGCTAGAGACAAATATCGGTTATTAGCAACAACATTAAGTCAAATATTGGATATCAAATATTGGATATTTGTATCAGCTGAAAATTTACATATCGGACTATACACAGGATATCAGTGATTCTCAAACTGTGGTACCTGAGCTCCTTCTGGTTCGCGAGGTCCTCTACAGTTCTAATATTTGCTCAATTTAGAATACATTTTATCCACTTTTTGGCCCTCCATTGTGAGGTTTCTTGGTTAAAACTACTATAGCCATGATGTAGTCCAACTTCAGACTGAGTTTTAGACCTAGTTTAGACCCGAAATAGATCTGGTAGTACGAAATGCTAAAGCTAAATGTTTTCTCAGGTGGTACTCGGAGTGAAAACATTGGGTTAGGCCAATCAAAAATGTAGGCTAAAAAAACTATTTACTTCAAGAATAACATATTTGTATCAGTTTTGTTATGAATTTGTGAAACAGCCTGTAACCCGTCAATCACTATATGGTCCTGACTTATTCAGCAGACTTTATAGTGCACTCAATCACACAGCAATTGGGACACTCAGCTCACTCTTTTCTGTTCGACGCGGGTCACGTGACTCAGGCGTATGGGAGTAAAAAAGAAAAGAAAAAGTCAGCAACTTAGTCAAATCCATCTGACATGCACATATTTATGCATTAATAATCCTCATAAAAGCTTTATTTAGCATGGATCACACGTTAAACATCAAACGGACTGGATTATTCAAGTTTTTGCCTGAGATGTTGATTTTTTAAGCTAAGGTTAACGGCCAATGCTAGCTACTCCACAGTGAACGGTTTATTTAGACTGGTTTACGGGTCAACACGCCTGTCCGCCATTGTTTTTCTGACTCTTGCAAAGCATCTAATGACCAGCACTGGACACTACTTTTCAAGGTGCATTGTGGGATATTTTGAGTCAATACTTTCAACTGCTGAGCATCCGTACAGCACTGAAAATGGATTGACCCCTATTTAATGCCCTAAGTAGGGAATACTGTGGATGGTTGAAATTGGTTATTGTCACATACTTGAAGCCAAATGATTTATGTCAGAACTGAAAAACCTGAATTAAAGGCCCTGTACCTGATTTTTACTGTTTTGAAAAGTGAAAAACAGAACTAGTGTGTGTTTAAGTCTTTACATCGGTCACATGTATCGCTCACTTTGCTAAAGCAGCCTCAGCATTATAAAGATTCACCGTAAGAAGTTTCTAAACACTTTTCACGAGTCTCTGGCATTAGCATGCTAACGGCGCACTTCCTGCTTCTCTCGTAGGATTAAAGGCTCTATAAATCGATGCAGAATAAAAGTTGTGGTCTCATTTTCACCTGAATAGATGCTTTTACAATATATCTGTGCTGGGGCAACACAGATTTTACGTTATTACATGCAAAAAAATGGGAACACAGTCTAATTCTGTTTTTCCCGTTTCACAACAGTAAAAATCAGGTGCAGGCCCTTTAATGCATATTTAATTAGAGATGTGACGAAGTAAACAGCAACAGTAGCTTATATCCTTGATTTTCAACCAGTGTGCCGGGGAACACTAGTGTGCCTTGAGAAAATGTCCAGTTTGAGTTAACAGATTCACGGATTTAATGAGCTAATTTACCTTTTTGGAGTGTCCTGAGCAACATTTGCACCAAAGAAACAACACAAAACCATCGCTATTACCAAATTTAAAGAACTAGACAGTGCCACAGACATTATTTACCTCATTATACACAATATAATATAAGTAAATGGTCTGATTTGGTAGTATTTTAGTGGTAGGTGGCGTGCCGTGGTAGCTTTGAAACCCAAAACGTGTGCCACAACTCAAAAAAGGTTGAAAAACACTGGCTCATATCATCTTACTCAAGAGATCAAAGTACGTTAGATTGGACGTGTAAGTGTTTGTGAATGGGCGCCGACTCCTTTTCCCACACACTTTCTTATGCAGTGTTATTGGTGCTCCTTCACAGCTCACAGTGTGGGCCTCATTAGTCTAATTAAGATGAATGACCTGGATCATACGTCAGTCTCTCATGGCGGTGGGTTGGGGTGTTCGAAAACTGCATTGGATTGACTGTGAATATTGTTTGCGTGTTGAGGGTTTGCACATGTCAGATTCACTGCGTAAAGCCCAATTTCAATTTGATTCTCGCTCGCCCCTGCACATTATTTTAAATTCTCACCCGTCCCTTAACACTACGTCATTCAGAACATCGTCTCAACACAGGGCAACAATGTCAGTGACGTATTTTAGAGGAAGGTAGGAAATATTTATAATGTTGTGTTTTGTATGTGTGGAATAATTGCATTGTGACATAACTGAACCGTTTGACCCAGAGTCTGACTTTTTTCAAAGAACCACGGCAAGTACAGGTATACAAAATTAAACAAACATGCAGGAATCACTGAAAATGCAACTGCGAGCTAACGATGACTGCATAACATTTCCTTTAATCCTTTGAATTAATTTGACGAATTTTAAAGAACACATTATGCAAACTTGTCTTTTTTTGAGGTTTTAACGATGTGAATAACGCCGTTCCTTCATTAAAAACACACCTGGAGTCATGTTTAGCTCAATTCACAATCATTTCATTAATCCTGTTTACGAGCTTCTCTTCTCTGCTCCTTCTCTGAGCCTCAAAAAAACACTCCAAATGTCCCAGTTTGGTGACGTCATTGAGATCCAAATGTCTCCTGCGCTGTTTTTAAGTCCATAAATCATTGCCAGACACGTTCTGAGCATTTCTCATTCAAATCACTGTGTGCTAATATCTGCATGTCGAGGCAAGCTACCTTTGTTTATTTCCACATTGTAATTCATTAATTGTAATTAGTTTGTAGCGACCGTGTTTAGACGGCAGAAATGCTAAGAACGAGTCTGCTGATGATTTAAGGACTCAAAACAGCAGAAGATTCTCGGATAAGTGACGTCTAAAATCGGAAAAAACGTCATCGATCGAGGGAGTTCAGCAGGAAGTGCTTTTGATGCTCGGAGGGCAGAGGATTTTCTTATCAGGATTTCTCAAAATAGCGTGAATGAAGCTAAATGCAACTCCAGGTATGTTTTTAATGATGGAACAATGTTAGAACAGGGTCAAAAGCTCAAAAAAAGTAACTGTAGCATATGTTCCCTTTAAAAATCTCAGCAAATTACAGTTGTTTAGAGATTATTTAATAAAGATTACTGAAACATTTAGCATCAGGCCATACAATCAATATTCATTAATCAGCAAACAGCCTATAAGATAATTGGTTGCCTTTGCGGTTCGTTTATTTCGTTCATTATAGCCAACTGTAACAAGATGTCAACAGTTACAGAGTCAAAAAAGCTCCTAAATGTTGACAGCAGCATTTTCCGTGGCACCTGTGAAAAGAAACATAACCCTGACAAGTTTGACTTTCACAATGAATTTCATAAGTTCACACTGGGGTTATCAGGGGACCAGTTAGTGCGCCGACACTCATCACCCACGGAAATCACATTTGCAAGTCGTTTTCATTATATAACAGATCACTCGGAAAGAGCGCTTTAAATAGACGGCGGAGTGTGAGGTACAACAGTCGCCTCATGCCAGTTTAGATACTTTAGTTGACATTTTGATCTAGTTACTAAAAAAGACTGGCACTGGGTCGCAAGGTACTAATTGGCACCCGGAGTTCGTCATGTGCTTTGAGGCCAGAAACCTGAAGAATGGCAATTAGATCTTGGGCTGATAATAGCAACTTTCACGTAACAAAAACTGATGATGTCAGACTCTCAGATGGTGGGCGGGGCCTGCGTAACTCCATGCTAGTTCCACGTTTTCAAATAAAAGGAAATATCCAAATAGAAATCCACCAAGGTTGAAATTTCTCATTATTTGTAAGAGATTGGCTCCAGAAACCGGCAATTTTCAACCGACAACAATCACGTCTTCGGGTTTGAATGAGAACTGTAAATAATGATTATTTCACGAATAGATTGATTTAAAATTTATTCTTTAGATTAATAGATAGTTGTTTAGACTGTGAAAGTCCTGTGAATTTAAGATTTTTTCCTCAATTTTAACCAGAAGCTAAAGTGAGGTCGCTTGAGGCCGTCCTGAAAAAGTACAATTACAGCCAAAATACACAAAAACAACAACACTTTAATCAATAAACTGTGATTAATCGATTAACTTGTTTAAGCCCTAGGTTGAATAATGGCACCACTTTCTGAGGCTATAAAGAAATATATAATGTCACGTTTGTTTATTTATGCTAACAGACAAGACATTGAACTTCGTGTCAGTTTTTGTTTCATCGACAGACGCAGTAATTACAGAGATATGAACCACAAACCAGGACAACAAATGTACAGTCAGGGAGTTAAAGCTGATTCTACCATATAATTCTCAATTTTAAACAACAGGCATGGCAGAATATTGTAATCGAATAATCACTTTCTTGACACAGGAAACAGGTAGATGAAAAACCTATTCTGTCTGTAGATATACTCCATCGGGATCATCGAAAACGCCATCACTTTAGCTTCATCTGGGTCAATTTTAGTAAAAATCTCATATTCACAGGCCTTTTGCGCTCCAAACAACTAATCAAAATAATCGTTAGTTGCAGCAATAGTTGGATCCCAGCTTCAGCCGTTGAATACTGTCAAAGGGCAAGACACTTAACTTCATCGTAGTGTTAATATTTTTGACTTCTGTAGTTGTATCCTAGAGCAGGGGTTCCCAAACTTTTCTGCCCGGGACCCCCAAATTAGCCATGCAATCGACTCGGGACCCCCAATGCGAAATGAAAATGACAGTAGCAATAATTTGAAGTGTCAAAGCATTTTAAATCAGGTTTAATATTCGTTATTTGAATAGTTTATTGTCTTATTGGACCCTATTTCACTTAAAGATACTGTTTTAATTAAAAAATAGAGCAAATGCAATGTCATATTAATTAAAATGAGATCTTGAAATCATCTCGCGACCCCCAGCTCACCCCTCGCGACCCCCCGAGGGGCCCCGACCTCCACTTTGGGAACCACTGTTCTACAGCAAGATACCAACCTTTCATATGGTTATGTTCAAGTGTGTAAAATCCAGATCGTCAAACATGCACAGTACATGAGTGAGGATACAATACATTTATGGAGAAAGTATTGATCAACCGTAACAGCTGCTCCTGACATGTTTTCCCGGCAGCACTGGTTGAAGGATGAGTCAAAAGAAGAGAAAAGATTTCCTTTCAGGGCCAATAACAATTACTGTAACACAATTCCAATCCCAACTCAACAAAGCATTCCACACCGATGAGATTTGAAAATAAAAAATGTTGTAATCTATTGCAAAAAAAACACTTCCCGAGCCACTTTTCAAAGCAGAATAAAATAATAGGTGGTTGTATGTTGTGCTTGTTCACTGAGCACTCGAAGTAATCATTCACACACAGTAATATCATTCCCCATTGTAAGAAACACTGGAGTGTAAAGGCTCAAGGGCATCACGTCAAGATGCATTTGTAGGGGTGGGGATCAAACCGTTGACCTTCAGGTGAGTGGACGAACGCTTTACCACTGAATTGCTATTGCTCCAAAGGCAAAGGAACAATAGCAGACAGAATATTCAGGATGGGACGAGACACAATTCCCAACAAGGACGCTGGATCGGGTCCACGAGCACGAGAAAAAAAAAGTGCGGTTCAGTGCCGACGCTGATTTATTTAGATTTTAGGTGGTGTCTACACAAACTTTTTTCACAGAGGGACGCATTTTGAAATGTATACTATGCAGAGCGGAGGGCGCAGGCAGGATGATGAAGTGAATCTTTACAGTTTTTGCATTAAATGTAGGTTTACTCCAGTTGAGCTTTTTTTACGTTTTTAATTTTCCTGGTTGTAAATGATGACATCACACAAGGAAATTACCAAGAAACCATCCTGTACTCTGGGCCAAAACTAACCCTAACCCTAACCCTAACCCTAAAACTAATGTCACAGTTTTTTAAAGAAAATACATGTGAACACCTTTTATTTTGTTTAATACACTGAATAAAGTCAAAATTAGAAAATCATTGAATCAATGTTTAAAGGGTCAGTTATGCAAAACCTTTTGGCTCCCCAGCAACATAAATTTGTTTCCTTCCTGTAATTTTAAACATATTTTTATACTTTTCTCCACACATAGTTACCTGATTGGTGTAAAACTATAATTTATGTTTACAAGAGGAAGCTTGGAACATTCATGGAAGCGCTGTATCACATCAAATTGTTTATCATTTAGGTTATGATAGCGGGATTTCTCCAAATTTGCAGTAAAAAGTAGTACTATACATTTGGGCAGTCAGCCTGAGGGCCAACAAAAATTGGTCTGAGGGCCAAATTTGACCCCCGGGCCGTAGTTTGGACACCCCCGCCATAGAAACTTTCCAGGAGTGACACAAGAACCAGGATGAGCATACATGTATACATTCTATTCATTCATTTTAATGGCACAGCAAATAAAAATGTTATCTTGTGCAGACAACACAGTCATATAATTATTTATGTGTTCATCACAAGCAATAACTATCAATATCTAACTTAAACCTCTTATTTCTAAAGTGAATCTGAATATGATTTGTGGTACCTGGTGAAACAAAACAAACATTTAAATGTCAAGAATAACGTTAGGTTTAAGAAATGTTAGTAACAATCAATACAAAACACTTGTAATGTAATATTTTCAAACGAGGCTCTGGTGTTACTCTTGTGTGGTCGTGTGGTTGTCAGTCGCCAAAACAGCCCTGGTTTTTCATAGTTCATGATGTTTGGAGGCTAACGCTAAATCTCCCATTAAAAATGCATTAGGGCTAACTCTGGCTAAACCGGGCTAATGGAACGCCGCGCTTTGTTTACAAACACAGGAAGGGTCTGCTCAAATAGACGTAACTCACCGGCATTTAATTGATTTTCTGAAAGCGCCGAATGCAAAGGAAAACAAATGTCACAAGATCGTTTTCTGGACGTGTGCACAATCCTTTGTCATTTTTATCTTTCGAGATCTTGAGGCACGAGATCTAGTCCAGACAGAATATATCAATAAATAAGCCACAATAGCGTGCCCCAGTGTTTCAGGATGTCCTTTAAAGGGCCTATGACAGGTTGAACTACTCATTTAACTAAAATGTAGTTAAGATAAATATATTTCAATTTCTGCTAGAATCTTCAGAAATTTTATGCCAGTTTAACTATTTTTTAAAGGGTTTTTTTTTACTTCCTGGTTGTAAAGTATGACATCACACTAGGAAATTACCATAGCAACCACACTGTACAGTGGCCAAAACTCATCTAATGTTGCAGATTTTTTTATTTGACAAAGAAAAATACACGTGAACACCTTTATTTTGTTGAATCGATGTTTAAAACGTCAAAAAGTAGTTTATTTTGTGTAAATTACACATGACCTTTGTCTCCCCAGTGTGATGTCATCAGTGTGTTTACTTCCTGTAATTTTCAACAGATGTTTCGACTTTTCTTCACAAAGAGTGACCTGATTGGTGTAAAACTACAATTTACATTCACAAGAGGTATTAATACACTGAATAAAGTCAAAATGAGAAAATCCTAAAAACCCGTCATACGCACTTTAAAGAATATAGGTTCAAGGTTGGTTTGATACAGGGATAACTTAACAGTCCACCTGTGACACTTCTCTATCAGAGCAACTTTGAAGAACGAAGGCCATTTTAGTCTAAAGTGTTGAAATGTCACTGTGTGTAGTTTGTATATATGCGTCTGTATCGTGTCCTGGGTCTGGCATTTCAATGGGGATATCGCAGCAGAGCAGGGCGAGAGGTGACTGTTTTTTACCCCAGCAGAGGCGCGCTCGAGTGCTCCCGTGTCCGCTTGTGTCTATTAGTTTCCGGGTGATAGGTTGAGGGTTCAAATCCCCGTGGCTCTCCTGGTCGGGTTGCTTTTCAGCGCTGCGTTGATAAGCTGCAGCTGGAAATGCCAACGGAGGGCCGGGGGCAGAGTTGGGCTGCCGTAGCCTCACCTTTCTGAACCACAGGGCACCCGTACTTCTTATCAGCTCGCTCGCACCTGGGCACGAGGCACAATGGGAGGCAGAGGAGTGCGGCTGACACAGACGAGGGGCGAGAGGAGGTGAGGAGCTAAAGACACCCACAAATGACTTGTTTTTTATTTGAGAAGTCACTTTTAATTGCTCGTTGCTTTTGTCCGATAAATACATTTTAAATCTAAAGTTTGGACGTATGTAAATCTCAGAAATCGTCTGTCGCCATCAAACGACTGAACTCTGTGCTGTAAAAATCCTCTTGTGAAGTCATTGTGCAATATTAAGCCCACTGTGCAATATTAGTCCACTTATAAACTGTACATGATCATGTGAATATGTAAATAGACAAGGATAGTATAGTTAAGCTTATTGTAAATTGTTCATATCGGGGGTTTAGTTGATTAATAAAGACACTTTATAAGTTAAGTTAAACGGGGTTGATCATTATAGAGCTATTGTATTTTATTCTTATTTTATATATATCTTATTTTGTTTATAATACTTTACTGTCACTGCTGGTCGGTTGCACATGTAACAAAAATAATTTCCCCTTGGGGATAAATAAAAGTAATTCTGATTCTGATTTTGATTCTGAAACGTTATTCAAAAGGTCCTCTCGCGCTTCAGTTTGCCACAAAGATCCATCTCCACTTTGAAGCTATTGTTATTAGCCTCATTGATTCTGCGTCACTCCTGCTATTTTCAATGCTCAGAAACCAGGAGTCAATTAGATTTTCATGCAATATTTTAGCTGCAGTAAAGTAAATTGTTATTCCCTTTACATTAAACGCTCCAAATTGTATTCGCCGTGATTCAAGTATTTTTTTTAGTAATCATTGTTCTCCTGCAATCAAGAAGCCATTGCTCCAAAAATTCCTGTTTCCCTACCCCTCATACACGCTCATTGCTCTTTACGTAGTTTTTTTTTTCTTAATTAGTGACACAAGTGAGAGTCAGAAGTGTCCCAATGACATTTTGCCCTAGATGAAAAAGAAAAACAACAACATAAAGAGCCAGGCAGAAATCAGCACCGCAATCAGGACTTGTTTCTTTTATTAAGCCATTTTATCATCATTAATGTGATTCAAACTATAAAATAATGATCCATATGCATCAAAGAGCAGATATAAGCATAATATATCTTTGATAAAGTGTCTGAAAATAGCTTGAAAGGCCAGAATAATGTGCATTAGACATTTAGGTAAGGGGCTAAATGGAAGAAATATTCACCCTCTAAGCTGAAGGATGGTAGTTTGACAATTCTGACTTTACAAAAATCGACAAGATATCTTTGAACGTGAGTGATTGGTGATTAGAAAAAGGCTTTATTTTCTTAGTTTCTTAAGTAGTTTGGCATTTCAGGAAGAGACAAATGGTGGAATCCAGTCCTTCCGTCCATCATGCACTTTGCTCATAGATCATTTCTTTAATCACAACTGTCTTTATCCTTTTTATTTTTGCGTCGCCCTAAACATTTACCGTTTCTTCTACTATTGCTCCGGTGAAAGCCCCGACAGTTTGAGGTTTCTGCAGCCTGAATACTGCGCACAGCCGAACTTTCCTTTGCAGCTGAGGTGAACAGAGGTGGCGTTAGATAAGGGATCGGGCCAACAACCCCTCACAATCTCTGCTCTCATCTGTGCCTGTTTGCTTATTCTGTTGGTCGTGACCTCATTCAAGCTGCGCATTTATACCATTACTGTCAAACACGTTGTCTATTAGTACGACACGCTGGCTGCAATGGGAAGTAATTAAGTTGCATTTACTTTACTTCATTTTTAAGGAGGCTACTTGTGGGAGAAACCTTATCACATTGCACTTTCAAATTCTAAAAATGTAAACTGTTTGGACTGAAATTGCACAAACTTCATTCCTCAGTTTTAGTGCTGTTTGTGTGCAGACGAGGCAGACTGACTTAACGTTATCACAATATTGTCTGGCAATAGTAAATGATTTGAACATTTGTGTTTCTTCTTCAGATATGACTTTGTTTTTTCAAATTTGTGTGTCTTTCCTTCGAAAAGAATAAACAAAAATAACAGATTTCATGTGTTATTCAAGGTTTTGTCCTTTAAAACCTGATTTTCATCCAGTGTGCCAGGGAACACCAACGTGCCTTGAGGTATTGCCAGATGTGCCTTGAAAAAATGTCAAATTTGGTTTCATACATGGGTTTAATTGATTATTTTACCTTTTGGGATGTCCTGAAAATGTTCTGTGGCAAAAAAAGAAAGCAAAACAATCACAATTTCCAAATTTTAAAACTAGATAGTGCCACAGACTTTACATCCTACATTTTTTACCAAAAGGTTGGATTTAGTGATGCTTTCGTAGGTTGCGTGCCGTGGTATGTTTTCAACCAAAAAACGCCATGACTGAAAAAAGGTTGAAAGTTATTGCTATAAAATATCAACTTCAATTTCAAATGATAAATCAGTTACGCACAGACAGTTACTCTTACTTGAGTAATAGTTTTCTTAAATATTTAATTTACTCTTTTACTTGAGTAGTAATATTCTGAAGTAACGCTACTCTTACTTTTTGGCCACTCTGAGAACCCGATTATTACTAAATTGTCAAAATGTAATTTAAAATAATATAAACCCAACCCCATTTGATTGTTTGAAATATTTATGCTGTAAAAATATGACAAAAAAAGGCTTTGTTAATCTGGCATCCCGCTGGACTTTTTGTTAATTTATTCCTTTTTATCCACCATCTGACAAAAGGAAACGATCAAGCAGCTGAACATGTTATACATGAAAAGAAGGCTGTAAAACCTTATTTTCAGTCGAATCAATCAATGTGGGATTAATTAGAGACAGATTTTACTCCAAAAGCACACATTTTAAAAATTACCAAAAAAATGTAATAGGACTTTTACATGGATTACGCCTGGACTTTTTTACTTTATTATACGTCCCTGTAACTCATTTTGAGTTAAATTAGCTTCAGCTTTGAAAGAGAAACTGTCAAAGCCAACAAAAGCCCAAACTAGTGTCAGTCAGGCAAAACCTACAAACACCAGCTTTACTTCTTCATATTTCTAACAACGAAAAATTAGGCGGACTTTAAATTTTGGTTTTCCTCTTTTCAGAGCTTGTGTCCACTTTCAATTAGAGAAAATCAGACACCAAAGAACAAAACCACAGAGTCTCAGCTTCACAAAGAGTCCAGCCAATAGTTTGTGCTCCAAAGCGTTCAGAAACAGCTTCGGTTTGAATTGAGGCTCATTTTACAATTAGAACTATCAGAATTTGCATTATTTTTCACCTTTATTCATTATAACAGCAAAACAAACAGTCGGTCAAACCTCAGTTTGGTCAAAATATTCAACCAAAGTCATTTTTTGCCTCTCGCACACCTCCGCCCACCGCTTCGAGAGGTTAAGTTGGTCTATTTTGAACTGAAGTGTGCCGCTCGCTGCCTCTTTACGTGTGCGTATTTAGGACTTCACACGCACACACAAATGCCTCTGAGTATCTCGCATGGCTACACACTTTTTCTATAATTGCATGAGCCAATGAGGACCTGATAAGCCTCGTGGAGCCAGACAGCAGACACTTAAAGATGTCTGCATTGATAGTACAGTAGTGTAGGCAGAGCTAGTCTAAACTCCACAGGTCGAACGGAATCATTTATAAGCCTGCGTCGCTAATGTCGAGTTATAGACAGTCTGGATAAACATACCTTGAAAGGTAAATACAGTGAGGTATAGCGCCGCCGCACAGGTTTTGGGGTTTGGGGATCATGGAGCGATGCTATCTGGACGCCGCTGTTGTCATAACCATCAGACGACTGGTGCAGAAGGGGCGGGACAAACGGGAACATGACTCTGTGAAGGTGGAGAGACATATTTGGGAATGAAATCTAAACCGTGATAAGATGTTTACATGCAGCGACGGGAAGCAGGAGTTCATTTACAAAAGAAAAGTGAACAGGTTAACAGAACAGATCATCGGACACGACATGATTTGAATAAACTTTGGACTAAATGGGACTAAAAGAGCATATGACGTGATGAACTACTGTTTTTACGCAAACTTCTTCTGGTGGTACATAGACACCTCTTGAATTGTAATGTTTACTTCATTTAGAGTACATTTTATTCACATTTTTGCACTTCCTTTTGTACATTTCTAGTTAAGCTACAGTGGCAATGGTGTATTTCTACTTAAGACTTGGTTTAGCTCTAATTTAGACCTGATATAGTCCTGTTATTGACCCCGATTTAGATCTGGTGGTACTCAGGAAGCCAAATCTTTTCTTTGAAGGTACTTGGGGTAAAACGTTTGAGAACCGCTGCGCTAGAACACATAACAATTTGCGAAATGTCATTTTAACCAATTTTGCCCCAGTTTAGTACTTTTTACGGTTTGTAATTTTATCAATTTGAGATGTCTTAAAATGTTCCTGAAAAGAATGGAGCTCACCAGTGACCGCCCACCACTTGGTCGCGGAAGTACACTTTCCATTCATTTTTCTCATAGGGATTCTGATAAAAATGTACATATATTACATGTTTGAAAGCTTGCTCTGGGCTAATCAGCTCTGTGGTAACTAACTATGAGCGCAAGAACTTCCTGAAACTGCTAAGTTATTAAAACATTTTGCAGAATTTAGTTTCTCATGTGTTTTTGGACTGAAAACAACTGCATTATGGACATTAGTTACCACACAGAGCTACTTAGCAGTGCATTTAAGTATTTTTATGTATTTTGTTCTAAATAGTAGAAATTTGAAACCGCTGCAAACTTCGAAATGTTTCTCTCTATTAGGGATGGGCTGATATGGATATTTTGAGCCGATACTAATATTTTACTGCTGTGGCTGATAGATCATAACAATATATCTTACAATTCATAGCAAGGCCCACAAATATACTGTGTTGAAAAAAGTTCACAAATGAACTTTTCACTTATAAATAAATCATAACAAATGATAATAATATAACATAACAATATAAATGATAATTAACATAACATAATAAAGAATGTATTTAGGTAGTCCATACAATAATTTATTAGCCCAATTGCCCTCCTATTTGCTTTTTTATTCGTTAGTCTGAACCTGGAAAAACAGAAAGAAAAAATATCAGCGCCAAACATCTGAAATCACCGAAAGTCTGTCGATCGACTGGGCAGTACATATTAATGAACATGCAACGCCGGAATAAGCCATGGACTCCGTTGTGCTGCGTTCACACACCTATTGTACATGTTTTTAGTGGATTTAAGTGATTAAATGATCAGGACTTTCTCTGTCCAATTGCAGTCTGCTTCTGATAATGTAACTAACAAACTGCATGTAAAAGACATTTAGTTAACAGTGTTTTTCAATTTCTTTTGGGTTGTGGCAAACTTTTTGGGTTTAAAAGCTACCACAGCACAACACCTACTACAAAAACATTACCAAATCAGACCATTTAGTTAAAAAATATGGTATATAACAAGCCAGTTCATGTTTGTGCCATTGTCTGGTTCTTTAAATTTGGTAATAGTGATGGTTTTGTGTTATTGTTTAGTGCAGAAGTAGCTCAGGACACTCCAAAAAAGTAAATTAGTCAATTACATCCACATTTGTCAATCTGTTAACTCAATTGGACACTTTTTCAAGGCACACCTGGCAAATCTCAAGGCACACTAGTGTTCCCCGGCAAACTGGTTGAAAATCAAGGAGTTAATATATATATTTGTGTGTAAACTATACTGGATGAACAACGACATTTGTTTTTGTTGTTGTTCATGTTAACTTTCAACTCAGCTTTGTTGCACGGTATCCTACAGATTTTGTTCTAGAACTATTTTTTCTGCACTCAAAAGTTACATCACATTTATTATAAAAAGTGTCAAGGCCTCCCTTTGGAATGAAACGTTAAAAACACTTGTCACGCGTTTTCATATAAATGTATCCTCTTGTCTATTGCGACAGAGTTTATGGAAAGTTTTCTTTATCTGCGGTCCCTCGTTGTGAGATCAAAGTGAGTGCCAGTGTAGCGCTCTTATCTGACTGAAGGGGGTCAGCGTGGTTTAAAACAGCCATGATCTCAGCTCATTCAAACATAATACTCCTGTGGCCTTGAAGGAGAGGAGCGGAGAACGCACATTAAAAGCCGACTGATTGTGTGTCAGAGTGAACACTGCAAACTAAGAAGAGTTTAAATGAGAAGAAGAACATGCAGTAATAATTATTAGGAGTCTGTCTGCTATACAGTTATAATTAAAGGCAAATGTGGATCGCTGTGTTATATTTTGGACATTATAAATCACAATAATGGTCTAAAACTCCACTGACTTACGGTTGAAAACTGCGGTGCTGATTTGATTTGCAGAAAAGGATCAGAAAGGGTTTTATTGCCATTGTCAGTGCACAAAATTCACAAACGAGGAACTTGCTTTGGACGTAAGGTGCAACATATAACAATGAATAATAATAATAATAGTAAGGTAGAAAGTATAGACTATGCAAAAATATGATAAAATAAGGGCATGCAAAATAAAATATGTGTAGAATAAAAATTAAATACAATACATATACACAGGATCACAATGTCATCACAACAAAGTGCTGGATCGTGCTGTTGTGAATATTGAGAGCTACAGGCAAAGTTGGGACATAACTGAATACTGAATACTAAAACCAAAGGAATGCATTTTGGTAACTGGTAATTTAGGTTTGAAACTGGGAGTTTGAACGCTACAATTCAATTCAGTTTTGTAGCGCCCAAAATCACAACAACCTCAATGGGCCACAGGTAGAAAGAAGTTTAAATAAACAATGTTCAAGAGAATTTAGCAAATGGATAACTGTCCCGAAGACCCGGACATCCTCATCTGCCTGGAGGAACTCTCTCTACACTAGATGAGCCTCCTTCCTTCCTCTTAAGTGGTTCTGTCCAAATGATGCGTCAGTCCTGGACCCTCTGCAGTCTGTCCGTCTGTGGGAGTAGAATCTCTTTCCCTGTGGTTCTCCCAGAACTTTATACTTTTTCCCACAGTTTTTTGTAGTTTCTTTTTTGCAGAGAAGAAGGGTCGACGCATCATTTGGACAGAACCACTTAAGAGGAAGGAATGTGGCTCATCTAGTGTAGAGAGAGTTCCTCCAGGCAGATGAGGACGTCCGGGTCCTACAGGTCAGGGTGGGGAGATGTGGGGGTCATACAACGCTGGTGAATCCTATGTGTGTCATCGTTTAAGGAAAACAGAGAACAAAGTAAGCACAGAGTGGACACAATATGGGAATTTTTGGAGCAAAGACGTCTTGAATGCAGAAGATTAAACATTACTCATGCATGTCAACTCAAGCATGAGTATTTTCCTGCATCTATCACTCTAAATCCAACTTTGAGTATAAAATGAGAAGGTAAAACAATTATAACATGATTAAAAACTCCTAAATGTTGATTTTTCTAAATGTGTTACGAGCAGATTTGACTTGTCTAAAGATAATTTTACTGGTTTGGTTTCAATAACATTTTGATTTTTGAGTGAAAACAATTGTTTTTTCTGAAATATGGGCAGAATCAAGAGAAAATAATGCAGAGGTGGGTATTGAACTGTGCTTATTTACCCGATTACATTTGCTTGAGTACCTTTTTGGACATATTCTAAATTATTCTAAATGTTTTTACACCACGTAGCTTTTACTTGTCCAGTTAGAGACGCACATTTTTATGTTCGATCCATTGGAAGTGCAGTATTTTCACATTATTTTACATTTTGTTTATTATTCACATGACATCAAATCACAAATATCTATCTAGCAATCATGAATGGACAAGATTATGATAGCTTCTTGTCTTTTTACACCGCCATTTTCTTACTTTTTACATTCATTTTGTGCATTATCTTGACCCACGGCTGCGAGGACATGACTATTTTGTGGTTTGTCGTTTGTGTGTGCATTCGTCCTGCCTCCTGCCTGTGTTTTTTGAACTTGGAAATAAAGCCATCTGCACCGCGCTCTCTGGAGACCCGCGCTCCCTCATCTCCTCCATTCTGCCTCCTCCGCTGTAATGGGGAAATTGCTGTGTCTTTCCGCTCTAGTTGGGATTGGCAGCGTTGATAAGCATTGCAGGGACAATTAGAGTTAAGAGTTTCTCATTGAGGAGCTTTTCCAAACGACGCTGAGCTGTCACAGGAGGCTGATACCCGCGGGGAGGAACCTCAAACAAGACGGGGCGATATGAGGAAAACAAACGTGATATTTAATAACCAGGAATAATAGCGTGATAACGATGGCGCTGTTGATAAACTTTAATGACGGTTGAGTTGAATAGATAAAAAATGGACCATGAATTGAAACATGACTAAAATATTACTTTTTAAAAACAGTTAAAGTTGCAACATGTATTTCAGAAAATCTCTAACGCATGAAGGGCCTTAGCATTACTGGAATTTTTAGTTTGTACAAAATGGTTATTATGCTGGTGTACAAAAAGATAACAATAATTTTGCTGTTTTAAGTGCCACCGTAAAAATACGACAAAAAGCATACCCCGTGCATTGATTAATCGATTAAAAGGGGGGAGCAATGTTGCGCAAAAGCTCTCTAAATTATTGATATCTCGGTCAAAATCTACTCTATTTACTCAGAAGTACAAAGTAAACACAGCACGTCAAACAGCAAGTCAAAAGGCCATGACTCTTTCCGCAAAAAAGAAAAACGAACAAACAATAAATGGACGTGCAGGTGCGACGGTCGTATTCGAGAGAAGAGAATTTTAAGGTTAGAGTAAGGATACAATTAATGCCCAATAAAGCACGCTGGGATGTGGCATCTGTTTCACACCTCCCGGGTGGATTTCCCACGTAAAGGATGCTCTGGGGACGATCTCAGACACGCTTGAGGGAATATGTCTCCTGGATGGCCTAAAAACGTTAGGTGCCCTGCTGGAGAGAAGAGGGGAGGTGTCTGAGGAGAGGGAAGCCCGGATAGCTCTGTGTAGACTGTAATATAACTGCAAAGTAACTCTGGAGGTCTGCTCTGATTATGATGTCAACAAATATTACGTATAGACCCTTTAAAAGTTTGTAAACAAAAACATTCCAAATTCAGGATGGAGGCAAAAGTGAAGTGGAACATAATGTGATTTCACTGGAGAAACTGGGATTTAACCTCAGAATATCACGAAATATGAAAAATGTAGACGATTTTGGAAAATGAAACCCACTCAGACATATGTGAGTGACACCAGAACTGCTTTAAACAGATTTACATTTAGTATTTTACATTACTTTTTGGTAAATTATGATGAGCTCTTTATATTTTTGATGAAGGAACGGTCCAGATTTATGGCTTTTACTGGAAAAATACTCACAGAAATGTTGAGCCCACAATATTTTTAATTTTATCTAGAGATATATTAGACACTATTCCATAAATTAGATTCTTTTGAAGCTGAAATACAATTTTAAGGCTAGAAAATTGTATTTTGTCCATCATTTGTTACTGAAAAGCCTTTCTACTCTGGAAATTCAAATGTTTTGCTTTTTTCCAGCACAAACACTTAAAACCATTAGAATTTAGATTTAATGTGAGCTAATCCGTGAAAAATTTACAGACTGCTTCATTTTGCCCCCAGGTCCTCAGTTTTGATGACATCACAGTTTAAAGGGTCTCTTTGTCGAGGCTGTGAAATGACACAAAGACAAAAGAATGCAGGCAGAACCAAAAACAACAACAGCGATACAACAAATACATTTTACTCTGCGCCACTCCCAAGCCTGGACACGCAACTTTAACCAAAGCCATTTCAAATCATTGACCAAAGGAAGAAACAAACTTTAAGGCTTAGACCACAGCAGACAGAGGTGTACCAAATACTCTACAGAGTCTAGACACTGGTGAAAGGAATGAGTTTGATATATTTCCTAAAAGCGACACTGAAAAGCTGTAAAAGCTCTATAAAAACTGGTTCAAAACGCAGCAGCAAGAACAGGAACTAAGAGAAGAGAACACATTACCCCAGTGCTAGAGTCCCAAAACTGGCTTCCTGTTGAGTTTAAAATCACACTCAGCATCCTGTTCATGTTAAAGAGGCCGACTCAATCTCTGCATTTAAGAACAGACTAAAAACGTTCCTCTTTGAAACACTTTATGGTCAGTCATGTTAAGAAGAGAAATAGAATCTACCGTTTTAGCAACGCTCTCGATCAATTCTGTCCAATATTTTAGTTCAAAAGTAGTCTGTTTATTGCTGTTCACAAGTTCTCCCCCTTCTCCTACTGTTTCATTGTTGATTTTCTAACTTTCCGTTCTGCTCTCGGCATCTGCTGTTGAGATTTTAGGCTAAAATAAACTGAAATGTATTGCGGTGCGGTGGCATTTCATGACATTGGCGACGAGAGACTGTTTATACGAATGACTTTAGAGATTCAGAGATAGTGATAATGGCTTTAACAGTGACACGTGATAGAGGTAGGAATTAGATACAAAATATATTTAGAATTTAAGCCATTATAGCTTTATTTATATAATCATCTACATTCTTCTACATCTGTTCTTGCAATGGAAAAGTTTGTGCCTCAAAGTCCAGTTGTGCTCAGCCACCACAAGTTTCCACTAAACAGACTTTTCATGTCTGTAATTGCATTGATCTGAGCGCTACTTTTCCTACACAATAGACAACTCTCGCAGATGTTTTTTTTTTTTTAATCTTTCTTGTGTTGCGGAGCGTCTTGCACACAGCCAGCACAACAAAAGCCCTTTCTTCCCCGGCCCGAGTCTCGTCTTTGTTTAGATGTGTACGACGAGACGACCATTATCTCAGCAGGCTAGCGTCAAACCCGAGCTGTACCTTTACCTCTTCTCGAAAAACAAGAGGTGTGCGAGCGAAGAAGGGAGGGGGAGATGCGTGATTTAGCAAGGGCGGTGCGTGCATTCTTCCCTAAACTAATTACAGCTAAAGGTCCCGATATGACTTGGGATAGAGAGAAATATAAAGGTGTGGAAGGAGCTTGCTAGGGGCATTGTTTATGAGCTAAGTGAAGTGGACCATCACACTGGGAGTCAAGCTAAGGCCAAGTTAGCGATGGAGGCAGCGATTATTTAGGAGAGAGGAGAGAGAGTAAGAGCGAGGAGGGGGCTAAAGGGGCTAGGCTACATTCCACTAAAGCATTTGATCCCCCCCGTTTCGGTAACAGGACCCTCTCCAGATAGTTTAAGGCCGGCTGTAGCTTTTGTTCTGTGCCTTCCTGCTCATTAGGAGAGCAATAGAGACATCTGCTACCAGCAAACAGCGTGCATGACACAGCTTGTTTACCAAAATTAAGTCTTATACGCCTTTAGCTGTATATTGGGGGTGCTAAAGGAGTCACAAATGCCCTCTAGTGCAGTGGCAGTTTAGTATATTTTATGTCAGATGATGCCTTTCAAGACACCGCCGACCGACCCTATGCATCCAGGAAATAGAGGTTCTACATTCTGAATTTTAACAGTGAGCGGTCAATGATGTGTGATGGCGTTTTCTCCTGTAAAAGCTCAAAACATAAATAAAATGTGAAAAAGCTACAGTCTTACAACAAATATAAAAGTCTACAACTAGTTTTTACCTGACAAAATCAATTAGAAAACAGTAACAGCTGTAGAAAACCAGATAAACAACAGGAACACTGCAGCGTACGCTCACATTTACAGACATACAGACTTTGGAATCACACACAGTTGATTATTATCTATATATTATCTTTCTGTCCTTAAATAAGATGTTTTTGAGTACAATGTTGAGGAAAATAATTGTTGTGTGGCAGTTGAAGTGTCCTAAATCTCCACCGGACGTTAGCAAACAGGCTCAGCTCTGCAACAACAGAGAAAATACTTTCAGTTTCCATTTTGCTGTATATACGTTAAGTTATTTTGAGTGAAACAATAACTCCACTGACAAAAAATAAGAAAAAAAAATGGCAAAGAAACGCATTTTATCCGTTGTGCTGCCCATAATTCTGCCACTCAGTCTTGTTTCAAATAGAAGAATCTCTGTCAGGAATTTGTATTTATTTATTTAATGTTTTACCAGGTAGGTCAGTTGAGAACATTTTCTCATGTCACTAAGAAAATTATGGTTTGTTATGTTTTTATAGCTGGATGGAGCAAATGGCTAAGGTTATGACTGCACCATTTGCAACGGTCCAAAAGAAATGTTTTCTTGTTTGTTTAGATACAAATTTAACCACGGCAACCATAACTGTTTACATAAGATGTGACAATCTCAAATTTTTATGACAACTTTTACTATCAAACTAAAAAAACTTAAATTAGAGCACATGAATTACAATTTGCAGCATAATTATGTACACGATAATTACCATTTTAACCTTTTTTTTTTTTAACCTTTTTCATCTTGACAACAACAGCTTTCAACCTGCCTTACAACCCTACAACTACGACTAATGCAACTGTTGCTATGTTTCAAAATAAAAGCCTTACAGAAGCAAAAAAAGTATAACTTGAGCTCAGCACCAAAATTATGTATTCTATCAGGGCCACGATCATTACTATATCAACTCAATAAATGATGTATGGAACAATATGTTTTGGGGCTCAATGTTTTTCGTGTTTTCTTTTCAATAATGGGAAACTTTTCCTTAATTTTGTAGTATTTAATTTTTGAGCTTCAGAGGGACGACTCTACAACTCATTTATTACACAAACGAACTACTTTAGTGTTTCATTCTGATATTTATTTATTGCAGCTCATGTATCTTAACAATATGGTTCACTTAGAAAAGGGTGTAACCTGCATTACCATTATTGTATCGGTGACATCGTTTATCGTGTTATTTTCTATAGTAAAATATTGTACTTCAAAATGTTATTGTGACAGGCCTAATTCTATAATGAGCACTCTCAAATTTCCCCTTGAAGATAGACTTTCAACCTGCCTTACTATCCATGGGTTTTGACAAATTAAGACCGTTGCCATGACGATTCACAGCAAAATATTACAACATTACAACACAATACAACAAATACAACGTTCTGAATGGGGAAAAGTCCTCAAAATAGATCTTGAACTAGGCCTGTCACGATAACAAATGTTGATGTGCGTGAAAAATATGACAATTAACGATAATATTGGGACTACTTCATGCCAGTGACACGATAACCCACAATAACGCAGGATTATTCCCTTTCCTAATCATAAATTATTGTCAAAAAATCATGAATTGCAACAAATAAACAGCAGAATTAAACTGTTAAGCACTTGGTTGGTATCTTTACCGTCATAAACATTACTTATTCCACTCTCAACAGCTCAAATATTTTCGTATTACAGAAAAATAACTATGATCTCCCTGCAAATGCTAAGAAAATGTACGAATGATAAATGTATAAAAATACAAAATATATTGTTCTTTCTATCATATAATGTCATGAACCCCATTAATACTACTACTAAAGCCTCACGTATGTGTCAGAAGTATGAATAGCAATTAGCAGCATAATTATCTACTCAATCCAATTACTTTAAACTCAAATTGCCCTTTCGCCATGACGACAACAGCTTGTAACCCGCCTTAAACCTGACCTATAATTCATTTAGACACAGCACAGATAAGTGTTTTTTCCACTCTCTCTCTCGCTCCCTCTCACTGCATTCCTCTGGCTTTTCATTACGCTCCGCCTGGGCCTAAAAAACTCCTAAAGGATCACGTCTCCAATTTCCTCACCGAGAGCGGGGTCAAAACCGGCATCAAAAAAAAAAGCCCGCCGTTAGTAGTAGCTGCCAGCTTTCTCCCGAGCCCGGATAAAAGCTAAAATAATAAGCGCGCTAGGTGAGTCTGTAGCACTCGCACTGCTAATTGGCCATAAATGAGTCCATCTGGTTTGATTTGGATTTCGGAAAGGCAGCGGGGTAGTGGCGTGCACCCCCCTCCTGCACCAAAGACCACCTAAGCTGAACTCATAACATTGAAAACCACACTACACGGCTCCACGCTGCAGCAGGTATAGCCGCTCTAGACCCCCACATAAGCCTTTCCTTAATGGCCACATTATGATTAAAAGCCCACAGCTAAAAAGGGCTTTTCCATTTGAGAAGCTGCCGTCTCATTACAGAAAATTAAAAATCGGTCGTTAAGGGGATGGAGGGAATCAAACTCTGAGTCAGGAAGTCAGGATTAGGTCTGAAATGAGAAAGAGAAGACTTTGGATTGAAACCGAGTGATATTCTGTAACATTTTGGGTTTCAGTCAGATAAGAAATTAAAAAGCCTGAGAAAAGGTGGGGGTGTGTGAGCAAAGCGGGTTAATTTACAAATCAACTCACCAACTTAAACTATACTTTAGTGCTGGTTCAGAAAGAGAGATAAGATTGGCATTTGAAATAGGGCTGCAAGTTATGACAAAAAAAGCGATAATATATAACTTTCTTCAATAAAGAAATAAAATAATATTGTAATTTAATATTTTTGGTACAGCAATTATACAGAACAGAAATGTAAACTCACATCCTAAAAAAAGACTAACCATGACTAGCTCAAAGTTAATTAGGGAAAAAGGAAAAGTACTGCTGGGTTTATGTGGCGCTCGTGTTTCTGAGATCAGTCGAGGTTCTGACTTGTTTCAGTTCATGTGGTTTCATCTCGGAGAGTCAGCATTTTAATGACTCCAAAATCAGAGTCCATTCGTTAACAGCCTTTAGTAGAGCTTAACAGTAAGTTTTGTTGTTGACACCGTTCGCAAAAGCTAAAGTTAAACGCTAGTTGTTTGTTTTGGATATTTTCGTAACATGTCTGCTTTAGCTAGCTAATGTTACATCTTAATTAAACAATAGTGTAGACAAATCTGCTGCTTTTATTTATGGACAACTGACATTAAGCCCCTAAATGTAGTGACCCCTAAATGTTTGACTTAATCAAAGAGCTCAAATGTATAAAAGAAATGAACTAATCCGCTGATTTTCTGTCCTCATCAGCACAGAAGTCGGCGTCAAGATTTTGACCTGAGTTTCCGAGATGTTTTCCTGACTTGTGCCAGCATTCATGCACATTTTTCAACTCGGCCAAGCCCAAATAACTTTCATAGTGACACAGAGAAACCACTGACTAGGAATTTAAAGTGCTGGTTGGATGACTCATTTAACTAAGATGCAGTTAAGATAAATATATTTAAAATTCGACTAAAATCTTTACAAATTTTACCCCAGTTTACCTTTTTTTTTTTTTGTTTTTTTTTTAGGGTTTTAATTTTACTTCCTGGTTGTAAATGATGAAATTACCAAGAAACCATCCCACACACTGGGCCAAAACTCAAAATACATGTGAACACCTTTATTTTGTTGAATCAATGTTTAAAAAAGTAGTTTATTTTGTGTAAATTATGCACAACCTTTGTCTCCCCAGTGTGATGTCATCAGTTTGTTTATTTCCTGTAATTTTCAACAGATTTTTGCAACTTTTCTCCACAAACAGCGACCTGATTGGTGTAAAACAATAATTTATATATACAAGAGGTATTAATACATGGAATAAAGTCAAAAGTAGAAACCTGTCATATGCACTTTTTTTTTGGAGAATATTTTATTTGAGCAATGAATCAATCATGTAGATTTCTTGTAATGTATATAAAGATATTCATTAAATATAAAAAGAAAGAGAAAAGAAAACATGTTTTAAATGACGAAATAAATACTTGAATGCCTCAAGATTTTCTTAATTATCTTTGCTCGAAAAGGAGTGGGATGAAGTAATACTTATTAAATCCCACCCCTCACACACAATTTATTACTTTAAAACAGTGTTTCCCAACAAGGGGTATGGGGACCCCAAGGGGTATGTGAGCAATTACCAGGGGGTACTACGTTTTAAAAGAAGATGAAATGTACTTGTATCTGAATTAAAAAGTGTTATTAGTAGTAAAGTTTGCATTTTTGGAGTATACAGGACCATAAATCACATAAAGAATATATAAATAACAGCAGTAATTGACAAAATGCAACAACTAAACCTATTTATCTTGCCTGAAACTCAAATTAAGGACTACTCTAAGTGTGACACAAAGCTCGTCAATGATGATGTATTTTATTAATGAGTTAAACGTGTTCAGACTGGTTCAGTGTAATATAACAGAGCAGTTCCTTGAAATAAACCAAGAACTGCACAGAAAGCTGTTACTTTCCAGCTGCATCTTTAGCCCTGTTTACAACATACAAACTAAAGTTATTTCCCAAAGTCACCAACTCCATTAACCTTTGCTCAGACTGAATTCAAATAATGGTAAATTTGACTGGTTCCACTCTGAGGGGTCCAGACCTGTTGGCACCAATTCCCCACCTTTAGCTCTGATCAATCCTGCCGCGTGTGTTTACTCAGCTGGACCGTTCTCTGATACTAATACCAATACGATACATTAGCTCAAACACGGCGCACTATGGCCAGCTCGAATCAGGTTCAATGGATGCAGCCAGGGACAATTCTGCCGATGTTTTAGACGTGTTTTTCACTCAGCTGCCCACATTTTACCCGGCGATACGTTGGCGACGCAAACATCCTTCTCCTGCCTGAGAAGATTGTGTCTTTGTCTGATCCTCAAGGCTGATGAGTGTTAAACCAAAAGATTATAACAATTAATGAAAATGTTTAAGAGGTTGCACATAGGGCTGCACGATAATGCGATATGACTATTAAGATCTTCAATATTGATATTATTGCGATATTTAAATATACTTTTTGACTAATTCTGAAACTAATGATTACTTTAGTCAGTGATTATTTCTATTGTAGATTGAGACTTAGAATAAATTAACATTTTTAACCAAATAAATGTTGAAATGTTGTGAATGAAGGCTTTTAGAGAGAGAGTATTTATGAATAAAGTGTATAATTGAGGAAAATCAGAAATGACCTATTCTTTTTTGCCATTTTTCTTTTATAATGTCACTGTCTTTGTTAAAAAAGTCTTTAAGTTTGTGTTTTAGAGTCCGTTTAGTCCAGAGAACGACAACCATCATCAAAATACGACTGACATTATTGTTTATAGTCGATATCACGATTATTCTACTAATTGTTGCAGCCCTAGTTTTGATGTAATAATGTCTGTTATATTAAAATAAAACAAAAAACAAAACGGAGACTGTTTAATTTGAAACATTTAGATTTTAATCATTATTTTTCAGATGGAAGACTTACTGCGATATATATTTTGTGTATTGTAATATCGTTATTGCGTCGGCCAATATTGCGATATCAATACTTTTGCGATACATTGTGCTGCTCTAGTTGTCTAGTTAATAAGAAAGAAATCAGGACAGAGATGCTCACATAAGTTTTTATTTAGCCACAACAATAAAGAAAGCGCTAATGTGTCTCAGCATGAAGGCGTCCTCAGGGCAAATATAATTATATTCCGGTTAATAAAGATGTAATAGAACAATAATGATTCTAAAATACTTTATAGACAGAATCAACATGCCATCTCTTTATAAAAACCTGATCTAGTTAGTACATCTTTTCTTAGACTATAGTGTAAAATCTGCAGGAAGTTTAAATGTGTTGAATTTAGTGGGCAGATTGATATATCAATATTGACTGAGGTATTGAAAAAATATTGATAATGGTGAAAAAATATTATTATTATTTAGTCTCTGCATATATTTACTTCTAATATTACTTCAAGCTAAAGTTGAAAGAAAATAATTATAACCAAAGTAAAATTGTGCTAAACTCATTGGTATCTGTTTCAAATCGATATTAGTATTACTTGGTATCAGATCAAATCAAAAATCGGTGGTGTCACCCATGAATTTTGAATCATTTTGATGGATTCATCTTGTTTTTAGTAGTTTTTAAACGTATTTGGTTTGTTGCTTGGTTGACTGGTTGCAATACATGTATTCTATTACATGAGAAAAAGGTAACAATATGTATGAAATGTTCACTAAACTGGTAGAAAAAATAAACAAGCAAACAAAAACAGAAATACAATGTAAAATAAAACCTAAAATGTAACTGAAATAAATCCAAACATTATTCTGGATTCAACAGGTTTCAACTTAATTATTACATATTTTGTTTTTGCACTGTACCTTCAGCTAAGCCTTTTTTATCAACCAAACACAATCATAATGTACAAATAGTTTCAAACATTGAAGCGGTCACATTTCTGTAATTTCAGTGGGCAACAGCGTAGAAAAGTGTCTCACCCAGGGGCACAACAACACAAGCTTGGATGGACATTGAACCAAATGTCCTTGAGTTCATCCACTAAACAAACCACTGCAATCAACGCAAACCTTTTTATGTGTAAATGATTCTGCTGATCATTGTAACTACTCATTTCCTCCACATCCACACATATTACGCACTTTTTCCCACTTGTCTGCATAAATTTACCGTAAAAAAAATCTGTAACACTTTAGAATAACTCCCCTTATTCCTGCCTTAGTAAAGCATTAACAAAGACTTATTTCATACTGAACAAATAGTTTATTAAGCATGATTCAGGATTAGTAACTACTTAAAGGGCGTATGACAGGTTTTCATGATTTTCTAATTTTGACTTTACTTTACTACTTACTAGTAGTTAATAAGCCTGAATCATTCTTAATAAATTCTTTGTTCACTGTTAATTAAGTCTTTATTCATGCTTTACTAAGGCAGGAATAAGGGGAGTTTTTCTAAAATGTTACCAAAAAATCTGCTTTCAGTCGATTCAACACAGATTTTCAGCCGGATATCCTTCATGGTGCAACTCACACGCGGAAAAGTAACACGAAAACTAAAATGTCCCTGTTGCACGACACCCCTGAAGCCCTAAACGTTACGGCCGCAGCAAAGAGACCGAGATAAGCCAGAGCGAGTGTTTAAGTGGGAAAAAACGTCTCTGCTAACTTTACAAAGTCTCCGGTGTTGGGCAATAGTTCCCATAACACATGAGTCACAGGCTTTCTCTGACTAAAATAGTTTTAATCATCTCCAAAAGCAGCCACATTTTTCAAAAACGAGTGCTTTGCGGGCTCCCTCACCCACTCTCTATCATTGCGCTCCTAATTGAGAGGCTTTATATAAACGGCTGGTGCACCTCAACTTGTTAAATTAAATATTTGCAGAGCGTTTTCAAACTCGCGGCGATGGTGTCAAAGGATGGGGGTTGAAGAGGGAGGCAAATTGGCATTGAGAGGCGCGCGGAGTCAAACCCTCAACCTCTGCTCCTTCAAAACAATGAACAGAAACGCGCGCGGCAAGTCTATTTCTGTTCGCTCATCTCGGTCGTTTGTAAAAGCAGTCATCTCGTTATTCCGTTTCTTGTCGTGTTTTTGCGCTATGTTTGGTGCTAAGTGATCATTAGCGTAGTTGCGCTCTGTGTAGCTGGGATCAGTCGGGGAGCGTTTCGAGTCGGAGGTTTTTTTTTTTTTTTCCCCGTGCGGCGGCGTGCGGGCTGTGACTTGCAGTAGTTAGGTGGCTGCTGAAGCTGCTTTTCATCATTTATCACACAGGAGTCATATGAAAAGGAAAAAGTCTGGAGGCTTTTAACCGTTAACAGTGCGCTAATAGGACACGGCTAAAAATGTAGGTTGATTTGGAGGGAGGAGGAAAGGTGCCGCGGCATCTGTGCACAAAAGAGCAGTCACGTATTTATTAACTAAAAGAGAAAATAAAAGTTCACAAGAAACGGTTATTATTTATTTGATCATGTATTATAGATATCACAGCCCAGCAAGAGATAGACAGATTATCGAAATATTGAAGATATGCACAATTTTAATGTTGAGTATATAGTTTATAATGAAAATATTGCAAAAAGAGCCGATTAAGAATGAAAAACAAAAAATGTATGATGTAAAATTCTAAATTAAGTGATATTTCTGCACTTTTGTAGGTAATTTCGCAGTCAGTTCACGTTTTAATGCTACTTAATCCTCAACTAATACATTTATTAACACATTTTGACACATTTCTGTTGGACTGACGTGTTTTTTCTTTCTTTTTTAATATGCCAAACACAGACACAAACAAAATACCCAAATCCCTTTTATTTTCTCTCATATTCGAAAGGGAGGGTGTAAAAGTATGTGCTTGTTTTTAACAGCCCCATTGACATTAAGACATGGCTACGAGCGATGGTAAGGATTTTTTTGAGCCGATATTTGTCTTGCTGCTAAACATTATTTGCTGATAATCGATATTTAGATTCTAAAATTCATAGCAGGGCTCACAAATCTATTATAAGCTGAAGTAAAGTTCACAAATTAACCTTTCACTTAAATAAATCTGAACAAATAACAAAAATTATAACAGAATGTGTTAATGTGGGATATAAAATAAGTTACTGCATGATTGTGTAACATATATTTGCCTAATGGCTCTTCTATTTCCATTTTTACTCATTAGTCTGTCAAAAAAAAAGAAAACAAAACAAAAATTGACCGTTATTGTTGATTCTGATACTGGAATCTAACCCCTAACTGTTTCTTTTCTCCCATAAACCCTAAATACAATAAAGAATATATTTCCATACAATATAAAACCAAGAATAACGCAACATAAAAGTAGCAATTACTGTTATTTTTATTCAATTTCCGCTTCCTTTTACAGTTTTCATTCTTTATTTATTTTTCTAAATCGAGTAACACTTATACTTATATATTTTTTTGAGAGTAGTTCAAGGAAAATGCTGTTTCATATTTAAAATTCCATTCTTAAAGTGTAATTCCCCATCTCTGTGTGAGTTATTTCTGTATGATATGTATAATATTATTAATCTTGAAAACAGAACTGAGTCGGTTCCATGTTTTCTGTATATTCATTAATTAAAGTGTGAAATACAATAGTTACAAGCTGTAAATCGTACGTTGTAAATGATGTCGACTAATGACTTCAAACCCATTTCCACTTTTGAAGTATTTCTAAAGCACGATCCTTGTAATTATACGTTTTGGCGCCTCTTAAACTACGCCACACGTTCGTTTCTCAACCTCAATAACAAAGTAAACCTGCAGGTGATGAACAACTACGTACACGCTTGACATGCAGCGAAATCACTTTGAGCACATTGCATAATCCAATCTAGCAAAAACAATTATTCATCAAGTGTCAAGAGCTTTAAACCACAAGCGTGACTATAACCTTCAACATTTCAACCGTTTCCTGCTCTGAACGAGAGATAAAGATCAGAGAGAGTTTGGATCTCATTATGGGAAATCAGACGACCTCTTCTGTGTCAACACAATGGTCCTTTTCAGTCATTTTCATCCCCGCTGAGGTGAGCACTTTAGGCTTTAGGAAACAGCAGCCGTTAGAGCTACTGTGAGTCCAATCGAAAACACACGGAAACACAATACAATGGATAGGTGTTTGAAATAATGGTGTGGTTAGCCGAGGCGTCATTGTGTTAAAGCAGGCATTATCCACTTTGCGCAGTGGGGTACTCAAGTTTACATTGGACTTATCTTTTTAAACTTAAAATGTACAACTAAATTATCAGCGGTGTTGGCAAAAATATGACCAGTACAGTCCCGATCAAGAGTTTAAGGTAAAAGTCACATTTTGAATGGTTGGATCTTAACAAGTAGAGCTTCAATAAAAAAGGAAAACAAAAAGGTTTGCGTAAACATTCTATTGAAAACAACAATTAAACTGAAAGCTGTATTGTCAGGTATTCATAATGTCATGACGTTCTGATGGCAAAGGCAAAAAAACGCTCTCTTTTTAAACGTGGTCGGGTTGTTGAGCTGCTTGGACTTCACAAGAGACACCAAACATGTGACATTGAGAGGTGGAAGAAAGTTTTATTTTCTGATGAGTAAAATATGTACCTTTGATGCTCGTGATGGTTTTACAAAGTTACTGGCACGACAAGCAGATCCACCAGAGATGTTTTCTACGCGCCACAGGGAGGGGGCACCATCATGATCTGGAGAACAATGGAGCTCCAGGTGGTGCAGGTCAGACGGCCCCTGGCTCTGTGCAGATGTTGCAGAGAGCATCCCTCATGACTGAGGCCCTCGTCTGTGGAACCACTGGGTTTTTCAACAGGACAACGCTACAGTTCACAAAGCCCCAGGACAAAGGACTTCTTCAGGAGAATAACGTCACTCCATTGGACCCTCTTGCGTGACCTGACCTAAATCAACTACTCAACGACTAAATCAACCAACTGAGAACCTTTGGTTGAGGATGATGGCAAGGGAAGTTTACCACAATGGACATCAGTTCCAGACAGTAGATGTCTTGGAGAAATGTTCCCACTCACCTTCTGGAAACACTTGCATCAATCTGCAAACAATTTTTGAAGTGATCAACAATAACTGTGGCACTACTCATTACTGAGTTCATGTTTGGAGCTTTGATTTCTGTTTTGAGGGGGTTTCAGGGTTGTTTTTTGAGGTGTGGTCCTAAACTTTTGATCAGTTTAATTGTTGTTTTCAGTAAAATGTTTACTCAAACTTTTTTTTGTCCCACTCCCATTTCTTGTTGCACTGAACCTTGTTAAGATCCAACCATGCAAAATGTGACTTTTGCCATTTATTCAACTGGTCTTAAACTTTAGATCAGGGCTGTATAATATCTTACAACTCTAGGCTAAGTAAATAAGCAATGTGTAATGCCAATTATGTGAAACATTTGGGAAAAAAAAAAAAAGCTAAGATACTTACACACTTTTGACTCAGTGAGATTGTTGAATACTCAGAATGTGTGGTAGAGCTGAGATTAATCGCCATCGATTTGAAATTGTAATTTGAACTAGCAAAGCCTGCAATTTTTGAAGCACCGTAACTGCCTCCAGACAGACAACTAAATATCCTGTTTATTCTGCATAAAAACTGCCGGTAGTTTAGATCTGTACAAACATGTTCTGATATACATAGTTTGTCAATAACAGGATCTGTTTGTTAAAATGCAAATCTAATCTCAACTGTAATTCTTGCCCGAAATATTGCAATTAGACATTTTCCCCAAGTTGTTCGGCTCTAGAGTGTAGAGTTTGTATGTTCTCCTCATGTCTTGGTTTTCACAGGGTGCTACAGTGACCTTTCATTATTATTACGACCTTTTATTTTGGAGTGATTTTAAAGGGTTTATATTCACAACAGCAGAAAAGAAAGGCCTGTGTTGAGTTATCAGGAGATTTAGGAGTGAATAGTGAGCGTAATCTGCCTTTTTACAGATGACTACATTGTTTAGTAGTGGTTTTCTGTGTAAGTATTTGTAACTGCGATATCTCCTGTGATCTTGCGGTCTTGTCAGTGCATTTTCGGTACAGATACATCAAATCATAGATGTTAAAATCGGTTTGAGAGCTTTTTGCCAGCGCCATGCCCCCTTAAGACGACTAATTCATGCACAGAACATCTTTAGTCCTACTTGGGATTGAAACACCTAGTCCTAACTCTATGGTTTATAATACTGTACCATGAACTCTTCAAAATGTCTCCTGCTATAAAAACTCTCCGGCACATTCATCTTAAACAAGGCCTGTGTCTGTGTGCGACCGTTATCTCCACAGCGTTAAACCGTATCTGCACTCCAGGAAGCGCCTTATCAACGCCGCCACACAAGTTTGCACTCTGAAGTTTTGGCCGCCGTTTCAAATGCGCCCCATTAGCAACAGCAAGGTGACAGAGGAAGGTTGAACCAGGCAGACCTCCCCCACCCGCTCCTCTTTGTTCGGCGCGCCCATCAGCCTCTCTGCGGGTGGGGCGCGGTCCGAAAGAGAAGGAAATTGCCGCAAATTTGCCCCGTAATTGAAAACACCTATATCCCCCTGCACGTCGGGCTGCGTACCTGCTCGGAAAGCCGCCGCACCCCTGCTTCCTCTCTCCCCTCCGCGATGCACCCCTTCCCGTCCCGTCCCCGGTCCCGTCCTCCGTCTCCCACTGGACCCAATTGATGCAAACGATCGAGGGCCCATTTGCTGTCTGGAGGCGCGCTTGACCTGCCGCCGGCTGGTCAGATCGCCCCACCTCATCCAGCAATTGCAGGTATTGATGCCCGGCAATTCTTTGGCCTCGGCCCGGGGGGTGGAGTGCTTTCTGGGAAAATTGGGGGCCCCCTCAGGTGTTTGATGGCTTTTATTGATTCACACCGACACGCTCTGCTTTTTAGACGGGGCTGAATCTGCAGTTGGGGCCTATTGTTAAGTAGTATTATTATTATAGTGTTCAGCAGATATGTGGTGTTTTATCTCTGTCCATGGCTTTTCCGGGCGTTCAACTACTTTCACATTACGTTTAAACAAAAGGATGGCTATTTTCCTCAATTCTACTGGTTGTGGGATTCAAATTGATTCATCTTTGCGCCAATAATGCTTCACATAAACGTCCTCGGATTGAAGGTCGGCTAAAGAGGCACGATTCATATTTTTAAAAATGCGTAAACCATTGTCAGATATTTTGTCTCAATTTGCTGCAACTAACAAAGTTTTGGTAATCAATTAGTTTAGCGAGTATTCTTTGTTGTTTATAGCACAAAAGGCCGGTGACTTTAAGATTTTGACAGAATTTTGTCCAGATAAAGATGAAGTGAAGCCGTTTGAGGACGTCCTGGTGGAGAATATTTACCGACAAAAGGGTATTTACGTCAAAAACGCAACATCTTGACATTTCCTGTGTCACTTATGTGTCACTTCTGCTTTGTCATAAAGTCATCAAACATCTTCAGCTCATGGCATGTTCTGAAGTGTTTCTATGCTGTGTTCATGTGGCTCTTGGAAACTCAGGAAAATGTTTTTCTGAGTCATAAAGTACACATGAACGCTTGCACAAGTCCGGAAAAAAACTTGTGAACTCGGGTGAGAAACTACTGCCGACTTCAACAACTGATTTATCCAATTATTGTAGTCATTTGAAGTCACTATTTGCACTAAAAGAGCCACTGTTTGATTAATTACAAATGTAAAGTTAGCCATGGCTAAATATGATATGGTAGAATGTTACATAAAGATACAAACAACCTTTACCGTTAGCTTTTGAGCATACGAACAACAACAAACCTCACTCTTAGCTCTATTGAACTCTGACTTTATTATTGGTGACGATTTTCCACGATAAATGCACATGAATGCAAACAAGTCAGAACCCATGACATCTAGGAAACCCGAGTTACCGCAGCAATAGTCCAGACAACGATTATTTGATTACTTATAGGTTGAAGTCGCTTAGTTGTGTTGAATCAATAATATGCGCACCATCAGACTTTGGCCTTTTTAAATCTGGGCTCAAAACCTATTTATTCAGACTAGCTTTTAACACTTAATTTTTTTGTTTAGTGAATGCTTTTTATTTTCATTTGTATTTCTTTTCTTTTTATATCTTCCTTTTTTAATTGGGAAAAGCACTTTGGTCAGCTTGAGTGTTGTAAAGGGCTCTCTAAAGAAAATGTAATAAACCTGTTGCAGCCCTGAGTAGTTTTATCCAAAATTTAAAGTCTTCCAAAGTGGAAATGTGAGAACAATAAATTTTATAAACATTCATCCAAAGCTATTGTTTCTCAAACCAATGTTTAGAGTGGTTCAGTTCTGGTTTGTTAGGGACACATATCTTTGTATTGTGCATTAGATGTGACTATTGTGTATGTTTCAGATTGATGTTTGAAAGGTTTGAAAGGAAATGAACATATAAACTCCAAAAAACCCTCAGTTTGTGAATCAAACTCTGAAGTGTCTCGCAGAAGAAGGCCATAGGACAGGATGGACTAAAACTAATTATTATTCTAGTGTTCAGTTAGTGAAATAATAATTCATGTTGTGTTGTAACAGTTTTGATCTCTTATATTCATTTTGATATTAATTTACAAAGAATATTTTGAATCTAAATAATAAAATTGATATTTATTTAACTTCTGTACCTAAAAAGAAAACAAAACAATCAATACTGCTAATTTTAAGTACTCGACAGTGGCCCAGACTTTACACCCCGTTATATAGCTCTTTTTTTTTTTACTAGGTTTGATTTGGTGATGTTTCAGTAAATGGTGTGCCAAGGTATCTTTTCAACTGAAAAAGTGTGCCACGACTGGAAAAAGGTTGAAAAACATTGCTCTATAAGACTTATTTTTTTACTGATTTAGTCATATTTTGTCTTCTATACTAATAGTAAGTCATATTAAGTCTTCTTAATATATATGATAAGATTATTATTAGTTTAGTTTATTATTTATAAGTTAAACTTAAACTTAAACAAAAAAAAAAAAGACAACTATCCTAAATTCTAAAAAGGTTCTAACACATCAGCTTATTGACCTTATTCTGCCCCGCCCACTTTTGCAGTTTTTTGCACTTTTGTTGTAAACACACTTTCGTTTGACGAGAACTCTGTTAAAGCTAATGACGAACGAGGGAAAAGTCTCGCCGCTAAAATGTTACATAAAGTAGGTTGATTTGTGTAAAATGTTTAATGAACACGAGCAACAACAAGTCAACAACGCAACGATTTCCTGGTCAGTCTGAAAACGTCTTTTTAGTCCATGTAGAACTTATTTTCTGTTGAGCTCGTCTGCTCCATGTAAACTACAACGGAAACAAGACGGGGGCGTGTACGGCAACTTCCGGAATAAGGTGAATAGTGAAGCAAACATTAAACATTGAAGCAAACAGTTCAACTGGACTGATGCTGGCACAGTTTATTATCAATAATGTATTTTTTTTATTTCGAGAGAAGCTCTGCAGACTATTTTAGACTGTTAGGGAGCTGGATCCACTGTTTAATTGTTTTAAACGACAACATGATTTCATATTTTGAATGATTTTATATTGATCTAAAACAAATAATAATTTCGTTTTTAAGATGGTCTATTTAATTTTAATATATTTATTTAGTATCTGTGTAATTTAACATTTTCATACACAGTTCAACAACCACCTACAACCTCTAGTATAATCCTCTCTCCATCACTGATTGTAAAAGTCTGTGTTTTGGACTTCATGGGGTCTACAAGGTCATGGTCCACAATCTCACACGGCTGATTCCTGTCTTTGTCAGAGAGTTGTTTTTGCCCTGCCAATGTGTTTCCTCTGAACGCTGCACCTTCCTTTGCAGCAGCGCGAGAGAGCGGGCTTCCTCCAGCAGACAGGAAGCTCGTAGGCCTGCACAGGTTGCCACACGACTATCTGACAGGCCCGATACCAGACTCTATCGACTCTGCGGCTTCCTCTGCGACTTCACCGGGGGATAGTAGTAGTACAGAAGAGGTATTGTTGCTTTACTATCGAAGAAACCCAAACGCAAATGGAAGAAGTAAGAAATGAATGAAAAGATAACAAGGTTGGAAAGGTTAATGCAAGAGTGTTGGGTCTGAAGGACGGTCTGTTTTGCTTTGATAATGAATAAGAATAATAAAAAGTCGGGTTAGGAGAAGGGTGAAGTTAGGGTTTAGGTTAGGAAAGTGCGTATGACAGGTTGTTATGATTTTCTAATTTTGACTTTATTCAGTGTATTAATACCTCTTAACATAAATTATAGTTTTAAACCAATCTGGTCGCTGTTTGTGGAGAAGAAGAAGTTGAAAATCTGTTGAAAATTATAGGAAGTAAACAAACTGATGTCGTCACACAGGGGAGACAAAGGTTATGCATAATTTACACAAAAGAAACTACTTTTTTTTGACCCTTTTAACATTGATTCAACAAAATAAAGACGTTCACATATATTTTAATTTGTCGAGTAAAAAAATGGTGGCATTAGATGAGTTTTGGCCCAGTGTACAGTGCGGTTGCTTCTTAATTTCCCAGTGTGATGTCATCATTCACAACCAGGAAGTAAAATTAAAAGCACATAAAAATGCTAAACAGGGATACAATTTTTTTTTTTTAAATGTAGTAAAATTTGAAATCTATGTATCTTAACTGAGTTTTAGTTCAATGAGTAGTCCAACCTGTCATAGGCACTTTAACATGCAAGCGCCGATGTTTAGAAATAGACATTAAATAACTATTGACTACCAGGGCTGTGGTCGTTTAGTCGTTTAGTCGATTAGTCGGTCAGTGGTATCTTAGTCCAGTGATTCTCAAACTTTTTCAGTCGCGACCCCCAAAATAACAATAGTTCACATTCGCGACCCCCAAACACAAAAAATAGGTGACACACAAAGTGATAAATTAGCCTTATATCTAATGTTTGATTTTATTTTGAGAATATAGACCTAGAAAAATAGGAATCTACATTTACCACTGCATTTGAAGGGTGTCAAGACTTGTTTAACACTATTTAAACGCTACAATTTTTCCCATCATCTGGGGACCCCAGAAATCATTTCGTGACCCGTATTGCGGTTCCAACCTCTAGTTTGAGAACCACTGTCTTAATTGACCAAGATTTTTATTAGTTGATTAATCATTTTATTTATAGTAAATTAAAATAAAATGATTTATATAGCAAAAATGAGAAGATAAGAAGTGAATTAGCTGAAGATTTTGGAGTCTTAACATATAAATACAAGGACTTCTAGTACTTTTCTGTATAAATAGTTGTTTTTGCATGAACTCCTCTACAGTTGTGTTAATTTGAGTGCAGTTTGGTTCAGATAAATGGAAATACTTTACAGTTTTGATATATTTTTGCCACACCCGCTTTTAGCTAATCGGTTGATAGGGCTGGTCTTTTGTTGACCAAGAATTTCTTTAGTCGACTACAGCCCTATTGCCTGTTAGCCTTATCTTTCGTTTTCTCCGAGTTTATGTGTTCCAGTGGTCTAGTCTGAAAAAAACGATGAGCCGTACATGTATGGACTGTAACTACTCAAATCAAACAAAACCAAATAAATCAAATCAAATAAAACTCTCAAATCAACAACAATATGGATCCAATTCAGTTATTTTATGAACCAGGACAGTGTTATTACATCTGTTAGTTATAAATCAGCATTTTAATGTGAATTTCTGCTTTTGTTGTCGTTAGCTCCCTGCAGACGTTAGCAACATTAGCATAACATAACAGCAGCACAGGGGCAGCTTCACAGACAGCGGATGGACAGAGCAACAAAAGAGGAAATAACACCAGTACTATCAATATTTTACTGTCGGATGTAAAACTTTGTCGAAGCCGTGTTGCATCGACGGACTCGGATAAACTCTGAAATGTTGCGTTGAGTTTTCAAGTAGGAATTCGGAGAAATGAGAGCGTTCCAGTGTGAATTTACAAGTCGGAAAACAGAAGATCTGACCTCCGAGGACGACTGGAACGCAGCATAAAACAAAACACACCAGTCAAAAATATCAAATAACAGTTAAGGCCAATTTAGCAATGGAAGCTAACTCATTACCATGGCAACCGCATCACTTCCTTCCCTCCGGACCCAACTATCTCGCACTAACCATTTGGAAACTTTGTACTTTATTGTATTATTGAAGATTACAAATGTGTACACTTGCACTGATGTATTTATAGAGTTGAATAATGTTTTAATATCAGTTCTTGTAGAAAAGATCAACATGAGATGAAAATCTGTTTGCAATAATCAAGTCACTAACAACATTATCAGTCACTCTCACATCAACTTCCAGTTTGTATTGAATGTTTTATTCTGTTGTTTTATTCTGCTGTTGTCCCTAAGTGTTTCGAAATGTGCTTATAAATAAAATGCATTAATTAATTAAGTGTATTATTATGACTACTGCTACTTCTACTGCTACAACTATTCAGATTAATACAATAATAAAAAACTAAACACCTCACCGCTTTTGTGTTTTTTTTTTTTGTGGTTCTTCTTTTTGTGTTCTTGGTGTTTCTGTGCGCTGGGTGAAGGTGCATGATAAAAAAAGTCAACAAAAGGAGGTCAAAGCGCTCCATCCTGCAGAGTCCCTACAGCACTAAGTCCTCTATGTTCTCTTGTCAGTCGGTGGTGGCATTGACGACCTTTCATTTCCGTCTTCTCTCTGCATATTCACATGTTTTAACGGCTCGTTCTGCTCTCATTTGATATACTTTCCTGTTGCCCGATATGTAAATAAACTAGATATACCGGTCTGATTCAGGCTGTACTTTCCCCGTATCTGAGTTGTATTTAACCTAAACACACTATCGGCCACTCAACATTTCAGTTCCTTCCTGTTCTTATCTGCGCCCTGAAAAAGGACTTTACAATGAGTACATTTTGCACATGTGTGATAAAATTGAATGGTAAATTGGCCGCATTTGTGTTTTGAAGTTTTGTTTTAAACACAAGTGTGTAGAAAATAAACCAAGAAGGTAAAAACCCCTAAAAACACTATTAATGGGACCAGGTGCTTTGCAGAACTTTACTTTAGCTTTACTTTTTAAGACCTGGTTTAATTCTAGGTTAGTTCTGGTTTAGTCCTAGTTTAATTTTCTTCAGACTCAGTTGGTACTTGTCTAGTTCTAGTTTAATTGTGGCCCAGTTCTGGTTTGGCAATTTGGCAGAGAAACTGGAAGATGGTAAAGTTGGTATCATAGACCGTGCATATCGATGGACTTTGGGAGTGTCATCCATAGCGTTTGCCTCCAGCCAAATGAAGCCAATCGCGGCTAGCAGTTATAGCGGCTAAAGTGGAGCCAGACTCCATATTTGGAAATCCGAGTGCGTATCATAGCAACCACATGGACTAATCAGGAGCGCGGTTGTTAACGGTCTCCACCCCTCGGCGAGAGGAGACGGCGGTAACATGTGGTGCTAGCTGTCAATCAAACCTGTTGCTAACACGAGTGAAAACGGCCCCTGGAAAAGGAAGCACCTGATTGGTCAGTTATTATTGCTAATAACTTGATTTATGAACAACCAAAACACCAGGATCATGTGGATTGTGTCAAAATGGACATTTCAGTTCCAGATGGTGAGTTTGACCGAAACAATTACAGAGTAAAGGGCAACAATGTCCCAATAGAAAGTGAATGGCCGCTCGGCTTTATGGAGCCAGGACGCCTCCATGGATACTTCCTATTTGGAACGTGGCAGTTAGCGGGCTAGAGCAGTCCAGTGATATGTACGGTCTATGGTTGGTATTTGTATTTAAATTTCCACCAAAATCTAATAAACTGTTGTCATTATATTATCATTAATGAAACAAAGCTAGTGTTAGTGAACGACACCAAACTGTGTTAAAAGTGGTGGTTCTCAGGAAAATCTGGCCCCCATGAATAGCCCTGGTCTACACAGATGCCATGAGTACGAGAGGCAAAGTGAAGTGCCTTGCTCAAAGACACAAAGGCAGAATGTCCTTTATAACAGGGGGGAAAAAATCAACAATCTTAGGACAAACTAGACAGTTTACATGAAAAGGGTAATTCTACAATAACAAGAGCTGCACAAATTGGGAAAAATATCTAGTTGAGATTTTTCAGACCAGTATTATGATTGTGATTAGATTTGCGATTTATGTTTTAATTTTAATTAGGAAAATTGACGCAAAAAAAAACCTAATGAAAGAATAACATGTTTCAAAGCGCTGTCGTTTTTTTTCACATTTTTGTCACTTTCAGTATTGTATTAGTTTCTTGTAGTAGCGTTTTTGCTGCTTTAAGCATTGTTTTTGTTCCTTTAAGTTGCGTTTTTGTCACTTTTTGTTGCACTTTTGTCACTTTTAGTCACGTTTTTGTCTCTTAAAGTCGCGTGTTTGTCACTTAAAGTCAAATTTTAGTTGATTTTAGTCACGTTTTGACGATTTTAGTTGCAATATTATTTTTGTTGCTTTTCATCGCCTTTTTAGCCGTGTTTTTTGACGCTTATAGTTGCGTTTTTGTCAATTCTTTCAGTACATGTTTTAACAAATCTAAACTCGAGGGTTAGCAGTTTTTATGCAGAACACAACAGGATATTGTGTTGTTTGTGGAGTAAATTATTACACTGAATGCGTCCATTCAAATTATGATTCCGATTCAATTTCGATGAATTGAGCAGCCCTAGCCACAGGTTTACTCTTCCTACAAATAATGAAAAGATGTTATTTGTTTTCACACTCCACCTATGCGTTTACTTATATCAATTCATTAGTAATACATTATAAATCCGCCTGCTCTGCTTCTCCAGAGACAAGCCGGCCTCCCCAGTCATTCCTGCGGCGCTTGTGTGGCACTGAATGGGGGTGGGTTATGTTTCTGGATGGTTAGCGATATCTTCCCTCCCACTGAAACACACTCGATGTATGTCACACCAGATGGCCAGAGAACACAGAGCCTCTAATGCTATCACTTGATCATGCCTCCTCTCTGCCATAAATCAGCGCATTATTAAAAACCAACATAAACGCCACACACACTGCTCTTCAATGGCCCCCCATGCGAGACATAAAGCGATTTCATAAAAGCTATACTTAAAGGACAATGTAGGTTCAACCGAGCGTGCCCGAGTGCTAATCCACGACGGATCTCACGGGTTTTATGCACAATTTAAATACATTTACTTGAATCTAATTAGCGGGGCTCTTCGCGTTTGCATTTACATATATATTTAGTTTAGAGATTAAAGATGAGTGATGGCTGTACCGGGAGAGGTAATTTACGCACACCGACAACATGTTTCATTTCTAAATCGGCTGAAAACATGTGGTGTTATGTTTGAAACCAGATTTTAAAGAGACTCCCATAAATATGTAAACTCACACCACCACATGGCACAAGACTGACGCCATTGTGACACTCAATGCTCTCACATACTATTTGGAACAGAAAAAATACAACCTTGCATGGTAGATATCAACTTAAGCAAACTTCAAAGGAGCTGTGCCTGATTTTTTTCATGTAATTAAGTAAAATGTGTCTTGCCCAATGCAGATAGATGCAGATATATTGTAAAAGCAACTCTTACAATTAAAATGAGACCGCTGTGTGTTGTCTGGATCTAATTAGAAAACATTTTTATCGTCCGCAAACCATGAAGTAAGGCTGGTGCACCACAGACATTCATAGAAGCTAAGTTCTCTGTATGTATCTATAGCTGATGCTGCCCGGAGTTAAGTCAAATCGAATACTCCTTCAAAAGCAAATGAATGGTGGGAGCCTATTCCCAAAAAATAGAATATAAAATGTTAATTTCATGATATTTATGACATTTATCTGGTCTTTTCATCAGTAACATGTAAAAGAGGATGTTTTGTGGTTACTATGTCCTTAACAGAAGTTCAGAAATTTAAACTTCAAGTTGGTTAACCATCAAAAGGTTTACACACCTAATGATTATTAAAGGACAAATAGCCTTTAAACATGCTCTTGAGTGCCTTAAATTTGCCATCTCATGTTTTAAAACAAAAAAAAGTTTCTAGTTCATGTGTTATCAGTCACTATGAAATGACGCTTACTGAGTGCTCCAGCCAGCAGATGGCGCCAGCGCAATATACAATCCAGTGAAGTGAGCGCTGAAAATACGTTATGATGCGGATTTTCTGCGGCAATTATCGTGTTTAGAGGCAGAAATGCTCAGAACGAGTCTGGCTATGATTTAAGGACTAAAAACAGCAGAAGATTCTCAGATAAGTGACGTGTGAAATCTGAAAATACGTCCTGGTTAGAGGGAGTGCGCACGACGTGTTTGACACTCGGAGGGGGATTTTCTATTGAACATTCCTCAAAATAGCGTGAATGCAACTGAATGCAACTTCAGGCATATTTTTGATGACGGGACATTAGGGTTTAAAGCTCAAAAAAGTCACTGTAGCAGAATATGTGTCCTTTAAATTCCATATGACAGGTTCTCAAACTTTTCTAATTATGACTTAGTTTGGTGGGAGGGCACCTTTTGCAATTATTTATTATAGTTTTACATCTGTGAAATTGCAGTTTGTGAAGACATTTTGAAAAATAAAGCCTCAAAATTACAGGAAGTAGTGCTGAGTTCTAAATGGAATCCCTCTGTGATGTCATCAAAAAGTGGCGTGCCGTTGAAAATACAGATACAATTTACACAAAACTGACAAAATGTTTTGGCAAAACTAAAACTGTCATTCAACAAAAAATAAGGTTGTTACCTGGTATATGTCTAATCAGAACTTTTATGCAATTTATATGAATTTTAGCCATTGTTTTCAAAATGGCTGCTAGGTAACAGTTGTGGAATTACCTCTGTTTCATATTTGTTGCTCAAGTAATTTTAAACATTACGAAAACTGCCAAACCACTACGTTTTAGTAAAGTGTCTTGTCTAACCTGTCACATAGACTTTAACAAGGCTTGGTCCTCACCTAAATGTGATCGATGGGTTGGTAACAGCTGACATGCTCTGGATTGTTTATAATTAATGCTAATGCTAACGGCTATAAGGGAAATGCATGAAACGGGCTCCAGAGTACCTCAAATCTTACCGTACTAGCTGAGTTGCTAAGTGAGCGATAGCATGAGCATCGAACACCACTTTATATGTCTATGTGGTGCACTGTTAGCATGCTAGTTGTTGTTAGCGTGACAACAAAACTCGGGTCTGGCCTCTGAAATGTGTAAAAACCACTTAGAGATTCATCGCCGTGAATAACGAGGATGCTAGGAATGTGTTAGGAAAGCGAGGACCTCTGCAAACTGTTTAAAATGAACAAATTCTGTAAAAAGCTGAGACAGCGTCATGTCTTCACGCTGGTGATTTATTCCATGACTTTGAATTTGTGCTGCAATAGACAATAACAAACTGAATATCGCTTGCCTTACCATAGCTTGACCAGACCTTACCTTTCATATTCTTTGGCAGTTTGGGAATCTTCTGCTCATTGGCGCCCCCTTTGAACTGTCGAGCCTGAGAACGATCTACATCTGATCCATCTGCTTCCACCATCACCTGAAAACACCAAATACACATTAACAATCATGAAATTAATTTGGTATTTTTGTCTAAATCAGACGGGGGCAAACTAAGACACATGCGGCCCTTTTGGCAATTTGATCCGACCCGCAAAGCATTTGATAAAATGAGTTATGAGTGAAGTATGGGGCATTTGTCATTTTATACTTGTCTGAGGTTGCAGTTATTTGTTCATTTAAGATCAGTTTTGTGAACAGCCACCACTAGAATGACACCAAACTTTGATGCATCGGCTAAAAAGAGTGACCAACGGCGCTGTTTCCACTAAAATAAATAAAGGTAATGATTTTTGCTGATCTGTTGTAGTGTTTTCTGTATTTTAGGCATTAAAGCGCCTCTGACAGGTTGAATTACTTATTTAACTAATATGCAGTTAAGATAAATATATTTCAATTTCTACTAAAATCTTTACGAATTTTACTGCAGTTCAGCGAATCTTTTAGGTTTTTAATTGTACTTCCTGGTTGTAAAGTATGACATCACACTAGGAAATTACCATAGCAACCACTCTGTACACTGGGCCAAAACTCATCTAATGTCACAGATTTAGTTAATTTGACAAAGAGAAATGCATATGAACGCCTTTATTTTGTTGAATCAGTGTTTAAATGGTCAAAAAAGTAGTTTATTTGGTGTAAATTATGCATAACCTTTGTCTCCCCAGTGTGATGTCATCCATTTGTTTACTTCCTGTAATTTTCGACAGATTTTTCAACTTTTCTCCACAAATAGCGACCTGATTGGTGTAAAACTACAATTTATATTCACAAGACGTGTTAATATGCTGAATAAAGTCAAAATTAGAAAATCCTAAAAACCTGTCATACGCACTTTAAGTCTATGTGTAATCGTATGTACTGTAGTTAACAACATCCAAACTGTAAATGGTCCGGCCCCCAGGCAAGTGTAAAAATGCAATGTGGCCCATGAGTCAAAAAGTTTGCCCATGGCTGGTCTAAATTGTTGTCTGAAACTCTGATTTTCAACCAGTGTGCCGGGAAAGACACGCCTTGAGCTATTTCCAGGTGTGGCTTGAAAAGAATGCCAGATTTTATTGATTCATTTCTATTTTGGAGTGTCATCATCAACTTCTTCACAAAAACAGAAAGCAAAACAATCATCCAAGACTCTACGGCAATTGCATGAACAATATTTGCTACGTTAAATACCACCTTTTCTCTAAATGATGTGATTTCAAATATTTTCAACTGCAGAAATGTGTGCCATGGCTTAAATTAAGATGAAAAACACCGCTCTAAAAACAAAAAAAACTATACAATATCTACTCTGTCAGATTAAACTATAGCTTCAAATAATGTAGGTGTAGTTTTGTGCCGTGTTGTCTTAATTTGAAACGAGCCATTAAAAGATTTAAAAGAATTAAAGTGATAAGCAACAAATATATATATTGTTCAAAATTCAACTATACGCGTGTCTCTCAAAGAATTTCAAAAGCGGAAACTGAAAATTCTAGTTGGCAAAGACAACACGGTGCAGAACATTTGTGTCTTTTATGGACTGAAACTACCACTGACTTGGTGATGCATTATTTATAACTCACTATCACAACTTAACTACCATTTGTCAGGTTTAATCCAATCATTGTATACTATTGTGCAGCTGAACTTGCAAGTTTTTAACTGTAACCTCAACAATTATGACTATTGAATAACTATAAATGTGTTGATAAAGTACACCAGGCATAGCAGTCACACAGCAGTTATATAATACGAAATAAGAGGAAATGATCCTTTAGTTTTACACTACTGCCCCCGTGTGGTAAGACGGTGTTATTAAACTGTCCTGTCAGATTTACTTAACTGCTCGTACAGTATATATATATCCTGTGTACAGTACTTACGGCCTGGGTGTTAAATGTAGTGTAAATATTTGACCTATAATTATCAGTTTTATTGGGTTGAAGCCAGAAAAAAACACTGGACCAAGACTTGGTTCCAGGATATTCACGTTTAGCACAATATACTAACCAAACAGGATTATTTGCAGATGTATTATTCACATATACACAAAAATCTGACTTCGGGAGTTATCAGATTATTGAAACGTCATGTAAACAGTTAGATCTGATTTCTTTCTGATTTGACAAGAAAAAATATATAAAAAATGGGCAAACTAATGGTAAAGACAAATATGAAAGTGAAAAATAATAATGACTGTAATAGTTATTGTAACATGAATTGTACTTTGACTTCCAAATATAAAATGTCACTGTAAAAATCCACAAATACAGATCTTTGTTATCAGGTGTTTTTTATGATCAGATTTCTCTCACACGCTGTAACAAATCAGATCTATGTACTGGGTTATTTGACAATTCTAGCTTATTTTATGCATTAAAACGTATATATTTTTGTTTATAAATACCCACACTTTATCATCTGCAATCTTTTGGAAAACAACTTTGACTTAAATCCAGTATTTTGCTCTTTTACCCTCCGTCCCACCACTGACCGTTGGCCTGTGGCTGTAACACTAACTGCTCCTGTGTGCGCCTCTTTTTTTAGCCCCTCCGCTTGTGTTGATTTGTCACGCCGCATACAATTGTGAGCAAGAGACCTATTTTTAGTATTTTGGTTGGAAACGCGCTGACCCAAGCTGACACTCGGACAAACTGACCGCTTCACCTGCCGACTTTGTGCGGACATTAACGGTGAGTTTGTTGCACTAACCTTGCTATTATTGGCCCGGGCGGTCGTTTTATCAGCTCGTGTTTCCTGCACTGCAAAACTGTGGGTCAAACGGTGATTGGGGGACTGCTGGTGGTACAACTGGTTCTCTGAGGCCATGCAAAGCTGCAATTGAGACCATAAAAACAAACAACAATGTGTATAGCATGCTGTGTTTTCACTCTTCTGAATTAAAGGAAAAATATTCTGCATTTTTCATATTGTTCTTAACCTTTAAACATGCTCTTGAGTACCTTAAATTTGCCATCTCATGTTTTGAAACCAGAAAAATGTTTCTTATTCATTCTCTGAAATTACACTTACTGAGTACGTTCAGCCAGCGCTATATACACAATCTAGTGAAGTGAGCGCTGAAAAGAAGTTATGATGCGGATTTGCTGCAGCAGTTATCGTGTTTAGAGTCAGAAATGCTCAGAACGAGTCTGGCGAAGACTTAAAACAGCGGAAAATTCTCGGATAAGTGATGTAGATGATCTGAAAATACGTCCGGATAGAAGGAGTTCAGGAAGAAGTGTATTTGATGCTTGGAGGGGGAGGATTTTCTAATAAACATTCCTCAAAACAGTGTGAATGTAACTTCAGGTGTGTTTTTGATGACGGAACATTGTTAGAACATGGTTTAAAGCTCAAAAAAGTCACTGTAGCAGAATATGTGTCATTTAATGTGCTGTAACATACTTTAAATGAAAATATGTATCATAAAAAAGTCTTAAAATGTAATTTGAGAGTCCTGATGATATTAAAGGGGACATGTTATGCAAAATCAACTTAAATGGGCTTTTAAACTGGTTACAACAGTGTTTCCTCATCATCAGTTTACTCAAAGTTGTATTTTGATTTATTTTCATGCATGTTTGAGTTAATCCTGTGTATTGTCCTGCAACTGAGGCAACTCAAAAAATTGCTGTTTTCACCCACCTCTATATTTCCTGTACTTAGCTGTGATTATTTGAAAAATTACGCAAGTAAAATGTCACGTAGCCACTTTACTGAGATAAAAACGTGCAAATGTCAACCTATTGTTTACAGTGAAATGACATGAAGAGGCGGGGCTTCCTGTCCTGTTCATAAGTTCTGGACTTTTGAACAGGACGTCAGTGGGTTTCTTTTTCTAAGCCGTTTTAGATCAATATTGCAATTTACAATGAAGAAAATATACAGTGATTTAGGGCTGGGAGATTTGGTGATAAAAATCGGATTGTGAGCTCGTCCCTGTGACTTTCTGCAGTTTTTGTGAAATTGTGATTCACTGTTTGTCTCTGTAATGCAGCTGTCTGTTCAAACACACTCTTTCTCCTGTTGTTTAGCCTCTGAAGCCTCTGAGCAGACGACTTTATTTACCTCTTATAGGCTACAACTGCACAATTAAACTAAATCGACACAAAAATTTCAATTCTAATGGCCGCAATTAGCAAATTTTAAAGGCTGCAATTTTTGAAGTGCTAAAAGAGACAAACACAACTGAACGTGACAAAAACACTTCTAAAAGCAACAGAAAAATCACAATCACAATTAGATATTTTTCCTAAATCGTGCAGCTCTGTTAAAGGCAATAGAAAGATACAAAGTGAACATGAATTGTGATAAAAATCGAAATCATGATCTGGCCCCAAGAAAATCACGATAATTATTTTTTATCCATATCGACCAGCCCTGCAGTGTTGATCTACTTATGTTTTAGCTCAATGGTATTAAACCTGAAAAAAGCATGATATGTCTCCTTTAAACACACACTGAATGAATGAAAGATATCTTCACATACGGCAGCTTGGTACTTGATCCTTAAAGTAAAGGTAGATGCTCTTCTCAGGATTCTCCAGGCAGCGAAACCCAAGCCAAGTCCAGGGTGAGTCACTCAAACGCTGTGTGGAGAAAGTTAAACATTAATACAGCATCTTTCATTACACACAGACTCACTTCAACCAATACAATATAGAAAACTGCTACCAGATCAATTCATTATAAAAATAGACGATGTTTTCCCCTCTGTTTTTCCTGCGATAGTCTGCGATATCACAAAAAAACTAAATATATCGCAGTAACGTCTTATAGAAATGTTCTGTTTATAAAATTAATACATTGAAAAGGGAAAATCATGAATAAAATCTAGCTTTTTCAAACTAAATTAGCAGAAAAATGGCAACCCACCCCCCCCCAAAAAAACTGATTTTCCTCAATTATACACGTTATTCATATATATTCTCTCTCTAGAAGCCGTCATTCACAGTATTTCAACATTTATTTGGTTAAAAATGTCTCAATCTACAATAATAATCTCTAACTAGTCGACTACTAAAATAATCATTATTCAGTCTTAGTCAAAAAGTCTATTTAGATATGGCGATATTATCGATATCGTAGAGCTTAATAGTCATATTACATAACCCAATCATTTTCAATATGTTCACTGTCTTTCACAGTTTATTAGCAGCAACTATGATAGTGCTGTTGCTGGTTTAGTCTCAATGCACTTCTTATTTGCTTTAAAGGGGCTGTACCTGATTTTTAATGTTTTGAAACGTAAAAAACAGAACTAGTTCATGTTCCTGCCTTTTTGCATGTAGTAAAGTCAAATCTGTGTTATACCGATTTCACCCCAGTTTAGCTATTTTGTTTAGATTTTCAATTTTACTTTCTGGTTGTAAACGATCACACAGCATCACACCAGGAAACTACAGAGAAAACAAGGGCCAAAACTCCAGTTATGTCACAGATTTCTTTTATTAGACGAATAAAAACACATGTGAACACCTTTATTTTGTTGAATCAATGTTAAAAGAGTCAAAAAGTACAGTATTTTGTGTAAATTATATATAACCTTCGTCTCCCTAGTGTGACGTCATCAATTTGTTTACTTCCTGTAATCTTCAACATATTTTTCAACTTTTCTCCACAAACAGCGACCAGATTGGTGTAAAACTATAATTTATATTTACAAGAGGTATTAAGACACTGCAAAAATTCAAAATTAGAAAATCATAAAAACATGTCATACGCACTTTAATATTGATCACTTTTGTCCTAATCAAGCAGCCCAAGTCTTCAATCTAAATTGTCAGATTTATTTATTTTCTTTCTTCCAGATAACTCAGCACAATGAGAGTTTTACTGCAGAGCGGGACACAGTGAAGAGCCATGTGTCACTCTGAGACGCCTGACCTCAGCGCGGGCCTCAACAGCCCAGACCCTTTGGTGAGACAAGATCAAGAGATTTTATAATTAATTATTACTTTAATGTCACAAGAGTTCACAATCATTCACACATTTTTATAAATCAGTGTATATTACAGCGTTAGCAATACTTTGGAAGTAAACAAGCTACAAAAACAAGCTAAAAGAGTTTCATGCAGTAAAGCAAAAGAAGGATAGAGAGTTATTTAATCAAAAAGTGTTCCATTATAGACAGAGGTGGATAGTACATTCACTCAAGTAAATAGAGTAACGTTTTAATACAATTGTACTTCAGAGAGTAGATTTCAGGGCCCATGCAGCTGCTTCTTGAGTAGTTTGTACAGTTTACTTTACTCTTTCTTTTAGTTACTCTTCCCGAAAAGCGTCATGTTGATAACAGTGATAATGTAGTTTCACAGATTTTTGTGGTCTATCTTTAGGAATGAAGCAAAGGTGGTGTTGGAGCAATTATAATTTTTCAGACAATATTATGTACATCCAACAGAAATATGTTAATGTCTCATTAGTACATGTTAGTTGATCAGACAAAAGTGAAATGTATATAAAGTTAATCACAAAAGTGCAGAAATATCACCTTTTTTTTTTAAGTTTACGACATATATTTTTACATTTTTATTTTTAATCAGCTTGTTTTGTAGTATTTATTAATGTAAACAATTCAAATTTTGCATCGTCTAAATAGCCTTCATGATACTACTCTAACTCTATATTCTGATATATTCTACACTGTTTCTGTTAATGTTTTTGAGTAATGTGTTGAGGTAAATGCACTCTTAATTGAGTAAAGTTTTGGCTTCCCGCTCACCTCATAATACATAAGAAAAGCTATTAGTGGATAAATAATTGCAGTCGTATTTTGATGACGTTATCATTCTCTGGATTAAACAGACTCGAAAACACAAACTTAAAGACTTTTATAACAAAAACAGTGGCATTATTAAAGAAAAATGGCAAAAAAACAATAGAATTTCTGATTTTCCTCAATTATACACTTTATTCATAAATATTCTTGATCCAGAAGCCTGTTTTTAAGTTTTGTTGGCGGCACAATAACCCAGTGGTTCTTAAACTTTTTCAGTCGCGACCCCAAAAATAACAATAATTCACATTCGCAACCCCCAAACACAAAAAATAGGCGACACGCAGAGTGATAAATTAGCCTTATATCTAATGTTTGACTTTATTTCGAGAATATTGACCTTATTCTGCCCCGCCCACTTTTGCAGTTTTCTGTACTTCCGTCTGTAAACACACTTCCGTTTGACGAGAACTCCGTTAAAGCATAGAACTATAATAAAACCTGGAAGATGAATCCAAGATGGCCGCCCTGTTTATCCCTATGGAGAGTGCTCATTGGCGCATGACCCCAAAAAAGTTTCTTACTTCCGCATTTACTTCCTGATACGAAGGCTGACATCTTTGCTTTACTTCCTGATACGAAGGCTGACATCTTTGCTTTACTTCCTGATACGAAGGCTGCCATCTTTGTTTTACTTCCTGAAACGGAGGCTGCCATCTTTGCTTTAGGGCGCCACGTGACATCAATCCCCCACTTCATATACAAACGGTAATTTCGGTGATTTTAGAAACGGTAGAAAAGAACTTTTCCTTCTATTTTATTTAAATACCGATAATAATTCAGTCCTGTCTGCAATTATAATGTGACATTTTAGAAAAAGGCTGGTTCTAAGAGGCTGCAGTACCCCGCACGGCCACTAATCAATCTGGGACACAGACAGAGTACCTTATCCAGTTCATTTAATACATCCATGCGTTAAAGCTAATGACGAACGAGGGAAAAGTCTCGCCGCTAAAATGTTACATAAAGTAGGTTGATTTGTGTAAAATGTTTAATGAACACGAGCAACAACAAGTCAACAACGCACCGATGTCCTGGTCAGTCTGAAAACGTCTTTTTAATCCGTGTAGAACTTATTTTCTGTTGAGCTCGTCTGCTCTGTGTAAACTAATACAACGAGTGTCAAGCCTTGTTTAAAACTATTGTATACGTTTTTTCCCCATCATCTGGGGACCCCCCTAGTTTGAGAACCACTGCAATAACCAACCATAAAGGGTATATTAAGTAAACAAAGTGAAAGTGAAGTTAACACTATATTTGTCATCTGTGGCAGGTGAGAGAGGCCTACCTGATGGCCCACGACTACATCGACTACGTCACCTCTGGAGGGGCCGACGGCTCCATGGGACCGGCCCCCTCGAAGTGCACGGCCGCCTTGCGACACGCGGGGGACGAGCTCCTGATAAAGTTCCCCATCTTCTTCCGACGCTGGCCCCGGATTTTCAAAGACGTCAACGAGAAGACGGCCGTGCCCACGCTGATGACCATCCTGGACCAGCACTTCTTCCCCCCCGTCCCGGGCGGCAGGCGCAGGGACCTGGCCTGGAGTGCGGTGCTGTCCGTGTACGTCCTGGCGGGACAGATGGCGCAGCACTGCCACGAGGGCGCGATGGAGGGCGTCCTGCCGCAGCTGAAGGCGAGCTTGGGCGCCTACGTGGAGCGGGTCATCTGCCCTGAGATACAGGACAAAGGAGGATGGGTGAGAGGACAGGGTCACAGCAAAGACAACTGAGTGACGCATATGACATATTTGGAAATATATGGGCTTTTTACACAGAACAAGAAGTACAAGAACTTAGGATCTATAACCTCCATGTCCCTGTTTAGAATGGAAAGCTGAAAGAAACAAAACAATGAAACAAAAATGCACTAAAAAAGCGTGTAGTGATTAGTTATATTTAATTCACCTCCCAGTGCATTAAAAAATAAACTAAAATAGTCACGGGTATCTTTAATTTTCATTTTGACTGGTTTTATTGCCCTGAATATTATAGAAAAGCATGTGTCCTTACTAAAAGTGGGCATGGTATCGATATTTAGATAATATTGTGAATACTGTTTTCAAGATATGCAAATTTTGAATAGCACGTACATCGTTTATAGTAAAAAAAAAAAGTTTTGATAGACATATTGTTAAAATGTGTTTTTTTTTTTACTATAATATTCCAGAGCATGGCATCATTTTCTTTAATGTCAACTATTATGAACAAAAATACCCATCAACATTACCAAGCATAAGCAAATCAATCAAGTAGGCTCACTGAAGTACTTTTACTTCAGTTTGAGTATTTTTTTATTCCATTTAAGTCACTAGACTAAACTACAAGTACAACTAAAACAGAGTTAATTTGGCCTAACATTTGGTCGATGTTAACAGCTTTAGTTAATAAAATGTACGTGCCACAGTAGCTAATGGACAACTGCCCTTTATTGTATTAAGGCAGGACCAGGAGGACAGAGACATGTTTACATTGGAGCGTCTGGTTTGTAGACGCACGTGTCTGAGTCTGGTTAAACTTTACATGCAGTGTTTAAAACCCCGGAAAGTGCACAGGATAAACGTGTTCTCATCTCTGCAGAGTGGTTTCGTGAGCCGTTTCGGGCAGAAGCCGGGTCTGGAGAGCAGACTGAGGGCCGTGTGCTGCTGGAGCCTGTTAGCATTAGCCTTTAGCATCCTGTCGTACTGCCTGTGGAAGCGAATGGCAGCACTGACCTCTAGTGGACATGTATCGTAACTATTAACGCCTGGTTTGACTTTTGTGTATACAATTCTGAGCTCTAAATAAAATGTAAATCCATATTTATACAACTTGTACTTTTGAAGTCTATATTATCAGGCACACTCAGCTGATTTCTAAAGATGACAGGATTCAAAAATATTAAGCTCAAGAACTTTTATTAACAGCATGAACAGACGACATTGAAAACTGGAAAGCTTGGAACGTTTAACATTGAACTGTAAAATTTAGACAGAATTTGGCCAACTTCAGTGTGAAAAAGATTGACAGTGAGAATCATTTAAGCGATATCCTCCTCTCCCTCCTCCTCAAACTCGCCCTCCTCCTCGGCGGTGGCGTCCTGGTACTGCTGGTACTCAGACACCAGGTCGTTCATGTTGCTTTCGGCCTCTGTGAACTCCATCTCATCCATGCCCTCTCCGGTGTACCAATGGAGGAAAGCCTTACGCCTGAACATGGCAGTGAACTGCTCGGAGATGCGCTTGAACAGCTCCTGGATGGCTGTGCTGTTGCCGATGAAGGTGGCAGCCATCTTGAGCCCACGGGGAGGAATGTCGCACACAGCGGTCTTCACGTTGTTGGGGATCCATTCAACGAAGTAGCTGCTGTTCTTGTTCTGCACATTGAGCATCTGCTCGTCCACTTCCTTCATGGACATGCGGCCTCTGAAGATGGCAGCCACGGTGAGGTAGCGGCCGTGGCGAGGGTCGCAGGCAGCCATCATGTTTTTGGCATCGAACATCTGCTGTGTGAGTTCTGGGACAGTGAGGGACCTGTACTGCTGGCTGCCTCTGCTTGTGAGGGGAGCGAAGCCGGGCATGAAGAAGTGCAGACGGGGGAAGGGCACCATGTTGACTGCCAGTTTACGCAGGTCAGCGTTGAGCTGCCCGGGGAACCTGAGGCAGGTGGTGACTCCGCTCATGGTGGCAGAAACCAGGTGGTTGAGGTCGCCGTACGAGGGTGTGGTGAGTTTGAGGGTGCGGAAGCAGATGTCGTACAGAGCTTCGTTGTCGATGCAGTAGGTCTCGTCTGTGTTCTCTACCAGCTGGTGAACTGATAGTGTGGCGTTGTAGGGCTCTACGACAGTGTCTGACACTTTGGGAGAAGGCACCACGCTGAAGGTGTTCATGATACGGTCGGGATATTCTTCACGGATTTTGCTGATGAGCAGAGTGCCCATACCAGAGCCTGTGCCTCCTCCCAGGGAGTGTGTAAGCTGGAAGCCCTGCAGACAGTCACAGCTTTCTGCTTCTTTCCTCACAACATCTAGAACTGAATCCACCAGCTCTGCACCCTCTGTGTAATGGCCTTTGGCCCAGTTGTTACCAGCTCCGCTCTGACCTGGAATTCAACAAATTGAATTAGAGCCTGCACTTTGGCACACTGGATAATTTGATTTACAGAATTGCATGCTTACCAAAGACAAAGTTATCAGGCCTGAAGACCTGGCCGAAGGGTCCGGACCTCACAGAGTCCATGGTCCCTGGCTCCAGATCCACCAGTACAGCACGGGGCACGTATTTGCCACCTGGAGAAATATGTAACAGTTTTGATTAAGCATAAATGAAACTTACACTGTTCACCCAGCTTTATATAGGACCACTTGTGTAACTCTAGTGTAATATCTATCATCAAATATGTAAAGTTTTAAGTAATGCAGGTTTGTAGACTTACCAGAGGCTTCATTGTAGTAGACGTTGATCCTGTCTAACTGCAGGTCACTGTCCCCATGGTATGTTCCAGTTGGGTCAATGCCGTGCTCGTCACTGATCACCTCCCAGAACTACACAAAATTTTACAAGCATACAGTTATACAAACAGTACTCTCAGGATTACGTGACCATCTTTTCAAAATGTTTCCCGCGCTCGTGCTTGGGGAGGGGGAGCGAGCTGACACCTGATTGGCTGCGACACTGAGCTGTGAAATTTGAAAGCCCTCCCTACGTCATTAACCGCCAAAACCGCCCACTGCGCAGACTGCAGCAGCACCAGGCCCGCCCCGCAGAGGCCTCCGAGCGCCGAAAAACCGGGGAAAAGCCGGGAAAACCGCTTTTTACAAAAAACAGGAACACAAAAGGTAGTGTAACGTCGGTTGATTAGAAAATAAACCTTCCCGTTTTTAGTGTAATCTATGGACTCAATTAAAAACAGATTAAACCGTTATATTTCTTTCCAAATTCAACTAACAGCCGTTGAAAGCATAGCGGCTAAGCAAGACGGGCAGCAATCCAGATATACATGGAAAAATATTTTGAATTTCTATAATAAAATTCATTAAATACTCCTATAAACTCAGATATATCCTTTAAGTGCGACTTGGGTAACGATTTAGACTCGATTACAGCGTATTTGCCTCTGAAAAGTCTGAATGAGATTCAGGGTGTGGTTAGAGCTAGACACAAAGCACCGGCTTCCCGAGCAGACATCTTGAAAATTCTGAATAAAAGGACGACACAAATGTTACAAGTCACAAATAGGGGGTTACTAACCTTGGCACCGATCTGGTTGCCGCACTGGCCAGCCTGAAGATGGACAATTTCCCTCATTTTGTCTGGAGGTAGGGCGAATACCGTTGAAGTAGGACTTCGGCTTTTCAATGATCTGCGTGTCGAGGGGCTGAGCGTTGTGTTTTATACAAATGTTCGGCCCGCCCATAGCAACGCGTCTCACGTTCCCATTGGACAGCTTTCCGAGCCATATTTGACAGACACACGAAAAGACCAATCAGATGAAAAATATCCCCGCTACCATTGGTTCAAATCAAACGCCAATCACTCTCAGCTGGAAACGTGTGACTGCCGTAATCTGCGGACGTTGGCCTAGTTTTTCATGATGGCGGGGAAGAGGAAATCTGACTCACTTTACCTCGCCTGTTTTCGCAATTGCGAACCGGTTAAAGAACATGAGATGGGTTACTTTGGCATGTAAAAAATGGAAATAATGTGTTTAAATCGAGTGTAAACCAGCGTTTCTTTCACAGGAGACGTTTGAATGGCTCCACGTGGCTCAGCAGTGTCTGGTTTAGCAGATGTTCAGCGTTGGCAGCGGTACATTCATACATACCACTGCAGGGAAATGGCTGCAGTCTCCACTTATTCAGTCATGTGCCTTAGTGCCAAATTTTCGGCAAAACAGCCCACTGCACTCAGATTAGCAGATTAGTTCCCTTTTCACTAGTTACTTGTGTGCATTGTTATGAGGCCTAGGCTTAGACAGCATCCTGACATAACTGTTCTCCCCTGCAACAACATATTTCTAATAACAATTGGTTTCAGAGCTAACGTTTACTCCTGCCTGTATTTGAAAGTAATTAAGTAGGTTCACATGTACAGAAAATACATATTCACAACACTCATTTTGAGTAAATAACTGTATTTTGGTACTGTTACTCTTTCATATGGTGGTACTCTGAATACTTTTCTAAAAGCAAAGGAATTGATTGCAGTATTTGTTGGTTTATGTGTAATTTTCCCTGCTTTAATCATTGGTAAATAAATGTATAATAAACAGTAAAACTAACTATGCTGATTTAATCCCATGGCAATCAATTTTGTACACAATACAGTGCTCACAGATTGGACCATACAATATACTGTATTACAAAACACATTATAACACAGGTATTCAGTATTCTGTTACTAAATACATTTTCAAAGTATTCTTCCCAACACTGCCTGCTGATATAGTATGCCTTAGTTAGGCCTACTGCATTAGAAAAAGATTAAATAAGCATAGGAAATACATGCAAAGGTGTAATTTTACTGATAAAGTGCGACTCAATGAACTCATATAGCTGTATTTACACGTTTTTGGCTTCTGAATTTAAATTTTAGGATTGCTCTTCTTAGAAACGTCAACTGAAGCAGGTTGTCTCCATTGTGATTAGCTTATCCACTGGAGGTTGTGGATTTGTGCATTTGTGTACCGGGCTTTTTATCCCGTCTTTTAACTGGTATGCATGCCAAACATTTTTTGCAGATTAGAGCTGACTGAGGCACAGTGAAAATGCCTGTATGAACGCACAGTATAGTGAGCCATTCAGCGGGTAAACAAAACAGTAAACTAGAAGGCTAATGTTATTCTGAATATTCAAAGCGTACGGAACTTGGCCCTGCAGTTTTGAACACTGGTGCGCCTATGATATTGTTTAAAATGTGGGTCACACTCCTCCAACTCTCCGTGTACTTGGTAATATGACACACAAAGAGCTCTGTTGAGTAGCAGGCCTGTCACAAAGCGGATGTGTCATTTTCCTAAAAGGTCCAGCTCCTGAACTAGATCCCATCCCAGAGGACACAGTTATCTTGATTTAACAAAGATATAAGAGCTATATCTCTGGATCAGTTGTACGGATAAACCTAAATCTTGTACCATTCTCTTCCACTTAAAAAAAGAAGTTTAAATCTATAACTCTCAGCAGATACAATAATTCTGAGTCTTAGTTTGTGACAATAATATACACCTGTTAATGAACAATTTCGTTCTGCTTTTTTGCTTTTATTGTGATGGTGAAGCATAAAGAGCAGGCCTTTTCAGTCTTTCTGCATGTCAAGTATTATTGTCACTGGAATAATGTTCAAATATACCTGTGATTGAAATAAAACATAGGGATTTATACTCTCTAGAAGCAATTTGTGTAGTTTTAGAGTCCAGAAAAAGTCTGTCTAGCTTAAATTTTTTTTTCTATTTTTCCCGTTGGCATCACCAAAGTGAAACATTAACTGCACTCCCCTGATCTTAAATTTTAAGGCAAGGGACTGGTATAAAATATGCATTGAACTGACCCCTAATGATCATATAGGCTATAAATTAAGGCTGCACAATTCGAAATCACACCGAAATTGCAATTTGAATGAACGAAATAGCAAGCAGTCTGCAATTTTTGAAGTGCAATAATTTCCTCCACAAACCACAAATTGCTAACCCTGTAGTTTAGATAATGTTAACACGTTAAAACATGTTCTGACACAAGCAACAACAACAAAAAAAACCGACAAGCAGGTCAGAAAATAGAAAACAAATATGCGGCTAAAAGTGACACAAATGTGACTAAACGTTATACACAAACACAACCAGACGTGACAAAAACACGACTGAAAACGACAAAAACACTATTGACTGCGACAAAAATGCTACTACAAGTGACCAAAATGTGACAAGAAAGAAACAAACGCTTGGCAAAACTCTTTTATTAGTTTGTCAGTTCATATTTCAGTCTTTTTGTCAATTCTCCTAGTTGCATTTGAAATGTAAACTTCAAACAGAATCCCATCATTAAAACACATTAAAACTTACAAATCTAATCGTGTATCTCGCACATTTTATTATAGCCCATGCTAAAAAAATTTTTTTAGCTGCACTGGTGTTGCGTTGCACAAAATTATTTATTACAATTGTATTTTGTAGTTTGTTTTTCATGAAATACAATTGCTTTTCCCCATATTGTGTAATACAACGCTAGAGGATATTTTAAGGAAGTTAGCCATCTAAAACCTAAGCAAAAAGCGACAAACGCATCTGAAAGCAGACAACGTGACAAAAAGCATCAAAATCGCGACTAAAAATGACCAAAACATAACAAAAACACGATTTAAAGCGACACTAATGCAACTGTAAGTGACAAAAACGCTACAAAAAGCGACAATCCTTTCAGAACACATGATTCTTTTATTAGTTTTTCCGTACATATTTCGCTCTTTTTGGTAAAATATAAACTTCAAACAGAATCCCATCATGAAAACATAAATCGTAAATCTAACCATGACTGCAAAACTGGTCAGAAAAACTACAATTAGATATTTTTCCCAATCCACAAAGCTGTACCATAAACGCTACAAATGGGGCGGGGTTGTTTTGTATTGAAGTCCCACATTTTACTGTAGCCTGTGCTAACATTTTGAACTGCTCTGCACAAAATCATTTATTACAATTGCATTTTATTGTTTGTTTTTCATGAAATAAAATTGCTCCTCCCAATATTATGTAATGCGACGCTAAAGGATGATTTTAAGGAAGTTAGACATCTGAAACCTAAGCAAAAAGCGACAAACGCATCTAAAAGCAGACAACGTGACAAAAAGCATCAAAATCGCGACTAAAAATGACAAAAACGCGACTTAAAGCGACACTAATGCAACTGTAAATGTATTCAGAACACATGATGCTTTTGTTAGTTTGTCCATTCATATTTCGCTCTTTTTGGTAAAATATAAACTTCAAAGAGAATCCCATCATGAAAACATAAATCGTAAATCTAACCGTGATTGCAAAACTAGTCCGTAAATTTTATATTTTTCCCAATCCATAAAGCTCTACCATAAACGCTACAAATGGGGCGGGGTTGTTTTGTATTGAAGTCCCACATTTTACTGTAGCCTGTGCTAACATTTTGAACTGCTCTGCACAAAATCATTTATTACAATTGCATTTTATTCTTAGTTTCTCGTGAAATACAATTGCTCTTCCTCATATTGAGTAATTGAACAGTACAGAGGATGATATAAGGAAGTAAGCGGACATCTAATATGACCCTCCCTTCCTCCCACGGTCTCTGCAATGGTCTTGTCATAAACTGGAGGACATTAGGGGCAGGGATAATGCAGCGTTAGCCAGATGACCACAGTTAGCTTTAGCCTGAGGTTCCTCAAAGCCGTCGTCCTGGTCACTTTGTCTTCCCGCTGCCTTTATGTCAAACCGATCAATTATTCATCCGGATGGGGGAGGATGCAGCTGCTTTAAGTGGTGCTGGTGACACAAGCAGGTCAACCATCCAGGGTCCTATGAATTTTAGCTCGCTGCGTGTCCCCGGACCATACATACATACATGTGTTGATTCAGGCCTGGTTTTATCCCCTTGTGGTCCTGAACTGTTCTGTTTTGTGTGTTTTTACATTGGTTTTGTCACGGTTTCGTCCTGGATCACGTTAAAGCTGCACAGTATGTCGCAAAAGTACTAATATTGCAACATTGTCTGACAAAATAATGGATATCGCGACAAACTAAATCCATCCTAATGATGCCAGTGTCCTCCATCTGACAGAAATGTACTGATTTTACTGTTAAAACATTGAAAAAGCATCTATTTATTCACAGTTTTCCTTTTTTCAGTCTAAATTAGCCTTGATTTAGTCACAGTTATGTCTCTATTAAGTTTTTATTTTGATGAATACATTAAAGGATGATCTTTCTTTCTTTCTTTCTTTCTTTCTTTCTTTCTTTCTTTCTTTCTTTCTTTCTTTCTTTCTTTCTTTCTTTCTTTCTTTCTTTCTTTCTTTCTTTCTTTCTTTCTTTCTTTCTTTCTTTCTTTCTTTCTTTCGAAAATCAAGTCTAAAATCAAATATTGCGATATCATCGATACCTCAGTATGTAAAATCCATATCGCATATTGCAATAATTTCTAATTTTGTGTATTTAAGTCCAGGTTTAGGTCAAATTTTCCTTGTTTAGCCCTGGTTTAGTAGCTATTGCTTAGTTAAATCCTGGTTTAGTCCTAATTTAGTCTATTTTTTCCTGAGTTTATGACATATTAGTCTAGTTTAGTCCTGGTTGAACCCACATTTAACAGGTTTCCTACGATCAAGTCCTGGTTTATTTGTGGTTTAGTCCTTATAATCTTGTCTGTCTTGTTTTGTCTGCAGATTTTTTTTAAGGCGTGTCCACAGTCTTTAATATTCTGTTCACAGACACCAAAATATTATAAAACCTATGGTATTTAACCCCCTGTGGAGTCTATTTCCCGTGCAGTATTAGCATGCGGTGGTTTTAAATGTGAGTATGTGAGCGTGCGCCTGTATAAATCCATGTTAAAGCATGAGTCAGCACGAGGCTCTGCAGCACTCAGATCAATGCAGAGACAGATGCTGCTCGGAGCGACACGCCCAGATTGATCCAAATGCTCTCAGGCCTTAAACATCCTGCTAAATGTGATTTTAAAATGCACCAGCGGATAGACACACCCTTTACACATGGGTTTATTATGAATTATGAAAGTCTGTCTGCTCAAAAGGCTTTATTGGTTCATCATTATTACTCTCTATACGTTTTATTTTAACGATTATTTATGTTTTAATTTGTTTGTATTGTGATTTTAATGCATTTTTTTCTGTTTTGTAAAGCATTTTGAATTACTTTGTGTATGAATTGTGCTCTAAAAATACACTTGCTGTGCCATAATCCTGATTGTATAAACATAATGCACACTTTAATACCGTTTTTGTTGCTTTTGTTGACCCAGAAGTTAAAATATGCACATTCTGAGTCACAGGGAAGGTCACTGTATTGACTCCAATCACATCAACATACATTTCCCTTTTGTTGTTTCAATTCTCATTTGTAAAAACAGTAATAACAAAGTGAAATATCTTTATTCCAAGATGAAGCTTTTATGCCTGATGCCCCTACACTCTTATGGGCTACCGTTGCTGTAGTGTCTTGCCCAAGGACACAATGACAATGAGGTTTGAATACAATCCGGTTGGTGAGTTCCACTGTTCCATTGCTGTTCAATAAGCAAAATAAACCTAACTTTTTATGACTAAAACTCAAACTAAATATAAAATACAGTTGATAATGACGACTAAAACCAAGCCGTTAAACCAAAAGAATGCTACAAAATATCATGTTCAAGTTTGGTTTTTTTTTTGTTTTGTTGTAAAAGTAGGACGTTTAAGATTAATAATCAGAATTTTTTTTTGCCATTGTCGGTGAACAAAAGTCGCAAAGTGTGATTTGGCAGTTCAACATAAAACTAAACTAACTAAACCCTGCAAGTTTGTTCTATTCCTTTTCTAAATTACGCATTAATAGTGTGTTGTCTTTTGCTAACAGTTATTCAAATGTGGTTTGTGTGTCCTAAAACTGCTTTTTTGATGACTAGATAAATGAATGAATGCTATGAGCTCAAATTAAAAGTGAAAAATAGCAAATTATAAAACAAGAAAAGGCATGGATCAAACAAATAACGGACAAAACTTCCAAACAGATCGAGTTGTTGACGTTTAAAGCGACTCTTCTGCTCAGAATTTGAAGGCAAAACAAGGCTCCATCCCCTCTCACATTGCTAGCATACAGTCCCTGCACCAGTGTTTGGGAAGCGCTGCTGTTTGTTTGAGCGAGTAATCTAATCCCACAGTGAATGAGTGCAGCCCTGGAGCCAGCTGTTCCTCCCTGGCACCTGTCTGCCCCGAAAGCCCCTTCTGTGAGCGGGTTCATACATTCACAATGTGGAGCGCCGCATCCGTCCAGCGGGTGTGTCCGAATAGCTCCGAGCAGGATTCTGGGCAATGTTTTCTTTGGGTTTGTGTGTGAAATGACTGACGTGCCACGCGAAGGCTCGGAGAAACGCAAGATATACAACATTTGAAGTTACATTGTAGTGTTTGAGAGCTTTTGTCAGGAAGGGGATCTGATTTAAGGGGAGACGCTGCAGGTGAATAGGAAAAAATCTTAAATTTAAAGATAGGAATTTGAAACTTCTCCTGTAGTTTACTCACATAAATGTAAGAAAAAAATGTATTACAAGTTTTTCATCATGGCATGTTTTCATGTAGAAATAAGGCATTTTATGTGTAAAAATGGCCAAAAATACACATATCTGGGACATTTAAATCTGAGAAATGGACAGAACCAGATTGAAATTTCATTTTGTACACAGATTAGTTACAAACAATTTACAGAGGGGAGTAGAGAGTAAACTAGATTGGACTGAAAATTGTCCTAAAACTTCAAATTTTCTTGACTTAATACTTAAATAAATCAGTTTTAGAATTAGGTATGTAAAAAATCCTTCCGTACTTTTCGTCGTTGTTTGTCGAGTCCAAGATTGTAAAGTTTGGTGTGTTTAGGATCTACTTTAAGGCTGATGTTTATGTCTTTGTGGGAGAAAAATGCATTTTAAGAAAACAGCCTTTAAAGTTACAATGTCCCAGAGAAATCTATGGATGAAGTGGATTCAATTGAAGAATAAAACATTTTTAAGAGCAGATTGGACAAGTTTGTTGTTTCCACATGAAAGCCGATATGTTGAGAGAGCAAACTAACCAAAAAAACAAAAACTGAAAATAATTAGTTTTGCCTGTAGTGTCTCACCGTAAAATGAAAACCACACATCAAGATCAAGGTTGGGTTCATGCGACATCACAACATTCTCCCCAGAGATAGTCGGCATCTGACCTCCATACGGGAAACATTCCATTGATTTTAAAGCAGAACAAAGCAACTTCAGCGACAGAGCTCCCCCTGCAGGTCTCTTGTGAAAATACACTGCTAGTGAAAGGACGCAATGAAATACAATCAAATACAAAAACATTTCACGTTGCCAAACATAAAAAAAGAGTCAGGATCTCTCAGGAGAGTTGTTTTCGGGTCGGCATCAGGAAATGTTGCTAGGCTGGTTTTCCACTCAGAGACAGCAGGGGGCGACGGCGGGGGCTTCAAACACCCCGAAAATGCATCTGGAACCACCACAAGGACTTACAAAGACGTTTAATAAGGTGAAAATGTTACTTAGTTCCGCTTTAATGTGTTAGAGCCGCACTTTCAGCCACCGTTCAACAACTACAAGAGCAAACATCAAGCTTTGGGGTTTTATTGTGCCAAATACTGTCATAAAGACATGGAGAACAATATTATAATAGAAGGACCCAAATTTGTAAAGTTATCCAAGAATGCTAAGGGCAGCTGTGGAATAAATACTACCGTGATGCTGTATTTTAACATCTACAGAACAAGCCCTTTAATTTTCTGTGGAAACACCAGGTCAAGAACATCTGTTAAGACCCAGCCGTGTGTTGATTTGAATTAATTGCGCTCAAAATACACATAATTTGAAGTGAGTGAAAAAGTTGCGTTTCCTATTGAATCAACTGAGAGTTTTCCCCTGCACCAGGCCACGCCCCTTAATATGACGCATTGCTGACTGGATCTAATGTTTAAGCCTGAGCTGGAGCAGGTCGGATGTGGTTGTCTTCAGAAAGTGATGATGTCATGCTCTCACGTGGAGGGCAAGGTTTTTTGATAACACTGCACTTTTTATGACAAATATCTAAAAATGTTGAATCATAGTGACTGACTGGACACATTAACTTGCCATTTGAACATTACCTTCAGCTGCACCCGTCTGTGTTAAATATTATCGAGCTACAATGTTGTGATGTCATCTGAAACCCATTATGTTTAACTGTCAGATTTGTTGACCTGGTTTATGGTTCATATCTGTAATTACTGGGACTATCACATGACACAAAGTTCAACTTCTTGTCTCTGAGCATAAATAAACAAAAGAGAGATCCTTTGTTCACAGCAGCAGTAACTCTAAAGACGTGTTTGCTGTCAGTTGAAAAGACTCTAGAGCAGGCATGTCCAAACTCAGGCCCGGGGGCCAAATGCGGCCCTCAGACCAATTTTTCTTGGCCCTTAGGCTTCCTGGTGAACTGGCCCACATTGTCCCGATAAGTACTATTTACAGCACATTTCAGATTTTCTACAATTCCAACCTAAATAACTAACATTTTGGTGCAATACAGACCTGATATTAAGGCAATGAGACTGAATGTAGATGTGGTGGTGCTTAAAACATCAGATAAATGCAGCTTTTTAAAAAACGTTTCGCGATTGATTTGTGGCCCTCCGCTTGGTCCATATTTCAATATGTGGCCCTTGATGGAAAAAGTTTGAACACCCCTGCTCTAGGGTCTATATGACTCTCAATGGTTCTCAAAATGCTCTAATTAAGACTTAGTTTGGTGGATAGCATCTGTGGCAATGATTTATTTTAGTTTTAAATTTGTGATGTTGCAGTTTGTGAAGAATGTTTAAAAAATAAAAGTTTAAAATGACAGGAAGAGTGCTGAGTTCTATAATGGAATCCCTGTGTGATGTCATCAAAAAAGCGACGCACCATTGAAAATACGGGGGAAAAAACAGTTTACACACAACACAATGTCACAATTTTTTGACAGTTTAAGCCATCATTAAACAAAGTAAAGTTGTTATCAGATATTATTATTTTTCAAATCAAAACTATTGTGTAATTTATATGGATTTTGGCCCTTGTTTTCAAAATGGTTGCTAGGAAACAACTGTGGAATTACCTCTGTCTATGTCACATTTGCTGCCCACGTTCAACCAGGAAGCACCATTATAAACATTACAAAAACTGTCAAACTGTGGACAAATACGCAAAATGTTAAATCTTAACTATAATCATGTTCGCTACGTTTTAGTGAAATATGTCATTGAACCTGTCATGTGCACTTTAAACCATAAGATTATATGAAAAGTTCATGGAGATAATCCTAAACAAATAAAATAATGAGGTTCAACATTTATAGATTTCTATTTTAGATATTATATTTCTTTCAAAAACATTAAATCTCCCATAAAGTTACAAAGGCCCCGCCCACCGTTACATTATTACTTAATCAAATTGTTGAACGTGAACGCAACCTGACAATGTGAATCTGTATCCAAAATATACAGCTGCTATAAATGTATCATGTCATCTTTCAATGTTTTATTTTAAATGTAAAGATTTTGGTATCACTTTATAATAACTACACCTACAATACAATTCCAATAATAACTACAATTTACCTTGACAAAGTATGAGCAAGGACATAATTCGTGGTGAACAAATAGTTTATAAAGCATGATTCAGGTTTAGTACCTACTTTATTTATTAAGGTTAATGTTAGGAATTAGGGTTAGATTCGTAGAAGGTCCCATAACATGCAAAATCGACTTTTTAGAGGTTTTAACCTTCCTACAGTGCTATTTGGGCCTCGTATGTGTGCCCAAAGTGGTTTTTTGATTGATTCCCGCATGCTTTCGCTAGAGAACTATCTTTTCCGTCCCCCTCGGCTGAGCAGCAGACGGGGGCTCCTCACAAGGATGACGCAGTGTTTAAGCCACGCCTCCGGGAAGCGCGCAGCCGCAGAATAAACACAGCTAATGCTAATGCTACACAGTAATTACACGATGGATCGACAGATCGAAGAGTTAGCTTGTTATTTACCAAGCGGCAGCGTCCGTCGTCGAGGTACTGGAGCACGTCAAACTCCAGGTCAGATCCAGGACGTAGGACTCAGCACGACGCACCGTCAGGACGGATAAAAGGTTTATTCCCGTGTTTGTGTATCGCTGTTTACCGGAGCACACGGCGCATGCGCAACATCTCCGCTCTAGGCTTCGGCACGAGTTGGGCGGGGGAGGCAGCCTGCTCTCTGTTCGGGGGGGTCAGATCTCGGAGTGAGCCGTTTGCTTTTGCAAGGAGGGGGGCCAGTCCAAGAAATGGGTGTTTTTTGGAAACTGTTATGTTATGGATATTGTACAACGCAAAATTTTATCAACAAAGCCCTTAGAATAGACTGTGTGAAGGGGAAAATAGCAGAATATGGGACCTTTAAGCCTGAATCTTTCTTAATAAACTATTTGTTCACTATGAATTAAGACTTTGTTCATGCTTTATTGAGGCAGAAATACATGTAGTTATTATAAAGTGTCACCAAGATTTTGAATAGATCTTAATTATTTGCTTTATACCTACAATAAAAAGTAAAAAAAAGTGACATATCTTTATTTAGGCTCAACATTTCATTTCATTCTTGCAGTGTGCGTCACAATTAGACTTTTTAAAATGCAACCTTCAACATCAAAAGCGCAGGATCTCGTTCATACTTCTGAAGCGGAGCCAGAAAGACTCAGTTATGAGCCACGGCCCAAACCACAAAGCTTTGAGCGCAGAAGCATCTCTCAGTCGCATCAAAGTGTGTCAGGCCACGCTGTTTGTTCGAGGCCAGCAACACCCAGAGCCATAGTAGAAAACACAATTGTTCAGGTGGGAAAAACGGACAGAGAATAGACGTCAAATGTGTGCTCGAAGGGCGATACTGGCAGAGGACAAAGAGATTTTATGTGGACGCAACAAGAGAAATATCAAGTTTAAAGGGATTGGGTTGGTTTAAAGGGCCTCATGCTGGTTTAATGCCAATAAGCAGATAAAACCAAAACGGCCTTGGGTTTGCAGACTAAACAAGGAGCCGTCTGAGCCCAGATAAACTATTGTAATCGACTGCGCTGTGATCTTAACAGTACTTTGAACGTGTATTTCGTTACAGAATGCAAATGTATTCTGTAATGTATTCCATATAATCTCTGTATTCTGAACACTGGGATTACTTTCACATTGGGTCGCATTGTATCGGTGTGAAAACATGACGGCGGCTTTTTGTTTCACTGTTTGTTCTGCATTTATTTGTACGATATACGAGAACGTTTAACACAAATTAGAGAAGCAGAACGTGTGCACACATTCACGCTAACAGCTTTGTTTTCTATTTTCTCTGCAATGCAGCTCGAAGCCTAAATTTTATGGTCAAAAACTACAATATTTTCCTCTGATTTTAGAAAAGTAGCTATATTCTGAACAAAGAAAACAAAACAAAAAAGCAGAAGTAGAAAAAGTAACTGAACCAAAAGACTGTTACTCTGAGTGTTCTTTGAGTACACTGTATTCAGTTACATTCCAATGCTGACTGTAGAAAAATCTGGTTTTGATGTTTTATGAAGAAAAACAAAAACAAACAAAAAACACTAATTTGGTTGTCTGTCTATGTCCATGTCTCTGTGTTAACCCTGGGACAAGTTGGTCCCTGTCCAGTCACCTTGCGCAAGTGGTAGAAAATGAATAAATAAATCAAATTATAGATGCACCTTAAAGGGCTCTACCTAATCTTTACTGTTTTAAAACATGACGAACATAACCAGTTTATTTTAAAGTCTTAATCAGTCACATGCATCGCTCAGTTTCCTAATGCAGTCCCAGCATCAGAAATATTCACAACGATGAGTTTATCAGCATTTTTCATGAGTCTCTGAGCCCTGAGCGAGTTTTACTGTCCTGGAAAAAGCCATGGATGTATTAAAAGAACTGGATAAGGTACGCCCCCTCTGTCTGTGGTCCCAGATTGATTAGTGGCCGTGCGAGGTACTGCAGCCTCTTGGAACCAGCCATTTTCTAAAATTGCACATTATAATTGCAGACAGTACTGAATTATTATCGGTATACAAATAAAATAGAAGGAAATGTTCTTTTCTACCGTTTCTAAAATCACCGAAATTACCGTTTTTATATTAAGTGACGTCACCGCAAACATGTGCGAGTCACGTGAACGAGCACGTCGGACGATATAAACAGAAGCTCGTGGAAAAGGCTCGACTAGAGACACCTGTAAGTTGTATTTTATTTCATTTCAGACGCTTTCAGGTGTGCTCTAACATGAAGAACACAATTACAATCACACAAGCTAACGTTAACACAAAAACTTGCAAGCTGCGTGGTCGTTCACGTCGCTCAAAGCATCATGGGGGAAAGCAAAGATGTCAGCCTTCGTATCAGGAAGTAAATGCGGAAGTAAGAAACTTTTTTGGGGTCATGCGCCAATGAGCACTCTCCATAGGGATAAACAGGACGGCCATCTTGGGTTCATCTTCCAGGTTTTATTATAGTTCTATGGAAAAAGCTAACAAACATTAGCATGCTAACGGTGCACTTCCTGCTTCTCATAGAATAAAACTCTATGAACAGATGCAGAGAAAGTGCTGTGGTCTCATTTTCACCAGAATGGATGATTTTACAACACAATGAGGCAACACAGATTTTACTTTATTACATGCACATGAACTAGTTCTGTTTTCCACGTTTCAAACTGTAAAATCAGGTACAGCTCCTTTAATTAGCCTCATAAAGCTTAAACAAAGACTTAAATCATAATGAATGGTGCTCTCAGGTCGGATAATCAGCTGATCCCAAACACAAAAAGCAAACAGAGAGATTGAGCTTTTTCTGACCCTCGGTTTTGGAATAATTTACCTTTGTCTGTGAAATAAATCCCACTAAAAGACAGTTATTAATCTTAAATTAATCTTAAAAACATACTTCTTTTCTTTGGCTTTTAACAGAAAATTGTCCTGTTGATCATGTTTTGTCGACGGGTTGTTTTCACTTTTTTACATGTGCAGCACAGCCTTGTAAAGCGCTTTGGATTGGACCAGAAATGGTTTATTTAGGTCAGGACAGGAGCGAGTTTTGGGTATTAATCATTAAGCCTGAACCATTCTATTTGTTCTTATGAATTAAGTTTTTGTTGATGCTTTATGAAGGTAATTAAAAGTGCAGTTATTCTAAAGTGTAACCAAAATTGTTAACATTTTATAATAACTAATGACGACAAAGACGAATTATTCAGCCTTTTTAAGTATTTACTAAGCCTAAATCATGCTTAATAAAAGATTTGTTCGCTACGTCTTTATTTATTATAAAGTGTAGTTATTTTAAAGTGTTACCTAAAATACACAATTTAAACAGAAAGGCCAAAGTTAAAAATACAGTATTCTTTAAAAACCACTGATGTTTTGATGTTGTAACTTCCCTTTAAAGCAGATCAGTATCAGTTTACCATGTGCTGCTAACATTGTATGGATGTTTTATTACCCGCTAAAAGGAACTGTAGCTATTCTCAAAACGAACCATTACCTTCTCCACTTGATCATGTGCGATATGGAATGGAGAGTAATGGTTCAGGAAGATGGTTAATCTATAATTTTGCCCCAGGTCACCCTTGAAAATGTGGTTTCGATCTCAGTGGGTTCATACCTGGTTAAATAAAGGTTAATAAATAAAATAAATATTAATTGGGGTGCACGGTGGCAGAGCGGCTAGAGCTTCTGCCTCTCAATAAGGAGATCGTGGATTCGAATCCCGCACCACCCCAACATCGTGGTCTCGAATTCTGAACCACCCTAACATCACACGATCTCTCTGGGTGGAGTCTGCATGTCCTCCCCGTGTTACCGTGGGTTCTCTCCGGGTTCTCCGGCTTCCTCCCACCGTCCAAAGACATGACTGTACAGGTTAATTGACAACTCTAAATTGTCCCTAGTGTATGAATGTGAGAGTGAATGGTTGTCTGTCCTTGTCTCTGTCTCTCTGTGTCAGCCCTGCGACGAGTTGGCCACTGTCCAGGGTGTACCCCGCCTAAGGCCCAAAGTCACTGGGATAGGCTCCAGTCACCCGCGACCCCTAACGGGAATAAGCGGTAGATAATGAATGAATGAATAAATATTAATTTTCAAGTGAATTTCTTTCGTTGTTTAATTTGCTCATGCATTTTGAATGTTATTTAGTTTCTCAGTCACAGTTCTAAAAGATTACATACTTTCAAAAATGAATACCTGGATGTTTTTATGGTTGCAATAAGACAATATTATGGAAATCGATCAAGAATGTGCTGAAATGTGCTGGTAAGTATTGTGTTTCTGAATCAAAATGTGTAAAAATAACCACAAAAAGCCTTTTTAAGTAGCTTTTATTATAGAAAATATACTTTACATTATAATTTTGCATTTCCCCAAACAATCATTTTAATTTATTACAATATTTCACACATTTTTATATCCCCCACCACAATTATTCACCATCCTGTCTTGTGCAATCTTACTATAATCCTATTCTTTTGGCTTCTACCAGGGTTTAAAGTTATTCTGTGACTTGTGTGTTTTGCTTTCATGTGTCGTGTCACATGATTCCCGGAAAGTAAAGCTGGAATAACAAGAACAGCCGTGTCTATAGGCAAATACATATATATGACTTGACATGTTAAGCAGCTTTTATTGTGAGAATTTGAACCATAGATCAACGGTTTCCACACAGTTTTTTTCTTGAGGGCCTCAAATTGAAACATAAATCTAATGCAGGGGCCACAGAAAAGTAGTGAATGCAATGAATTAAATGGTGGAAGAAGTATACAATTTTGTTATAAAAAGTTATTTAAGTAAAAGTATTGCAAGAAAGAATCCACTAAGGTAAATGCATTGAAGTACAGCTTAAAAATGTACTATTAGAGTAAAAACTACAAGTATTTCAGACACATTTTGAGGATTATAAAGTGTCAAAAGTGGTGATCTGAATAAAAAAAGTGCTGATTTTTGCACAACAGAAACTACTACTTAGTAGTAGGATTACTATTGCAACAACACATCATCAGTAGGGTAAAACTAACCTGTCTCACGACGGTCTAAACAGAAACTACTACTAGGCGCCACCTGCCTGGACAGCTGGATTAGCCACACCTCGTCTGCCTGGACGAACTCCTTCTACTTTAGATGAACTGTTCCTCATCTCCTGCTGGAGGGATCTCTCTACACTGGTGGACTGTTCCTCGTCCGCCTGGAGGAACTCTTTAAAGCCTCCTCCCTCTTGAGTGGTTCTGGCTCCACAGTCCAAGTGGATGCGTCAGTCCTAGTTAATCTGCAGCCTGTCCGTCCGTGGGAGTAGGATCTCTCCTTCACTGTGGTTCTCCCCGAGGTTTCTACTTTTTCCCGTGGGGTTTTTTGTAGTTTTTCCTCGCCGCGAAGGAGGGTCAAAGGACAGGGGCATTCTGGGACAGTTATCTGAACTGCTTTTACCTGTGGCCCATCGAGGCAACTGTTGTTGTGATTTTGGGCATTATAAAAATAAATTGATTTGATTTGATTTGATTACTGAATCTAGTTCCTAATTTTTCTTGCTGTTTTTATTTGCAGATTAATGTTTGCTGAAGGTGGGACGTTAAACTCAAATAAACACACAATAAAAAGTTTGCCTCAGATATCTCAGATGGGCTCTAACAGTAAAGAAAAGTATGTTTACTTTTAGTGATGTTAAAGGGGCTGTATCTGATTTTTACCACTTTGAAACATGAAAAACTACTTCATGTACCTGATTTTTTTTGCATGTAATTAAGTCAATTCTGCTTTGCTCCAGCACAGATATGTTATAAAAGCATCTATTGGGGTGAAAATAGAATGTTTTCTTATACGAGAAGCAGGAAGTGTTGTTAGCATGCTAATGTTTGTTAGCTTTACCCAGGATGATAAAACTGGCTCAGAGACTCTGGAAAAGGGCTCATGAACTCATCGTGGGGAATATTTAGGATGCTGGTGCTTGAGCGATACATGTGACCGCTGTTGTGTTTTTCACGTTTCAAAACAGTAAAAATCAGATACATCCCCTTTAAAATTTTTGTGGAATGTACAAAACTTCTCCCAAATAAAGTAAAAAGAGCCCACTGTAAATGTACTTAAGTAACGTACAGATACATAGAAATATTACTTAAGGTGAGACACTGCAGAAAGAACCTAAAACTTAAAGATAACAATTTGAAACTTCTTGTGTAGTTAACTCACATAAATGTAAGAAAAAAATGTATTAGTGTTTCATCATGTCATGTTTTCATAAGGCATTTTATGTGTAAAACGGCCAAAACTGCACATGTTTGACAGGATTACATTTCTTATTTTAAAAACCAACAGCGGGGATTTTGGAATACTTATTTAGTTTTTGAGTAAACTAGTGCTGACTGAAAATTAACCTAAAAATTCTAATTTCTCCTCATTTTTTTGACTCAATAATTTAATAAATCAGTTTAAGAATTCAGAACGTCAAAATTTTGTTGAGTACAATGTTGTACAGTTTGGTATGTGCCACTTCAAGACTGATCTTTATGTTTTCTTTGGGAGGCTTTAAAAGTTGCATTGTCTCTGGATAAAATGATACAATAAAACATGTTTAGGAGCAGATTGGACACGTTTGTTGTTTCCACATGAAAACAAATGCTGAGAGAACAAAAAACTGTTACTCAAGTAGATATTTACATGTCATTCTTTCACTTGAGTAATGTTTTTTCTTTTGTCATAATTAATAAGTGACAAAGCTGAGTACAACTGCTTATAAAGACATTCAAGTTGCATCAGTCTGACCTCACATGTGATAAAATGTGCAGCAGATAAAACATATAAACCTGGAAGTGAAAGTAAAACCTGCAACCTTTGAAACTCTCATCTGTGTAAATATCATACAGTTTTATTACAATTATAGTCCAAGCCTTTATCGTTTATGAGCAGGAACGGAAAGATAACAGTGTCATTGAATTTGTTTTGCGACTCGAGTGGAGCATTTATCCATGTGTTTCAGAAAATCTTTGTCTAATCTAAAAATAACGCGTGAATATTAAGCATTATTTCGTCTGTCCTTTAAACGACAGCAGACCAATAACATTTTCAACTGTTTCTGACTGCTTAAATCATTTTGCAAATGACTCAAATTTGGAATGTTTATGTAAATGTGCACTGATAGATTTTCTAGTTGAGGGTCCGTCACCTGATTTTCATTTTCAAAACACAAAATTACATCACAAAACAGATTAAGACACACAAAATCATTATAAAAAATAAATCAAAAGAGAAGAGTGCAGATAAATCAGGTCATGTGTCTTGAAATTGACCTTTAACCTTGTATACATTTGTCAGATTTCTGTCTCTATTGTCAAAAACGTACTCGGTTTGCTGCTTGTTTCCAGGAGATTGCTTGGTTTCGTTCCATTTCCAGGAGATTAAACTGTTTCAGACCCTCCACCACCCTCCAGACTTTTAAAAGGCCTTGCAGCGTATTGATTTTTCCCTCCACACAGCTCTTACATTTGCGTGTGATGTGTCTTTAAGAGCTCGCTGCAGGAGGAGGTGACTGTGCAGGAAAAGGCCCATTTGCAGGAGCCACAGTCAGCAGTGGAGTATGCGCCTCTCCCTCCCCCTCTGGTCTGGACAGAGGGGGAAGTCATGGCCCCGTCCTGCATCGCTCCGGGGCTCGTGTTACAGCGACGTCACCAGCAAGAGGCGGAGGCTGTGGTCACGTTCACACTGCAGGTCTCAATTCAGATTTCTTCCCAGATCAGACTTTTTTTTCAGAAATAAAATGAGGCTCGGAGCAGTTTTCATGTGTGAACGGAAAAGCCCTGGAGCGTTTGATGTGGAGAAGAGGAAAGGACAAAACAAAACCAGCAGGAGTCAAGCTGTTGTCACAATTTGAGACAGATTATAAAGAGGAAGCACCATTTGTCAAAACAAGTCATCTTTATCTTTTGTCTTAAGAAGAGGTGAATAGGAAAAAATCTTAAATTTAAAGATATCAATTTGAAACTTCTCCTGTAGTTTACTCACATAAATGTAAGAAAAAAATGCATTACAAGTTTTTCATCATGTCATATTTTCATGTAGAAATAAGGCATTTTGTGTGTAAACATGGCCAAAATCACACATATTTGGGACATTTCAATCTGAAGAATTAAACGTCCTAAATATGTGCAATTTTGGCCGTTTTTACACATAAAATGCCTTATTTCTATTTAAAAACATATGATGAAAAACCTGTCATCCATTTTTCCTTACATTTATGTGAGTAAACTACAGGAGAAGCTTCAAATTGATATCTTTTAATTTAAGATTTGTGATGTCTCCTGCATAAACTCTCATGATGGACAAGCACACAGACCTATCACAGTTGTAGCTACTCGTAGTTTCAAAAATATAAGCCGAATAGTTGCACCTGCTTTTTAAAGTTTTGTTGGACATTGCACTTTTATGATATTTGATCTATCGATGTCGTCATTCATTGATTGGCTTAAATCCAATCAGTTTCACCAAAGGATATAAACTGTTGTAAAAGGCTTAGTGACAAAACCCTATTATAAACCTTCCTCACTAATACAAGAAATAGAAGAACCATTCATTTAGTAAGATTTAGTAAGATTTACTAACATGACCCACATTTCTGTACAATGTTGTGTAATACTTTGATCAACCACTAGGCTGACATCTAGCACAAATCTATTACATTTTATTAACTACTTCCTCATTATTCTCTGTAAAACCTGTAAGACTCGTACAGCCAAATGTAGGTTACGTTTTCTGTTTTTAAATTTGTTTTGGGATAGTGTTCCTGCAGCTATAACCCAAGGCCTATTGGTGTGATTATTAATGTCATAGTCTTTGTATTAGTGTCATATGCTTCTGATCAAACTGTAAATAATCCTGATCAAATGACTTCGTGTTATTAAATATTTTAGGCTGTAACTGGAAATATCTCCACATTGTGAGTCTTGAGTCTAAGTCACTTCCCTCTTTTGCCTTATGTCAGATACAAGTACATTTTGTCCCTTGAAAAACTTGTATAAGCTCAGCCCGTGTCCCCCAAGGCAGCGTTACAAGACAGCTCTTTGGCTCCCTCTAGTGGAAGTTGTTTTTAAAGGCACTCCGGATTGAACCGCCTGTGCAGGGAGTGCTCAAATACAAAAATATAAAGTATTACTTTTAATTTATTTAATGTTTTATCATGTAGGTCAGTTGAGAACACTTTCTTATTTACAATGACGACCTGGACAAGAGGCAGCACAAAAACAACACAATCATTCAATTGTCAAGCATTAGTAGTGTATTAAAGAAGAAAAAAGTGTTTAAACATGTGCATTAATCCTTTAATATACTCCGGATTGAGTAGATTAATAGGCCTAGTTAAAAAGGTACATACATGTCGAATTAAGACTTTATGATTCATATTCACTAGTTTTACTAAACTTAGTTTAAAAGGATCATAGTGTTTACTTACGACTACTTTGTTGGAAGTTGGCTCCCTCTGGTGGTATTTCCTGGTACATGACTCCACTTATAATGGGGCTGCACATTACTATTATTCTTATCAGTCATTTGAATAGTCACAACCAAAAAAACAAAGTCCCGGAGTCTTGGCCCAAGATACAAAAGATAACTAGAGCACAATTCGTACACAGGGCAATTCAAAGTGCTTTACATAACAGGAAAAAGTTGCATTAAAATCACAAAACACAAAAAGACACACAGAATCATTTTAAAATAAAGCACTTTAAAGGGGAAGAGTACAGATAAAGATTTCAATCATATGCACATCTAAACAAACTATTTTTACCCTGGATTTGAACATTGTCAGAGTGGAGGCCTGTCTCACATCTTCAGGAGACTGTTCCAGATTTTAGCTGCTGTTCCGGTCCTCTACAGAAGTGGTTCTTAAACTAGGGGTCGCCAAGTGGGGTCGCGGAAAACTTTTGTGGGGTCGCCAAATTTTTTCCAGTCGGGAATTAACGCGCTATTTTGTGAGGTGAAACTATGAAAAAAAAATATATATACAAATTCAGAGCTGCTGTTTTCGCATTCCTAGGCGCTGTGTGCGCCGCTTAGAGCTTAAATTCTTGTCCCGAGCCGGAGCCGGCCCGAAACCGACCCGTCCGCTCTGCTGTCGGGCTGAGTCGGGCTCGGCTGGGGGCAGAGGCGCGCACGTCCGTAACACGCGCTCCACGGTGAAAGAGCGCGATGTGCAGCCAGTGCTGTGTTCTTTTCCTCCTCATCCTCGAATAAAGGGGTCAAGACACCTGACTGAAAGAGCGCGGCTCTACACGGAGCGGAGGAGAGAGAAAAAGAGAGCGCAACAGAGGAGAGAGAGCAGGAGAAGAGAGAGAGTTAGCGCGGAGTGGAGAAAAAAGAACAGGAGGAGAGAGCACGGATGCCTTCCCAAAAAGCTGAAGAAAGGAGCGAGGGAGAGAGCTCATGTGGGCCGGCGTCAGCGGAGGAACAGGCCCGTCTGGGACAGGAGGCGTCCCGTTGGTGCAGGTAGAACACTATACACTTGAAGCCCTGTCAGGCGCTTATTCTGCCTATCTGCGGTCCGTGAGCGGGGCTCGTGCGGTCCGTGAGCGGGGCTCGTGCGGTTCGTGAGCTCCGTGAACTGGACTCGTGCGGTCCGTGAGCGGGGCTCGTGCGGTCCGTGAGCGGGGCTCGTGCGGTCAGAGCGGGGCTCGTGCGGTCAGAGCGGGGCTCGTGCGGTCAGAGCGGGGCTCGTGCGGTCAGAGCGGGGCTCGTGCGCTCCGTGAACGGCGCGGTTCGTCATTCAAACTCGCTTCAGCGCTTCAGGTCTTCCGCTCCTCACAGCGCCTTTTGCGTGCAGTTTCACTCAGATGATGGAGAAAAGTCCCACCTGAGGCTGGGCCTCATGGCTCCTGTCGGTCCACGCCTTTTACTCTCTCTCTCTTCACAAAATCACAGAGCGCTCTGGCTCACTGCCTTGACGAGAAGCGCTCGACCTCTAACTCATCCTAACTAACTCGTCCTAACTAACTTGTGCTAACTAACTTGTCCCAGACAAGGACCGAGATGTGTCCAATACTAACTTTCTCTATAACCTGCGCAGCCTGACCTGCACCTCCAGTTTTATGTACATTTCTAAGCATATTATTTCATGTACAATTTTAAGTGTTTTAGTTTATATACATTGTAAGTGTATAGTTGACATTGGAATCTGTCAGATATAAGGCCATCAGTGAAGTGCAAGTGAAAGTTAGTTTTACTGCTGTACAGTGAGGTAAAGAAAATAAAATCCCACAGTACTTTTTTTGTAGGGCATTTGACCCAGTGACCCCTGTATTTTATAGACATAAATACAACATTATTTAGTGTATTATTTAATGTCATAATTATTCAGTGTTTATTTGTTCACTTTGTTCGCTTTGTTCCACTTCTTGTGAATCAAATTCTTGTAGTTCTTACATTGCCAGTTGGTTTTTAGTTGATTTAGTTTGACGGAATGACAAAAACCTTTTGAGGGAGTGTCAATAACTATAGGTCTGCCCAAAATCGGCGTGGGAGTAATGTGGGGTCGCCAGACCTCACAAGATTTTTTGTGGGGTCCCCAGACAAAAAGTTTAAGAACCACTTCTCTACAGCAGGGTGCAGCAGATCACTTTGGTCTCTCCTGGCTCAAATCCCTGTCCTTGATTTGAGCCAGGACTTTTGGGAATGATGTTGGCACTACCTGCAACTGGACAGACAAAAACAGAAGAGACAAAACAGTTAGAATGTAGTGTTTACTGATTTTATTTGTATTTCTAAAACAGTCACATCCAGAACACACTTCACAGTTGAAAACCTAAGAAAAAAAAAATGTGTTTAAAAGAGAGAAAAAAAAAAAAAACTGCTGTTAAAAATGTGACTGTGCTCATTTGTTCAGTGAGCCAAGTGCATTTTACTTCCGTCATTTTATTGTCATTTAAAAAAAGAAGAGCATTCAATCACTCACAAAGAGACAGAACAGGGAGTGTGAGATAACTCAAGCGTGAGAAGCAGAATACACAACTTTATGACGAGGAACCAGGCTCACAGTTTTGAATATTACAGCTTACTGGTCCTTTGAACTTTTCTGAAATGTGCATGACAAACGCGATCACGTGCTGTGAAGAGGATTTCAAGAATACTGCTCAATCATGTTGTACTTTCTATAGGAGCCTCGTGTGAACATTGCTCCGAGGTTGAAGGATTAAGCAGAGCCGTAACGGGCAGGTGAATGAGTTACACCCTAATTTAGAGTTGATTTAACAAGTTTTAATGTGTTATCTGCACTCACTATCTAGGTTTTTATTCAGGATTGTGTTTGTACTGTGTTTATTCAAGCTGCAGCAAATCATTTCAAACAGTTAAAGCTGGGGTACCTGACTTTTTTGGGTGTAAATTAAGAAGTTTTGTGTTTTCCATCAAAGAGTATCTTGTATAAGCAGCACTTAAACACAAAAATGAGACCTCCGCGCACTCTCTGCATCTAATAATAAAGTATTTTGTCTCGAAGTAAGAGCTAAATGCAGCGCTCTGATTGGCTGCGCTTGGGTGGTCCTCCCCAGTTTCATTTGTCATCTGAAAAAAGCTGTTTTAAAGCTGTGCACAGGACCGAAAACAAATGTATGTGAATTTTAACAATGTACCAAAGGGTTTGAGAGAGTGAGGAGTGAGTTAGAAAGATTTAAAAACCTACTTCTGGTTCTACAGTGTAAAAAGGGTACCCCAGCTTTAATTTGCCTTCAATATGCAATAACTACAATCATATTAGACTTTTATACCTTTCGGGAGGACGTTTTGCTGGAAGTACATGGGACTGTTCATGTTCCCGGCCGGTCGGTACTGTCCCACCACAAAGAGCTTTTTCCCGCTGGAGGCCACGCCCACTCCCAGCTCGGTGCTGTCCTTCCACACCACCTGAGTGAAGTGTCCTGGACAGAGGAGAAGACACGGCTCAACATCTGCGATCAGCAAAGGCCTGCATTGGTTGAGGGCACCACTACGGCAGGGAATAAACAGCGGTAATGATTATCTTATTTATATTATCTTATCTATCTAACAATTTATCTTTGTCATTGAATGAAACCGTAAATAAAAATGCACCTTAAAAACAAATTGTATTACAAATTAGCGACCCTACCTGGCATGAATGTGCTTTTAAAGAGAATACATTGTGCCCTAATTCTGCAACATTCTGGACATTTGAGTCACTTTCCATCTTGTAATGTCCTTAAAAAATTGTCTCTGGAAATGTCTATGATGCAGATGCAGAGAAATACACTTTATTATAACGCCCTGTACCTATAACTTTTACCTATAACCTTTACTTATTGAAAATAAAATGATGTGATCTTGATAAAATAGGGAAATGTGAAGCTGTTGTACATGATAGTAGGCTGATTCACTCATGTAAATGTAATAAACATCTGAAAATCATTGGTTTAACTTTAGTTTACTAAACAGACAATTTGCGAACTAAATAAATTTGTAATCGTTCCACTTCAAACTACTCTCTCTCTCTCTCTCTCTCTCTCTCTCTCTTAATTAACAGATAATAGAATCTCCAACACATAATCTTAATAAAGGTTTTCAATTGTTATGTGATGATAGTTAAATCATTCCCCAAATGAATAACCAAATCATCGCAAAAATGAACTTGAAAATGAACAGAAATCCACTTCTCTGGAGCTTTGTGAATCCTGTAAAATGCTCTGTCTTTCTTCTGATTTCGATCATTCGCCGATCCCAAAGTGAAAAAATAATTAACAATCTCTGAATAAAGTTTGATAATTGTGGCCGGCACAGTTAGTTTCAACATAAACTCCCTGTCATCACCAGTGCAGTCTGGTGGTGCATGCTGGGATCGGCTGAACAGCAGGAGCTCTATTTAACTCAACAAAAATACTACTTGTACTCAACATACTCTTCCTTCTGCTTTATGAACTTGACATAGTGTTGTCATACATTTCCTGCACAAAAGCTGTGGCACATATACACGATGAGGGAAGTGTCTTGCCCGAAGGCACAACGGCAGTGTGCAAAGACAAGCTCAACTCAAGCAAGGCATTATATTTATCAAAAAACAAAATACTTGAAAGGCGATATTGGCTTTAACAGACGAGAAGTTTGCAAACGTTTCACACCAAGTATCTCCCAAAACATATTAAGAGTTTTAAAGCAGGTCTAAAGCAGGACTATACCAGGTCTATTACACCATTACTATAGACCCTTTAAAGGTTTGTAAACAAAAACATTCTAAATTCTGGAATGGAGGCAAAAGTGAAGTAATATAATAATATGATTTCACTGGAGAAACTGGGATTAACCTCAGAACATCACAAAATATGTAAAACTGGGATTATTTTGGAGAATTAAAACCACTAGGACGCATGCAAGTGACATCAGAGCCCGATTTGAAGACATTTATAATTGTCTTTTACATTATTTGTTTATGTAATAGGAGATTACAATAAAAGTTTTTTACATTTTGATGAAGGGAACATCTAGGTTTTAAGATTTTACTGGACACATAAGCATAGAAATTTTGTGCCCGCAATAGTTTTTAATTTAATCTTTACATTTATTACATACTTGGCACAAACTATACTTTTACTGGGAAGCTCAAATACAGTTTTTGGACTATAAAAGGATATTTTTTCTATCTTTTGTAATAATTTAACAAACAAACTGATATTTCTACCCTGGAACTTCAAAATTGATGTTAGAAAGACTCAAAACCATGAGAATTTAAATACGATGTCAGTTAAATATTAAAAGTGTGTTCTGGTCTACTTAATTTAGTCCCCAGTCGCCTCCATTCTGGAATTTTGAACATTCTAATGACGTAGGGTTTTCTAGAAGTGACAAAAGTAGGATGCGCACACAGCCTGGTACTTGTGCTTACACTCTATGAATTCATTTAAACGGAGCAATTAAAGAACTGTACGACACATGGTTGAGACAAATACAGTTTGCATTGCGCGTACGACTGCACAAAGTGAATTCAGTGAACATTTGTCTGACCGGTTTTGCTGCTGTATCCTGGTCTGCTCCAGCTGTAGTACTTGATCTCACTGTACCACGAATCCACAGCTTCTCTGCCTGAAGGGGACACAGAGGGAAAGGTCATATATGATGCAATACTGAGGCTTTTTGAATTATACTGTGTGAAAACGATGGTATTCATGCTTGATCATATCGTGCGGCTAAAACATGCAGGATAAAAACAAGTAAAAGTGGAGAAGATTCTTTGTGTCTGCAACTGACGAAACGATCTAGTCAAAGTGCAAGTTAAAGGAGAAACAAACTGAAGATGAAGGATTGCTTATATACAGTGGCGTACCTAGGAATTTTGGGGCCCACTGTAAAATTAAGAACAAGTGTGATTTTCTATAACTTCTCTGTGGTGTCTCTTGATTTGTTCTTGAAAAAAAGCTTTTGTTTTTTGCTGTTGTTAGTTTTTTAAATGTGTTATAGCTGGTCAGGTTCACAAACTACTGTAAAATTTAAATTCATATGTGAATTAGTTCGTATGTTCTAAATCTAAACATCTTTAAACAGTGGGGTTTGGGGGTCCTTCCCCAGAAAAAAATATCTTGGAAATTCAACCATATTTCCCTTATGTTGGTGCATTTTAACACATGTTTCAGCTGATTTAAATACATAGTTCACATTTTTAATTTTATGATGTTATTATGTATTTACAGTATATTTGACAATCCCAGACCATTTTGGTGTTTTTTTTCTACTACACTACTTCACTGTGATATTAAGAGAAAAGCAACTATTTCCTTGAATCTTTGATGATTGGGAAGGGCCCCCATCAGGTTGGGGGCCCAAGAGAATTGTGGCCTGTTGCCTAATGGTAAATCCGCCACTGCTTATGTACAGTATTTATGAATGAAATGACACACACCGATATTTTAGACGTGAAAACAACATCATAACATTGCTAAAATCTCAATAAATGTGTTCACCCAAATAAGAAAGTTGTATTTTGATTTAAGGATTTACTGTCAAAGAAGGACATAATGGCTCTCTGTGTGTTACTGAACATATACGATGTGTGGGTGTTTTCAAAGTAAGATGTTCAACACAGATAATACTGCTGACCTGTTTTTGTCACTGGTCAACAGAACTTTGTGCACTCCTTTTTATAGATTACAGTTTACAAGACGAGTACTCGGCCGAGTCAAGGGTCGGTCATAGCTTTACGGGCTTTAAGGGTGCATAAAAAAAAAAGATGGCAGAACCTGAATTGTGGGAATCGTACACTGGGAGCTGGTGTTAACCTTCAGTCTTCCAAGAATGGTGCATGGGAAAGGTTTCAAAGCTCATCTGGACACAGTTTTAAAGGGAATATATTCTGTATTTTTCATATTGTTATTAGACTTTAAACATGCTCTTGAGTACCTTAAATTTGCCATCTCATGTAAAAAAAAAAAGTTTCTTATTCATCCAATGACTTTTTTATCAGCCAGTATGAGATTACACTTACTGAGTGCATCCAGCCAGCAGATGCAATATACAATGTCGTAAATGTGTTATGATGCAGCCATTATCGTGTTTAGAGGCAGAAATGCTCAGAACGAGTTTAGCGATGATTTAAGGACTTAGAACAGTGGAAGATTCTCCGATAAATGACGTAGATGATCTGAATTATGTCCCGGATAGAAGGAGTTCGCAGGAAGTGTGTTTGACGCTTGGAGGGGGTTGGATTTTTTTAATAAACATTCCTCAAAACAGCGTGAATGTAACTGAATGCAACCCCAGGTGTCTTTTTGATGATGGAACATTGTTAGAACATGGTTAAAAGCTCAAAAAAGTCACTGTAGCAGAATATGTTTCCTTTAAGAACTTTTGACATGAATTCGAAACTCATTTTTAATCTAAGGAGTCTTAAATGTACTGACCTGAGCTAGAGTAGTCCTGCCCCAAGGGAGGAGGTATAGCCTGAATGTGCTCTGCCTTTGTTATAGCTCGTTTTACCCTATTGTTCTCTGTTGGTCTCCACCTCGCAGCGTTTATCTGCTAACCCAGTATTGTGTTGTATTTCTAAAAAAATCGCTTCTTTCACCCTTTTTCAAACTAACACTTCCCTCACTTAAAATCTGCACCCCATTGTCTTCAGAAGTGTGTTTTGTGGCTTTCAGTTGACGGTTTAACTGTGTTTCGTGTCAAAAGAAGACACTCAAATTTAGTCCTTGTGTTGTTTAGTTGTGGGGTTAGTCCAAATTTTGATGTGTGAAAGTGTGAAACTAAAATATTTTGCCGTAGTTTGGTTGACAAAAACAAAATAATATAATAACAAAAACAATAACTAAAATAACATACATTTGCGTTGACTAAAAACTATTAAAAGTAGATATTTTTGTTGACTGAAACTATTAGTATAGTCTTTGTATGGAGACTTATAACAACAATGTGCACCAGATTTTAGCTAATAATGAATAAAATGAGTAAATACTGCACTTTTTCAGTCTCACAGCCCCAAACCAGACCACGAACAAACTAAAAACAACAAACCAAAAAACAAAACCATAACAAACAAAAAAAATCATTCTAATAAAAGACTAATACTATAACAAAATAATGACATGAATAGCTTAACACATGTACTTAAAGGCCCTGTACCTGATTTTTATTGTTTTGACACATGAAAAACAGAACTAGTTCATGTTAAACCCTTTACATCAGTCACATATATCCCTCACTTTCCTAAAGAATTCACAGTATCCTAAAGATTCACCGTGATGAGTTTATAAGCACTTTTCACGAGTTCCTTAGCCCAGAGTGTTACATACCTTCACATGTAAAGCTAACAAACACTAGCATGCTAATGGTGCACTTCCTGCTTTTCTTATGGGATAAAACGCTCTATAAATAGATGCAGAGTAAAAGTCATGGTCTCATTTTCACCTGAACAGATGCTTTTATAATGTATCTGTGCTGGAGCAACACAGATTTTCTTTATTATAAAAAAAAATCAGGAACATAGACAAGTTCTGTTTTTCCCATTTCACAACAGTAAAAATCAGGTACAGGCCCTTTAAAGTCAACATTTGGCTTTCTGACCTGTGGGTTTGATGGATGCAGAGCTTGTGAGGCAGTAGATGTTCTCTCCATCGCTGGTTCCACTGTGGACCATGGTGTTCCTCTGCAGAAGATGGTTGGCCCAGCGCTGAGCCTCTGCACACAGCTCACTGCTCAGACTGAGGGCCGGGGCGCCGTGCTGGGACCGGTACGTGTTGTGGGCGTTCAGGAACTCGCGCTTAAAACTAGCATCTGGCATCAAAAAACAAAAACACAGCTTTGTGAACGTATGACAATCTACTACAAATCAAATTCCAATAGAGTGGCAGCTGAGGCAGACAGACAGAAGAGTGGCTTGGTAGAAAAGGTTTCAGATGTAGTCATCTGGACACTATTTTTGAAACTGAGACGTTTCGACTGCCATTCGGAAGTATATATATGCATGGAGGATTCCAGCCCAAATCCAGCACCCTGAGCTGCCCTTTAATGTTAAAGTGTGCATGACAGGTTTTCATTATTTTCAAATTTTTAGTGGAATAAAACCTGTTATAAATATATACGATAGCTCTTCACCAATCAAGTGAAGAAAAGTTGAAAAATATGTTGAAATTTACAGGAAGTAGAGCTGAGTTCCAAAACATGACGACATCAAACTAGGGGGAAACATTTGGGACAATTTACAACCAAGAAACGCCTTTTTCTGATCCTTTTAACATTAATTCAACAAAATAAAAGTGTTCCTATATATTTAATTTGTCTATTAATCATTTCTGTGACATTGGAATACTTTTGACCAAGTGTATAACATGGTTGCTAGGTAACAGTTACAGAATTTCCTAGTATGATGTCATGATTTATCTAAAAAATGGCAAAACTTGGATAAAAAATGTTAATGCTTTAGCAGAATCTTTCATATAACTTGTATTAACTGTGTTTTAGTAAAATGAGTACTTCAACCTGCCAATTGTTCTTGGCCCTTAGGCTTCCTGGTGAACTGGCCCACATTGTCCTGATAAGTACTATTTACAGCACATTTCAGATTTTCTACAATTCCAACCTAAATAACTAACATTTTGGTGCGACACAGACCTGATATTAAGGCACTAAGACTGAATGTAGATGTGGTGGTGCTTAAAACATCAGATAAATGCAGCTTTTTTTAATGTTTCATGATTGATTTGTGGCCCTCCGCTTGGTCTATATTTCAATATGTGGCCCTCGATGAAAACATTTTGAACACCTCTGCTTTAAGGTGAAAGTATTGGTCTCACCTATTGTTCTCTGCCATTCTGTCTCTCACTACTCTTTACCTGCTTGTCTACAATTGGATCACTCGTACATATTGTTTTCTTACAGCCTTTTCCTCACAGTTATTACTGGAAATTAATTGTTCTAATATATTGTTCTTTGTCAGTCTCTTCCTCACTGCCACCTGCTGGTCTAGTGTTGGATCGTTCTCTTAAGTCTGTTTTATTTTATTTTATTCCTAATTGTATGCATGCCTTTCTATATATATCTTGCTGCTATTTTATTAATTGTTTTATGTTGCACCTCACGCCAAAGCAAGTTCCTGTGTTTGTGAATTTTGATCACTGACAATGGCAATAAACCGATTCTGATTCTGGTAGATTTTTGGATGGCTCTAACCTATTGTTCTCTGTCAGTCTCATTCTGACAGCTCTTTACCTACTCGTCCAGTATCGGATCATTCTCACCTATTGTTCTTTTCCAGCCTCACTCTCACAGCTCTTTACCTGATCGTCTATAACTGGTTTGGTCTAACCTATTGTTGTCTGCTAGTCTCTTCCTCACAGCTGGTAAATACCCAATGACCGACTTATTTTCTCACTGGATAAGGCTGCCATTCTGGGCTTTCTGTCTCTGTCCACCATCAGTCATCGAAAAGTGACACCTGCTCATTCAAACACAGACAAAAGTGGAAAAGTGTCTTGCTCAGGGACACAACAGCAAGAACTCAAGTGGTTCCAACTCGTGAGCCTCCAGTTAGCGGCTTAACATTTACTCCCTGTTATTAATTGGGGTCAACCTGGAATGTTCCACAGAATGGCATTAAACTCCTCTATATCCTTGAACGAGCAGCAGGCCAAGTTACAGGTCGGGTCTGTGGAGCGGCGACCCAAGCACAAGAACGCAAAGCAATACTGTGGAACATTCCAGGCAACGCAATAACATCTCCATGGAGACGCACAGGCTTCATAACCCTCCCCTGAAAAGTTACACTGTGCACCTTTAAAAAAACAAGCAAAAATATATATCTAAAAAAACAAAACTTGAATTGAAAGTATTGTTGGAATTTTCATGAACATAACGTTTGGTCAATTCACATGATTCTTTTTCGAGCCATGTTTATTGCAAAATCAAAACATTTTAAAAGAAGACACATTAAAACATCATTCATTCATGAGTTTCCAATTGAAATATTGATGAGCGCATGCACTTACTGTACCTGCCATTATGAAGCGTTCAGCTCTGAGGAATCACATCTGCAACAAATAGTTAAGAAAGAGCGTTCAAATACATACAAATATATATTCAAATATACAGTAATGTGCAACGTTTTGAGTGCGTTTTGAGTTGACTTCATTGACACTTGTTTAAAATAACAGCGGCGTTGATAAAAAGTGAGTGGCTTGACCTGGATTTGAACTTCAGCTTGGTATTTCTTTTTTGTTAAACGTTCTTTCCATTGATCAACAAAGCACAGCATTGTTAAAGAACGCACTTCATAATCGTCTTCTCAGTGGTTCGACCTGCAAGTCTGTAAACGGGGCTGTATCGCCCGCTGGAGGAAAAATCTAAAAGAAAATAATGCAACGGGATGAAATTGTACTCAAAATTGTCAACTTATCAACAAATGGTGGCTGATAAAAAGGAATCTCATTAATAAATATCGGCATTGCTTTTAAAAAATGACAAGAAAAGAAGTGTCATGCTCTTAACCTCTTGCATAATATTTGAGAAAAGAACATTTATGGAGAATGATATTTGTCATTATTTCCACTTACAACCAAAGCTGAGAGCAACCAGCAACATACAAATAGAAAAATCTTCAAAGTACTGCATTTTGATAATTACTCATAAGCCTACTGCATTTTTTACATATTGAGTCGCCTAATCCTTTTTTTTTTTTTACTTTTTCCCTCCAAACGTTTACATTTACACTGCAAAAAAGGCCTATCAAAAAATAAGAAAAATAAACTCAAAATAAGACCTTTTTACCCTAATTTAAGTGAAATTATCTGTCAGTGGAAAAAGATTATTATACTTATCAAGTTTACTTAAAACAAGTCAAATAATGTCAATTTGAAGTAGTCCTGTCAAGTGAAAAAAATCTTAAAATTGGACTTTTAAGATTAATTTGCTTAATTCAAGTAAATTTAACTAAGTTAGATAATCCCTTTTTGCTGTGTAAAATACATAAAACATAAACAGAACCAGAGAGCAGACAACTAATCAAAAATAAAGATATCAAATTGGAATTTATTTTCTTTTCGTTTTTTGAATGTCACACAGAAGTCATTTGTCCATCAACATAATACACAACTTGAGAATCAATATGTATTTTTTTTTATTTAGGCTGCCACAAAACACAACAGCTTTACCAAAATCCCACACATTTTCACTTCAAATACTTAAACGTCTAATTCCTTTAAAAGTAACTGCACCTTGAAATTGCATAAAATGACAACAACAATAGCCATATTTAAACTTAGCCGCAGACACACCCACTTGGCCCATGCACAAACTCTGTGAAATCAGTCAAATGAAAGAAAAGTGTCTTATCAGAGGCTGTAAAACCTTGTGTTGTGTAATGTGCAGTGACTTACCTGCAGAGGAGCGCTGTAGGTGTGGAGCAGCCCTGTGCGCTTCATATTTATACAGGCCTCGCAGCAGGTTTGCACAGCAGGAGGAGACACCCACTCACAAGACACTCTATGTGTATGTATTAACAATAGTCACGTTAGACTTTAATCTTTAATAGTCAAAGTCTGACCATAAAGTCGGAACAATAAACAAGCTGAGCATATGTGCTGTGATGAGTCTCAAACATTTAAGTAACAGGCTATGGTCACGGTCCTAAAAATGAGGCGATAAACAATGTCATAGAGATTGACAAAGTCGGTCGTGTTTGCAGTGCATCGGCCAAAACAACGTTATAAAGTAAAGAAAAATGTAATGGAACGACGTGTTAAACTGCTGGTTCTGTTTCAGTAAAGATAATATAACAATAACTGATGAGTTTGATTTGACAAAAGTACCACTGAACCAGAATTAAACCAGGGTTGGACTTGTACTGACCAGATTTGAAGTTCAGAACCAGGAGCAACCCAGAATTAAACCTAAATCAGGCTTTAACCAGGTCTAAAGCAGAAATAAACAAGTGCAAAACCAGGACCAAACCAGGACTGAAGTAAATTTGGTTTAAAAAAAAAAAGGGGGGGGGGGAAGATTCTGTTCCTGGTTCACTTGCTTTTGATACTTTTTATTGCTAATTGTCTTGATTAAACTTATTTAAGACTTGATTGATGGTCAAATCCTTGGTTAAGTTCCCGTTTAGTCCTGATTTAGACCTGGTTTAGCCCTCAGTCTTCAGTCAAGCTGGAGCCGAGCTATCCTGAGACTAAACCCTGGGAACAGGTTTTTAAGCCCAGATTGACTCATTCATCACTGATCCCGGCTCACATTTCGTTGCTGAACAGGTTCATCAATCACCCACTAAACGTTTACAACTGCACCTTGTCGTCAAAATGTCACTTAAGTAATAAAGCCTTCTGGGACGTGTAAATCTTACATTTAAATCAAGAGTATTTTGCAAGAAGATCAGTGACTTAGGATCACAGGCGTGATTAACTTCAAAACATCAAAATCCATTCACTTCTAAACTTCTACTACTCTAACTTAAATAAAAATAGACATTTTTAGTTGATGGATGTGGTCTACAAAAAGCTGTATTTTAAACAGTATTTGTCTGCGTGAAGTTGATTGTTTAAGTGTCCTTCTCTATTTTGAATTATTTATTGTATGAAATTGTTAACATATTTTAAAAATAAATTACTTAATGTGCAACTGTTAAAATATTCTGTTCTTCTTTTTAAGATGAAGGTATATTTTATTATTAAACATGCAAAGTCCACACTGAATGGCTGTGTCCAGCACCGTCCAGGGGGAGCAGGTGACCACTGCAGACACCACAGGAAAACCCTCTAAACTGTGGAATTTAACATATGTGACCAGATGAGGGCGCCGGAGGTTAACATGAATTCAGGGTCATTTACCCTTTACAACACCCCCTTAAACAGGGACATTTTACACTGTACCTTACAGGGCAACTAGAGCAGCTAAATGAAACGGGCCTCATTCATGAAGTGTTCTCCCGAACAAATGTGGACGGGAGACGAAGGTTTTTGGCATTCACAAAATTTGTTCTTAACTAAAAGTATTCTTCTTGAAGAACAAATCCAGTAAAAAGCACTCTCACGCACAGAAATTATCCAGCTTTAGAATATTATTGCAGTCATTGATTTTACAAAAAAAAACATCCTGCATAATTGTAAATTCTGTTACATAACTAAGACTGTGTGACACAATAACATATGATGGAGATGTATAAAGCGCGGTGCACTCTCACCTCACAGTAAGCGGGATCGACCCCAGGCCTCTCTGTTTACATGTCTCTGCCTGTGACTGGGTGTGTTTCCTCTGGACACACCCGTTTCCAAAGATAAAAAAAAAAGCATAGGTAAAGAAGTCCTTCAGCTTCGGCAGTCCTGACCAAACTTAGCACGTCCATACTGCTCCTGACAGGATGACACTGAAGGATGGGTCAAATGCAGAGGACTAAATTCTAGGACAATAAAGCACACCTTAACCTAAATGTACTTTATGAGGTCAACAGCTCTCTGCGCTGGACTCAGAGCTCAGAGTTTCTTTGTTTCTCAGCAAATGGAATAGTGAACATTCATAACTGCGGCCCTGCTCTGGGGGTGTGTCAGGGGTGAGGTCAGGTGGGGGACAAACACAGGAGGCTCGTCTTTTATACGAATGTGCACCTGCCACAGCCCCGCACCACTGCACAAAGTCATATTCAAGTACTGGTGTTTTTATTGCCAAAAACACTGAGGTCAACACTGTGGAACATTCTAAGCAAAGAATAACATCTCAGCCCCAGAAATGTTGCACAGTGCACCTTTATACAAAAGCTCTTCAGACACGACAATTCATTAATTTGACATTTTGTGTTGAACAGTTTTGAAACAAACAAACTTACCCACTGCAACAACATTGTCTCCTCTTATTCTGACCAAAACACTATCTTCAGAGTAAAAGAGTCCTTATCAGCTCCTCACAGACACGTGCTTCAGTCGTATTCCTGTTTAAATTATCCTTAAAATGCTACTTCTTCTCCCCCTCTTTGCAGTTTCCAGTTTATTTCTCTTATGGTCCAGTGGCTTGTTGTTGCAGCAGTCAGTTTTAGCCTCACTGTATCTAGTCAGAGGCAGAAGAGGTGATCTAGTTACTCCTTACACGACTATCTCACGTCTCAGTGCCAGATACTACAGTTCAGCCTTGACTGCAGGGGGAGGTCACATGAATGTATTATTTTGACCCATTCCTTTATGAATAATTTACACAACTGCAATTTTGACACATATATGTATAAAAATGTGATAAAAAACGCACAAATTCACCATTTTAGATACTCAAAGTCAGATTTTGTAATTAACTTGTGAGTTTTTTCTCATAAGACAGTTGTAAATAGCCATGAGCTCATTTACCTGACATGTTTCGATGGGAGGACTAGTCTGTCTTTTATCAGATGTTGTTTCCAGGCGTGATCAGCTTGACAGATCTCTCAGACTGACCACGCTGCCCCCTGGTGGTCTCAGGAGGAGTGCGTCCCATGTGTGAGCCAAAGTAAAATCTCCTCGTCTCTGTTGATGGTCCGTGTGCCCCTGATTTCAACAGCCTCTCGTATCCATCTTTTGTTCTTCTGTTCCTCAGTTCCTACTGAGTCCATGGTGTGTTTTTTTCTTTTGCAGTGGTCAGATATTGCAGATTTAAGATTTTAGTCGTCCTTGTGTTTCCTTTTCACACTCTTTCTGGTGTTTTCGTTGTGTTGAATGTTCTCCCCGTCTCCCCGATGAAGAAAAACTCTAACCGCAAATTATAATCACTAGTTTTATTTGTAAAAAATTTGACTAACAATGATTTTCCTCCAAAAGGGGTGATGGGACCCTCAGATGTCATGCAATATTGTGTCTCTCTCTTTATTTTCTGATTCATTATTCATTAATTATATTAAAGTAAAGAAAAAACGTCAAATTTGTTTAAGAAAAAGTTTATTTGATTTTGACATTTTTAACATGTGGTGTATGAATATTCCCGTCTTGTCTAGAGCAGAGTGCAGGACGACTTCTCGCCTCCTCCTCCTGTGGCCTTTGCTGTAAAATGCACAGCCTTTATGCTGCAAAGTAATAATAAACAGTGATAGTAGAGGAGTCAGCAGAAATGCTGCGGTTTCAAACCACAAAGGAAACAGGAAGTTACTTGTGAGGTTTAATGCACCGTCAGTCAAACAGGTACTGCATGCAGGATGTTTTACTGATATGTTTCAACTTTTTGAAATGAGTTACCCTTTTGAAATGTTCAAATATTACTAATAACTTTTATAGTAAACCAAGTAACTGCTAATAATTGATTAAATTCAGCATCTTCTTGTTCTAGTGCCATTTCCCAGTAAAGGTGCATCCTGCAGACAGTACTTGAAAAGCATTATTCATCAGTTCATCTTCTTTCACCTTCCTGTTATTGAAGTGACATGATCATGTCCCAGTTACTGAGGGCCTCTCACATTCACCCTTTAGGGCTCATCAGAGTCACAACATGCACGAATGTTTTATTGAGAAAACCCACAGAAATATCAGGATTAGATAATTAGTAGATTATATTAATATAGATTTAGAAGTTAATATGCACATTCTACCCCTTTTCACAGCATTTGAAATGAAACACATTTACTGTTAACTGTAACTGTTTTTTCGGTTTATTATTGTTCTGTGAAGCGTCCTAGAAAGTGCTCCATAAATAAAATGTATTATTATTATTAAACTATCAATTTCTGTAACTGTATTTAGTCACTTTTTTCTATTACAAACTACATTTGTCACTCACACTCCTTTTGATTCTCATTTCATACAGATATATTTGTAATGTTACCTTTGGGCAGGACGTTTTTGGTGAAGTACTCTGGCCTGTTCATGTTTCCGGCCGGTCTGTACTGTCCCACCACAAAAACAGTGTGTCCATCGGTGGCCATCCCCACCCCCAGCTCCGTGCTGTCCTTCCACACCACCTGAGTGAAGTGTCCTGCAACAACCAACATGGCAGCATGCATTACATCAGAGTATGAACAGGAAAAACAATCTGTACACTTTTGGGCCTCAAAACATTCTACTGAAGTGGTGCTTTTTATTTTTAGATTCAGTGGGTTTTTGAATTGAAAGGTCCACAGTCAGTGCTGTCAGTAAAAATATGAGGTTTGGAGCTTCAAACACGGGGAAGAAATTTGATTATTTTTTTGTTAAATAACATAGATTAAAGGGGCTGTACCTGATTTTTTACTGTTTTGAAATGTGAAAAACAGAACTAGTTAATGTACCTGATTTTTTGCAAGTAATCTGTTTTGCCCCGGTACAGATTTTAGATTTTAAAAGCAGCTAGACAACAGCGCTTTGTCTGCATCTATTTACAGAGCCTTTTATTCCAGGAGAAGCAGGAAGTGCACTGTTTGCATGCTAATAGAATCAGAATCAGAATCAGAATCAGAAACTGTTTATTGCCATTGTCAGTGAAATTCACAAACGTAGGAACTTGCTTCGGCGTAGGTGCAACATAAAGCAAAGGATAAAATATAAAAAATATATAAAAAGGCATGCATAAAATTAAGAATAAAATAGACTAAGATAGACTATATACAGAATGTACAGTTGGCAGACAGTGCCATGTGCAAATGAGTAGTGCAAATAGATTGTTCTTAAATAGTATTATTGTTGAAGTGACAGGTGTTACAAAGTGTTCATGAGTCCAACGGCAGAGGGAAAGAGGGAAATATTGGTTAGCTTTAGCCTGGACGGTGAACGGGGCGCGCTCTGGACTCAGAGACTCGTAAAAAGTGATTATAAATTCATCGCTGTGAATATTCAGGATGCTGGGACTGCATTATGTAAGTGAGCGATACATGGGGGTACTTGGGATGGTTTCAGGTTTTTAAATGGAGATGAAATGTACTTTTATCTGAATCAAAAGTGTCATTAGTTCTCTTTGGAGTATCTTGGACCATACATATAATTAAAACAATACACGTAATAGTAATAATTGACTATATTCAAAACGTAAACCCATTTATTTGCCTGAAACTCAAATTAAGGGGTACTCTGAGTGTGAAACAAAACTTAAGGGGTACTCGAGACAAAAAAGGTTGCCATGAAGAGACTAAAACAAACTACTTCTGTTTTTCAAAGCAGTAAAAATCAGGTAAAGCCCCTTTAAAGGTCTGAATGGTTTATGTTCATGAAATCACTACTAAAAGCTGTTTTATTTTTGAAAATATTAAATTAAATTGAATCAAAAATCAAGCTCGATCAGCCTACTTTAAAGTACCACATTATTATTTATGTGTGAGACAAAACATGCAACCATAGTCAAAAATGGTATATAAAAAGCACCAGCAGATGGCGCTAGACCTGTATCTGCTGACATACTGAAATACTAGGCTTTGTATGAGCCAACTGAGGAACAGAAAGGATCAAGACAGGTTCTCAGGACTATAAAAAGACAAGAAACTTCACGGTTAATGACCTGCGTGACAGACAGTGAAGCAGACGTTTATGCTCTGAGGTTGTGCCTAAACCTAAACCTAACATAAATATTCAGTTTAGTATTTTGTATTCTTTGACCTGGTAGACAAACTTTAAGTAGGACAAACAAACTTTTGTCTGCATTCTTTAGTCTTTCCCCACTGAGATTTTCTGCTGGTGATATGTATTAGCAGGAGATTTATTCAACTAAGTAATCTTATCAAGAAAATAAGAGTAATTGATGATTTTGATGATGATTTTTTATTTATAGAGCGTTTTTCCACCTAACAGGCACTCAAAGCGCTCAAAGTAATACAAGTAATTTACAGTAATACAACTTAATGTGTTAAAAAGGCATGCAAACAGTAGCATTTCAACTATAGTTTTGGCTAATTCTGCAAAAGTAGGCTTGATTCTTGCTCATATCACAGCAAGAAATGTATATCCAGCCATAGCTTAAAATGACTTTTATCTGGTTTTGTCTGGATGAGCTGTAACTGCTGATGTGATACAGAATATTTCACTGGTTTCAAAGTATTTCTGACAGATCATGCAACAATTTAGCTTAAAAATAAACTTGCCACCGGGAAAGAAAATTTACACCCATTGGCAGATAGTGTGGCTTGTAGTAAAAAGTAATGTATTGAAACGTGTAAAAAATAATCTAGTTACATCAAATAAACAGTCTTAACTAATCTTAACTAGTCAATATGTCTGAAATTAAGATTAATGTCCTGAAATCGAGACATTTTAACTCTAATTGAATTACCTGAAATTGGCGGAGCTTACCTGTGTTACCTGCGAATCCAGGGCTTCCAAAGTTGTAGTCCTTGATCTCACTGTACCATGAATCCACCGCCTCGTTGCCTGAAATAAAAGCAGAAACAAAGTACAAACGGTGTAAGAATCTCAGTAAAATAACTGGTCAACTATAAAATAAAATAAAAATGTTGGTTGACAAAGTAAGAGTACAGCGCACCTCTGCAAACACGTGTCCACGAGAGGAGAACTACAATATGTCTAGTAGGCTCTGTGCGTGGAATTTCAGTTGGCTATTTATAATTAATGGCTAGCTCATTGTACGACTGAGCACTTCCTGTTCAATTCTGTCTCAATGGGGTTTTTGCTGAGTCACACTAAAATTAATACTTAAAGGAAACACAGTCTGCTACAGTGACTTTTTGAGCTTAATGTTCTAACAATGTTCCTAATCAAAAACATATCACATTTAGGTTCATTCGTGCTATTCTGAGGAACGGTGGGTAGAAAATTCTCTTCGATCGTCAAAAACACACCCTGCTGAACTCGATCGATGACATTTTTCCCTTTTTAGACTTGACTTTTCTTAGACTCTTCGGCTGTTTTGAGTCCTTTAATCGTCGTCAAATTTGTTCTGAGCATTCTTCTAAACACAATCACTGCAACTGCTAAGCTACATTAGCATTTCATGCATTAAGTAATGACTACATTTCATAATCGCTAGGCGCCATCTGTAGGCAAGCATACACCAGGCAAATGTACATGTTTAAAGGGTAATAACAATACAAAATGCATCATATTCTGTAGGGCCTTGATTTTCAACCAGTGTGCCGGGAACACTAGTGTGCCTTGAGTTTTGCCCGGTGTGCCTTGAAAAATGTCCGGTTTGAGTTAATAGATTCACAAATGCGGATGTAATGTAATCACTATTGCCAAATTTACAGACTCAGACAGTGGCACAGACATTATATAGCATATTTTTTTAACTAAACTGTCTGATTTGGTCATGTTTTAGCAGTAAGTGGTGTGCCGTGGTATCATTTGAAGTTGAAAAGTGTGCTGCAGCTCAAAAAAGGTTGAAAAACACTGCTGCAGGGAGTGAGATCAGGCTGTGAACAGTGAGCTGAGGTGGATGTCACATGTTAAAGACTTTAATGAGATGAATACTTCCCCAGAGGAGACTTCTGTGATGATAAATGGTAAATGATAAATGTTTGTCAGTCAATGCTAACGCTAATTCATTCATTCATTCATTCATTTTCTACCGCTTATTCCCGTTAGGGGTCGCGGGTGACTGGAGCCTGTCCCAGTGACTTTGGGCCTTAGGCGGGGTACACCCTGGACAGTGGCCAACTCGTCGCAGCAAACACAGAGAGACAGAGACAAGGACAGACAACCATTCACTCTCACATTCATTCACTAGGGACAATTTAGAATTGTCAATTAACCTACACAGTCATGTCTTTGGACGGTGGGAGGAGCCAGAGAACCCGGAGAGAACCCACGGTAACACGGGGAGGACATGCAGACTCCACCCAGAGAGATCGTGTGATGTTAGGGTGGTCCGGGATGCGAACCCACGATCTCCTTATTGAGAGGCAGAAGCTCTAGCCGCTCTGCCACCGTGCACCCCTAACACTAATGCCAATAATAAAACAAAGAAAAACAAACAAACAAAGAAAAAAACAAACAAACATGTCATAACCCAAAGTTTTAAAAAAAAGTTGAAATTTGAATTTGTTGTTTCCTTATACTTTATGTTTCAATATAAGTCTTAACTTTAAAACGGCTCTACCAACTGTCCATTGCTGCAAAAATGTTTGTAGTTACACAATATTGTCTGGTCCAGTGTGTGATAAACGCAGTGAGAGTTGGATGTGACTTTACCGTTCTGAGTGACGGAGGCAGAGCTGTTGTAGTAGTAGACGTTCTCTCCGTCTGAAGTGTTGCTGTGGCTCAGGCTGTTCTGTTTGAGCATGTGGTCGGCCCATTTCTGAGCCGCGGCACACAGCTCCGAGTTGTAGCTGAGAGCCGGGGCGCTGTGCTTGGCCCGGTACGAGTTGTGAGTGTCCAGGAAAGTCTTCTTGAAGTTCTCGCCTGCAGTTTGCAAAGATGACGTCAGTTGTACGTCACAGTTTTGGCAGAATATTGTGGAATTGTGATAACTATTTCACAAAATATTGCATTGCAGCTCTTGGACAAGTTTGTTACTAAAAATACAGATACAGGAGAAAAGTAAAAATATCAAATAAAAACTCAACTTGAAAGGAAAAAGTAAAGTACAAATGTACTTTTAGAGCATAAAATAATTCCACACAGATTTTGAGAAATGTTAAATGTGCTGATTCTGTTAAAGAATTGTGCCGATCTTTGGTCAACAAAGGTCAGTTCAAATCAGTTTCTTATTGAACTTTGTGTACATGTGCATATATATTCAATTTTGTCCCCAAAAATATTCTTGTGTCTAACATTTGTATTCATTTTAGACTTGCCTAAACCAATAATAAGATATTTAACTCCCAATGTGAGCCTCTTCTGTAAATAATAGTTGATTTAAAAGCTACAATAAATAATTCAAATTTTTTCTGTACATGACTCACACTGCCTCTGATTTCTTGAACATCTCTTTCTCGTTTGCAAACAGTTCAGTTTAAATTCACAAACAATGCTCAAATAATGCAAAGAATTAGAAAACTGCAATAGCACTTACTGGCCATAGTGTTTTATTGGTTGCAAACCTGGAAGAAAATCACATCAATAATGAATCAACTTGAATCCAACACAAGTCAAACATCCTCAGTGTAAACATTTGCGTGCAGTAGAAGTGCTCTTACCTGAAGCTCGGTGCTCAGGGCTGTGAGGATGAGGCTTGTCTCTGGTTTAAATAGCGTCCTGTTTGAAGGTGACGAGGAGGAAGAGGAAGAGGAGGAGGAGTGTTTTTGAACGAGACGACAGAACTGCAGTCTGCTTTGTTCCGCTGCATATTTGCGTAACCTGGAAATTTAGCTGTGGTCAGAGCAAGTCAAGACAAAGATATAATTCGTGTTTATTATCAGTCATAATTATCTTGCCGTTGTAGTGACTGTATGTACCCAATATTGATTACACGTGTTAAATAATTACAAATATATGCATCTATGAGTCTTGCACTTCTAGTTCCATTCACAAAGCATATTTTTATTCAATGTATGCTTTTTCCTCAATGTTAATTTGAACTACTTGACAGTTTTACGATGCATGTGTCCAATAAAACACAGTGGTATGATTGTTGTAATACACTAGTTTAAGTGTAGAGTTCAAAGGGCATTTTCTCAATTTTGGCTCATTTTGGTAAGAAAGAACATGTGGTAAATATTTATCATCGTTTTACAGCAGTCAAATTGGATTTTGTGAAGAAAAACTGAAACGAACAGGAACAAAACTGTTAAATTGGACAACAAACGTGCAAAACTTTTTAGTATAATCTTAAATATAATCATGCTCAAATTTAATCATGTTCCCCATATTTTAGTGAAAAGTGTTGTCATATAGACTTTGAGTTTTAGTATTTGCGATTGGAGTTTTTGGCCAAAGTGAAGAGCATTAGGAATGGCACCTGACATAAAATATTACACCAAATCTGCTTTAAAATGGATAAAATCATTGAACGTTTACAGCCATCTAGATTTTTTATTTTATTTTTTATTTCATCTGTAAAAAACTATCATTCCAAAATCATTTCTGCCTGTCGCCATCAAACTGAACTCTGTGCTGTAAATACGCTTGTGAAGTCATTGTGCAATATTAGTCCACTTATATACTGTACATGATCATGTGAATATGTAAATAGACAAGGGTAGTAGAGTCAAGCTAATTGTAAATTGTTCATATCGGGGGTTTAGTTGAGTATTGTTCATATCGGGGGTTTAGTTGATAAATAAAGACACTTTATAAGTTAAGTTAAATGGGGTAGACATTATATAGAGCTATTGTATTTTATTTTAATTTTATATATATCTTATATTGTTCTAATTCTTTACTGTCTCTACTGGTCGGTTGCACATGTAACGAAAAGAATTTCCCCTTGGGGATAAATAAAAGTAATTCTGATTCTGATCATGGGCTGTCCAAAACATCTCTCAACATACAATTGCTTTTTTTTTTTTATTATTTTTTCCTGATTTCTACCTCTTCTGATAACTCTGCATTCACGCATTAAGAGCAAGTAGATTAACACTCAATAAGCACCTCATAACCACAATTAAAAAACACTTCTAACTTATCAGAATCAGAATTACTTTTATTTATCCCCAAGGGTAAATTCTTTTCGTTACATGTGCAACCGACCAGTAGAGACAGTAAGTATTAGAACAATATAAGATATATATAAAATTAAAATAAAATACAATAGCTCTATATAATGTCTACCCCATTTAACTTAACTTATAAAGTGTCTTTATTTATCAACTAAACCCCCGATATGAACAATACTCAACTAAACCCCCGATATGAACAATTTTACAATTAGTTTAACTCTACTACCCTTGTCTATTTACATATTCACATGATCATGTACAGTTTATGTATATTTTTATATGGATATATTTATCCAAAGAAGCTCGAAGATACAGTGACTCTCTCTCTCAGCGCTCTCATGTAAAACACAGATTTTTTCCCCCAGCATGCACCAGTGGCTGCCTTTAACGAGTGGAAAGCGGATCTGAAACAGTGCAAACACTTCAAAAGCCCTGTGCGTTCATTAGTCCACCATAAAACCCCACGATGGAACCTACAGTGCGCTTATGTCCGACCACAATCCCAAACAAGACTTTCTCGCCCAAAAAGGCTCCAGCAGCGATCTGCACGTGAAGAATATCAGACGTAAATACACGTGCACCATGTGGTCTGCACATTTAGCAGTTTTATTTCTTTATTTCTTATTTCTTTCTTTCTTTCTTTCTTTCTTTCTTTCTTTTTTCCTTTCTGTCTGTCTTCCTTCCTTTCTTTCTCTTTCTGTCTGTCTGTCTTCCTTTCTGTCTGTCTGTCTGTCTGTCTTCCTTTCTTTCTGTCTTTTGTCCTCTTTGTCTTTCTTTCTGTTCCGATTGCACAGAGCATGGCATATGTGCTGCTGCTTCAGCCACTCGATTAAAGGGCAGAATCTGAAATGAACTTAAATGACAAAAACACCCATTAAAATGATTTTTGGTGTAAGTTCTGTATCAAATATAGGCCCATGTTTGATGCAGAAGTTCAACTGTTTCTTGAGCCAGAACAATTTTTATCATTGAGAATGACCTGAAAAATGTGGTATAGCTTAGTTTGAATTGTAATTTCAAAATAAGGACTCTTGTCAACTGCAAGATCGACTAAGATCAGAACAACAGAGCAAACAGTGGAAAAGATTATTATAAGAGTATTATTTACATTAGGGACATGTGTTACTAAAGTGGCAGGTGTCATAAAGTGTTCATAAGTCCAACGGCAAAAGGAAAGACACTGTTCGAGGGGAGTGGCTTAAATAGTCCATGTCCAGGTGAGAAGGGTCCGCTGTGATCCGACCTGCTCCGAGTCCTGGAGACGTACAGGTCCTGGACAGACGCTTTCTTCTCAGCAGAGGCACAATGCTGCAGTCCTGATGTGTAAGAGCTCTTTGTGGGTGTAAGAGCTCTTTGTGGGTGTAAGAGCACGCACAAAAACGCCATGGCATCTGTCCGGGTGCTATCTTGGAATTTTGGGACAAATACTGTTTATCTTGTCTTATCTGATTATCTTCTTATTGACTCATCCAACAATAACAAACCATCTTGCGGAATCTGGAAGTGAAATGCCAAAGATTCACAGGAAAAATTAAATAGAAGCCGTTAATGCAAATACTTCCTTCTGTAAACAATTGCCTGGAGGATGCTCATGCGTGCATATAAAATGTTCCGTACCTTGCAACCCCTGCAAATAGCAGAAAACTATAGAAACTATTTAATCCAATAAATGTAGTATTTTTAGTTTGTATTGCGGTAAATGGGCCGCTCCGAGAGTTCAGTAGTCACGTGATGCACGAGTTACGTGATCTTGTAGTTTTGATCATGGCGGTTTGTTTGGTCTCGAGGCTGGGGGCAGCAGCTCCGGAGAAGCAGCAGGTGTGAAGCTTCTTAAAACAAATTTCTTGTGTGTGATCATCGCCTGACATGTTGCCACACTTTTGTAGATGTTGTTTGGTTGGAACCGAGCCGCTTGAAGCGAGTGACATGTCAAATTAATCACGTCGAGTTGGTGAGTGTTTGTTACTTAATGCTAGTGATGGTGAGATGAAGCCTCATGAAGCACTGAAGCATCGCAGCCAATTGTATCATACATGGGTCGATGCCTCAAGATGCTTTGTTTTCTCCACTGCGCCATCAACTGGACAAAAAAATGTACAGCATACTTAGTGTCAAATAAAACTGTTACTTTGTGCTTGTGTTACTTTGTGCTTGTGTTACTTTGTGCTTGTGTTACTTTGTGCTTGTGTTACTTTGTGCTTGTGCTTGTGCAACAAGTTAATAAAGATAAATTCATTTTTGTTGAGACAAAAATTAACTTTTCCACTGTATTTGGAGACAGGCGATTCCTTTTTTTGCACAATATTTCCTCGGCTTTTGAAAACACCATTTCACAGGGCACAGATGAAGCCGGTGTGCAAAGAAATGCAATTGCAAGTTTGTACAGGTTTGGATATACAACTTTTTCTCCCAGTATTGAAGGGGGTTTTCTTGTCGGATGATGTTTGGTTCCCCCAAGTAGGTCTGTACTTCAACCGGTGCATCTGCTGTAATGTTAGTGGTTCTTGTTTGTTGACTTGTGGTGTCGAAACGATGCCACAGTTTGCTTCCTACAACAGAAAAACAGAATGTAAGTTACTAAATATGACTAAAATTAGAAGGTATTTATTACCGTGTGCCACAGGCTGAGAAGCTTCTAAGATTTGTGAAGATGATGAAGATGGTGAAGATGATGATGGAGATGGTGAGGACTTTGTGCGCCTAATAACAGCAGCACATTCTGAAGTCAGCCTTCTTTCTGCCTCTGCTGCTTTGTTGGGGCTAAAGAAGCCTATTTTTTTGAACCTTGGGTCAAGTAGTGTAGCAAGCGACATAATGCTCATTGACTGAAGGTTGTTTAGCTTCTCTCTGAGCTGTCTTCGTAGGTACTCAGCCATTTGCATACTCTCCGGAGTCTGAATAATCCCAATGTCCTCCTCTTCCAGAGAATAATGTAACATTGCTAATAGTGGGATTACTTTGGATCCAGACACCCTCTTCTCCTCAGACAGCTCAATGGTGGCTTGGTTGAATGGTGCCAAAACTTTTAGACAGTCTGCGATAATACTGAAATGTAATGCAGACAATGGTGCGATGTCTGTACTCAGCCCGGCCAAAGCTGCTCCAACAGGTTCTCTCAAGTTATAAAGACGTTCCAACATGAGATAGGTGCTATTCCAGCGAGTTTCAACCTCTTGAATAAGTTTCAGCACTGGGAGGCCCATTTGGACCTGCATTTGTGTTAGTCTCTCCTATAAAACAGCCAACAAAATTATAATTGCAGATGTCAATGAAGAGGCAAAAAAATACTTTACATATTACAAGTAAGGAACTTACCTTTGCTGTGGTGCTGCTCTTAAAATAGCCAACTATCTTACGACAGTTAGTCCGGATGTCAGACAATTCAGGACTTTGGTCAAGAGCTTTTTTTATCATCAAATTTAGTGTATGTGCCACACAAATAGTGTGACGCAAACGAAGCTCTCGAGCACAAGCGCCCATATTTGCAGCACCATCAGTCACTAGACATGTCACCTTCTCAGCGATACCCCACTCAGACATGAGAGAGGTCTTCATTCTAGCCATATTTGCTGCAGTGTGTGTCTCAGGAAAATGTTGAACCCCTAGGACAACTGACTGCAGAGCTGTGCCTTCATCAATAAAATGACAAGTCACAGCAAGATAAGCGTCAGTGTTGATGGAGGTCCACATATCTGAGGTCAAGCTAACAGCAGATGCTTTAGCCACAATGGCTTTGGTTTTCTCCTTGGATTCCTTGTACCTCTTTTCCACCATGGCTTTCAAAGTCTAAAAAAAAGTACAATCTTTAGATGGCTAATCTGATGAAATGGTGCTTCATGTGTTCACATACATACCTGCCGTGTGGGTAGAACATAGGACCTGGAAGATGAATCCAAGATGGCCGTCCTGTTTATCCCTATGGAGAGTGCTCATTGGCGCATGACCCCAAAAAAGTTTCTTACTTCTGCATTTACTTCCTGAAACGGAGGCTGACATCTTTGCTTTAGGGCGCCATGTGACATCAATCCCCCACTTCATATAAAAACGGTAATTTCGGTGATTTTAGAAACGGTAGAAAAGAACATTTCCTTCTATTTTATTTAAATGCCGATAATAATTCAGTCCTGTCTGCAATTATAATGAGCAATTTTAGAAAAAGGCCTGTTCCAAGAGGCTGCAGTACCTCGCACGGCCACTAATCAATCTGGGACCACAGACAGAGGGGGCGTACCTTATCCAGTTCATTTAATACATCCATGCTCCAAACCCGCAAATCATTTCCTGAATCAGTCACGTGGTTCGGCCGCTTCCCGAGGCTTCGAACGTCATTGCATACGTCATCAACACATGCATTGATACGCGCTTCAAAAAACGCCCCTCTGGATTAAATCAAATCAAATCAATTTATTTTTATAATGCCCAAAATCACAACAACAGTTGCCTCGATGGGCCACAGGTAAAAGCAGTTCAGATAACTGTCCCAGAATGCCCCTGTCCTTTACTCGGCACACGCTTCGAAGCCTCGACACGAAAGACACATCACTACTTAATGCTAATTCTGCACTAGCCGTGCTCCATTCATTTTCAATGGTTAGCTTAGCATTAGCATGACATTAGCTGCTAACCATGTATTTCTATGGGTGCTTATTGGCTCCATGCTATGCTAAAGCTAAAGCTATTGGGACCACATGGTTTAAAGCGGAGAACAACGCAACTGAATCAGTTACGAATTTAACTGTAGTTCTGTGATATACATGTGAAATTATTTATTGAAATGTATATGCATTATGATAATTATTACAGTGCACTGTCTATGCCAATTTGTATTTTAAACATTTTGTGTATATTTATAGAAATACTGTTAGTTATACACTAGCAGCTAATCCACTGGTGCTATTATGTCCACACATGTCCTGTTTTTTCTTTTCCCTGTTCTGTTCCTGGTTCAAATCAACTGAACATTCGATGGTGATCTATCCTAACCAGGAATTGTAACTGATTATCGACAACTGCTCCACCGCTGCGGTAGGAGATACAAACTCTCTCTCTCTGCACTTTTCCCAATTTGCTGAATCTAAGCTTATGATTGTGGTTTCTATGTGAACTATTGGGACTATTACCTTGTTAAACAGAACTGACTGCCACTTTCAACTGTTCACCCTGTGTGCAGGAAACTGCTGGACTTTGGGAGGGGATTGGGATTCCAATGTTGTTGATTTCTTATTCTTGAATGATCATTGAAGCTGCTTGATCAATCTTTTTGTATGTCCATTGATATATACAACTGTTTAAAATGTTCTTATTGATGCTCCAGATCATGACCTTTTTGAAATGTAATGTATACTTGTATTTAAACACACTGTTTATTGTTTATTTTACTGGTCCTTAACCTCTGAGAGCGAACGCTGGTCGTCTGAAGTAGCCTATTACAACTGTACAATCTACAATCTAATTCAAACCTTATTTTGCCACCTACATTGTCTTAGTCTGCCATTGTCTAATCCACATTTTTAAGGGGTAAATGCTACAACCACATGATACAACGTGTTGTGTTACAGTAAGCACCATGTGTTTTATTACAATCATCAAGAGGAATCTGGAAATTGAGATGCTTAAGATTCACAGGAAAAATGAAATGGAGCAGTTTAAGTAAATGCCTCTCCCTCATGACAGCACTCCCTCTAGATCTTAAAGAAAAAATATTAGGCATTTTTCATATTATTAGCCTTTAAACATGCTCTTGAGTACCTTAAATTTGCCATCTCATGTTTGGATTTTTTTTTTTCTCTGTTGTCCGCCCTGACACTGGGAGTATGCAGCCAGCAGATGGCGCCTAGCACTATACTGTCATTTAGTCATGTAACCACTTTAAGAGACGCTATTATGCAGTTAGCAGTGATCGTGTTTAGAGGCAGAAATGCTCAGAACAAGAACTGGCGATGATTTAAGGACTTAAAACAACAGCATATTCTTGGATAAGTGACGTATATGATCTGAAAACCATCACGGATCGAGGGAGTGGAATGTCTCCTTTTAAAAAATACAAATATTTCTCAACAACAGCAGAGCCCACTCATTATAACACTGGCTGATTTGCATATTACTGAAAAAGCTTGAACCTGTTTGGGCTTGGATTGGGTCATTACAGTAAAACCACACCACATATGTATTGTGTATTACAGTAATTGTCAGACCGTGGCCTGGAGGATGTTGCTCTGTCTGCTGCTTGATCATACCTCAGCCTATGGGCCATAAAAAACACTGTCATTTAGATTTCACCGAATCACTATTTCTTATTGCAGTGTCATGCATCTCACATGTCTGTCTGTGCACAGAATTACACATGTCCTCAGATGAATGATGATAAGGATGTTCAAATCAAATGCTGACTTTTCATGGCACCTTTGAGTCACTAATGTCATATGTTGTTGTATATTTTGGTGTTTTGGTTCAATAATCCTGTTTTATAAGGTTAACTGAAATAAACCAACAACCTGCCACCTTCTTGAAGTCCTCGCCATCTTTCTGCCATATTATTAATGTTTTGCCTGAGTTTTATGAATTGTAGAGCCTACAGCCAATCAAAGCACCTGGTCTGAAGCAGAGTTCAAACTTTGGAAGAACAAACTGAACTATTTTTTTGTGTTAAATGGCAATCATTCTAAGACTGTATTGTTTGTTTGCAGGAAATTATGAATGAAATAGAATTGAAACTCAAGAATCGTCAATGGTTAGCACTCATGCCTCACAGCCAGACGTTCCTGACCCCTGCATGTTCCTCCCTGTGTCCCTCCAGTGTCCCCCGTCAGCACAAATCATGCACCATGAAATCCTCCAGGTCCAGGTCCTGACTGAGCGCTGGGACCCCCTGGCTAGAGGCTAAACTTAACCATATAACGCCCGGCTTTAATTTGGTCACAATGAAAGATGTCACGTTTATGTGTTTTCCTGTTCACAGAAGTTTGCCCTGTAAAACTTTATTAAGAGAAAAAGTGGAAAGACACAAGTCATATCTGCTTTCTGTTGAATTGACTTTATGGAAGTCAAGGTCAATTTAAGTCTTGATCTCATGGGAAAATGGCTTTGCTAGTTCTGTAGAAAGGCTTATCTTCATATCAGACTTTGATAGGGGACAATAAAGTCTACCTTAATTGTTTACTACTGTAGTTTTATCTAAATTGAAATGGCTGTGTAGAGAATCAGAAGATAATTTACTTTGTAGGTATATTTTGTCACAACTAAAACATTTTAAACATGTTAAAGAATGTGGATTTCAACACAAAGTGAGACTTCCTTTTGTGTGAAACTGGTGTTTCCTGTCCATTTAAGTGCTGTTTGCTCAAGTTAGAGCCCAGTAAAAACCATGTTGACGCAATACTAGGATAAACACGCAGTATCTGTTTTCTACAGAAACTACAATACGAAAGTTGATTTTGATCAAAGCAGTCGTTGGCTGGTTCTGTAGAAATGTTTATTATTGGAAACATTTCAACAGTGTTATTGTCAGTCAGACACATAGCTGTGGGTAACACTCACATTGTACTTAAGTGTTGTAGTGACAGAGTTACTAAAGAGCGGCATGAATACAAGCTGTAATTAAAGGCGTAAAATGGGCTTCTGGCAGACGTGCAACTGCTTGTTGTGAATGAAAATAGTAATAATAAAGTCTAAAATGTTTTTCAAATAAGCACTTTAAATATCGGCCTTCAATGACCAGATTAAACAAAGTAGGAAACATTTCTGATGGAGACGCTGCCTCTGCTTGTGGTGATGTCACTGCTTTGCTTTGATTGTTCCACAGTATGGCATTAAACTTATCTTATCTCCATGGAGACAAGCTGGCGACGACACACCAGGCCAAGTTACATGTCTGGTCTATGGAGATGCAATCTTACAATAAAAAACTCTGTTATTGAATAAATGCGATTAGTTTAATGTCATACTGTGGAACATTCCTAACAGAGCGGCAACAGAGGGTTATTAAGTGGCAAAGCAAGTTTACTTTTTGAGCACAATTTATACAATGTAAATCAAAGTGCTTTTAAGTTTAGGAAAATGTGCATTAAATGACAATATAATAAAGCAAAAAACCCAAATACCAATCAAATAATGAATAATACATTTAATTTTAAGGCGAGACACAACAGGCAAAACCAATCTGCTCCTAAAGATGCTTTATTCTTTCATTTAATCCACTTCATTCATAGATTTCTTTGGGACATTGTAACTTCAAAGGGAGTTTTCTTCAAATGTACTACTTTTCTCCCACAAAGACAAAGATCAGCCCTAAAGTAGCTCCTACACAAATCAAACCTTGTACTGAAGATTTTGACGATAACGTAGAAGGATTTGTTCTAAGCCTGATTTATTAAAGTTTTAATTTAAAAAATGAAGCAAAATTTTAAAAAATTTGGCCAATTTTCAGTTGGGTCTTTTCAAATTCAAAATCCCCTCTGTAAACAAAATGAACCAAGACATTTAAACCTGGTTCTGTCTGTTTTTCAGATTGAAATGTCCCACATATGTGTAATTTTGGCAATTTTTACACATAAAATGCCGTATTTCTATATGAAAACATTACATGATTAAAAACGTGTAATACATTTTTATTTATATTCATGTGAGTAAACTACAGGAGAAGTTTAAAATCGTTATCTTTAAATTTAAGATTTTTTCCTTTTCACCTGCAGCGTCATGTTCACTAGCAAGGACCACAACCTCAAGCTTGGATGCAGAAGTTTATTGGCGATCAAGAACGATAAAATGCATGAGAGTAGATGATCAATGCCGTTTTGGGGCTTCTAGCGATGAGGGCAGCAGGCTCCCGGGCCTCGATACCCCCCGACTAAAGGATAAGACAGAACAATCAGAAGAGGGTGGGAGGGAGGGGCACGAAATAACGAACACTGGTGTGTGTGACCGGGAAGTTTAAATAGAGTAGTCACCGGAAGGGGCGTGGATGAGGTGTGGTCCTGCTCCCGAACTTTAGATAACAGACTTATCTCCATTTAAAGAGAAGATTACATTACTTCAGTCAAATGCAGCTGAACAGAACTGTTTTTAGCCTGGACTTTAAAACGCCTCTGACAGGTTGGACCACTCATGTAACTAAAATGCAGTTAAGATAAATACATTTTAAAGTCTGCTAAAATATTTACACATTTTACACCAGATTAAGCTACTTTTTTAGGTTTTTATTTTACTACCTGGTTGTAAATCATGACATAACACTAGGAAATTACTGAGAATTCATCCTGCAGTGCGCCAAAACTCATCTAATGTCAGATTTTTTTCTATTTGACAAAGACAAACTGTGCAATCACTGTTTAAAGGGTAAACGTTTGTGTAGTTTTGTGTAAATTATGCACAACCTTTGTCTGCCTAATGTGATGTCATTAATGTGTTTGCTTGCTGTAAAATGTTTTCTCAACTTTTCTCCACAAACAGCGACCTGATTGGTGTAAAACTATAATATTTCCAAGAGGTATTAATACACTGAATAAAGTCAAAAACCTGTCATACTGCTTATCATTTCAGGCGTATCGTGTATGGTTTTATTTTATTCATTGTTTGCGCTCTGGTCATTTCCCATCATTGCCAGTAGAGGGCGACAGATCCACTTCAAGCTTAATAGGAAAAGTCACAGCGCTCTCAGATGTGCTTGTGCTCTTAATGCAAAGGACTAGACCAGAGCCAAGTTTAAGAGTCCCGAAAAAATTCTAAGTATCCCTGATTAGCCTTGGCTCTCACAGTCTTTAACCCTGAACATGTGTCTAATTGCATGATGCTGAAATGTTACATTCGTGCAGCGATTGTGTTCATTAGCACACAGGGTTTCCACGTCAGCGGTGCAGCTTAAGGCAAAACCAGTAAACAATTTTAATTACCGCAATTACAGTGTATAAGGTCCTTTTTTGTACCACAGTTAACCAGCCATGGTTACGTTCTATAAGTGGAGCACACAATTACCAGGGAGGAAAAATTTACAATTCAAATTATTTGTTTTTTTTATGGAGTTGTGTTTCTGTGAGTTTCCTCTCGATACAAACATGTACATTCTTCTCCTCCACCAGCTCCACATGAAGCCTAAGGTACACATAGTATTTAAAGTGCATATGACAGGTTTTTATGATTTTTGACTTTATTCAGTGTATTAATACCTCTTGGAAATATAAATTATAGTTTACACCAATCAGGTCGCTGTTTGTGGAGAAAAGTTGAAAAATATGTTGAAGATTAGAAGAAGGAAACAAATTAATCACATCACATTAGGCAGACAAAGGTTGTGCATAATTTACACAAAAGAAACATATTTTTTACCCTTTAAAGATTCAGAAACGGTTTATTGCCATTGTCAGTGATCAAAATTCACAAACATAGGAACTTATGTTTGCGTAAGGTGCAACATAAAACAATGAATAAAATATAATAAAATATATAAAAGAGGCATACATAAGATTAAGAATAAGATAACATAAAATAGACTAAGACTATATACAGAATGTACAGTTGACAGACAGTGCAATGTGCAAATGTAGCAGTGCAAATAGATATTCTTTTATAATATATTGTTAAAGTGGCAGGTGTTACAGAGTGTTCATGAGACCAACGGCAGAGGGAAAGAAACTGTTCTTGTGGCGGGAGGTTCTGGTCCGGATGGACCGTAGCCTCCTGCCCGATGGGAGTGGCTCAAATAGTCCGTGTCCAGGGTGAGAAGTGTCAGCTGTGATCCGACCTGCTCGTCCCCGAGTCCTGGAGACGTACAGGTCCTGGACAGATGGAAGGCTGCAGCCGATCACCTTCTCAGCAGAGGCACAATGTGCTGCAGTCTGTGTTTGTCCCTCTGTGGCTCCTGGACCACACGGTGATGGAGGAGGTGAGGATGGACTTGATGATGGCCGTGTAGAACTGCACCATCATCTGCTGCAGCTTGTCTTTCCTCAGCTGCCGCAGGAAGTACATCCTCTGCTGGGCCTGACTGATGATGGAGCTGATGGTCGGCTCCCACTTGAGGTCCCGAGTGACGGTGGTGCCAAGGAAGCGGAAAGAGTCCACGGTGGTGATGGGAGAGTCTGTCAGGGCAAGGGGGGCTGAGACTTTCCTGAAGTCCACGATCATCTCCACTGTCTTCTGGGCGTTGAGCTCCAGGTTGTCGCTGGACCAGGACACCAGCCGGTTAAACAGTGACTCCACAAAATAAAGATGTTCATGTGTTTGTCTAGAAAAAATCTGTGACATTAGATGAGTTTTGGTGCACTGCAGGATGGTTTCTCTGTAATTTCCTAGTGTGATGTCATCATTTAAAACCAGGAAGTAAACCTAAAAAAGTAGTTAAACTGGAATAATTTGTAAATATTTTAGCAGAATTTGAAATGTATTTATTTTAACTTTATTGTTTTAGTTGAGTGTTCCAACCTGTCATAGGCACTTTATGGAATTAGCCTTGATCCCTCCTTCAGTGTGAGGAAAGACAAACGCTGGCATTACGCCAAAAAAAATCATCTTCCTTTTCCCTTGTTTTGACCAATCACCATTTTTAAATTATGGAAACAAGTCATGCATCCAGCAGTGGTCGATAGAAGCATTTATCAAGTGTGACAACGTACCTTGCTTGTTCGATCAGGACCTTCTTCCTGTGAAGCGAGAACTAAAACTCAATGGGACTTTCTTGGTTGAGGCGAGACACTACAGGCAAAACTAATTATTTTTCATTTTTTTCATTTTTTGGTCAGTCATATCGACTTTCATGTGGAAACCGCAAACGTGTCCAATCTGCTCCTAAAGATGATTTATTCTTTTATTAATCCACTTCATCAATAGATTTCTCTGGGACATTGTAACTTCAAAGGCTGTTTTCTTAAAATGCATTTTTGTCCCACAGAGACATAAAGATCAGCCTTAAAGTAGCTCCTACACCAAACTGCACAATATTGAACTCTACAAGATTTTGATGAAACGTACAGAAGGATTTTTTAATATCTAATTCTAAAACTGATTTATTGAAGTTTTAAGTAAAATAAAATAGTGCATTTGAATTTTTAGGACAATTTTCAGTCCAGACAATTTAAACCTGGTTCTGCCCATTTTTCATATATAAATGTCACAATAATGAGTACTTTTAGCTGTTTTCACTGCCTTATGCCTTATTTCTACATGAAAACATGACATGATGAAAAACGTGTAATACATTTTTCTCTTACATTTATGTGACTAAACTACAGGAGAAGTTTTGAATTGATATGTCCAAATTGAAGATGTTTTCCTTTTCACCTGTAAATAATAATAATGATGATTGAAACAGTGATTCATCCTCCATCTAGACCAGGTCCTTCAGACCGTGGCTGGAGATGTGGGCACCTTGGGTCCTGCAGACTGGATGAAGACACTGGTTGAAGGATGTCTCAAATGTTCTTACACACAGGGGTAATAAAGTCTACCTTAAACATAATCACATGCTCATTTTTCCGTACTATATCCACATTCAGAGGGTTTAGTTTAACCTTGGGACTTTGGGTAAATTGTCCTATGCAAATCCGTTTATGTAAAAATGTTTGTGAAAATTCAGCCAGATTAGGGTTAGTATTCAAAACTCAGAGGTCCTCAGGATTAAATGAAGCAATAAAACATCTTCAGGAGCAGATTGTCCAAGTTTGTTGATGTTGAAAGCCGATATGTTAAGCTTTTGCCTCCTTGTAGTGTCTCGCCTTAATCCATTTTAGTTGCTGTAGAATGCATTTGTGGTTGAATAAAAAGTACAATTATGCATGCAACATTACTGCTCTTTCTGCTCATTTTCATTCAGTTTTTCTGTGTTTGAAATAATGTCACTGATGATGTGTTTTTATGACATGAAATAAATAAATAAAAAATAAAAAATGCATGAGATCTGAGGGTCCCATCACTCGTTTAAAAAAGAAGAAAATCATTGCTCATGTAGCAATATTATTTTTTAGTGAACATTCTCAAAACATTACAGTGGTAAAACCTTATTTGTTGCTGTTTCTTTTATTTTTGAATGATTATGTAATATTATTTTTATACTGGTAACAACACTGTTATTATTCAGCGCTATGGTTCCACCTTGTAGTTGTTCCGCAGGGACCATAATTGGTGTGACACGCCCAGCTTTACATGTGCGCGGCTGCCTCTGTCCCTCAGAACCATGGATGTATTAAAAGAACTGGATAAGGTACGCCCCCTCTGTCTGTGGTCCCAGATTGATTAGTGGCCGTGCGAGGTACTGCAGCCTCTTGGAACCAGCCTTTTTCTAAAATGTCACATTATAATTGCAGACAGTACTGAATTATTATCTGTATTTAAATAAAATAGAAGGAAATGTTCTTTTCTACCGTTTCTAAAATCACCGAAATTACCGTTTTTATATGAAGTGGGGGATTGTTGTCACGTGGCGCCCTAAAACAAAGATGGCAGCCATCGTTTCAGGAAGTAAAACAAAGATGTCAGCCTTCGTATCAGGAAGTAAATGCGGAAGTAAGAAACTTTTTTGGGGTCATGCGCCAATGAGCACTCTCCATAGGGATAAACAGGACGGCCATCTTGGATTCATCTTCCAGGTTTTATTATAGTTCTATGCTCAGAACAGAGCAGCCTGCGTGCTGGTAAGTTGTGCCCCACATGTCTCCACAAAGTTTAAGCTAACCTTGGTTCAAGTCTTGCTAATTCTCAGTTAATTCAATAAATAAACAGTTTGAGTGATAAATGTGCTGCCAAAACTTAGGAAAATACAATGTTTGGCATTTAAAACATTAGTGCTTATTTTATTTATATTTTGTCTTTGTAGAGTACCAATGTGGAGCTGCACACTAATTCCTGCCCCCTGCATTTGTGTTTTAAAGGTTTGTCTGTTAGACAGTTTTACTTTATTCTGGTTTTATTTTATTTTTATTTGTAAAATGTACTCAGAACAGAGCAGCCTGCGTGCTGAGTACCAATGTGGAGCTGCACACTAATTCCTGCCCCCTGCATTTGTGTTTTAAAGGGCATTAAACTGCAAAACTCTGTTCCTGTCTCCCGTGCCTTTGTCCCGACCAGTGGTGACCGGTTGATCCATGCTACACTCACACAGTAGTCAAGATGTTACAATAAAACAATTTTCTTATACTAATATCGTACATTTTGTGATCTTTATGAAGTTGATCTGGTAATTATTGCAAAAAAAGACTCCTGCATCACAATTTCAGACGGTAGCCATGCAGGATGTCTATGAATTAGTGAATTATTGATATGTAGAAACTAAAGGGTGTCTATTCTAGTAACAGTGAATGAAAAGTAACGATAATAAACAATCACATTTTTTGGGGCCCACTGAGAATGTTTGTTCCTCCCATGAAGCCCTTTACGTGCCAGCCCGGAATCCCGCTTTAGCCTCTGATTTGCATACTGTTCTCTTTGCAGACACGGCGACTTCACGGCTGCAGTGACTTGCTCGTGCCGTGTCTCTCGTTGTTGAAGTGCTTGACAGTAAATTTCAAAAGAATTCTCAGACTCCAGTTAAACACCGTGCGTTTAATGACACACTGTGCGCATTGTAATCTAGTCATGTTTGAGTGCGGAGCCATAAGAATGTACAGAGCAAACTAATCCTTAAAGTGTGTATGACAACTTTTTATGATTTTATAATTTTGAGTTTATTAGGGGTATGAATCCCTGTTGTAAATATAAATTATAGTTTTACACCAATCTGGTAGCTGTTTGTGGAGAAAAATCTGTTAAAAATGACAAGTAAACGTTACAACATAATTTACAACAAAAATAAACTACTTTTGACCCTTTAAACATTAATTCAACAAAATAAAGACCTTCAAATATATTTTCATTTGTCAAGTAAATAAATCGGTGACATTCGATCTGTTTTGGCCCAGTGTACTGTGTGGTTTGTGTCTTAATTTCCTTCTGTGACGTCATCATTTACAACCAGGAAGTGAAATTTAAAACATAAAAAATGGCTAAACTGGGATCAAATTTGTATTGATAACATTTTAAACACATTTATCCTCCTGCATTTTACTTCAATGAGTTTTGTGCGTACGACAAAGATTATATTTAACATTACACAAAAGCTATTTATTTATTTTCACTATTGACAATATGGTATTTATTATAAAGTTACTTCCTGGTTGGACATGCACAGGGGTAATTGCATAACGGTTACTAACTTAATTTGAGAAATAAAAATGTGACAACACTTTGAATTTTGTTAAATGAATGATTAAACCTGCTGTATGGCCCAGTTTTCCTGCAGGATTGGCCCACATTAACCTGACAAGAACATTTGTAATGAAAGTTCAATTCTCCTGCCACAATAACTAACATTTTGGTGTGAGAAAGATTAAGGTTGTGAGGCTGCAATAAGGTGTGGTGGTATTTTAAACTCAGATAAATGAGCATTCTATAGCAGGGATTTTCAACCTTTTCAGTCGCGGCACACTTTTTTGGTCGGAAAGAGACCATGGTTCACCACCTTTTAGACCTTTTAGTAAAAAAAATCTGGTATATAATGCAGGGAATAATGTCTGACACTGTGGTGGCAGAGCGGCTAGAGCTCCTGCCTCCCAGCAAGGAGATTGGGTTCGATTCCCGGACCAGACCATCACATGATCTCTCTGGGTGGAGTCTGCATGTCCTCCCCGTGTTACCGTGGGTTCTCCAACTTTCTCCCACCGTCTAAAGACATGACTGTGTAGGTCATTTGGTAACTAAATTGCCCCGAGTGAATAAATGTGAGAGTGAATGACTGTCTGTCATTGTCTCTGTCTCTGTTTGCTGTGACGAGAAGGCCACTGTCCAGAGTGTACCCCGTCTAAGGCCCAAAGTCACTGGGATAGGCTCCAGTCACCCACCACCCTGGGAACAAACGGTAGAAAATGAATGAATGAACTGTGGTTTTTAAAACTGGCCAACTTCTGATTTCTGTTTTGTTCCTTTTTTAGTTTAGAAATATGTTCAGGTCATACCAAAAGGATCTTTTTTTTTATTATTTAAAGGAAAAATATTCAGCATTTTTCATATTGCTCTTAGCCATTAAACATGGTCTTGAGTGGCTTACATTTTCCATCTCATGTTTAAAAAAAACAACAACTGAGTGCATCCAGCCAGCAGATGGCGCCAGCACAATATACAATGTATTGAAGTTAGCTCTGAAAAGAAGTTGATGTGGATTTACTGCAGCAGTTATCGTGTTTAGAGGCAGAAATGCTAAGAACGAGTTTAGCAATGATTTAAGGACTTAAAACAGCGGAAAATTCTCTGATAAGTTATGTAGATCAGTGTTTCCCAACCAGGGATACGGGACCCCTAGGGGTACTTGAGGAATTACCAGGGGGTAATTGGAATGGTTTCAATTAATAAGAAATGTACTTTTATCTGTAAAAATGTGTTAAAACTGTGATTAGTTGTGAATTTAGCATCTCTTTGGAGTATCTTGAACCATAAATATAATTAAAACGATACATATAATAGTAATAATTCACTATATTCCACCAGTAAACCCATCTATTTGTCTGAAACTCAAATTAAGGGCTACTCTGAGTGCGAGACAAAACTTAGGGGGTACTCGAGACAAAAGAGGTTGGGAACCACTGATGTGGATGATCCAAAAACACATGTCGGATCCATGGAGTTCAGCAGGAAGTGTTTTTGACGCTCGGAGGGGGGAGGAGTTTGTGATAAACATTCTTCAAAACAGTGTGAATGAAACAGAATGCTATTGCGGGTATGTTTTTGATGATAGATCATGGTTAGAACATGGTTTAAAGCTCAAAAGTCACTGCAGCAGAATATGTGTCCTTTAAAGCAGTGTTTCCCAACCAAGGGTACGGGGACCCCAATGGGTACGTGAGGAATTACCAGGGGGTACTTTGAATGGTTTCAGGTTATAAATGAAAAGGAAACTCAAAAAGTGTCATTTGTTGTAAATTTAGCATCTTTTTGGAGTATCTTGGACCATAAATATAAATAAAACAAAAAATATAATAGTAATAGTAGTATAGTATGAGTAATAATTGACTGTATTTGACCAGTAAACCCATGCTTTTGCAAGTTAAGGGGTACTCTTGAGTCTGAGACAAAGCTTAGGGAGTACACAAGATGAAAAAGGTTGGGGACCACTGCTTTAAAGATCCATGTGAATCCAGTGTTCCCACGGCTGGCACACACTGGTTTTCCTGGAGCGCTGGTTGAAAATCAAGGCTCGATAGCGCTCCAAACTAGAACATGAGTGAGTGTGTGCAGGTGTGGACGGTGACGCATGTTTAAGTCTATGTCAAAGTAAAACACGTTACATACTTTTGATTGTCGTTGTTTGCAAAGTGTCAGAGTGAAAGCCGCACACAATGGACTGACACATGTAATGGATGCGCTCTGCTCTGGGTTTA